>OZ012741.1:288378111-288978111 GCA_963859935.3 Lathyrus sativus | reverse complement strand
CAAAATCAAGAAGAGGGACTCGCTCATTCAAGGATTGATTGACAAGCCTGATCATCCGGACACAAAGGAGTTGCTATAAGAGTTCCAGACTCGACACCGCTTCTGACGTATTTTCTCTTATTTGTTGTTATTTGTATTCTGGCCATCATTAGGGTTGTTGGATGAGGTCACGATGACTCTTTTTGTATTCCTTTGGTGATGTATGATGATACTTTATGGTTCATTTGATTTATGAGATGTTTTTATGGCTACCTTTGTGGTTCTTCTTTCTCCTACCATGACTGTGGAACTAGAATCAAGGGGAGAAATTTCCCTGAAATACATTTGCATGTCTGTATTTTGCATCATTCCTCATTTGCATTGTAGGTGTCTTGTTTCTGTTAACCTTACCTCTTCCTGTGGTTTTCACCACTAGTTTGTTTCAGGATTGAAGGCCAGCCGATTCACCATTATTCTACGCGAGGAAACAAACAAAGAATTATAGATCAAGTTCAGCTCGAGCTTCAGGAATTCCGTGCTAGGATGACACAGTTCATAGAAATGATGCAGGGGGTTGCCAACGGCCAGGAATAGTTAAGGACATTGGTCCAGCCTTTGGTATCAAAGGTTAATGGAAATGGGGTTTTACATGGTGGAACCGCCGCTATGCCTCCAGTGGACAAAAGTACGCCACGAGCAGATGCTGTCCCAATAGTAGCTCTCCCTCCGGGCGAAGGAAACCAAACTGGATTTCCTGTCCCAGGTCCAATGGGCGCTATGCAGGGTAACAATGGTCCCCATTTGGAACAGCACGAGCAAAAGGACATCTTCTCCATGGGAGACCTTGGGGCAGGATTACAATCTGACGCTGATAGAAGATTCAAGGCAATAGAAGAAAAGATGAGGAGCCTTGAAAACATGAATGCTATGGGTCTTGACATGTCAAATCTGGGATTGATTATGGGACATAGAATTCCTCTGAAGTTCAAGGTGCCGGATTTTGGCAAGTATAAAGGGACGACGTGTCCAAGGGTGCATCTTCACTCCTATTTTTGAAAGATGTTGGCTTACTCGGATGATGAGAAATTACTCATGCATTTTTTTCAAGATAGTCTGTCGGGACCATCCCTTGAATGGTATATGGGCTTAGAGCCAGTTAATATCAGGAGTTGGAGGGATTTAGTAGAGGCTTTTGTTAAGCACTACCAGTACAATAGTGACTTGGCACCAAACTGAGTACAGTTACAGAATTCATTTCAAAGGAGCAACAAATGCTTTAAGGAGTACGCCCAGAGATGGCGTGAACTTGCCGCCAGATTTTAACCTCCCATGGTGGAGAGAGAACTGATTGACTTGTTTGTCGCTACGTTGCCTGGAATTTATAACGAGAAACTGGTAGGAAACATGTCTGGAAGTTTCTCAGATTTGATTATTATCGGCGAAAGGGTTGAAAATGGGATTAAGATGGGGAAGATACAAGCAGGGGAAGGGACCTCATCTGGAGGTGGAAGAAAATATTTTGGTGCTAAGAAAAGGGAGAATGAGACAAATGCAGTGTCAAGTTTTAAGAACCGGAACAGGAATCAGAATCAGCGTCAGCAACAACCATACTATCAACAACAACCACAAGTGGCTAGTATTGCCATCCTGGCAGTGCAGCCCCAACAACAACAACAACCACGTCAGCAACAGCAAAAACAACAGCAGCAACAGAACTACGTCCCGCGACAGTTTCAAGACCGTGGGAGAATGATGAACAGGCACTTTGACGCACCACCAATGCCCTATGCTCAATTATTACAACATTTAATGCAACTGCAGTTGGTCCAGAAAAGGGCAATGGCACCTCTCACCGGCCCACCACCTCCCAGATATGACGCCAATGCTCGGTGTGACTTCCACTCTGGCGCTCCTGGACATCACATCGATAATTGGAAAGCCTTCAAGCATAAGGTTCAGGACCTTATCGACAACAAGGCTATCAACTTTAATCATGATGCACCGAATGTCGTCTAGAACCCCATGCCTAACCATGGGGGGACTGGTGGTGTAAATGCTATTGTCAATGGAGAAGTTTTGAACTTGGTGTCCAGTGTGGAGGATATGAAGACCCCGTTAAGCTTTGTGAAGAGTAAGTTATTGGAAGGTGGGGTGTTCCCCGACTGTAGGAAAGATTGTGAAGACTGCGTGCGCTGTCCTGTGGGATGTAGAAGTCTGAGGAATTACGTGCAATGTATGATGGATGACGGTATATTGTAATGTATGATAACATCCAGGAGAAGGATGATGAAAAGATAATCAGTGAAGAGAAGGATGAGGTGGCCACCATCTCCATCCCTTACAAGACGATTACTATTTCCGCGCCTCCAGCGCCGCCTACTATCATATTTATGAAGGTGAGACCTATACCCTATGAGAGCTCCAAGGCGATCCCTTGGAACTATGGAGTAGAGGTCTATTGCAATGGGCAGAAATAAGAAATAAAGAGTTCGCCTTTGGACTCAATTGACAATTTGGTAGGGGCTGGAGGAATGACCCAAAGTGGGAGAGTATTCTCACCTCCCGAAGTAAATGTTGATAAGGCCGAAAAAGGAAAAGGATAGGTGGTAGCTGAAGAGAATTCTTAGACTGGAGAAAAGGAAGCTTTGCTGAAGGACGCAGAGGAATCTATGCGTTTGATAAGAAAGAGTGACTACAAAATTGTGGATCACTTACAACTGACTCCTTCAAAAATCTCCATCTTGTCATTGTTGCTATGTTCTGAAGCTCATAGGAATGCTTTGCTCAAGGTTTTGAATAATGCTTACGTGCCGCAAGAGATATCCGTAAATCAGTTGGAGGGGGTGGTGGCCCATGTCAATGCGAGTAATGGACTGGGATTCACTGATTTTGATTTGACACCAAAAGGAAGGAATCATAATTCAGCGATGCACATCTCTATTGAGTGTGGAGGTGCTGTTCTGTCACATGTGCTCATGGATACTGGGTCATCGCTGAACGTGTTTCCCAAGAAGGCCCTAATGAAGTTGGACACTCAAGGAATAATCTATACCCCGAGTGATTTGGTCGTGCGTTCTTTTGATGGGACTAGGAGTTCCGTGTTTAGGGAGTTGAAGTTGCCAATCCAGGTAGGTCCTGAAGTCTTTAACGTCGTGTTCTATATCATGGATATCCATCTGGCTTATAGCTGTCTTTTGGGTCAGCCTTGGATACATTCAGCAGGAGCTGTGACATCAACCCTGCATCAAAAATTGAAGTACATGGTGGATGGAAATATTGTGACTGTTTGCGGAGAGGAGGACATCATGGTTAGCCATCTGTCTTCGTTTAAATATGTAGAGGTCGATGGATAAATCCATGAAACACTGTGCCAGGCCTTTGAGACTGTCCAAATTAAGGAGAAGGCACTAGATGAGGTCAAAGAGCCAGAAGTTTCTATGTCATCCTACAAGGAAGCACAAGCCGTCATGAAGTCCAGATCAGCGCAAGGGTGGGGGCAAGTGGTGAGCATCCCCAACAAACAAGATAAGTTCGGGTTGGGATACAACCCATATGCATCCTCTTCGCAAAGCACTCCATGCTACAAAGGGCATGTCCAGTTCACCAGCGGTGGGGTGATATTTGAGAGTATTAATGTCGTGTCGGACGAGGAGGGAGACTGCGACTGCGATATGGATGCATGGATCCAGCCATGTATCCCTGGCCAAAGCTTGAAGAATTGGACCATGGAAGAAGTTATCTCTGTGACGTACAAAGAGTGATTGCTTTGTATTGATTAATGTATTGCCCTATGATCTGCCCGTAGCATAGTGGTCTTTATTTGTAGGGCCCTATCTGTTATGTGTGTGAACAATCTTTTTTATCATCAATCAAAAAGGCGTCTTTTCATTCAAAATTTGTGATCCTTGTTTTTCTTGTTTTTTATTTTTCTAACAATAAAATGGAAATTTGGTTTGTGTTTGTTTGTTTGCATATCATTTAAGCATAAAATCATCATCATTGCAGGTTACACACTTTAGATACCACCGACTCAGACTCGTGTGTGACTCGGTATGACTTTGACAATCCAATCTTTCAAGCAGAAGAAGAGATCAAAGAAGACGAAGACATGCCCGAAGAGCTTGCAAGATTGTTAAGACAAGAGGAGAAGGTCATTCTGCCTCATCAGGAGGAAGTTGAAGTCGTCAACCTGGGAACAGAGGAGGATAAGAAGGAAGTCAGAATAGGGGTCGCGCTGCAAAGTGATGTCAAGCAAAGATTGGTTGAATTACTCCGAGAGTATAAGGATGTCCTTGCTTGGTCATACGAAGATATTCCTGGACTCGACACAGATATTGTAGTTCATCGCATGCCTCTTCGAGAAGAGTGTCCTCCTGTCAAACAGAAATTAAGAAGAACCAGGCCAGATATGGCAGTGAAGATCAAGGAAGAAGTCCAGAAGTAGTTGGATGGCGGATTTCTTGCTGTGACCAATTACCCTCCGTGGGTCGCCAACATTGTTTTCGTGCCTAAGAAGGACGACAAAGTCAGGATGTGTGTGGACTATAGGGACTTTAATAGAGCAAGCCCAAAGGATGATTTCCCGCTCCCCCATATTGACGTGCTTGTTAATAACACCGCACAATACTCAGTGTTTTCCTTCATGGACGGTTTCTCAGGCTACAATCAGATTAAGATGGCACTAGAGGATATGGAGAAAACGACTTTTATCACACCATGGGGGACGTTCTGCTATAAAGTAACTCCTTTTGGTTTGAAGAACATAGGGGAAACTTATTAGCGGGCTATGGTTACTCTTTTTCATGACATGATTCATCATGAGATTGAGGTTTATGTCGATGATATGATTGCAAAGTCCCAGACGGAGGAGGGGCATCTGGTGAATCTTCTAAAACTGTTTAAGAGGTTAAGGAAATTCAAACTAAGGTTGAATCCAAACAAGTGTACCTTTGGCGTACGGTCCGGAATGCTGTTGGGGTTCATTGTCAATGAGAAAGGTATTGAGGTCGACCCTGCGAAGATCAAGGAAATTCAAGAAATTCCAGAACCAAAGACTGAGGAAGAGGTTTGTGGCATCCTGGGTAGATTGAACTACACTGTGAGGTTCATATCTCACCTCATGGCCACGTGTGAACCAATGCTTAAACTATTAAAGAAGGATCAGGCGGTTGTTTGGAACGAAAATTGCCAGAAGGTGTTTGAGAGAATAAATTGATAGTTCAATTGTTCTATGATATAGAATTGTCCATGGTTCTATGATTGGCTAAATTATGGTAAAACATGACTTTGCACTAATGTTAAGCATGATGTCATTACCATAGTTATGACATCGCTAAAGAAGCAAGCAGGAGCTGGTGAAAGAACTGATGTGGAGTGTTTTAATGCTGAATGTCGTGACAACCATCAAGACATCCATCTGCTGTCATGACAGAACTACTGTCATGTGTGAGAAACTGCAGGAGTAGTGGTGCAGCAGGAGCTATGTGCAACAGGAGCTAGCAAAGGCTGACATCAAGGTCGAGTGCAGCAAGAGCAAACAAGAGCTAGCAGAGGCTGAAGAAAGGACTGTTGTCATGGATGTCACTACCAAAGTAATGACATAGATGTCTGGCACAACAGGCATTGCTATGGGTTAGCAGTAGCCTAGTTCCTCACATGCAGTGTGAGGTGTGCAGCCACAACAGGTTGAGTTGTGGTGAAGTTTCTCACAGGTAGTGAGTAAGGTGTGCAGCCACAACTGATGGAGTGGTGATGAAGCTCCTCACAGGCAGTGTGAGGTGTGCAACCACAACAATGTGGGTTGTGGTGAGTGAGGTGTGTTTTCATATGTTTTAAGCAAGACATAGTTTCATGACAATAGAAGGAGCTGCTAGTGTATATCTCTTGATAGAATTGGTTTGGATTGATGAGACCATGTTGAAAATACCTCATCAGTAAATATGTCAAGGAGATGGATTAGGAACAAGAACAGATTGTATTGGTATTCATAAAAGGATCTTGGAGACCTTTTAGGAAACTTGAATATACTTGTTTCTAATATTATTCTGCAGAAGATTGGGAGAAACCATGACTGTCATGATGAAGATTCTGTAGAAATGTTCAGCAGGGCAAGCTGGTCAGCTAAGAGGAAGTGAAGCTGAATGTGATGGCCAATGTTATGACATTGATCGTATGACATCAGACGGGCAGAGTTTGTTTTTCTGTTATGATACCTAATATATCTCGGGCTAAATATCATAAAACATGCTATGACTCCTGAGTTATATCAGGAGAGATTCAAGGAAATGCTGACCATGCCATGACCTAATTCGGCAACACCTTGAATTGTGGAAATTAGTTTTATTTTGTTAAAACTAATATTTGTTACTTCTGCACAGCCCAAGCCCAGTCTGCACGACTATAAAAGGAGGAGCAGAAGCAGAAGAAAGCAAGCACTCACACGAAGAAAAACCAGAGTGTAAAATAGAGGTCTAGGGTTGAGAGTTCCTTGTGTGTAAGTCACCCTTTGTATCTTTTGATACATTGAGGTATACATATTTATAAGTGAAGAAGGCTAGTCTTGACTTGTAAAGTATGTTTAGGAATACTTGTAATCCAAGCAATTGTCTGGTGGATGATTGTTTTGGTTAGGTAGATTCTAGGATGTGTCTCACTCGAAGCTGTGAAGCAAGAGTGTGTGAGTTCCTTGATCAAAGCTGTGAAGCAAGATCAAGGTGTGTATGAAGTGTCTCTTCATACTATTTTTGTAATTGTTTGATATCATTGTTGTGTGATTGAGGGGGAGTGAGTGGGTATACTTAGGTACTAGAGTGTCTCTAAGCTGTAGTGTCATTGGGTAGAGATTAAGTGAGAAGTGCAAACTGGAGGTTTGAATTTGAATTGATTCTACTAATAGTGAATTTCCTCCCTGGCTTGGTAGCCCCCAGATGTAGGTGTTGATACCGAACTGGGTGAACAATTACTGTGTTATTTATCTTTCTGCATTTACAATTCTGTACTTTAAATTGTTAGATATATAGTATGACAGACTGCAGATGTCACAACAGAGGTCGTGACATTGGGACAATTTAAAGAAATTTAAATTGGTCATGGTCTGTCCTCATCCTTGTTGAGCAGAGATCAATGTTCTTAGAACACATGTGATCTGCATACCTGAATATCATAAATGAGTATTTGCAGGAACCTCCAATACTGATGCCCCCGGTGGCTGGAAGATTGTTGATAATGTACTTAACGGTTCTTGAGAATTCCATGGGTTGTGTTCTCGGTCAACACGACAATACTGGAAGAAAAGAGCATGAAATTTACTACTTGAGTAAGAAGTTTACAGACTGTGAGTCCAGATACTCAATGTTGGAGAAAACTTGTTGGGCACTGGCTTGGGTCGCCAAACGCCTAAGATAGTATATGCTAAACCATACAACCATGTTAATTTCGAAGATGAATCCGATTAAGTACGTATTCAAAAAGCAAGCACTGTCAGGGAGGATTGCTAGATGGAAGATGGTTCTGACAGAATACGACATTCAGTACGTGTCCCAGAAAGCTATTAAAGGAAGTGTTCTGTCGGAGTATCTCACAGAACAACCAATTGACGACTATCAGCCAATGAAGTTTGAGTTTCCCGATGAAGACATTATGTACTTAAAGATGAAGGATTGTGATGAGTCATTGCCAGACGAAGGTCCAGAGTTGGGCTCCTAGTGGAAATTGATCTTTGACGATGTTGTTAATTCTTACGGTAGTGGAATTGTGGCAATTATCACAATGCCCCATGCGTCGCATATACCATTCACTGCAAGGTTAACATTTCCATGCACCAACAACGAAGCCGAATATGAAGCGTGTATCATGGGTATCGAGGAAGCAATCGATCTGAGAATCAAGAACTTTGATATCTATGGAGATTCAACTTTAGTGGTCAATCAGATTAAGAGAGAATGGGAGACCCGCTAGCCTAATATGATCCCTTATATAAACTACGAAATGAGGTTGCTACCTTTTTTCGACCATGTAGAGTTTCACCATGTGCCGAGAGCAGAAAATCAGATGGCATATGCCTTGGCTACATTGTCTTCAATGTACAAAATGAATTTTTGGAACGATGCTCCGAGAATCGTCATCTCACGCCTTAATAGACCGACATTCGTTTTCGCAATAGAAGAAGCTTCTGATGGCAAGCCATGGTATTACGACATCTAGAGCTTTCTCAAGAATCAGGAGTATCCGCCTGGGGCATCGGTTTGGGATAAGAAGACCTTGAGGAGGTTATCTGGAAACTTCTATCTAAATCCATACGGTGTACTCTATCAAAGGAACTTTGACTTAGTGCTGCTAAGATATGTGGACGAAAAAGAAGCGAATTGGCTTATGGAAGAGGTCCACGAAGGAGCCTTTGGAACACATGCAGGTGGGCATGCCATGTCTCGAAAACGGTTGAGAGCAGGGTATTATTGGTTAACTATGGAGTCTGATTGCTTCAAGTATGCCAAGAAATGCCACAAATTCCAGATTTACATCGATAAGATTCATGTGCCGCCGTGTCCTTTGAATGTCATGTCATCCCCGTGGCCTTTCTCCATGTGAGGCATTGATATGATTTGCAAGATCGACCCGACTGCATCCAATGGACATTGTTTCATCTTAGTAGCCATCGACTATTTCACCAAGTTGGTCGAAGCAGCTTCTTATGCCAACGTCACCAAGCAAGTTGTATCCTGGTTCATCAAAAGGGAAATCATCTGCCGCTATGGAGTACCTGAGAGGATCGTTACCTATAATGGCTCCAATCGGAATAACAAGATGATGAAGGAGCTATGCCAGAGCTTCAAGATTGAGCATCACAATTCGTCTCGCTACCGTCCAGAGATGAATGACACTATGGAAGCGGCCAACAAAAACATAAAGAAGATAGTGCAGAAGATGGTGTTGACCTATAAGGATTGGCACGAGATGTTGCTCTTTGCTCTACATGGATATCATACCTCGGTGCGTACTTCTACTGGGGCAACTCATTTCTCGTTGGTATATGGTATGGAAGTTGTCCTGCCATTGGAGGTCGAGATCCCTTCTTTATGAGTTCTGGCTAACGCCAAACTAGATGAGGCAGAATGGGTGAAGAACAGGTTGAATCAACTCAGTTTGATGGATGAGAAGAGGTTGGTGTCTCTTGCGTACGGTCATCTGTATCAGAGTAGGATGAAGAAAGCCTATGATAAGAAGATGCGTCTCGAAGCTTTTAGGCAGGTGATTTGGTGTTAAAGCGTATTCTCCCACCACAAAACGATCACAGGGGCAAATGGACTCCCAATTATGAAGGTCCGTATGTTGTAAGGAAAGTATTCTTCGGAGGGGCCTTACTACTTTCAACCGTTGACGGTGAAGATTTCACGTCCCCTGTAAACGCAGACGTAGTCAAAAAATATTTTGCTTAAAATAGACCCGCTGGAAGGAAAAAGAAAATCTAGGCAAGAATAGGCATCCCGACGAACCATAAAAGGATAGGTTCGGGCAAAAATTAGGGATAAAAAGAAGAAAATGTAAACCCGCAAAGTTGAAAACCTGAAAGGGCGAATTTGGCAAAAATGGGTATCCCGGTGAATCGAAAACCCGCAAGGGCGATTCAGGCAAAAGTTAGGGATTTGAAAAGCAAATGACTGCGGTTTGCACGTTGATGTTCAAAGCATAGTGGATTATAGGAGAACTCGAGAGTCAGTCATTCAAATCAATCTCTTCAGTAGACGAAGCATCGGAAAGGCGTCGAAGTCACGCGAGTCATAATTGAGTCGTTCTATGGTGGTTGTCTGTGCCACATTGCCGACATTTTGTATACTCTTATGCATTTTATATATTTTTCTTGCGCAGCTTTCTCATTTCAGGAGTTGCATCTATTGTAAATTTGCCTATGTTCAGGCCATTTATGAATAAAACATACTATTCAGAAAACTTTTGTCTTTGTTTCAGTTTTTACCATTTTGTTTGCAAAAGACACCTGATGTTTTTGATAAAACTTTGCATACATAAACTTGTGAGCTCTTCCAACTATGATCGAAACAATGTTTTTGCTTGAATAATGTCACAAACGATAATTAAGATGATGCCTGTTGCACAAAACATGTTTTGTTTGTTTGTCATGTGTAGGGCGCCCATCGTCGAGACTTTTCCAGAAGTCCCTCATCTAAAGGAAGTGTGTTCTCATCCTCAGCAGGTTTAGACTCCGTACAGTCAAGGATCGTCTCCAGCAGGTAGTGTCGCTACTGCAAAAATCGAGGTCGGCAATGACAGAAGAGTCGCCACCGTGCGTTATTTATCCCAAGAGAGGGAAAGAAAATGCTCAGAGAAAACCTAACGAAAAGAGGGATAAGATCGATCATCGCAACCAAATCTCGGGTTCGGGAGTCGGTTACGCAAGGGGAAGGTATTAGCACCCCTCACGTCCGTCGTACTCGACGGGATCCACGCTTGTTGTCTAGTCTATGGGTGAAAAAACAATCTATGCTAAAGGCTTGAGGACAAAGGAAAAAGAAAGTGACTCGGCAAAGCAACAACGCTTTGTGCCTACGTATCTCATCTGAAATGAGAAGTCAGAGTCAACGTAGTTCGACTAACTACGGGTGAAAAGGGGGGAAGGTTTCTCGCCAAGACATTGTGTCTTGTGCCTACGTACTTTCATCTGGTATGAAAGATCAGAGCAAATGTAGTTCGGGCTAACTATGGGTAAACAAGGGTGTTCTCGATCACACGGGGGTGAGAGAAAAGGTTGACGATACTAGCGTGCGCATTCTAGGAGTTAGGTGTATGCTGCTCGACCATTGGAGACTTAGGCGTTACCTGTTTATGGTAGAACGGACGTAGTATGTCGGGGTTTAAAGGGTATGGGAACCTACGGGTTCTAGAACTACGATATGTTCTCAATTGCGCCAGGGCAAGAGAAAGGGAAAGATTAGTCGTTAGCAGGGAAGTCTTGATCACACAGAAGCGAGAGAACAAAGAAGTTAGTTGTTAGTGTGCTAGCTAGGATATCGCATCCTATGCCTACATATTCTTGTCTGGTACGAGAAATCAGACCAGGTGTAGTTCAGCCAACTACGGAAAATGGTATCGATCGCACGGAAGCGAGAGAAAAGGGATTCTTGATTGCACGGAGGCAAGAGGGGGATCTCGATCGCCAGGACGCGAGAGAAAGAGAGTTTCGATCGCATAAGGGCGATGGAAAAGAGGAAGCAGGCCTAACACGCCTAAACGGGAAGGAACTCGGGACACACACGCAAGAACCTAAAGCGTAGGAGCGAATGCGTCGCATATCACCCAAAGGGTGCTATACTAAACACTCTAGGCCATTAAGGGGAAACCCCTCAATCACCATTTCCTACGTATATATTGCTTAAAACTCACAACGCTCGACGGTTGATTAAAAGACTTAAATTAGATAGATATTACCCAACTCAGTGGTTTCGTTGACCCTTGACATTATGCGCAAGCTCCATTCCAATCTTCTCCTCTTTTGGTCCTTGATGATGCTTTGAATCGGGACCAATGTGACGCTAAACCGTCATAGCTCGACTTATAAGGGAAGTCAAACTTTAAGAGGTTGCGTATCGATCTCCGTGCTATGGACAAGATAGAGAAACGATATTGAGGATCGTTCTCCAATTGAATCATGTCGCACGGACCAAAAACAGTGAGATCTCGTCTTACAAGACTTCATCGATCACCAAAAGTCAAAAATAAAATCGAAAAAAGAAAAGAAAAGAGGAGAGAAAAAAGGTGGTCTCATATCCTACATTATCCATCAACAAATTGATTAATAACGAATTAGGTGGTCTAATCATCGACCAAAAAGGATGTAATGGGGAAAAATGCCCAATAACAAATCCGAAATGGAATTAACTCTAAAGAAAAATAAAGTACTATAAACTTCTATACAAAAACATAAAACTCCTAAAATAAAATTTAATATAATATACACAAAGTTTTAAAATAGAATATATATATATATATATATATATATATATATATATATATATATATATATATATATATATATATATATATATATATATATATATATATATATATATATATATATATATATATATATATATATATATATATATATATATATATATATATATATATATATATATATATATATATATATATATATATATATATATATATATATATATATATATATATATATATATATATATATATATATATATATATATATATATATATATATATATATATATATATATATATATATATATATATATATATATATATATATATATATATATATATAAAATCTAAATAGAAAAAAAATTTTAACTTCTAAATAAAAATATAAAAACGGTATAATATGTAATAATTAATAATAATATACATAATTAATATATAAAAAATAAGGTTTTTCTAAAAACAACATAAAACAGGGGAGGGGGTTTAACATTTGATCCTAGGCTGCATTAGCCCACTCACACGGACTACCCTAAGTGGAAAAACAAACATCAATAAAAATGAAATAATAATAATAAAAAAAATCAAAAAACGAAAATGCAGATCGTCTTCTTCACACGCTCAAAACGCCTTCGCTCTCGTATCCCTGTTCTCCCTCTCAGCTTCATTACTTTCTTCGATTCCTATTTCTTTCTCCCCATCTTGTTCTACTTCTGTTTTAGGTTAGGAAGAAAGTTTGAGGATGTTAACGATGGTGAATCTGGGTTTGCTTGTTCGATTTTCTGCAGGTCGAAGATGAATGTTGATAGGAAGGTTTGTGTGTTGTTCACTGTGTCGGTTTGATGAGATTGGGGGTGAGTTACGGAGGGTGTTGCGATGTGAGTATGGTGATGGGATTTTGTCGCAGAGAAGAACGGATTAGCGGAGGCGTCGATGAGTGAAGACAGTGGTGTCGGCGATGAACAATGGGGGGTTTTGGTATTAGACAGAAATCTGGGTTTGGTTGAGAGCTTGAAGGTTGTGGTTTGTTGAAGGTGAGATTTGGAGAGGTTGAAGTTGGGAAGTGTAGCGGTGGGATTCGACTACGGTTTAGGGGTACTTGAGGTGAGTTTTGGAAGTGGTTTGGTCGAGATGAATCCGGGGATTTTTTGAGAAGATGGTTTGGAGTGTTGAGTTGGTTTGAAGAATGACAATGGAGGTTGTGAGTTTTGTTCTAAAAGAGAAGAAGATGGAGACGGGTTATGGAAATTTCAAGAACAGTTGATGCGTTTGGTCTGGGTTTCGAAGCGTGTTATTGGATGTTGGATTTGCGGTCACGCTATGGGTTATGCGTAAGTTTTTTGGGTTGATGTTGTTGTTTGTGGTAGTGAGGTGATTCGAGTAGGTTCCGACGAGATTGAAGGAGATTGATTTGCAGTAGTGAGTGAACTAGTTGGATTCATGTTGTGTATGCGTGCGAAAATGTTTGTCTTAGTTTAGTGTTCTTGCAAGTTGAAGAGAGTTTATTATGATCGTTGGTTTGTTTGGAAATGGAGAAATGAAAATGGTTGTTCTGGGTAAGAGTTGAGAAGATGAAGGTCTGGGATATTAGTTATGGAGGTTGTAGGTGGGTGACGGAAACAGAAGGTGATTTACGGACGTTTCAAGGTGGTTTGTGAAGTTTCTGCTATAGTTCGCGGTGGATTTGAGTAGAGGAAAAAAAACACAAACTCAGAAACAGTGATGATGATGGTTTCAAGAAAAGGTTGTGTGCTGTGTTTCAAACAGTTTGTTGAGAAGGATGGTAATGAAAATGGAGTTCATGAGTTTTCTGGAAAATTTTTGTAGGAAGATATGAATGTGGATGAAGATTGATGAAGGTAAGGGTGGTTGCCGTTAGGGTTGTGATTTAGGGTTTGGAGGCTGCCCCCTTGGGAGAGACAATGAATAGTGTCGCTACTGCGAAAATCGGCGCCGGCTGAACAGAAGAGTCGCCACCGTGCGTTATTTATCCCACGGGAGGGAAAGGAAACGCTCAGAGTAAACCTCGCACAACACGGGAAAGGTATGGTCATCGCAACCAAAACCTGGATTCGGGAGTCGGTTACGCAAGGGGAAGGTATTAGCACCCCTCACGTCCGTCGTACTCGACGGGATCCACGCTTGTTTTCGGGTATGGATTGTTATTCTATCTAAACTATAGGTCAAGGGTTAAAAAGAAAATAAAATGAAAAATGACTCGGCAAAGTATCGCACTTTATGCCTACGTATTCCCGTCTGGAACGAGAAATCAGAGTCAACGTAGTTCGCCTACCTACGGGAAAGGAGGGGAAGGTTGCTCGCTAGGATATCGCATCCTATGCCTACGTACTTCCACACAGCATGGAAGATCAGAGCAAACGTAGTTCGGGCCACGTACGACACAAGCTTGTCTTGGTTGATTTTATTCCTTCTGAAAAAGGTTTCTCTGATTAACAGTCCAAGAGGACAAAAATGACGTTTTGATGAGTTCACATTCTTTTACGAAAGAAGTGTCTTTTATTGTGTTTGAAATCTTTATGTGTTTTTCTGTTTGTTTTGAGAAAGAAAGAGACAGAACTCTAACCTACGGTTGCGAAGGGAAACAAACTAACCTAATGTTATCATGCATGGGTTAAGACCTAGTGTCTATCATGCTCCTCTCTTGCACAGAGAGAAACAGAGATCCTACGGGATAGGCAGAAACAGAAACAATAACAGATATATACAGTAAAACAGTAAAATGCATGGATGCAGCAATACAAGCGAGGCAAGGGAGTCCCACTCAACCTCGAACCTAGAAAACAATAGGCGAAAGTGAACAGGCTTCACTTTCAACCCAACAGGGTAAACAGCAAACAATACAGTTCAGAAAACCAATCAATACATCAGCAAATGAAATACAGCAAGAGAAACAGCATCAGCAGCTCTGAATCAACATCTGGCTTCAAGTAATCTCCCATCAGCTACAGGCTTCAACAAACATCAATCTCCATCTTCATGGCCTTCAGACAAGGGCTTTGATCATCAGTCTTCCATCTGCAATGGCTTTTCTTCAAGCTCAAACCTCCAGGATGAGGGATTAGTCACAAGAGTGAATTGGGTGTTAAGCAATCAGCTGACTACCAAAGGTGGTGAACAGACTGCTTCTAACACAAGAGACATTTTCTCTCAAGAGTTCTATCTCATAGACACCATCACCAAGCCTTCCAAAGGAAGGGGGTGAGTGTCTTAGAGAGACTCTGAATCACAGAGAAGAAGGGATGCAGACAAGGCAATCCATGTTTGAGAAACAAGATTTCTAATCTAGAGCTCTGCCTAGCTCCTAAACCCTAGTCTCCTCAGCAACTGCTAGCAAGAAGCTCCTCCTCAACTCTGACAGTTGATCTTCAGCATTTGAATCTTCAATGGCTTCATCTCCACAATTCTTCAGCTTCCCCAGGGCCCCAGACAAACCCAATACCCATACAAACAATCAATAAACCCCAGAGGGCACACCACACCAGACAGCAGATATACAGACAATAATAATAGCAGTAGGGGAATCCTAACTTTTCTCTAAGGGATCTAATAACTACCCATAGCCCCTATAGTCCCATAACTAATCTATTCAAACCCTAAGTCCTAAGGGAGAAAATTGAACTTCCTAAGTTGTCACCTAAAAAACCCTAGTTTTGTTCATGATATTCAAGCATTTATTAATCACCTAAAATTAACCTCTAAAAATGGGGACTAAAATATTTCTATAAGCCTAACATCTCATCTAAACAATATGAAAAGAGTGATCAAAAAATATCAAAGCATGTGAGAGAACAAAAATCATAAAAATCATGCATGAAATGAATCTATTTAATATGACATTTATTTAGAAAATATGAAAAAAATATGAAATAAAAATAAAAATGCAATTTTATTTGATGAAAATTTTCTACACATTCTAATGGAAATGATGTAAAAAGAATGAATTAAAAAGCATTTTTTATGAATTATTTATGAATTTATGAAAATTGGTGAAAATTAGAATGAATTAAGAAAATTAAAATTGAATTAAAATGAGGGAGGGGGTATGAAGAGTAACTCGCCCCAGTTCAATCCAGGATGGGCCTCATAAAAGGGGGGTGCTGGTAGCGCTTCTGGCTTAAGCCCAACTTGAGTTCAGAACTAAAGAGAAATAGAAACGCCAGGGGGTGAAAATAACAACGAAAACACGTTGAAATGGTTTGGGCCTAACACATTGGGGGTGGGATTAGCACAAGAGTCTGAGGCCCGCCCGTTTCAATTAATGAAACGGTGCGTTTTGGCCAGCGCTTCTCCCTCCAAATTCAGATCAAATACCAGCCATTGGATCGCTCCCACAGTCAAGGGTCTAACTCCAAACGAAGGGCTCAGATTTCGTCTTCCTCCTTGGTTCTGCAAACTAGGGTTTCCAACACCATGAGAGCTCATGCACGAGCAGGTTTACACCAAACCGTTCTCCTTCTACACGCGATGAAATGCCACGCCATGAACACGAAACTTGCTCAAAATCTTTCACTCTACAATCCTATGATCTCAATTCAATCTGAAACTCAATAAATCTCTCAATCCGATAGCATCAATCTCTGATTACCATGGAAGGACACTGATATGCAACATCACCATTCTCAATCAAACTTAACCTAAACTGAACTACAACTAATGGAGAGTAATTTGATCAATCACGCCACAATTATAATGCACTAATCTAAGAGATATTGATCTTAACAGTTTGTTACACCTGTCACTAACCATCACCAAATCTCCCCAAATTCATCTAACTTAATCTCCTAACCACCTAGATCAATTCTACACTAACAAAATCATGCCTAACTAACTGGATCAAGCAGTTTGAATGAAAACTTACCTTGTGCAAAATCTTGCAAACAGCTATGGAGATTGATGATTTGAGGCTTCCAAGGCTTGAATCTTGATCAAATTACTCAGGTATAGATTCTGTATGCAGTGTTGTGATGATTCTTTGCTTGAATTATGCTGTCCACTTGCAACTTCAATCTTGATGCTCTTGAAAAAAAGTGCTCGAAAATGGATGATTCACACCAAAACTTTGCTTCAATTATGATCTATGATGATGATGGAGTCAGATTGAGTTGATTTTGATGAAAGTTGATGAAGGTTTTGAGAGAATTACAATGAAACTCCAAGGAAAAAGTGTGAGAAATTTTGTGGAATTCTTGATGCAAATGAGGCCAACCCTTGCCAAATTCTCCTTTCATGAATATATAGACCCCAAATGAACATTCTAGATTCATCTTGCACATTCCCTTGTTTTCAAACTTTGGCTCATTTTTGATTATGTTTCTTAAATGATAAGCAACCATGGATAACTTCATTTTTTCCTTCTAAACTCAAAAAAGTGTGTGAACCATTGTTCTTAGAATTGTTTTTCCATTCAAAATCATATATTGGAAGTCTCCATTTGGACTTGTAAATCTCCCAAACCATTTTCCAACTTGAAATTATTCATTTTATAAGCCTTTTTAGTTCATATTTTGACCTATCATGCAACTCCATGCTATGAGCTTCTCCAATAACTTGTGACCTTCTTTCTAGACTTAAAATCCCATTTGGAGCAAGTTTGATGTTGTAAGTTTTTCCATTTGAGGCCTCCTTGTGTGAGTTTTGGACATAGGTTAAAATGACCTGTAATTCACAAATGCCCAAAATACCCTTTGCTTGTCAAGACCATAAGTTGAGTTCTCCACATCATATGAAGGCATGCCATACCATTCTAGAAAGCTAAGACAATGAGGAACAACTCTTATGTTGACCAAGAATTCATTTGAAATCTCCTTGAGGGGTAAAACTAGCTTGGAAGTCAAGTCACTTTCACAGACAAAAATTCAGACACCCCAGATGACCTGTAACTTGTAAGGACCATAACTTGAGTTCTATAAATCTCCTTGAGGTCTTCCACCACTCAAATTAAAGATCTTGAGATCCTCTACAAGTTTCATGTTGGCCAAGAAGCCATTTGAAGCTAGCATTTTGACTTATCGTGCTTGGAAATTTGACCTAAACTAGGGGATTTTACAGAGAAACCCTAATTTAGTAACTCCTCTTCTCCTTGATTTCTCTTGAATTCTCCTTGTCATATCTACATACCCTTCTTCATATGTTCAATGATGATCCTCACATCTCTCCAATAGCCTTGAATGCCCTTTTAAGTCAGTCAATTGACCTAGGGTTGACCTAGGGTTGACCCAGATGAAACCCTAGTTGACTGTCTTCCCCTATAGCTCTTGTGCTTTCATCAACAACTTGCTTTCTTCTCCAAATGACTTTATAAGTCTCTCAAGATGTCTAGATGCTCTCCATGCTTTCACTCCACAGCTCACAACCCTCTTGTTGATCCTCAGATATCTTCAGCTAGGAGATGGACTCAAGGCTTGATCTGCTGAACTCTTTGCTTTCAAATTCTCTCCTGATGACTTGAGTAGGGTTGAATTATGATGATAACCTCTTGCTAGGCCTCTAGAGATGAAAGTAATGATTGGTCCCCTGTTGAATGACTTGCTATGCTTATGCTATGCAGATGGTTAGTCTATGTACATGACTCTACATGCAAATGCTAATGATGATGAAACATAAACCAATTGAATAAGGTTGAGCAAATTTTAGGGTGCAACAAATAGTAGTATAAATACTACTAGGCTGACACGTGGCAGGGCTTGACAATTGGATTAGTGGACTAATTGCTGATTAATGATTAATAAAAAAAAAGTTAAACTAATAAATGCTGATAATACATTGAGTAAAATCTATAATTAAACAAAAAACTGTACAAAGAAAGAAAAAGGTGAAAAAACGTAAATAAAGAAAAAAAGGGGGGAGGTGGGGTTCAAACCCCCATCCTTCAGTATATCACACTCAAGTTCATCCGTTGGGGCGGGAATACGTCCAATAACAAAACTCCTCAAACAACTATATATTGCATGGCCAGGGTGGGATTCGAACCCCATCATTCACTATAACACTCACAAGTTCATCCGCTGGGGCGGGGATACGTCCAATAATAAAACTGCTCAAAAAGTATATATTACATATGAAATATAAAAAACAGATTTAATTAAAATTAACTTACTTAAACTAATTAACAAATAAACAAATGATAAAAATTAATAAACATTCTATGCTAATACTATTTCTAATATAATAAATAATAATCATAATGATAATCTAACTAAATAAATAATAAAAGCAAATAATAATAATCTAATTGGTAAATAAAAACTACACTAAATTAAAAAAAAAAAACATAATCTTAATCTAATAATAAATAAAAAAGACATAATTCTAAAAAACTATTAAATAAAAAACCATATTATAAACACCTATTCCTATTTAAAATAAAACCTAATTAAATTAATACTAATAAAACTATTAAATAAACTAATTGAAAATAAAATCTATATTATAAAATGAAAACCTAATTCTATCCAAATCTAAATAAAACTATTCTACCTATTAATAATGAAAATAAATGTTAATCCTAAAAAAAAAATCAATTTCAAATAACAAAAATAAAACAAAAACTATTCTAATAATTAAATAAAGCAAAAAAAATAATAAATAAAAATGCAAAAATGCCATGAAAAATAGGCGAGCGCCCAAATGCACCGATAATATCAACACAGATTGAATCATAAAAAAAAAGAGCGACTTTAGCTCGATTTTGACATTGAATTTCTCGTTTGAATTAATTTGAATCGCCTAAAACACGAGCAAAGCGGCTAAAATTCTGATAAATTCGATCCGACTGACAACACGAGCAAAATGTGACCTAAATATGCAGATAAAAACGAAGCAAAAGCCAGTCAAAGCTAGAAAACAGGTGGGCAAATTTTAGGGTGCAACAGGTAGACATGGGATTATCCCCAGTAGTGGAACGAATTCAAAGTTTCGTTTTCCCCTCAGAGTCTAGGTCATTGACTCATTCCCAGGCAGGGTTAATATTATTGAGTTTATTTCTCATCTCCCCAAGCAGAGGTTGATGTTGATTCCCTCATTGCCTAATCCCCAGCGAAGTCGGCGAAGTAGTTTTCTTCCCTGCAGAGTGGGACTAGCTCAGAGATTGTTTATCTCCATCCTCAACAGAGAGAGTGGGATAATCCTCCCAGTAAATCTTGTTCAATATCCCTAGAAGATAGCGGATTCAATATCCGACATAATGGAGCTATTCCTCAATAATTTGCTTTATTTCCCTAGTAGAGTGGTTTGTTCCCTGGAATGTTATATTCTGGCAGGCCATTCAGGGCTGATTTCCCCGATAGGGTGGAGTTATTGTCTCCAGCCGAGTTGTTTGTTCGTGAGAAGATTTGTATTCTGGAGGGCCATTCAGGGCGTTTTCCTCAGCGGAGTTTGATTTGATCCCCAGCGGAGTGGATTTGCTCTTAGCAAAGCAGTTTTACCCATAAGTTTTCAAAGGCCATCCGGGGTTTGTTTTCCCCAGCATGGGTCCGTTTGTACTAGACGCGTCTAGTCTTTCTCCAGCAGAGTTTGGTTTCTTCTCTTTAGCATTTATTTTGCTAAGGCGGTTCCTTTGCATTTGAAACATAAGCCAAGTTGTTACCTCTTTGTTTTCAGGTGTATCTCTAGCAATTACCGGTATATTTCTCAGGCCTGTGAATTCGCTCATTCAGGTTTATATTTCCACAACGGATTTCTTCACCCTGACGGCGAGGTCAGATTTTTCTTCTCACTTTCGGTTTGAGCCGGCCTTCGGGTTCAATGCCTGTTTTGTTATAAACAGATGATTGACGGTGATGTCAGATTGTGTTTACCAACTTAATGTCGATGATTGACGGTGAGGTCAGATGTTTTTATTTTATATTGAAGACTGACGGCAGGGTCATATGATTTTACCGACGTGATGTCGATGACTGACGGCGAGGTCAGATGTTTTTACCGACTGGATATCGATGACTGGCAGCGAGGTCAGATGTTTTTACTTGATGTTGAAGATTGAAGGCAAGGTCAGACTTTCTTCTCTACTTCGTGTTGTGCCGACCTTCGGGTTCGATTCTCGATTTTATTTAGCGAATGTATGACGGCGAGGTCATATGTTTTTCTCAACTTCGGTTTGGGCAGGCCTTCGGGCGTGGTGCTCGCTTTTATTTAATAGATGCTTGACAGCAAGGTCAGAGGTTTCTTCCACCTGCGGGTCGATGTTCTCTAATTGATAATCTTTTAACTTATTGTCGTTGTAACTATCAGAGACCACTTTGTTTCCTCAGGATTTTTGTTCCAGTAAACAAGTTATTCGGTTACTTTTTCTTTTTGCGGTTGGCAAATTTCTGGCTTCTGTTGTATTCTACCACCTTTTACCTTGAATGTTTGAAATCCATTCGCTTTTCATCCCTTTAGGTCCAAGTCGTTTGAATAGGGGCAGCTGTTGTACCCCAAAATTTGACCAACCTCTTTTATTAATCTTTGGCTTATGTTTCATTGCATTTTAGCATCTTGCATTTGCATAACATAGCTCTTACAGGGGATCAAGTTATTTTTTATGTATCATCCAAGAGAATATTCTTTATTGGCTTCAAACTCAAGCAAAGGCAATGGTATAACCCATCAAATGGGTGTTATCATCATAAAGTTATGAAAGCTCCTAAAGAGGAGAGATGTGCCATAGCTCATTATCAAAGGACCATCCAAGGGTGTCATGGGGTCCATGAGGTTTCATCATTGGTAGAGGCATGAGGTAGAAGTTTGTTGAGTACCCCAGAGGTCATTGTGGAATTGGAATGGTCACTCAGTTCATCTGCACAATACCTAGGCAAAAAGGATGAAATTAGGGTTTCACTTTTAATCAAGATAAATTTGTTTTTTGGAGAAAAACTTGTTTCCATGGTCTTCCATATGCCCTAAGGTGTTTGGGGATGGGATATTGATCATCAATTTTAATTAGAAGAACTTTAATTGATCAGTCAATTGAAAATCAGGAGGTTTGGGGAAAATGTCAACTGTGCAGTGAAAAAAGTCAACTCCTGACTTTTAAAGTCAAGATCATGTTCCTCAAGTTCAATATGACCCGTGGATGGAATTTGATCAAGAAAAGTCAAGGGAATCATGAAAAATCAAGAATTGTTGAAAGTTGCCATTTTGGGGAATTAGGGTTTTAGAAACTTTCCATTTATGGAAAGTTTCATGGTTGAAGCAGCCATCTTCAAGGCCATTTTTCTTCATGATCAAAGGTTCCAATTGGTCTTGGGTCAAACATAAAAGTTGTTCCTTGTATTTCAAGCTTTATTTTGAGTACCAATTCATAATCATATGATACTTGGAGCTCAAGTTATGATCAATCAAAGTTAAGGATTTCAATGATTTCAACGTTTGCCAAGATCCGACAGATTTTTGCACCTCTTTTGCAAGCCAATTTTCAGCACTTTCTTGATGCCAAATGAAACTTTGTCCCAAATGGAAGTTATAGGTCATGTTCCAAGATTTCCAAAAAGTCCTAGAAGTCCTCCATATGGTTTGTGAAGCTCATGTTATGGAAGTTCAAAGTTGAGGAAAAGTAAGCCAAAATCCATAACTTAGAATTTTTTTCTAAGTTATTTGTAGAAAGCTTGCATGGTATGATTTTCAACATCATTTTTCATGGTCTTCAAATCCTCCAATCAAGATGAGTTCAACATGAAAAGTGTTATATGCCATGCCCTCTTTGCTTAGAGCTCAAATTCAAGCCAAAACAATTCTTGTACACCAAGATATCTTTGCCCAAAGTTGGTGGTTTGAACATTTTCACAAGACATGGTTACAGATACATTTTGGCATATTTGCATTTTAATCATGCAGTCTGGTTTGCTCTCTATCCCATGCGCAGGGATTTGCATTGGGAGCATGCCAAACTTTGCCAAAACAAGCCAAACAAAGGCATGTACTACCTTGGGACATTTTTGAATCTTTTGCCCAAAAAAGAAAGGGACAAGCTGCCCTTGTATTCTGATCTTGGCAGCCCCAACGAACATACTTTTTTTTTCACTCACAAGAAACCAACAAGAAGACAAGGATGCAAGATGGCTGGTGTACCATCTCCACCATCAACCATTGATCTACAAAAAAAACCATGAAAATGCAAATCTGTCCATTCAATCTTTACCATGGTAAAACTTCTCAAAACCTCTTTCTCACTTCATATTTAAGCAGAAGAGCAGTCAAGAAGAAACCCTAGCCACCACTGTTGCAAGAAAATCAGAATTTGAGCTTTGAACTCCTCCAAAAACCACAAAAAACTGTCTTGTGCAAATCTCACACCAGCACCTTCTCCAATCATCCGACCAACCAAAAAATCATCTACACAATCTCAAAACCATTATTAGAAGATGTTCCAACCATTAGTTTGTCTAAAAATACCATAACACAAAAAGTCAACTTCTCACACCCTAAAGTTTGACTTCTCTGCATAAGATAGTGAAACTCACTGCCTAGAATAGTTTGGACCTCTTTGACACCTTGAATACCATCCATTTATGTTGTATCAACTGTTCACGTCCTTAAAGATCAGCTAGAACATCATTTTCTAGAACTGTCATAAAAAATCATTTGTTGCTTCAAAAGGAACTTCAAAGCTTGCTCAAAGGAGGGAGGGATATCTTGCTTCTAGCTGGCTGTGAAGACTACAAGAGGTATGTAGCTTTGAACCCTCTCATTATTAAGCATTATGTATGTGTGTATTTGCTTTGTTGAAAGATAAGCATTGTTATGTTAAAGTTGTAACTTTTGCTATCAAAATATGTGAGACCAATACCATGAGTGGTAGCTATTTTGAGTATATGTCAAAAGGTGGATTGGCATAGTTTTAAGTTTGGTTCTTTGTTTGATTTTTGATTTGTGATTTCACATGCTTTGAGCAGTTTTGAACTTGGATTTTCTTTAAGTTGTAACTTTGTGGCTGAACTATTTTGAGTTTAAAACTGTTCATATAGTGTTCACTCATTTTTGAGGTTTCTAAACTGTCATAGAGGTCATATATTAATTGATGTTTGCATTATAAGGCCAGTTTTTATTTTAAGACAGAAACTGTTTTTGAGAAGGACTGTTTGTTAGTCAGCTTTGTGAGAAGTTGCTTTAAGGGCCATTTTTGAATTTATCAACTCATAAGGACTGTCAAGAGCTAAGCCTTTGGATTGATATTTGTTTCTTGCACCCTGCTATCAACTGCTATTCATGTTAGTTCTGTTTAATAATTGTCATTGAGGTTTTGCATAGAGGCTGCTATTCTAGTTGATTGGTATTGTTATGCCTTGAAGGATGCATTTATGTTTCAAATTGCCTACTGATTGGAGTCTTGGACTGATCTAACCTTGTCAAGTTAAGGTTCACATTTTGCATTGTCAAGAACTTATTTCACATACTATTTTGAGATTGCATACCTCTCATTGGAAATTGCTTTGACTTATTATAGAACCTGTTAGGAGTAGCAGCATTGTTATGAGGCTACTTTGGTTCTATTAGTTCCATTGTCTATGTTGATAGCTCACTTTGACTGTCAAGAGCTTTAAGAATTTTAGGGTTGTTGCTTGGTTTCTGTGGTGCTTGTTGCATCAAGAATATAGCATTCAAAGGCCTACTATTATTAAGATTTGGGACTGTTTGAGTTTGCTTTGTTTAGGGGCTGCTGACAAAATGTATGAGGTTGGAGTTATCAGGCCATGGTCAGATATTTAAGTTGTTAACTCTTTGTATGGATATCCTAGGAACTTTAATGTTAGTGTTTGGTTTTACTAAGTCTCAAGTAAGTTCCTTTGAGGATTTGAGGTTAGGCTTGAGCTTTTTGCTGTTTAATTTAGAATGGAGGTTTAGTATGGTGAGTTGTATTCATGAGTGCAACTAGAGCAGAGTTGGTTAACTCATAGCTGTTGCTAAAGGAATTTCACATGATAAGAGGAGATTGGATTTTTCTTTGGTTTACATCTGGGAGTTGTTGTTAGTTGGATAACAAGTAAAGGCATGTCTTGAGGACCCAAGGCTGTTTTTTATTTTGGTTTAGAGGTTGTTACCATAGTCTGTTAGAATTCTTGACAAATTGGATTGTCATTTGTGGTTGACATAGTGTGTATTGGTTTTGCTTAAGGGTTGCTTAGTATTGGCTTCTTTGAGTTGAGTCCTTAAGTTAGGAGTTCTAGTTTGATGGATTTGATTTGCTGTGACTTGCTTAAGTTATGACTATGTTGGCAGTTGGTTGCTTTCTAGGGATGAGTTTGTCAACTCACAACCAACTGTTGCCAAGTTTGGTTGGTTCAGTTTTAGCTTTTTAGAAGAGCATTTTGTTGTTGGTTTTGAAGCAGATTTGAAGCCTAATGGTGTTTGAGGTGGTGTGATTTGGCTTCTGCTGGTGTACATAGGGGAGGGGGCTGTTACCTTGAGTTCATAATAGATTAAAGTTTTCTTTCAATTTCATTGAAGTTACTTTGATGCTTAAGTTCATTGTCCAGGTTGTTGAGAGTTAAAACCAATCTAGTTCCCACAAGGGCCTTGTCCAATTATTTTTGGTTAGTGCTTGTTGAAGAGTAGGATCAGGGCTGGTTCTGTTAGGCTTGTTTATGTTAACATTTTTTGGTTGAGTTCAGGTTCAGCATTTTGATAACTGTCAGGTAGTATGTATGCCCATATTATCATCTGCCATGGTATACCAGTTGGTTTCATTGGCCACATTGACTTGAAGGTTTATGTCAACATCCTGCTGAGATCCAATCATCATTAGTTTGGCAGCATCCTATCTCCATCTTAGTCAGTCTTTTAGGATTCATAGTGTATGTTCATAGTTGGTTTTCTTTTTTTGAAACAGTTGGAATTCATGTGTTTTGATTTGGATTTGATTGGTTAAAACCCTGGATGTTTGAATTAGTAGAACAAACTAGTTCATGTTGCTTGCTGTTGGATTCATACCTTTGAGGTTTTGTTATCATATATGTTGTTTGGAATCCCTTTTGTGATTACTTTATTTTGGTTTATTCATGATCTTGATAGCCACTCATATGACATTTCTTGCTCTGTTGCTTTTTGAACCAAATTTCCTGTTGAAGTTCACTCCATAGCATGTTTGGAAGTTGCTCATAACATCACCTTGCTCTAAATACATCAGTTTGTAAACTTCGAATTCCAAACGCATTTCAAACTTCATAATTTCATGAGCATTCATTTTTTATCTTGTGTGCATTGTTTGAGAATTTGGTTGGCACCATCATCATCCTTGTGAAAAATTAAGTGAGTTAGAATTTTATTTCATTAAAATTGGTAGAGATTTGTTGAAGTTCTGATCGGAGTCGTTTTGACATTTTCACTTGGTTTTGTTCTTACACATGCCCAGCCTATGCGGCATTTTTCGTATATGTTGAGCTGGGGTGGCTTGATACAACAGATGTATCTCCACCCCAGTGGTTATTGCCTTGCCTTTAAGAACTATGTCATGCGTCAGATCCTCGGTTCGACCCTCAGCGAGGGCGTTTTGCTCTATTTTCTGATTTTTCATGTTTTTTTAATATTTGTTCTCCTCTTTCCATTATTATTCACACGTGTGTGAGTGGTTGGGTTGGCCTTGTTTTGTGCCTACAACCCCAAGGTCATAGGTTCTACCCTTGGTGTAGACCTTTCCTTCTTTTTAGCAACTTGTTTATTTTATTTCTTTTTATTTTATTTTAATTATTTCTTGTTTTGTTTTATTCATTTAAAAATAGTTTTAAATATCATAAAATCCCAAAAAAAATCATTTTCTAATATTTTAATGTGTTAATTTATTTTTCTTCATTTTATTTTTCATTTATTTTTATTATTTTTAATTGAACTTACAAATTAATGTGCTTTGTGGCTTGTCACTTGTTCATTGCATGTTTTGCTCCCTCTGTTCCTTGTTTGTTGCATCTTCTCTTTGCATCCTTTATTTGCATTGCATGTTGACTTGTCCAAGTCAACTTCCTTTCTTTCTTATTTCATTTGTGAGTGAATTATTTAGTGTTTACTTGGCCTTGTGTCATGATCTCCCTAGGATTCCTAGTCCCTCCGTTCAGGATGGGAGTAGGAGAGACATTAGGTGTTCAATCCTATGCATGACAACATTAGGGTAGTCCTTCCCTTTCATCCCAATTTTAGGAGCAGTGTGTATGACAACATTAGGGTCCAGCTTCCCCTTAGTCTGTGTCTTCCTCTTCTCATCTCCTAAACAATTCAAAACACTTAATAAAGAATAATTCGTGTCGTACACTACGAGCCTTAAGTATTTGAGAAATGATGGTTGGAGGCCTCCTCTCAACTGTCTAGAGTGTTTAGCATATGCCCTTTGAGAGATATGCAACGCATTCGCTATCGAGTCATAGTCTTTAGTGCGACATGAGTTTCAAACCATAACTCAATTCACTTCTTGTCTTAAAAAACACAAAACAAAAACATCAAATCTTTTTATTCTTCGGGATCTTAATTGGAAAATCATTTTCATAAAGAAAGTGTTGTTAACTCTTGGTTCTACCGCAAATGGGTAACGCCTAATTCTCCAATGGTCGAGCTGCATACACCTAACTGCTAGAACTAAGGTTTAACCCTACTCGGTTTAAATCACTTGAAGTAACCTGTGGCCGCACCAACCCGAACTACGTTTGCTCTGATTTCTCGTACCAGACGAGGATACGTAGGCATAAGACGGCGATGTCTTGGCGAGCAACCTTCCCCCACCTTCACCCGTAGTTTTCCGAACTACGTTGACTCTGACATTCCCATTGCACGAGGGAATACGTAGGCATAAAGCGGGGATGCTCTATCGAGTCTCTTTTCTTTTCTTTTGTCCTCGTGAGCCTGTAGCTTAGATAGTTTAACACCCTTTTAGATTAGACAACAAGCGTGGATCACGTTGAGTACAACGGACGTGAGGGGTGCTCATACCTTCCCCTTGTGTAACTGACTCCCGAACCCAAGATTTGGTTGCGATGACCTGTCTTTTTCCTTTTTCCGTCAGTTTTCTCTGATCGTTTCCGTTCCCTTTTTTGGGATAAATAACGAACGGTGGCGACTCTTCTGTCTTTCGCCGGCCCCTCTTCACAGTGATGCGACACGGAGCAGCCGATTGATGACTATCAACCCATGAAGTTTGAATTTCCCAATGAAGACATCATGTTCTTAAAGATGAAGGACTGTGATGAGCCATTACCCGATGAAGGTCCGGAGAAGGGTTCCCAATGCCAAGTGATATTTGACGATGTTGTCAACTCCTATGGTAGTGGAATTGGGGCAATTATCACGACTCCCCATGGTACTCATATCCCATTCACTGCCAGGTTAACATTTCCTTGCACTAATAATGAAGCCAAATACGAAGCGTGCATTATAGGGTTGGAAGAAGCTATTGATCTGAGGATCAAGAATTTAGATGTATATGGCGATTCAGCGCTAGTTGTTAATCAGATCGAGGGAGAATGGGAAACCCGACAGCCTAATCTGATACCTTACATGAACTATGCAAGGAGGCTGTTACCTTTCTTTGATCGAGTGAAGTTTCACGACGTGCCTAGAGCGGAGAACCAGATGGCAGATGCTCTGGCAATGTTGTCCTCGATGTACAAAGTAAGTTTCTAGAATGATGCTTCAAGAATCGTCATCTCTCGCCTTGATAGGCCGACATTCGTATTCGCCATTGAGGAAGCTTCTAATTGCAAGCCATGGTATTACGATATCCAGAATTTCCTCAAGAACCAAGAATATCCACCAGGAGCGTCGACCCGGGATAAGAAGACTCTGAGGAGGTTGGCTGGAAATTTTTATCTGAATCATGATGGAGTACTCTACAGGAGGAATTATGACTTGGTGCTTTTAAGATGCGTGGACGAAAAAGAAGCTAGCTTGCTTATGGAAGAGGTCCACGAAGGTGCCTTTGGTACACATGTCGGTGGGCATGCCATGTATTGCGAGTAGGGTATTATTGGCTGACTATGGAGTCTGATTGCTTCAAGTACGCTAAGAAGTGTCATAAATTCTAGATTTATGCAGATAAGATTCATGTGCCACCGAGTCCATTAAATGTTATGGCATCTCCTTGGCCTTTTTCCATGTGGGGCATTGACAGGATCGAAAAGATCGAGCCCACCGCATCCAACGGACATCGCTTCATCCTAGTAGCCATTGATTACTTCAACAAATGGGTCGAAGCAGCTTCGTATGCCAATGTCACTAAGCAAGTGGTAGCCCGATTCATAAAAAAAGACATCATTTGTCGCTATGGAGTTCCTGAGAGAATCATTACTGATAATGGTTCGAATCTAAATAACAAGATGATGAAGGAATTATGCCAGAATTTCAAAATTGAGCATCACAACTCATCGCCCTATCATCCGAAGATGAATGGCGTTGTTGAAGTGGCCAACAAGAATATCAAGATGATAATGCAGAAGATGGTTGTAACCTATAAGGATTGGCATGAGATGTTTCCCTTCGCTTTGCACGAATATCCTACTACGGTACGCACCTCAACTGGGGAAACTCCTTTCTCGCTGGTGTATGGTATGGAAGTTGTACTACCATTAGAAGTCGAGATTTCTTCTTTGAGAGTCCTGGTCGACGTCAAGCTTGATGAGGCAGAATGGATAAGGAACATATTGAATCAGGTCATCCTGATGGACGAGAAAAGGCTAGCATCTATTGCATATGGTCGGTTATATCAGAGCCGGATGAAGAAAGCTTTCGACAAGAAGGTGCACCCTCGAACCTTTCAGACGGGCGATCTAGTGCTGAAGAAGATCCTCCCGCCACAAACAGATCACAGGGGCAAATGGACTCCCAACTATGAAGGTCCATATGTCGTGTGAAAGGTTTTCTCTGGAGGAGCCTTGCTGTTATCAACCATGGATGGTGAAGATTTCACATCCCCTATGAATGCAGACGCAATTAAAAAATACTTTGCTTAAAGAGACCTGCTGGAATGAAAAAAGAATATCCAGGCAAAAATGGGGCATCCCGGTGAACCATAAAAAGAATGGGTTCGGGAAAAAGTTAGGGATAAAGATAAAAAGATGTAAGTTTGTAAACCCGCAAAGTTGAAAACCTGAAAAGGCGACTTTGGCAATAATGGGTATCCCGGTTAATTGAAAACCCGAAAGGGCGATTCACGCAAAAGTTAGGGATTGGAAAAGCAAATGACTGCGGTCTGCGTATTGAGTTTCACAGATTAGTGGATTGAGGGAGGACCTGAGGGGCGTTTATCCGAATCAATCTCTTCAGAGGATGAAGCGTCGGGGAATCATCAAAGTCAGGCGAGTCATAGAGGAATCAACTCATGGTGTTTGTCTGTGCCACATTGCCGACATTTTGTATATTTCTGTGCATTTCTGTAAACTTTTTGCACAACTTCCTCTCTTCAGGGGTTGCATCTGTTGTAAAATATGGCTATTTATGGGCCGTTGGTCAATAAAGCATATACCATTCAGTAATTTGTTTGCATTGCTTTAGTCTTTACTGTTTTGTTTGCGAAAAACGCTCGATGTTTTTGATAGAACTGCGCATACATAAACTTGCAAGCTTTGGCCGACAGTTAGTAAAACTTTGATTTATTTGAATAATGTCATGGATGATGACCGAGATAGCTCCTATTGCGTAGGATATCTTGTTGTTTGTTCATTGTTGTAGGGTCGTTATCCTTGGGGCATTTTCCAGAGATGTATACTCGGCAGGATCATCATATCCCTAGTTAAGTCGCCACAGAAAGAAGATGTGTAGTAGAGACTCATTCATCCCCAGCAAGAAGGATTTGTGCATCGCTATCCTTAGTAGATTTTTGTTTCTACAAAACAGGATATGCAGGTTGAGTGAGCGGTTAATTGTGTGCGCTTATCCCCAGTAGTTAGTCAATACACATTTAGCTCCAGCAGATTATCTGTGTGCACTCATTCCTCGGCAGTTTAGACCGAGCTTGCGAGCGGAGTGAAATCCTCCCCGGAAGGTCGAGATTGATATCCTCATGCAGGTCAGATAGGTTCCCGTATCCCCAGCATGTTGTAGGTACGCACTTCCTCCTCAACGAGTCGAGACGGGTTTTCTCTCCACAGAGCTTAATCAGGTGCTGTTGTATCCCCTCAAAATTCAGATTGCTGACTTAATCCCCGGGCATAAGACGAGGTTGTTTCCCCTATTGTCTGTTTCCAAGCAAGGTCAGCAGAGTTGGTTTTTCCTTAGCAGAGTAGTGCTACTTCCTAGCATAAGAGGGTTGATTCTCTATCCCCAGTGAAGTCAGCAAAAAGTGGTGATTCAGTCCCCGAGCATAGGGCGTTTGTTGTCTCCCGTATCGCCTAATCTCCAGTGGATTCAGTGAAGGAAGGTTCTCTTCCCCACCTGAGTACCCCTGGCAGGGTGGATTTTTATCCCCATCAGAGTGGAATACCTGGCAGAAGGTAGTTATTTCTCGGCAATAAACTCTAATTCCTCAGTAGAGTCGTCTTTTCCCCCAGGGTTATATTCTGGGAAGCCATTCAGCGTTATTTTCCCCGGTAAGGTGAAGTTACTCTCAGTGTTTGATTGTTATCCGCTACAGAGTTGTCTGTTCCCCGGAATGTTATATTCTGGCAGGCCATTCGGGACTAACTTCTCCAATAGAATACGATCAACCTTGGAGTTTGGTTGTACTTTCCCCACAAAGTCGTTGATTCCCCGACAAGTTAGATTCATTTCCAATGTCTGGTTGTCTTTCCTCATCCGACTTGTCGTTTCCCCAAAAGGTTTATATTCTGGAAGGCCGTTCAAGGCATTTCTCTTAGCAGGTTATAATTTGAATCCCCAACGGTGTAGATTCCCGTTCTTGTTAGAAAACTGTTAATCAGGGAATTTCCCCAGAAGGAATCCATCTAGGGCTTGTTTCCCCCAGCTTAAGTCCAATCGCTATTGGCATGCTCCATTTTTCCCCAGCAGGGTGGTGTTTTCTCTTCAGCATTTATTTTGCTGATTCGGTTCCGTTGCATCTGCATTCGTGCATTGCATCCTCAAATGCGTAGCATTTCCATTTTGTATGGAGCATTACGCCATATTTAAACATGTGTATGTGAAGCATAAGCCAGGTTGTTTCCTCTTTGCTTTTAGGTGATTGTTGTTTTGTTGCCAATATTGTGTTCAAACCGCGGCAATTTCCGTCAGCCCACGTGGTATCCAGACCCTGACTTACGTTATTCCCCAGCGGTGTCGCTTAACTGCGGTTGGTGGTATTCTTATTAACCTGTGTGGTATCTATACCCTGGTTAATGACATTTCTTGAGCCCGTGTGGTATCCAGACCCCGGCTCACACCGTTGCGTTTCATTAGCATGTGAGGTATCCAAACCCTGGCTACTGATCGTTCTAATTGGTATGGGTGGTATTCAGACCCTGACTGATGATGTTTTCTTGAGCCCATGTGGTATTCAGACCCCAGCTTACACCGTTGTGTTTCATTAGCATGTGAGGTATCCAGACCTTGGCTAGTGATCGTTCTCATTGGTATGTGTGGTATTCAGACCCTGACTGATGATGTTTTCTTGAGTCCGTGTGGTATGCAGACCCCGACTCACACTGTTGTGTTTCATTAGCAAGTGAGCTATCAGAACCCTGGCTAGTGATCGTTCTCATTGGTATGTGTGGTATTCAGACCTTGACTGATGATGTTTTCTTGAGCCCGTTTGGTATCCAGAGCCCGACACACACAGTTGTGTTTCATTGGCATGTGAGGTATCCAGACCCTGGCTAGTGATCATTCTCATTGGTATGTGTCATATTCAGACCCTGACTGATGATGTTTTCTTGAGCCCGTGTGGTATCCAGACCCCAGCTCACACTGTGGTGTTTCATTAGCATGTTTGGTATCCAGACCCTGGTTTATGATCGTTCTCATTGATATGTATGGTATTCAGACCCTGAATGATGATGTTTTCTTGAGCCCGTGTGGTATCCAAACCCCAGCTCACACCGTTGTGTTTCATTAGCATGTGAGGTATCCAGGCCCTTGCTATTGATAATTTTGTTGGTATGTATGGTATTCAGACCCTGACTGATGATGTTTTCTTGAGTCTCATTAACCCAAGTGGTATCCAGACCCCCGTTAATGACTTTTCTTGAGCCCGTGTGGAATCCAGACCCTGGCTCACACCATTTCATTCCATTGGCATGTGCGGCATCCAGGCCCTGGCTAGTGATTATTCCATTGGCATGTGTTGCATCCAGGAGCTGGCTAGTGATTATACCATTGGCATGTGAGGTATCCAGACCTTGGCTAGTGATCGTTATCATTGGTATGTGTGGTATTCAGACCCTGACTGATGATGTTTTCTTGAGCCCGTGTGGTATCCAGACCCCGGCTCACACCTTTGCGTTTCATTAGCATGTCAGGTATCTAGACCGTGGCTAGTGATCATTCTCATTGGTATGTGTGGTATTCAGACCTTGACTGATGATGTTTTCTTAGGCCCGTGTGGTATGCAGACCCTGGCTCACACTGTTGTGTTTCATTAGCATGTGAGTTTTCCAGACCCTGGCTAGTGATCGTTCTCATTGGTATGTGTGGTATTCAGACCCTGACTGATGATGTTTTCTTAAGCCCGTTTGGTATCCAGACCCCGTCTCACACCGTTGTGTTTCATTAGCATGTGAGGTATCCAGACCCTGGCTAGTGATCATTCTCATTGGTATGTGTGGTATTCAGACCCTGACTGATGATGTTTTCTTGAGCCTGTGTGGTATCCAGACCCCGGCTCACACTGTGGTGTTTCATTAGCATGTTAGGTATCCAGACCCTGGATAGTGATCATTCTCATTGGTATGTGTGGTATTCAGACACTGACTGATGATGTTTTCTTGAGCCTGTGTGGTATCCAGACCCCGGCTTACACCGTTGTGTTTCATTAGCATGTGAGGTGTCCAGGCCCTGGCTAGTGATGATTTCGTTGGTATGTGTGGTATTCAGACCCTGACTGATGATGTTTTCTTGAGTCTTATTAACCCACGTGGTATCCAGACCCCCATTAATGACTTTTCTTGAGCCCGTGTGGTATCCAGACCCTGGCTCACACCGTTTCATTCCATTGGCATGTGCAGCATCCAGGCCATGGCTAGTGATTATTCCATTGGCATGTGCTGCATCCAGGACCTAGCTAGTGATTATCGCATTGGCATGTGAGGTATCCAGACCCTGGTTAGTGATTGTTCTCATTGGTATGTGTGGTATTTAGACCCTGACTGATGATGTTTTCTTGAGCCCGTGTGGTATCCAAACCCCGGATCACACTGTTGTGTTTCATTAGCATGTGAGGTATCCAGGCCTTGGCTAGTGATGGTTTTGTTGGTATGTGTGGTATTCAGACTCTGATTGATGATGTTTTCTTGAGTCTCATTAACCCGCATGGTATCCAGACCCCGGTTAATGACGTTTTTGAGCCCGTGTGGTATCCAGACCCCGGCTCACACCATTTCATTCCATTGGCATGTGCGGAATCCAGGCTCTGGCTAGTGATTATTCCATTGGCATGTGCAGCATCCAGGCTCTGGCTAGTTATTATCCCATTGGGATGTGAGGTATCCATACCCTGGCTAGTGATTGTTCTCATTGGTGCGTGTGGTATTCAGACCCTGCCTGATGATGTTTTCTTGAGCTCGTGTGGTATCCAGACCCCGGTTCACACTGTTGTGTTTCATTAGCATGTGAAGTATCTAGGCCCTGGCTAGTGATGGTTTCGTTGGTGCGTGTGGTATTCAGACCCTGACTGATGATGTTTTCTTGTGTCTCATTAACTTGTGTGGTATCCAGACCCTAGTTAATGACTTTTCTTGAGCCCGTGCGTTATCCAGACCCCGGCTCACACCATTTCATTCCATTGGCATGTGCGGCATCCATGCCCTGGCTAGTGATTATTCCATTGGCATGTGCGACATTCAGGCCCTGGCTAGTGATTATCCCATTGGCATGTTCGGTATCCAGACCATGGCTAGTGTTGGTTTATCAAGTCCGCGCGGTATCCAGACCCTTACTAAATTTTTGATGAATGCGGTTATCTTATCACATTCTCCCCAACAGGGTTACTTGTTTAAGTTTCTCCTTACTCCCCATGCAGAGTTATTTGGATGCCTGATGATGATATCAGATGATTATTTCCTACTTCGTGTCATTGCCTGCGTGTTAATAGATGTTTCTTTCTACTGCATGTCGAGGTTTTGGATTGGTAATCAGTTAGCTTGTTACCGTTGCAACTTTTCAGTTCAGTTATCTCTGGAGATTTTTGTCCCCAAGAGGGTTTGCAGTTCTATTTCTGCGGTTGGAAAATTTCTGGGTTCTTTGGTATTCAACCGTCTTTTACCTTGATTGCCTTAAAGCCGTTCGCTTTTCACTCATTCAAGTCCAAGTCGCTTGAATAGGGGAAGCTGTTGTACCGCAAAATTTGACCAACCATTTCTTGTACTTGGCTTATGTTTTCTTTGCATTTTTTGCATTTTGCATAGCATAGAATTTGTTCTCGAGGCATGGGATCAAGGTTTTCGTATGGCTCGGGGTTTTCTCTGCAGCAAGAGATGAAACAGCGAGCATTAGAGGCTCTGGCATTTATTTTTCCCAGCGATCGAGCAGTCGATTTTATTTTATTTTGCAGGATATTTTCATATCAAAAGACAACATTCAGGCTATCTCAAGCATTCTCACAGTTATAGTATTCAAAGCCAAGGTTCAGAGGTTGAATAGAGCTCAAAACGTTTGAAAACGGGCAAATATGTAGATTTCCCTCCAAAAGGCGCCAAAATTCAAAATTTGAAGGTGTTAACCGATTAACCAAATGGTTAATCGATTAGCCAAGTCAAAATCAGGTCAAATTTGAATTTTTGAAGGTGTTAACCGATTAACACATATGGTTAATCGATTAACTAGTGCAAATTTCTGCTCTGCGCGTGAATTTCCAAGTAAAGCCACTTTGGGGTCCATTTTGATCACATGAGAAATTGATTTTACACCAAGAGAAGGATCTAGAACCATTTTGAATTTTGGTTAATTTAATTTTCCCTCCAAATTCCCATTCCATGTTTTCACAAACCACACTCCAAACCTAAGGGGTATTTAATTGATTTACTCCAAACCTCACTAACACAATCCTCATAATCTCATTTCATTTTCAGAATTCATTCTCATTCTCTCAATTTTGCTCTCAACTTTTCACTCCCAAAACCTCTACCAAAGCTCTTCTCACCTTGAATTCTTTGATTCTCCATTGGAATCATTGATTTCTAAGAGCTAAACCTTCATCCTTCATCATCATCATTTCCATTTTTCCATTCAATTTTAGTGCAAGTTTGAATCTGAATTTTGAAGTTGATCTAGAGGAGCTTATTTGGATAATTCTTGCTTAATTTTAGTGGATCTTCATTTCTACTACAAGTAATCACTTGGATCTTGAAGGATTTCTGGATTTCTTGCTTGGATCTACTCAATTAAAGTAAATCAACATTTACCGAATCAATTCTCCACTTCATAGGTTGGAATTCTTGATTCGATTATGTTTTTGAGCTTATTTGCATAATTATCATGTGGATCTTCATTTTCGATTGATTTGGCTAAATTTGATTCATATGATCTGTGATCTTGCTGGTTTAATGTGTTTACATGTTAATTGGATCATTTTTTTCTGGTTTAAATTTGTGGATAAGTGATTATGTGATCATCCGGATTATTGGATAAGTGCTTATATGCTGAAAATGATGTTGTTCTGTTGTTTTTCTGCTTTTGGCATAGTGTTAACCGATTAACTAATTGGTTAACCGATTAACCAATGCAAATTTTCAAATGTTCAGGCATTTTTGGCTGGTTAATCGATTAACCCCTGGTGTTAATCGATTAACATTGTGCCAGCAGGCCTTAGGTTTGAACCAATGCATGATAACATTAGGTAGCTTTCCCTTTTATCCCAATCATAGGTGCACTTTGTATGAGAACATTAGGTTGAGTCTTAGTCTCCCTTTAGAGTGTGTCTCTCTTCTCTCATCTTCAAACTTCTTCAAAACACTTAATAATGGATAATGAATGTTATACGCTACGAGCCTTAAGTACTTGGGGAATGATGATTGGGAGGCCTCCTCTCATTTGTCTAGAGTGTTTAGCGTATGTCCTTTGGACGATATGCGACGCAGTCGCTCCTAGGTCATAGTCTTTAGTGCAACATGAATTACCAATCAAATTCAATTTACTTCATAAGGAGAGGTTTATTAACTCTTGGTTCTACCGCAAACAGGTAACGCCTAAGTCTCCAATGGTCAAGCTGCATACACCTAACTACTAGAACTAAGTTTTAACCCTACTCGGGTAAAACATTTGAACAAACTTGTGGTCTTGTTAGCCCAAACTACATTTGCTCTGATTTCTCATACCAGATGAGGATACGTAGGCACAAAATGGTGATGTCTTGGCGAGCAACCTTCCCCACCTTCACCCGTAGTTTTCTGAACTACGTTGACTCTGACTTTCCCATTGCACGAGGGAGTACGTAGGCATAGAGCGGCGATTCTCTATCGAGTATCTTTTCTTTTCTTTTGTCCCTGTGGCCTGTAGCTAGATAGTTCAACACCCTTTATATAGACAACAAAGCGTGGATCCCGTCGAGTTCGACGGACGTGAGGGGTGCTCATACCTTCCCCTTGTGTAACCGACTCCCGAACCCAAGATTTGGTTGCGATGACCTGTCTTCTCCCCTTTTTCATTAGGTTTTCTCTGATCGTTTTCTTTCCCGCTTTTGGGATGAATAACGAACGGTGGCGACTCTTCTGTCCTTGTCGGCCCCTTCTTCACAACGATGCGATACAAATCACCTGTACAACAAAGGTACACAACAAGACATGTTCTTCCCTCTCTGATCCTCATTCTTGTAATGCACAGAATGACAGACGTCGCCCAGAAGCGTAGGTACATGATTCCCTGAAGCAAAAATATGGAAAGTATCCATATCCACAAAATCTAGAATGTTAGGAAACAACATGATACCATAAATGCACAGTGCCAGGATGGCATTAAACACAACCCAACAACCCTCATTCGCAATGTGTTGAGCTCTAGCAACCAAAAAAGATAGTGGAAAACCAGGCATTCCATTTCTCTTGACCAACTTCCCGTTTAGCTCAGAAATATCCAGATGAAGGGAACCAGCAAGCTTAACCAGATCAGGCTCAACATCAGTATGATAGAAAGGCATCTGGTCCAAGATAGGGACTCCAAGTAGCACAAATAACTCCTCTAAAGTAGGCCGTAATACATATCCTGGAAAAGTAAAACACCGGAGCTATGAATCATAAAACTGCAGCAGAGTATGGAGACCACCCAACTCATAAACTGAAGGCTTGCAGACAAAACTCAAAAGCTTCCCATATGATTGCTTGAAATCTTCCATCACCTTTCTGTCAGCCACAGAGATCAAACTGAGTAGAGATCCAATGTCCGGAGTAGGAAACTTATATACCACTGTCTTCTTTAGGCGAGGCTCCATGTCAGAAACGTAAACAGGTCCTTAGAATCGAAGAGAAAATATGCACCTGCAACATAAATACATGTCAATGTTAATATGCAAATGAAATATGAAAATGAAGATGCAACAGGGAATCAAGGCTGTTATGCTGTTGATTGAGAAGAACCAGCGCTTCGCTTTGGCAAGAACATAACACAATCATAAGGACCCTCTGTATCAAAATCACAGGTTCACACTGACGAGAAAATTGGTTAGGTTGAAGGCCAAATTTTCCTGCATAACCTTATCCCTCTCACAGGTATGGACCTATCTCTTATAAGGTTCGGCATCCTATGCAGTCGTCAGCGTCACAGACTTTCAAGAAACGATGATACGTTCATCGTTTCCGGTTTGGAATCATAGTCTAACGAAGTGGCCTCACTTAGCTGACTCCTAAATGATCGGTCCCCATAGTCGACAATCCTCGGATCCAACTACCTCTCAACTGTTCGAAACAGACTAGAAAGGTAATCATCAAAGAGAATCTCGTCTGAGCGCAGATTTCGTGGGAACTAGTGCATGCCAAACATACAGGTTCACCACTACTTTCCGCTTCTAATGCTATGGTTGTACTCAAGCTTGGGTTTGGCTTATCTCACAGTGGAACATTCTCGCCCAAAAGCATAGCAATAATGATAATATACAATGCTGAAAGTAAAATGCAAGTTCAGATAAAGTACAACACATATATACACACCCAAAGATTAAAACACGCAAGCGCTAGAATTGACTCGCATAGGGGATCGAGAAAGGTCCCCAGCAGAGTCGCGAATTGTCGCATCACTGCGAAAAGGGGCCGACAAGGACAAAATAGTCGCCACCGTTCGTTATTTATCCCAAAAGAGGGAAAGGAAACGATAAGGGAAAACCTACGGAAAAGGGAGAAGACAGGTCATCGCAACCAAATCTTGGGTTCGGGAGTCGGTTACGCAAGGGGAAGGTATTAGCACCCCTCACGTTCGTCGTACTCGACGGGATCCACGCTTGTTGTCTATCTAAAAGGGTGTTTTTCTATCTAAGCTATTGTCCACAGGGACGAAAGAAAAGAAAAGATACTAGATAGAGCATTGCCGCTCTATGCCTACGTACTCCCTCGTGCAATAGGAAAGTCAGAGTCAATGTAGTTCGGAAAACTACGGGTGAAGGTGGGGGAAGGTTGCTCGCCAAGACATCGTCGTCTTGTGCCTACGTATCCTCGTCTGGTATGAGAAATCAGCGCAAACGAAGTTTGGGCTAAAAAGACCACAGGTTGGTTCAAGTGTTTTACCCGAGTAGGGTTAAAACTTAGTTCTAGCGATTAGGTGTATGCAGCTCGACCATTGGAGACTTAAGCGTTACCTGTTTGCGGTAGAACCAAGAGTTAACAAAATTCTCTTTATGAAAATGATTTCCAAATTAATCCGGAAGGATAAAAAGATTTGATGTTTGTTTTGAAGTCTTTTAGAGAAGAAGAAGTGAATTGAACTTTTTTTTTAATTCGTGTTGCACTAAAGACTATGACTTAGGAGCGAATGCGTCGCATATCGTCCAAAGGACATACGCTAAACACTCTAGACAACTGAGAGGAGGCCTCCCAATCATCATTTCCCAAATGCTTAAGGCTCATAGCGTGTAACATTCATTATCCATTATTAAGTGTCTTGAAGAGTTTTAAAGATGAGAAGAGAAAGACACACTAAAAGGGAGACTAAACTCAACCTAATGTTCTCATGCAAAGTACACCTATGATTGGGATGAAAAGGGAAAGCTACCATAATGTTATCATGCTACCATAATGTTATCATGCATGGTTGAAACCTAATGTCTATCATAATCAATCTTGAACAAGAAGGATTAGAGGTCCTAAGGGAACATGGCAAAGAAAAAAGAAGAAGAAAGCATAAATGAAAGAATAAAAAATGCAAACATGCAATGCAAAACAAGATGAAGAGGGAGGAAAAAGTATGGGGAAGTAGCCACCACAAGCATATCTCAACCTCAAGAATGCAAGCAAGATGATGCTAAACAAAATGGGAGAGCAAACCCAAGAACTTAAACAAGTTCAGGCCAAAATTGAGATGAAATGGGAGAAATAGAATTCCTACAACCACTTGTACATCAATCACTAACCAAGGCAAAGAAAACAAGAAGAAGAAGAAGGCATGATCAAGATGAGGATGGGAGATAAGGCTTGGGCAGAAAGCAACACAAAACGAAACTCAACCAAAGGCATCACCATGATCATGCAAGAAAACAACAAAAGAAGTTCTCAAAATGGCCTCTCATCCAAGTCAAACTCAAAATGCAACTAAGAGGCACCAAATCAACTTATATGAGTGCCCAAAGTCCTAGGACAGAAGTGAGAACAAGAGAAGAAGATAGGAAATCTAAAGAAAGAAGCAAGCCAAAGCAACTTGCAAGATAGGGCATGGTAAAGAACCTAGGTTCTAAACACTTTCAACATTCAACACTAAATGGAAAGCCTTAAACAAATGCAACTTGCAACATGAACCAAACAAGTGTGTGACCTAAAAATTGGCAACCAACCACTTCAACATGTTAGGAATGTAAGTCAAAAAGAGTTGGAAGCATATGAGATCCACAAGGGTCATCTCCCATCAAAACTAGGTCAAGTGTGTGTGTGAACCATCCTTAGGAGTAGCTTGACTTGCAAGGTACTCCATTAATAGGAAAATGGTTCAAATAAATCCAAATAAAACATACAAAGCTCATAAAGATGTTGGCAACCAGGGGTCAAAACAACGCAACCAAATTCCATTCAAGACATCACCAAAGGAATTGATCCACTAGGGTGCCCCAGTTAGAAGGAGGGTTGTCGAGGGTCAAACAAATGAACATAAAAGTCAACCTAAAAAGGTCAAACAAAATCCACAAACCAGCCTCAAAGACATCTCAACTCATCATTGAAATGAGGAATAAGTCTCATTCATAGGTGGTATCAAATGGCTCAAGAATCAAGCAAGAAACACAAAGGAACAAGTGAAAAACAATTGAAAAATACCTCCAATCATTAAATTCAATTTTAATTGAAAAATAAATGGAAAATGAAATTAAAAAATATCAAAAATTAAATAACACATTAAAGTGTCAGAAAATATTTTTGGTTGAATTTTATGATGAATGAAACTATTTTTAAAAATCAAAAATCAAAACAGAAATGAAAATAAAATAAAATAAAACAATTAAATTGAAAAGGTGTGAATAGCTATGCTTCACGTTGAATCCATTGGGCTTGCAAGAAAAGGGAGTGCAAATAGCAGTTTAAGCCCAATACAATCAGGCTGATCCCCTAATGTGAAATGCACAGTTTCACTAATTTAGGTGGAATTCAACTCAGCCACATCACGCGGTCAAATAAATCATGACCACACATCTGATTAAGTCAACAAGTCAAACCAGCACACGTCAGCTTTTCCTGAGTTTGAGCCTGACGCTGGAGCCCTAGCTCCGGTCGTCTTCTCCGGTGAGGTGGTCGGAGTACAGGTCAACAAACTTCACCAAAACTTGACAAATCTTATACCAAATTGAAGGTCTAGTCACGTACATTCCAAATCCACTGCCCAATGGTTTTAATTATGCATAAACAAAGAGATTCAAACAATTGAAGTTTGGAACGTAAAACTGCATATCTCATCAAACATCACAATTAAGATAGCAAACATTGCCTACATGGTGTAGGGCTTCAGATGTAACCACAATGATCCTAAAACAGTGCGTATCATGAGAGAAAGTTGGAGAAGAAGATTACTTAACAGAGACACTCCGCTGGTGCTTCAATTGAGTGTTAGCTTGCTTGCAAACGTGCAGATCCACTCCACTAAGCTTGAGGAAGATGATTCTTCCTTCAATTTGAGTTGAAATGCCTTAGATATGGATTCACGATTTTCAAATTTCTCTCAAGTTTCCAAAACTGGTTATGCTCTTCCCTCCACGAATTTGCAATTGTGAGCATTCAAATTTCATTTGGAGCTTTTATATTATGGATATCTGAAGTAATTGGAGGCCCATGAAGCTTGATTGAAGAGAATTTTGAAAATTCCCAATGATGGAAATTCCTCATTGTCGTACCTCGAAAAATACGATCCTCGCGATGGACGCGGAAAATACGTTCGAACAGAGTCGCCACCGAACTTTATTCATTCCAAGGATGGAATAGGAAAATATAGATAAAACCTTTAAGAGAGATAAGAACATGGTCATCGCAACCAATATTCTAGGTTCGGGAGTCGGTTACGCAGAGGGAAGGTATTAGCACCCTCTACGTCCGTTGTACTCAACGGGAACCTCTTGATCGATTCGAGAGTAAAGTTATCTATGCTTGTTTGTTTTCTTCTAAGGTTTCTCCTATAGGGGGAATGGGTGGTTTTAAGATAGGATGCTCGCCAAGGATTGGGGCCCTTGTGCCTACGTATCTTCACTTATAAGAAATGGAAAACCAGAGCATTTGTAGTTCGTGGGACTACGGGAAAAAGAGGGGATTGTGCTCGCCAAGATCATCGCAATCTTGTGCCTACGTATTCTCATTGATAAATGAGAAATCAGAGCAGCCATAGTTCGACTAACTATGGTAAAGGGTTGGTATGGGAACGAACGAGTGTTTAGGTCGCATTCTAACTGCTAAACATTGGCTTGTCTGCTCACTAGGGGAGGCTGAAGCACTAGTTTGTTATGCGCGGAAGAAGGGACTAAACAATGTTCTTATAGAAAAGATGTATTGAATCGAACGAGAGTTTAAATCGCATTCTAACTGCTAAACGTTGGCTTGTCTGCTCACTATGGGAGGCTGAAGCACTAGTTTGTTATGCGCGGAAGAACGAACTAAACAATGTTCTTGACAAAAGGTGTTTTGGTTGGAAATCGCACGAGGGCGAGGAATTTGTGTTTATCGTATTGGATGTTTTGGTTTGGGAAAGAGAATGGATCTGAATCGGTTTAAGGTTTCGATTGCACGGGGGCAAGAAAGAGGAGTTTAGTTAGGCAGTTTGATGGAGAATGACGACTATTCGATAAACGAGACGTCAGTCTCGCGATCAATTAATCGGGGTATCATTGGAATGCTAGGTTCCAATGGAACCTTTTTCATTCGAATAATTACGAAATATGTGTTTGAGAAAGTTTCAATCGCACGGGGGCGAGGGAAGAGAGTTGGGTTGAATATTCTAAGGGAGAATGACGAATACTCGATAATTGAGACGTCGGCCTCGCAATCAATTAATCGGGACATTATTGGAATGCTAGATCCCAACAACACCTTTTTCATTCAATTAATTATGAAATTGTATTTGAATGGACAATGGCGATATTTGTCCAAATAGTTATGGCATATATTTTATAGACGAAAGGTTGGGTAATCCACAACCTAAAGCGTACGCCCCAAGAGTGATTACTCAAGAATTCAAGGAGCGCGAGACTCCAAGAACTCAGTTCTTCCGTAATTTAATTAAGAAAATAATTTTACGTATGGTTTAGAAACATACTAGGGTTTAGACTCGATCGCACGAAGGTGAGGAACGAGATTAGATGGTTTGAAAATTAGGAGGAATGACGACTACTCGATAAACGAGACGTCGGCCTCGTAATCAATTAGTCGGGATATCGTTGGAATGCTAGATCTCAACGACATCTTTTTCATTCCAATAATTATGAAATATGTTTGTTGGACAGTAAATACTTGTCCAAATAATTAAAGGAGGTATTTTAGAAACGAAAGTTCGAACGACACACCATTCAAGGCGTACGCCTCAATAGTAGTCACTCTCGAATTCGAGGAATGCGCGACTCCAAGAACTCGATTATTTCGTGATTTAATTTAGAGAAAAAAATAATTTGAATGGATTAGCGTACTCGGACTAGGCGCGCTAGGTATTCTAGAAATGTAAGATCAAATGGTCACAACTCAAGGTGTGCACCTCGAGAGCGGTTGCTTTAAAAATTCAAGGAAGGCGAGATCCAAGAATTTAATTGTTTTGAAATTTGATTAAGAAAAATAGTTTAATTTAATCAAGAAAATAGTTTTAATTTTCATATAAAATAAATTAATCGATTGCTTATATAAAAAAAAGATTTTAAGAAAAGCTAATTATAATTAATTGTTTAAAAAAAAAAGTTTAATATTTTTTAAATAAAAAAATAAAAAAAAGTTTTAAATGAAGTATAATCTTTGAAAAGTTTAATATTTAAAATATTAATTTGGTAATAATTTTGAAATGTATTTTATTTTAAAAGAATGAATATTTGGAATTTATTATAAAAATATCTAATTAATAAAAATTATTTTTTTTAAAGTATCTTTTTAGAAATTTCAATTAAATTGAATAAAAACAAGTTTTGAAAATCGAAAAAAGGAACAACCACAACTCAAGGGCGTGCGCCTCGAGAGCAGTTGTTCAAGAATCCAAGAGGTGCTAGACCTCAAGAATCCACTACTTTCGTTGTTTAATTAAAATATTTTGATATTTAAAAAAAACAAATTGAAATGAGATAATTAATATTAAATTAACATTAGATAGAGATAGAAAAAACTAGCATTATTTATTTTAATTATCTAAAGTTAGTATAAGTTTACTTGTCCACTAGTTTAGTAAAAAAAAAACTAACTTAAGAAAAATAATTTCTTCAATCATTAATTATTCTAATATAAAAAAAATTATTAAACAAAATAAAACTCCTTACAGGCCCCGCGAGAATGCTTCCAAAATCCCTATGATACATATCAGTACCAATGCTTTTAACAAAATCAACCATATGAAACATAAACAAATCAATATGTCTAGACATAGCAACTTAAAGTCTATGCATTTCAAAAATGGAAAACAAACAAATGACAGCTCTAAGGAATACTAGCAGCGACAACAGCATAAAACCATCAACCACATTAAACACAATCGAAATCACAAGAGGATGTATTACCGAAACTACCCAAATCGATTAAGAAAACTTGAAACAACAGCAACTTCATAGAAAGACTTACAATGATCTATAATGTATGTTATGGATTTAACAAGAACTAGCAGCAGTGCATTACATTATCTATATAATTGCTAATCCACTCACAAAAATTTCAACCAAAATATAATGCAACAATTGAACCAAATATCATGGCAGTAAAACAAATTGAATTAATTTTAGACTGTTACCGTAATAGCTACTGCGACATTCAAATCAATTATGCAATTGCAATCAAATGCAAATCGAGGCGAACTCAAATATTAACATCAACAACACGGACTATTACAATGCTCAGAATTTGACATGAACATAATGTAGTCAGACCTCAAATCATACATAATTGAAGTGATTAGGGATACAATTATACTTTGCACTAATTTTCAATACATTGTCAAACAAACCACCAGTATGCAACAAATGTAATGTTTATCTTTACCAAAACACAAACAGCAGCAGAGCATTTACAAACTGCTATGTCTATAACATCTAAACTCAGCACATACAAATGTAGTCGGATCAAAATGGATGCAAACAAGATAACAGAATTGATGCACATATCCTACATAAGTAACTTAGACCGAAATAGATACCAATTCTGCAGAGTACAAACATAATAGAGTATGTAAAGCATGGTTTGTTTGAATTGTTACCACTTGAAATGCCAAGTTCTACTGCGAATCTGTGTGGGCGCTGTTGTTCTCGTAACACACTGCGGAGTTGCTGCTGTGTTTAGACATGGTGTAATTTGAGTTGCAAAGTCAACAGCACGACGCAGAGTGGACAACATCCAAACTGCAAAAACCAATTCTGAAATCAGTCAACTGAAACTACTGTGGTTGCAGATCTGCGCCGAATTGAGTCCACACAAACTGTCAGCATGGCATCGTGTGAAACGTCAAGTTGGAACTCTCTTTGAGACGTCATTGTTGTTTGCGCCGTAACCGAAACACAATTTTCCGAACTGCAGACCTGAGTCAGCGCCGCAACATCTTGCTGCTAGTAAGCTTGTCACATGAATCGAACTTAAATCTGAATTCTTCAAACCTTTCCAGCATCCAGTCCTTTAGAATGCAAAAATCTTCCTCCTGTCATAAAAAAAGAACCAAAAGTAGACATGAAGAATGAAATGGGCAATATTAAAAGAAGAATACGCCTGAACATTACAACAGCAACATTCTGCTACAAAAATGTCCTAAATGATGTGATTAACGTTGCTATTGGTGAGTCTTTGACGCCTTGAAGTCGTTGTCGTAGTTCTGTTTCGTTGTTGCCGGGTTACTATTGTCGTCATTCCAGTCTGTAACCGAAATGAGGCCCCAGACTAAACCTTGTTATGTTTTTGACCAACTCACAATCATGGACGTATTCTCCTGTCAAATGTAACATACGTCCTCGAAAATCCAAATGCACAAAAATATTGCAGGTCAAACAAAATACAAACACTACTTGATATGGATCTTTTCTTGTCTCAATCCCTGAAACTGATCCTGTTATGCTTCGTCGCAGCCAAAAAATGCTTTGAGTTTTTTTCGGTACAAACGCAATCGCCGTGTAGTCCTAGTTCGAAACCGGATCCGCACAACCATATGCATTGAAGTTCAATCCCTTAGTGTCGAATATACTGTTCTACTGTTAACACCAGAATAGAATTCACCTTCATAGTCGTGCACCATGGCTCGTGATCAAAACCTCCAAGCGACGAAAATAGCGAGGCATTATTGTTGATGTGAACCAAGTTGGATTCAAGCTTCTGAATCTCAAACTTATAACCTGCATCCACCAAAGAAAAACAGAGAAAAAAAATGGCTCTTCAAGGATCTAAATGAGCCCCCAAATAATCCAGCCGATAGACCTTATCTGCAACATTTGAAAACGCCAGACGCGCACTGCACGATAATACCAGCCTAACTTTACCAAGCTCGTCGAACCTGCGTGTTTCGTAGTATTGTGATCACGCACCAAAATCAAAGGCGGCCTGCGGTAATCAGCTAATAACAGCCAACATCAATCTTTCACTGAAATCACAAATCCACTCATTAAACAGCAATGTATATTGTCTTTTTCAAACTCATTGCAACAACATCAAACAACAATATCTTGAAACCGACAGAAATTTAATCAAGAAACTGGACAGATTGTATAACACAACAAGCATATTGAAGATGTTTGAAATAAAATAATTTATGAATTACCGACATGTTGTATCTAATGACACAGTTGCAGATGTTGAGTAGCGGTGAATGAGTGATGAGATGAGTTGAGATCGATGGTGAAGTATACGCGCCTCTGATTTGTGTTTTCACTCACATCTTCGAAACACGGTAACTTCATAACCTTGCGAACTGAGACCGAGATTTAAAGCAAGTCAAAACCGGCATTGATTCCCTCAGAGGTCTGTCGTGTTGAGGTTATTTAAGTCAACAGTAAATAACGGCTGAGAAACTCGAGGTTCTGCGAATCCTTTTCTGCAACTCTTTCCAGATGAGGGTGAGATGGTGAGGGACAAGAATAATGAAAGATTTGTGAGGGTTTGACAAGATGGAAATGGCGAAAAATGAGAGGGTGGTATCGGTTGAGAGTGAAGGAGGTGGTGTTTTACGGTGATGGTCGAGGATGATGAAGGGGAAGGAGGCGAGTGTGTCGGCGGCTGGTTTTGTGCATTTTTGTGAACAGTGATCTCAAATTCCCTTTTCTGAATGAAAAATCCTTCTTATAAACCATATGATTCAACCCTAACGGGCCAAACACGATGGGCCTTCCCCAACTTCCATTTTTTCTCTTTAAAAATTGATTTTAATTTTTTATTAATTTTCTATTTGCTTAATCAATTAACTCTAACTTAAATTTAATCCTAACTCTAACATAATTACTAACTATTAAAAAATTAATCTAATCTAAACTAATTAATTAATATTAAAAATATATTATATTTACATATTACAAAATAAAAAGAAATTATGAAACAAAAAATAATTATAAATATATACAAAAACAAATGCTACGTGGCATGCTCTTATTGGGCTAAAAAGTGAAAATGCATGTTTTTGCTGAAAATTATGCTACGCTGTATAAGCGAGGTAAATTAAAAACAAAATCGGGCAAATAAAAATTTTGAAAAAAGGTAGGACAAATTTGGGGTATGACTGATGCCCCTATCTAATTGCCTTGAACCTGAGAGAATGAACAACTGCATGGCGTTCATTTTTAGGGTGGAAGTCAATTAGATACAAAAAGACCCCGAAATTTGTCCGACAAGCAAGTAAAAATGCAAAGAGATGGGATATACCAGAACGGGATGACAGGATGCAAAATAGATGAACGAGATAACCTGATAATCTCTGGATGGTCGAAGCAGTACCTTATCCAATAAGGTTCTTCGCGGTACCAGAGTGGTATAAATGATCCTCCTTGGGTGGTCGAAATGGCCCCTCATTCGTTAAGGTCCTTCGATGATACCAAAGCGGTACAAACGATCCTCTTTGGGTGGTCGAAGCGGCCCCTCATTCGTTAAGGTCCTTCGATGATACCAAAGCATTATCTCGATCAAAACTTGAGATTCTTCGGGTGGTCGAAGCAGTACCTTATCCATTCAGGCTCTTCGATGATACCAAAGCAGTATCTCGAACAAAACTTGAGATTCTTCGGGTGGTAGAAGCAGTACCTTATCCATTAAGGCTCTTCGATGATACCAAAGCAGTATCTCGAACAAAACTTGAGATTCTTCGGGTGGTCGAAGCAGTACCTTATCCATTAAGGCTATCCGATGATACCAAAGCAGTATCTCTAGCGAAACTTGAGATTCTTCGGGTGGTCGAAGCAGTACCTTATCCATTAAGGCTCTTCGATGATACCAAAGTAGTATCTCGAACAAAACTTGAGATTCTTCGGGTGGTCGAAGCAGTACCTTATCCATTAAGGCTCTTCGATGATACCAAAGCAGTATCTCGAGTGAAACTTGAGATTCTTCGGGTGGTCGAAGCAGTACCTTATCCATTAAGGCTCTTCGATGATACCAAAGCAGTATCTCGAACAAAACTTGAGATTCTTCGGGTGGTCGAAGCAGTACCTTGTCCATTAAGGCTCTTCGATGATACCAAAGTAGTATCTCGAATGAAACAGGAGATTCTTCGGGTGGTCGAAGCAGTACCTTATCCATTAAGGCTCTTCGATTATACCAAAGCAGTATCTCTGAACAAAACTTGAGATTCTTCGGGTGGTCGAAGCAGTACCTTATCCATTAAGGCTCTTCGATGATACCAAAGCAGTATCACGAACAAAACTTGAGATTCTTCGGGTGGTCGAAGCAGTACCTTATCCATTAAGGCTCTTCGATGATACCAAAGCAGTATCTCGAACAAACCTTGAGATTCTTCGGGTGGTCGAAGCAGTACCTTATCCATTAAGGCTCTTCGATGATACCAAAGCAGTATCTCGATTAAAACTTGAGATTTCTCGGGTGGTCGAAGCAGTACCTTATCCATTAAGGCTCTTTGATGATACCAAAGCAGTATCTCGAGTGAAACTTGAGATTCTTCGGGTGGTCGAAGAAGTACCTTATCCATTAAGGCTCTTCGATGATACCAAAGCAGTATCTCGAACAAAACTTGAGATTCTTCGGGTGGTCGAAGCAGTACCTTGTCCATTAAGGCTCTTCGATGATACCAAAGCAGTATCTTGAGTGAAACTTGAGATTCTTCGGGTGGTCGAAGCAGTACCTTATCCATTAAGGCTCTTCGATGATACCAAAGCAGTATCTCGAACAAAACTTGAGATTCTTCGGGTGGTCGAAGCAGTACCTTATCAATTAAGGCTCTTCGATGATACCAAAGCAGTATCTCGAATGAAACTTGAGATTCTTCGGGTTGTCGAAGCAGTACCTTATCCATTAAGGCTCTTCGATGATACCAAAGCAGTATCTCGATTAAAACTTGAGATTCTTCGGGTGGTCGAAGCAGTACCTTATCCATTAAGGCTCTTCGATGATACCAAAGCAGTATCTCGAACAAAACTTGAGATTCTTCGGGTGGTCGAATTAGTACCTTATCCATTAAGGCTCTTCGATGATACCAAATCAGTATCTCGAGTGAAACTTGAGATTCTTCGGGTGGTCGAAGCAGTACCTTATCTATTAAGGCTCTTCGATGATACCAAAGCAGTATCTCTGAACAAAACTTGAGATTCTTCGGGTGGTCGAAGCAGTACCTTATCCATTAAGGCTTTTCGATGATACCAAAGCAGTATCTCGAGTGAAACTTGAGATTCTTCGGGTGGTCGAAGCAGTACCTTATCCATTAAGGCTCTTCGATGATACCAAAGCAGTATCTCGAACAAAACTTGAGATTCTTCGGGTGGTCGAAGCAGTACCTTATCCATTAAGGCTCTTCGATGATACCCAAGCAGTATCTCGAGTGAAACTTGAGATTCTCCGGGTGGTCGAAGCAGTACCTTATCCATTAAGGCTCTTCGATGATACCAAAGCAGTATCTCGAACAAAACTTGAGATTCTTCGGGTGGTCGAAGCAGTACCTTATCTATTAAGGCTCTTCGATGACACCAAAGAAGTATCTCGAGCGAAACTTGAGATTCTTCGGGTGGTCGAAGCAGGACCTTATCCATTAAGGCTCTTCGATGATACCAAAGCAGTATCTCGATTAAAACTTGAGATTCTTCGGGTGGTTGAAGCAGTACCTTATCCATTAAGGCTCTTCGATGATACCAAAGCAGTATCCCGAGTGAAACTTGGGATTCTTCGGGTGGTCGAAGCAGTACCTTATCCATTAAGGCTCTTCGATGATACCAAAGCAGTATCTCGAACAAAACTTGAGATTCTTCGGGTGGTCGAAGCAGTACCTTGTCCATTAAGGCTCTTCGATGATACCAAAGCAGTATCTCGAGTGAAACTTGAGATTCTTCGGGTGGTCGAAGCAGTACCTTATCCATTAAGGCTCTTCGATGATACCAAAGCAGTATCTCGAACAAAACTTGAGATTCTTCGGGTGGTCGAAGCAGTACCTTATCAATTAAGGCTCTTCGATGATACCAAAGCAGTATCTCGAGTGAAACTTGAGATTCTTCGGGTGGTCAAAGCAGTACCTTATCCATTAAGGCTCTTCGATGATACCAAAGCAGTATCTCGATTAAAACTTGAGATTCTTCGGGTGGTCGAAGCAGTACCTTATCCATTAAGGCTCTTCGATGATACCCAAGCAGTATCTCGAGTGAAACTTCAGATTCCTCGGGTGGTTGAAGCAGTACCTTATCCATTAAGGCTCTTCGATGATACCAAAGCAGTATCTCGAACAAAACTTGAGATTCTTCGGGTGGTCGAAACAGTACCTTGTCCATTAAGGCTCTTCGATGATACCAAAGCAGTATCTCGAATGAAACAGGAGATTCTTCGGGTGTTCGAAGCAGTACCTTATCCATTAAGGCTCTTCGATGATACCAAAGCAGTATCTCGAGTGAAAGTTGAGATTCTTCGGGTGATCGAAGCAGTACCTTATCCATTAAGGCTCTTCGATGATACCAAAGCAGTATCTCGATTAAAACTTGAGATTCCTCGGGTGGTCGAAGCAGTACCTTATCCATTAAGGCTCTTCGATGATACCAAAGCAGTATCTCGAGTGAAACTTGAGATTCTTAGGGTGGTCGAAGCAGTACCTTATCCATTAAGGCTCTTCGATGATACCAAAGAAGTATCTCGAGCGAAACTTGAGATTCTTCGGGTGGTCGAAGCAGGACCTTATCCATTAAGGCTCTTCGATGATACCAAAGCGTTATCTCGATTAAAACTTGAGATTCTTCGGGTGGTCGAAGCAGTACCTTATCCATTAAGGCTCTTCGATGATACCAAAGCATTATCTCGATTAAAACTTGAGATTCTTCGGGTGGTCGAAGCAGTACCTTATCCATTAAGGCTCTTCGATGATACCAAAGAAGTATCTCGAGTGAAACTTGAGATTCTTCGGGTGGTCGAAGTAGTACCTTATCCATTAAGGCTCTTTGATGATACCAAAGCAGTATCTCGAACAAAACTTGAGATTCTTCGGGTGGTCGAAGCAGTACCTTGTCCATTAAGGCTCTTCGATGATACCAAAGCAGTATCTCGAGTGAAACTTGAGATTCTTCGGGTGGTCGAAGCAGTACCTTATCCATTAAGGATCTTCGATGATACCAAATCAGTATCTCGAACAAAACTTGAGATTCTTCGGGTGGTCGAAGCAGTACCTTATCAATTAAGGCTCTTCGATTATACCAAAGCAGTATCTCTGAACAAAACTTGAGATTCTTCGGGTGGTCGAAGCAGTACCTTATCCATTAAGGCTCTTCGATGATACCAAAGCAGTATCTCGAGTGAAACTTGAGATTCTTCGGGTGGTCGAAGCAGTACCTTATCCATTAAGGCTCTTCGATGATACCAAAGCAGTATCTCGAATAAAACTTGAGATTCTTCGGGTGGTCGAAGCAGTACCTTGTCCATTAAGGCTCTTCGATGATACCAAAGCAGTATCTCGAACAAAACTTGAGATTCTTCGGGTGGTCGAAGCAGTACCTTATCTATTAAGGCTCTTCGATGATACCAAAGAAGTATCTCGAGCGAAACTTGAGATTCTTCGGGTGGTCGAAGCAGGACCTTATCCATTAAGGCTCTTCGATGATACCAAAGCAGTATCTCGATTAAAACTTGAGATTCTTCGGGTGGTCGAAGCAGTACCTTATCCATTAAGGCTCTTCGATGATACCAAAGCAGTATCTCGAGTGAAACTAGAGATTCTTCGGGTGGTGGAAGTAGTACCTTATCCATTAAGGCTCTTTGATGATACCAAAGCAGTATCTCGAACAAAACTTGAGATTCTTCGGGTGGTCGAAGCAGTACCTTGTCCATTAAGGCTCTTCGATGATACCAAAGCAGTATCTCGAGTGAAACTTGAGATTCTTCGGGTGGTCGAAGCAGTACCTTATCCATTAAGGATCTTCGATGATACCAAATCAGTATCTCGAACAAAACTTGAGATTCTTCGGGTGGTCGAAGCAGTACCTTATCAATTAAGGCTCTTCGATGATACCAAAGCAGTATCTCGAGTGAAACTTGAGATTCTTCGGGTGGTCGAAGCAGTACCTTATCCATTAAGGCTCTTCGATGATACCAAAGCAGTATCTCGATTAAAACTTGAGATTCCTCGGGTGGTCAAAGCAGTACCTTATCCATTAAGGCTCTTCGATGATACCAAAGCAGTATCTCGAGTGAAACTTGAGATTCTTAGGGTGGTCGAAGCAGTACCTTATCCATTAAGGCTCTTCGATGATACCAAAGCAGTATCTCGAACAAAACTTGAGATTCTTCGGGTGGTCGAAGCAGTACCTTATCTATTAAGGCTCTTCGATGATACCAAAGAAGTATCTCGAGCGAAACTTGAGATTCTTCGGGTGGTCAAAGCAGGACCTTATCCATTAAGGCTCTTCGATGATACCAAAGCAGTATCTCGATTAAAACTTGAGATTCTTCGGGTGGTCGAAGCAGTACCTTATCCATTAAGGCTATTCGATGATACCAAAGCAGTATCTCGAGTGAAACTTGAGATTCTTCGGGTGGTCGAAGTAGTACCTTATCCATTAAGGCTCTTTGATGATACCAAAGCAGTATCTCGAACAAAACTTGAGATTCTTCGGGTGGTCGAAGCAGTACCTTGTCCATTAAGGCTCTTCGATGATACCAAAGCAGTATCTCGAGTAAAACTTGAGATTCTTCGGGTGGTCGAAGCAGTACCTTATCCATTAAGGATCTTCGATGATACCAAATCAGTATCTCGAACAAAACTTGAGATTCTTCGGGTGGTCGAAGCAGTACCTTATCAATTAAGGCTCTTCGATGATACCAAAGCAGTATCTCGAGTGAAACTTGAGATTCTTCGGGTGGTCGAAGCAGTACCTTATCCATTAAGGCTCTTCGATGATACCAAAGCAGTATCTCGATTAAAACTTGAGATTCCTCGGGTGGTCGAAGCAGTACCTTATCCATTAAGGCTCTTCGATGATACCAAAGCAGTATCTCGAGTGAAACTTGAGATTCTTCGGATGGTCGAAGTAGTACCTTATCCATTAAGGCTCTTCGATGATACCAAAGCAGTATCTCTAACAAAACTTGAGATTCTTCGGGTGGTCGAAGCAGTACCTTGTCCATTAAGGCTCTTCGATGATACCAAAGCAGTATCTCGAGTGAAACATGAGATTCTTCGGGTGGTCGAAGCAGTACCTTATCCATTAAGGCTCTTCGATGATACCAAAGCAGTATCTCGAACAAAACTTGAGATTCTTCGGGTGGTCGAAGCAGTACCTTATCAATTAAGGCTCTTCGATGATACCAAAGCAGTATCTCGAGTGAAACTTGAGATTCTTCGGGTGGTCGAAGCAGTACCTTATCCATTAAGGCTCTTCGATGATACCAAAGCAGTATCTCGATTAAAACTTGAGATTCTTCGGGTGGTCGAAGCAGTACCTTAGCCATTAAGGCTCTTCGATGATACCCAAGCAATATCTCGAGTGAAACTTGAGATTCTTCGGGTGGTCGAAGCAGTACCTTATCCATTAAGGCTCTTCGATGATACCAAAGCAGTATCTCGAACAAAACTTGAGATTCTTCGGGTGGTCGAAGCAGTACCTTGTCCATTAAGGCTCTTCGATGATACCAAAGCAGTATCTCGAATGAAATAGGAGATTCTTCGGGTGGTCGAAGCAGTACCTTATCCATTAAGGCACTTCGATGATACCAAAGCAGTATCTCGAGTGATAGTTGAGATTCTTCGGGTGGTCGAAGCAGTACCTTATCCATTAAGGGTCTTCGATGATACCAAAGCAGTATCTCGATTAAAACTTGAGATTCTTCGGGTGGTCGAAGCAGTACCTTATCAATTAAGGCTCTTCGATGATACCAAAGCAGTATCTCGAGTGAAACTTGAGATTCTTCGGGTGGTCGAAGCAGTACCTTATCCATTAAGGCTCTTTGATGATACCAAAGCAGTATCTCGATTAAAACTTGAGATTCTTCGGGTGGTCGAAGCAGTACCTTAGCCATTAAGGCTCTTCGATGATACCCAAGCAATATCTCGAGTGAAACTTGAGATTCTTCGGGTGGTCGAAGCAGTACCTTATCCATTAAGGCTCTTCGATGATACCAAAGCAGTATCTCGAACAAAACTTGAGATTCTTCGGGTGGTCGAAGCAGTACCTTGTCCATTAAGGCTCTTCGATGATACCAAAGCAGTATCTCGAATGAAACAGAAGATTCTTCGGGTGGTCGAAGCAGTACCTTATCCATTAAGGCTCTTAGATGATACCAAAGCAGTATCTCGAGTGATAGTTGAGATTCTTCGGGTGGTCGAAGCAGTACCTTATCCATTAAGGCTCTTCGATGATACCAAAGCAGTATCTCGATTAAAACTTGAGATTCCTCGGGTGGTCGAAGCAGTACCTTATCCATTAAGGCTCTTCGATGATACCAACGCAGTATCTCGAGTGAAACTTGAGATTCTTCGGGTGGTCGAAGTAGTACCTTATCCATTAAGGCTCTTCGATGATACCAAAGCAGTATCTCGAACAAAACTTGAGATTCTTCGGGTGGTCGAAGCAGTACCTTGTCCATTAAGGCTCTTCGATGATACCAAAGCAGTATCTCGAGTGAAACTTGAGATTCTTCGGGTGGTCGAAGCAGTACCTTATCCATTAAGGCTCTTCGATGATACCAAAGCAGTATCTCGAACAAAACTTGAGATTCTTCGGGTGGTCGAAGCAGTACCTTATCAATTAAGGCTCTTCGATGATACCAAAGCAGTATCTCGAGTGAAACTTGAGATTCTTCGGGTGGTCGAAGCAATACCTTATCCATTAAGGCTCTTCAATGATACCAAAGCAGTATCTCGATTAAAACTTGAGATTCTTCGGGTGGTCGAAGCAGTACCTTAGCCATTAAGGCTCTTCGATGATACCCAAGCAATATCTCGAGTGAAACTTGAGATTCTTCGGATGGTCGAAGCAGTACCTTATCCATTAAGGCTCTTCGATGATACCAAAGCAGTATCTCGAACAAAACTTGAGATACTTCGGGTGGTCGAAGCAGTACCTTGTCCATTAAGGCTCTTCGATGATACCAAAGCAGTATCTCGAATGAAACAGGAGATTTTTCTGGTGGTTGAAGCAGTACCTTATCCATTAAGGCTCTTCGATGATACCAAAGCAGTATCTCGAGTGATAGTTGAGATTCTTCGGGTGGTCGAAGCAGTACCTTATCCATTAAGGCTCTTCGATGATACCAAAGTAGTATCTCGATTAAAACTTGAGATTCTTCGGGTGGTCGAAGCAGTACCTTATCAATTAAGGCTCTTCGATGATACCAAAGCAGTATCTCGAGTGAAACTTGAGATTCTTCGGGTGGTCGAAGCAGTACCTTATCCATTATGGCTCTTTGATGATACCAAAGCAGTATCTCGAGTGAAACTTGAGAGTCTTCGGGTGGTCGAAGCAGTACCTTATCCATTAAGGCTCTTCGATGATACCAAAGCAGTATCTCGATTAAAACTTGAGATTCCTCGGGTGGTCGAAGCAGTACCTTATCCATTAAGGCTCTTCGATGATACCAAAGCAGTATCTCGAGTGAAACTTGAGATTCTTCGGGTGGTCGAAGTAGTACCTTATCCATTAAGGCTCTTCGATGATACCAAAGCAGTATCTCGAACAAAACTTGAGATTCTTCGGGTGGTCGAAGCAGTACCTTGTCCATTAAGGCTCTTCGATGATACCAAAGCAGTATCTCGAGTGAAACTTGAGATTCTTCGGGTGGTCGAAGCAGTACCTTATCCATTAAGGCTCTTCGATGATACCAAAGCAGTATCTCGAACAAAACTTGAGATTCTTCGGGTGGTCGAAGCAGTACCTTATCAATTAAGGCTCTTCGATGATACCAAAGCAGTATCTCGAGTGAAACTTGAGATTCTTCGGGTGGTCGAAGCAATACCTTATCCATTAAGGCTCTTCAATGATACCAAAGCAGTATCTCGATTAAAACTTGAGATTCTTCGGGTGGCCGAAGCAGTACCTTAGCCATTAAGGCTCTTCGATGATACCCAAGCAATATCTCGAGTGAAACTTGAGATTCTTCGGGTGGTCGAAGCAGTACCTTATCCATTAAGGCTCTTCGATGATACCAAAGCAGTATCTCGAACAAAACATGAGATTCTTCGGGTGGTCGAAGCAGTACCTTGTCCATTAAGGCTCTTCGATGATACCAAAGCAGTATCTCGAATGAAATAGGAGATTCTTCGGGTGGTCGAAGCAGTACCTTATCCATTAAGGCTCTTCGATGATACCAAAGCAGTATCTCAAGTGATAGTTGAGATTCTTCGGGTGGTCGAAGCAGTACCTTATCCATTAAGGCTCTTCGATGATACCAAAGCAGTATCTCGATTAAAACTTGAGATTCTTCGGGTGGTCGAAGCAGTACCTTATCAATTAAGGCTCTTCGATGATACCAAAGCAGTATCTCGAGTGAAACTTGAGATTCTTCGGGTGGTCGAAGCAGTACCTTATCCATTAAGGCTCTTTGATGATACCAAAGCAGTATCTCGATTAAAACTTGAGATTCTTTGGGTGGTCGAAGCAGTACCTTAACCATTAAGGCTCTTCGATGATACCCAAGCAATATCTCGAGTGAAACTTGAGATTCTTCGGGTGGTCGAAGCAGTACCTTATCCATTAAGGCTCTTCGATGATACCAAAGCAGTATCTCGAACAAAACTTGAGATTCTTTGGGTGGTCGAAGCAGTACCTTGTCCATTAAGGCTCTTCGATGATACCAAAGCAGTATCTCGAATGAAACAGGAGATTCTTCGGGTGGTCGAAGCAGTACCTTATCCATTAAGGCTCTTCGATGATACCAAAGCAGTATCTCGAGTGATAGTTGAGATTCTTCGGGTGGTCGAAGCAGTACCTTATCCATTAAGGCTCTTCGATGATACCAAAGCAGTATCTCGATTAAAACTTGAGATTCCTCGGGTGGTCGAAGCAGTACCTTATCCATTAAGGCTCTTCGATGATACCAAAGCAGTATCTCGAGTGAAACTTGAGATTCTTCGGGTGGTCGAAGTAGTACCTTATCCATTAAGGCTCTTCGATGATACCAAAGCAGTATCTCGAACAAAACTTGAGATTCTTCGGGTGGTCGAAGCAGTACCTTGTCCATTAAGGCTCTTCGATGATACCAAAGCAGTATCTCGAGTGAAACTTGAGATTCTTCGGGTGGTCGAAGCAGTACCTTATCCATTAAGGCTCTTCGATGATACCAAAGCAGTATCTCGAACAAAACTTGAGATTCTTCGGGTGGTTGAAGCAGTACCTTATCAATTAAGGCTCTTCGATGATACCAAAGCAGTATCTCGAGTGAAACTTGAGATTCTTCGGGTGGTCGAAGCAGTACCTTATCCATTAAGGCTCTTCGATGATACCAAAGCAGTATCTCGATTAAAACTTGAGATTCTTCGGGTGGTCAAAGCAGTACCTTAGCCATTAAGGCTCTTCGATGATACCCAAGCAATATCTCGAGTGAAACTTGAGATTCTTCGGATGGTCGAAGCAGTACCTTATCCATTAAGGCTCTTCGATGATACCAAAGCAGTATCTCGAACAAAACTTGAGATACTTCGGGTGGTCGAAGCAGTACCTTGTCCATTAAGGCTCTTCGATGATACCAAAGCAGTATCTCGAATGAAACAGGAGATTTTTCGGGTGGTCGAAGCAGTACCTTATCCATTAAGGCTCTTCGATGATACCAAAGCAGTATCTCGAGTGATAGTTGAGATTCTTCGGGTGGTCGAAGCAGTACCTTATCCATTAAGGCTCTTCGATGATACCAAAGCAGTATCTCGATTAAAACTTGAGATTCTTCGGGTGGTCGAAGCAGTACCTTATCAATTAAGGCTCTTCGATGATACCAAAGCAGTATCTCGAGTGAAACTTGAGATTCTTCGGGTGGTCGAAGCAGTACCTTATCCATTAAGGCTCTTTGATGATACCAAAGCAGTATCTCGATTAAAACTTGAGATTCTTCGGGTGGTCGAAGCAGTACCTTTGCCATTAAGGCTCTTCGATGATACCCAAGCAATATCTCGAGTGAAACTTGAGATTCTTCGGGTGGTCGAAGCAGTACCTTATCCATTAAGGCTCTTCGATGATACCAAAGCAGTATCTCGAACAAAACTTGAGATTCTTCGGGTGGTCGAAGCAGTACCTTGTCCATTAAGGCTCTTCGATGATACCAAAGCAGTATCTCGAATGAAACAGGAGATTCTTCGGGTGGTCGAAGCAGTACCTTATCCATTAAGGCTCTTCGATGATACCAAAGCAGTATCTCGAGTGATAGTTGAGATTCTTCGGGTGGTCGAAGCAGTACCTTATCCATTAAGGCTCTTCGATGATACCAAAGCAGTATCTCGATTAAAACTTGAGATTCCTCGGGTGGTCGAAGCAGTACCTTATCCATTAAGGCTCTTCGATGATACCAAAGCAGTATCTCGAGTGAAACTTGAGATTCTTCGGGTGGTCTAAGTAGTACCTTATCCATTAAGGCTCTTCGATGATACCAAAGCAGTATCTCGAACAAAACTTGAGATTCTTCGGGTGGTCGAAGCATTACCTTGTCCATTAAGGCTCTTCGATGATACCAAAGCAGTATCTCGAGTGAAACTTGAGATTCGTCGGGTGGTCGAAGCAGTACCTAAGAAGCCAGCATCAAGCTATTTCTGCACTTCTTCTTTGATCTTAACGGCCATATCTGGTCGTGTCCTCCTAAGCTTCTGCTTAACGGGAGGACAATCTTCTCGCAGCGGCAAGTGATGGACCACGATGTCAGTGTCAAGTCTGGGCATATCTTCGTATGACCAAGCAAAGATGTCACTATACTCTCTCAGCATCTCGACTAATCTCTGCTTGTCATCAATCTGCAATGTGGCCCCTATCCTGACGTTCCTGACCAGTTCTTCAGAACCCAAATTCACAATCTCAATCTCTTCCTCGTGAGGCAGAATAACTTTCTCTTCTTGTTTCAATAAGCGAGCCAACTCTTCGGGAAGATCTTCGTCTTCATCAATCTCTTCTTCGGCTTGATAGACCGGGCAATCGAAGTTGAAGTGAGTCGTAGAAGGTCCAGAGTCGATGTCATCTGCTATGTGGATCCTGCAAAATCAAGGGTTAAGCTTAAAACAAGGATATGCTGGTTAGTACAAACCCTATTGCCATTTTATTGTTTTTCAAAACAAATATAAAACAGGAATAACAGAGATCATAACATTTGAATGCGAAGAAAAACGCCTTTTGATTTATTGGTAAAATGCATGTACACAATCAAACAAGGCCCTGACAATAAAACCACTATGCCCCGGGTAGGACATAGGGTTGTATAATAATTGGAGAAAGTAAATCATTACTCTTTGCCTGTCACTTGGATGATATCCCTGATGGACCAGTTGTTGAGGCTCTGGCCTGGTTTGCTTGGCTGGATCCAAGAGTCTAGGTCGCAATCGCTGTCCTCGCCGTCTTCAGACACTGCGTTGACACTTTCAAATATCACCCCGCCACTGGTAAACTAGATTGGCCCTTTACCTCGCGATGCACTGTGAGAAGAGGAGGCTTCAGCCGCAGGAGAGTATTCTAACCCAAACTTGTCCTGTTTGTTAGGTATTTCTAGAACCTGCCCCCAGCCTGGGGTAGATCCGGCTTAAACAACGGCCCGGGCTTCCTTGAAGGAAGAAAGAGTCATCTCTGGTTTCTCAGTCATTATTGGAGTCACGTCCTTAACCTTAACAGCTTCGAACGTCTGGCATAGGGTTTCGTGGATTTCCCCATCCATCTCAACGTACTTGAAGGACGACAAATGGCTCACCATTATGTCTTCCTCGCCACATACAGTTACAATGCTGCCTCCGACAGCATACTTGAGCTTCTGGTGCAACGTGGAGGTCACGGCACCAGCAGAATGGATCCATGGCCGGCCTAAGAGACGGTTGTAGGCTGGCATGATGTCCATGATGTAAAAGACTGCGTCGAAAGTTTCCGGCCCAACTTGGATTGGCAGAGTTACCTCTCCAAAGACATGACGCTTGGTTCCATCGAAAGCCTTCACAACCAGATCACTGGGTGTGCAAATCAATCCTCGAGTGTCTAACTTCATCAATGCTTTCTTCGGAAGAACATTGAGCGATGACCCAGTGTCCACCAACACATGAGACATAACTGTTCCCCTACAGTCTATCGAGATGTGCAGGGCGCTGTTCTGGTTTCTTCCCTTCGGCGTTAGCTCCAGGTCAGTGAACCCTAACCCGTTTCCAGCATTTACGTGGGCTACTACCCCTTCCAACTGGTTGACCGAGATTTCCTATGGTACGTACGTGGCATTCAAAACCTTTAACAACACGTTGTGATGTGACTCCGAACACAGCAACAAATTCAGGATGGAAATTTTCGAGGGTGTTTGATGAAGATGGTCAATGATCTTGTAATCACTCTTCTTGATCAACCTCATGAACTCTTCAGCGTCCTTTACAAGTAAGTCCTTCTCTACCCCACGAGGGGTTTCCTCAACGACTTTACTCTTTCCCTTATCAGTTTCCTCAGCTTTGTCTGCTTTGTCCACCACAATCTCAGGTGGAGCAAATACTCCTCCGCTACGCGTGATTCCACCAATTCCCACTAGGTTATCCACCGATTGCCCAAATGGTTCTAGTTCTAACTTCTGTCCGTTACAGTAGACGTCTGCCCTATAGTGCCATGGGACAACATTGGTGCTTTCAAAAGGTATCGACCCAGCTTTGGTGATGGTAATTGTGGGCGGCCTGAGTGCAGAAATGGTTATCGTCTGGCGAGGGATGGTGATGGTGGCAACCTCATCATCTTGCTTCAGCATTACCTCTCCAGATCCACATTCGGCCCTTCGGCTAAACTGCAAGATTCCTTCGGTAATCAGACTCTGAATCCCTTCTGTCAACTGTTCACATCCATCAGGACGAGTCGCACAACCCATACATAGTTCTCCACAGCCTAGAAAGAAGCCTCTCTTCATCAGCTTGGCTTTAACGAAGCTAAGCAGTGTCTTTAGATCCTTGACATTAGTCAGCACATCTAAATCCTCTTCTTCAATAATGGCATTCACCCCACCTCCCCTATGATTCGGCATAGGGTTCTTTGTGACATTCGACACATTATCTGAGAAATTGATGATTTTAGCATCCACCATATCTTGCACCTTGTGCTTGAAGGCTTTGCAGTTTTCTATCATGTGTCCAGGTGCCCCTGAGTGAAAGTCACATGTTGCATTTGTATCATAACCCTGCGGAGGTGCCCCTATCAAGGGAGCCAGGGTTCTTTTCTGGACTAGCTGTAACTGGAGCAGAGTTTGTAACAACTGAGCATAAGACATGGGCGGCGTCTCGAGGTGACGACTTGACAGAGGTGCCCTGTTCTGATATTTTTTGTACCCTTGCTGATTTGGCTGCGACTGCTGCTGTGGCTGCGGTTGTTGGACAGCAGGGATGGTTATGCTAGCCACCTGCTGGCGCTGGCTTTTACCCTTCCTTCGAGCGTTGGACACGACGCTCATCTCTCCTTCACGCCTTTTGTTACCATATGGTTTCTTTCCTCCTCCAACTGAGGACAGATCACCACCTTGAATTTTCCCCAATTTGATCCCATTCTCAACATGCTCGCCAGTAATGATGAGATCTGAGAAACTCCCTGACATACCGCTGACCAATTTCTCATAATAGACCCCCGGGAGAGTGACTACAAACATTTCAACAAGCTCTCGTTCAACCATCGGTGGTTGAACTCTAGCTACTAATTCACGCCATCGCTGGGCGTATTCTTTGAACCCTTCATTGTTCCTCTGCGACAAGTTCTACAGTTGAACCCGGTTCAGAGCCAAGTCACTGTTATACTGATAATGGTGCACAAAGGCCTCAGCAAGTTCCTTCCACGTGCGCACACTGGTGGGTTCCAAACTCATGTACCATTCCAAGGATGGCCCGGACAATCTATCCTGAAAGAAGTGAATCAGCAGCTTCTCGTCTTCCGAGTGAGCGGACATCTTTCGGTAGTATGATCTTAAGTGGACACGAGGGCAAGTGGTGCCCTTGTATTTCTCAAAGTCTGGTACCTTGAATTTAGGAGGCACCTTGAAATCAGAAATCAATCCCAATTTAGTCATGTCAACGCCCATAGTGTTCAGGTTCTCGAAATTCCTCATTTTGTCCTTGAGTGCCTTAAACCTCAGACGTGCTTCAGCAGTCAGTTCTCCTTCAGCATTCCTCTGTGAGAACAAATCTTCTTGTCGATCTTCTAGCCGTGGCTGAGGCCGGTACAGATTTCCAGCACCTGTGTTGCCATTGCCTAGTCCGGCGTTGCCATTAGCCTCAAAGTTTCCATTACCGACGCCAGTCGTATTACCATCGAGCCCGATGTTAGTGATCACATTGCCGTTACCACTTCCATTCCCCCCGGTCACGGGTATGCCACCCTGAGGGGTTTCAACAGGTGGAGGGGTTGGAACATTCCCACCATGGAGTACACCGTTCCTGTCAACCCTTGAGATCTGAGGCTGGACCAATGTTCTGAGCTGGTCTTGGCCGTTGGCAACCACTTGCATGAGCTCCATGAAGCGTTCCATCCTCTCTCGGACTTCCTGGACGTCAGTTTGCACTTGTTCCATTGCTCTAGCTTGATTCACTCTGGTCGGATAGCGGTGGATTGGTCTTCGATCAATCCTGGAACAACCTTCATACACAAAGGGTTAGAAAAAACGACAAGGTGCTCGTCATGCAAATGCTTCATGCAGATGCAAACGTGTGTTTGTGCCTTGGGGATATTCCCCCCGATCCTAGTTTCCGAGACAAATAAAGTCTATCATCTAATCATGGAAAAGAAATCCTCATATATTCATCTAGAAAGCCCGCTCGGGTAGCGTATAACTGTAATCACATACAACTGAAGCAATAAGGCATGACCCCAACCAACAGACCTGGTGGTGATCAGCATATCAATGCATAAAATGTACAAAAAGAGATACAAAAGATCAGGCGCGGCCACGGGCACGAAAATCTTCTATCAACTTCTTTGTAGCGGGGTGATCTGACTGAGTAAGCAAAACCTGGGCCAGCAGCTCCCTCTGCCTGATGGACTCTGGGAGGTTCTCGACAACGCTCCTAGAAACACCTTCTTCAGAATGGTTCTCGACTCTTCTCCTTTTAGCATCAGCCTGAAGTTGAGAATCTTGCAAATCCTCCTCGGCTTCAGCCAATCTATACTGGACATCTCGTCGCAGTGAGGTTTCAGCCTCTGTCTTCTCGTCTTTCACCATAATCTGAGCTTCTAGCTCGGCTACTCACTGCTTCAGCTTTTCTTCCCGCTCTTTGTACTTGGCTATGGTGCTGCCCCAGACCCTCTCGTACTGGGTTAACTTCCGGTACACTCTATCCAGATCCTGTTTCTTGGTTGTCAACACGCCATGTACTGACTTTAGATCCAACCCCAGACGTTCCCTAGCATCAGTTTCTTTGGTCAGGTTGGATCCTAGATGGTTGATCATCTCTGTCTGCTTCTTGCAGGTATAAACAACTTCACTCTTCTCCCTCTGGAGCTGAGCGATCTCTTTTTCCAACTCTTCGTTGGCTTTTCGTAGCTCTTCCTTCTCTTGGAGTACCAGGTTGAATTTCTGAATATCAACTTTAGTAGGCTCTTTGTACACAAGAGGATACAATAGTTCCACGGCAGGAAACGACATTAGAAACTTGGCGGCTCTCTCTCGAACCCAAGTCACGTATGGATCAAAGGCCTTGTTGTTGCTTTTTCCCAGCAAGACTTTCCCCTTCCGGTGAATTTTGCTCCAAGTATTCTGTACCTTGATCAAAGTGTCACCTTCAAGCAACCCTGTGAGATACAGAGATTCCTGTATCTCTTCCTCTCCAGGAGGACCTCGTAGCGCATACCCGAATTGTCGTACCAGCAGAGACGGATTGTAATTAATACATCCATTCCTTCTGACCAGGGGGACGTTAGGAAAGCCACAACAACTATACACAATATCTTTGCCCAGCAGATCTCTATCAAACCAGATAATATTGTCAGCAGTCAAACCCATCAACCGTGCAGACCAGGGCGAAGACTCAGCAGAATAAATGAACGGCCCTGACTTAGGAAGATGGCTAGCAAACCACTTATACAGTAAAGGAGCACAACACGCCACGTTCTTCCCCTTTATGTTTTAATTCTTGTTGTGAACTGAATGGTAGACGTCTCCGAGGAGCGTGGGCACTGGATTCCCGGAGGCAAATATATGGCAAGCATCCATACTGATGAAGTCCGGGTGACTTGGGAATAGCACGATCCCATAGATACAGAGGGCTAAGAAGGCATTGAATACATCCCAACGATCCTTCTCGGCAAACTTTCGGGCTTTTTCCATCAGGAAAGGCAAAGGGAAACCATGAACTCCGATCTTTCTGGATACCATCCCTTCCAATTCAGACTCATCTACATGCAGAGCGTCAGTGAGCTTACTCAGTTTGGGTTCACCCTCAACACGGTAATAAGGCATTCGATTCATCAAAGGCACCCCCAACAGGTCAGAGTACTCTTCCAAGGTCGGAGCTAGGACATAGTCTGGAAACACAAAGCATCTGAGTTGTGGGTCGTAAAACTGCAGCAGGGCGTAGAGGCCATTCAACTCGTACGTAGGAAGCTGATACACAATACTCAGCAGTCTCCCATAACTTTGTCTGAAACTCTCCATCACTGTCTTATCAGCCAAAGAAATCAAAGCTCGCAATTCTTGGATGCCAGGCGTTGGTAGCTTGTAAGCCACTGTCTTCTTCAGAGATGCTGTATCTGCCATGAGGATCAACATCACTAGAACCAGGGGAGAAATATGCACCTGCAACACAGACACACGTTAATGACATGCAAATGAGGATGCAAGCAATGCAACATGCAATCATGCAGCAGGAGATCAAGATGATTGTGCTATTGAGGAGATGAAGGCTCTATATCAACAAAACCACATTACTGCTCCGTCAAGAACAACCATATCTCTGATGAGAAGAACCTCTTATACCAGACCATAAATCTGCTCTGTCAAGAACAACCATATATCTGATGATGAGAACCTCTGATACCAACAAAACTGATTCACTATCAAGGAAACCAGGTAATCTGAAGGTTAAGGTTTCCTGCAATAACCCGACCCTGCTCATAGGTATGGACCTAACCACGGAAAAGGTTCGGCATCCTATGCGGTCATCAGCGTCACAGACTTTCAAGAAATGACGATACGATACCCAGGAGGTGTGGCATCATCATCTCTTGAAGCGGCCTCACTTAGCTGAATTCCAAATGATCGGTTCCCAGAGTCGACAATCCTCAGATCCGATAACCCCTCGAGTCCAAAGGACCGATAGGAAGCCATCAAAGAGAACCTCATCTGAGTGTGGATTACGTGGGAACAGCTGCAAGCAAAGCAAGCACGTCCTCCACTAACCCACTCTAATACTATATAGCTCTCAAGCCTGGGTCTGGCTTCTCACTCATCAGAATGCCCCTCCCACAACAGTACAGATAATCATATCATACTGAAAATAAAGTGCGGGAAATAAAATGCGATAAATAAACACGACCCAACAAGTAATCATACAAGCGCTAGGATTGACTCTCGCACAGGGGACGTTGGATCCCCAGACTAACTCGCATAAGGGACGTTGGATCCCCCCAGGAAACTATAGAGTCCCCAGCAGAGTCGCCAGCTGTCGCTACCGCGAAAATAAGGTGCCGGCAAAACAGAAGAGTCGCCACCTTTCATTATTTATCCCTCAGAACGGGAAAGGAAACGATCGGAAAAACCTGACGAAAAGGTATAAGACAACGTCATCACAACCATTTTCTGGGTTCGGGAGTCGGTTACGCAAGGGAAAGGTATTAGCACCCCTCACGTCCATCGTACTCGATGGGATCCACGCTTTTTGTGTTTATCTGACGGGTTGGTTTTACTATCTACCTATCAAGGCTGGTCAAAAAAGAAAAAGAAAATGACTCGGCAAAGCGTCGTGCTTTATGCCTAGGTATTCTCATCGGAGAATGAGAAATCAGAGTCAACGTAGTTCGACTAACTAAGGGTGATGGGGAAGGTGGCTCGCCAATACATCAGTATTGTGCCTACGTACTCTCAACAGGTATGAGAGATCAGAGCTTACGTAGTTCGGGATCATACGGATTACGGGAATTCACATTCATCTGTTTTATCGAGTAGGGTTAACAAACAGTTCCAGCAGTTTGGTATACGCAGCTCGACCCTTGGAGACTTAGGCGTTACCGTTTGCGGTAGAACTGGGAGTTAACGACACTCTTTTCTTCAGAAAAGCTTCCTTTGAATTAAGGGCCCACGGGGCAAAAAGGTTTGAAGTTTGTTTTCTGTCTTTTACGGAAGAACTGTTTTTTAGTTGTCTGTAGTTTGTACAGCACTAGAGACTATGACCTGGGTACGAATGCGTCGCATATCGTCCAAAGGACGTATACTAAACATTCTAGACGATTGAGAGGAGGCCGCTCAATTATCATTACCCAAGTAGCTTAAGGCTCATATCGCACTTATACTAACTTACCTTTATTACGTTTTTTACTGTTGTTTCAAGATGAGAAGAGAGAGGGACAACTATGGGGAGACTATCGAGTCCTAATGCTGTCATGCCAAGGATTCATCCTATGGTTGAGGTTCGAATTAGGGAACTCCTAGAAGTTATCATGCATAGGTTTCAACCTAAAGTTCTAATCATCACTTCCTTATCAAAGGAAGTGAGATTCCTAGGGGATCATGTCAATGATAAACAGAAACAGATAAAACATCAGCTGAAACAGTAAACAGTAGACGACTGTAAAATGCATGCAATGCAAGTGAGGGAGGAAATGTGTGTGGGGCATCAACCTCCACAAGCTCATCTCAACCTCAAGCCAGATATGAATAACTGCAATCATACAGAAATAAAATGCCATCAAGCAAATCACAAACCACGTAGGCAAGGGAGCAGGGCTCTACCGAATACCCGCAAGCAAAGTCATACAGTAAAAATACAAGCAGAGGGAGCAACTCAACCTCTAGTGCAATCATGCTCCTAGTTTAACACCATCTAAACATGAACTTATTCTAATGCATCAAGAAAATCAAACAAGTCACCTCAATACAGTTGCACAGAAAGCAAACAGACAGGAAAGAAAGCAGATCAACAGCTTCCACAACTTCACAGGAAAGCCAAACTATGACAGCAACTCAGTCCTCAGTCTGTAACTGTTCTTTAAGGCTTTCATCTTCAATAGCAAGTATCAACTTGCTTCTTAAAGCTTTCAATGCATCAATCACAAGTATCAACTTGTTCCTCTTCTTATCCAAGCTTCAGCTCTTTCTTCATTCTCAAATTGATCTTCTTCACAAGTGTCAACTTGTTCTTCTGGATCTTCAAGCTTCAGCTCCAAAGGCAGTCTTCAAACAAAGGGGAAGTGCAACCTCTAACATCTTCAATATTCTAGCAAGGAACTCCATCCTCTATCAAGGGAGAAAGATTCATCTAACAAGAGCAAGGTGGGGATAGGGAGAATCAAAGTGAAGACCAAAGGTCACCTCTAAGCACTCCACCATCAAGGAAAGGAACCCTCAAAGGTTCTATCAATTTGTGAGGAGCCACTCATCCTACCAAAGGAGGGATGGGGCCTTCACAATGGGACCTTACATCATAGGGAGGAATTGAAGTGATCAACACCTTCCATGTTTCATGAAGGAAGAAAATCTATTCTAAGAGATCTCCCTAAAACCCTAATCCTTAACCCTAAACAAACTACACCAAAGGGAGAGCAATCTTCAAGTCCAAGCTCCATCATGCATTCCACAGCAGCCCACACAAGTCTTCATCCTCATCCAAGAGCAAGAGAAGCAACACCCTAGTCTAAGGGAACTAATGAAGTCGTTCTAGTTGAGTTAGCAAGTTAGGATCACCTAAAACCTAGTACTAAAGTTAATTCTAACTAAAATACTAAAATCAATTATAAAATCCTACAAAAATAACTATGAGAACCTAAGTCAATCATGACTATACCATGTTAATTCCAGAGATCAAATCCTCAAATAAGACCTAGAAATAAATTCTACACTATAAGGTACTAAACTTAAACCCTAAAAGGAAGCACCTAAAGTTTCAACCTAAAAGAACCACCTAATTTCATCACAAAAATGTGAGAAAAATACTATGGGAGCATACATGTCTAAGCTAATCACACACAAAAGATCAAGCCAAAAATCATCACCAAGTGATCACACTAAAATCATCAAACAGAGGTATCAACCATGGTAATTTTATTATCAAATAAAATGTAAAAAATGCGCAAAAATTGAAAATGCATGATTTTCCTAATATTTTTATTCAATAAAATTCTAGATCCAATCATGAATCAGGGGGAAGAAATCTGGAATTAATTTACCTATTTTTCTATTTTTTATGAATTGTTTTCAAACTAATATGAAATGAAGAAATTAAAAGAAAAAACAAAAGAATTAATAAAAGTGGCGTGCGAAATAGCAAAGAACATCAATTCAATATGTGGATTGGGCCAGATGGGGGGTGTGGATATCAGTCCAAGTATTAGGCCCGTTTGCTTCAATTAAGTGAAATGGTACGTATTGATGAAGGAGTCCAAGGCTGACTTTCAAACTCAATCGTGGCCATTCATTCCATGGACTTGGTCAAGCTTCAGCAATGATCCAACACTCACAACTCATCTTCTTCATTCAAATGCTCAGGTGGAGGGAAATTACAGACGGTGGCCAGAGCAGTGGCGCTACCGTCTTCTTCGGTGAGGTCAAACACACAGTTCATCAAAAATAGCAAAATGATACATCATCTTGTCCAGTTTTTCATGCTGATCATGAATCCAGCCTTAAAATCATCTAAATCTCCATGGATTTTCAAACACGATAGCCATTCCAAAATACACCTCAATCTTGAATTTCCTCAGAACTTCAATTAAATGCACAGAAATTATCCTTATCTCATGGTGATCAATTTCCCCTATCTAATCTTGACTATCAATCCAAGAATTGCAAGAATTCAGCTTCAACAGAAAATGATCCACATCCTAACTTGTCTCTAATTCCCAAATTAATCATCTCAAATCCATCTACACATCATCAGGATCCTGACCACCTATAGATTTCTATCTATCTCCTCCTAGATTATGCACAAAATCAAAATGTACCAACCTGTGTTCAGAGGTGTAACAGAAGGTGTTCTTGATCACTTCAGCCTCCAAGATGATGCAGATACACTCCAAAACTCCTTCTTAAGCTAATGCAATCTTCAATTTCTCTTGAAATGGCCTTGAACTCAGAATACGATTTCAACTTGCAGCTATGAAAATTCAACTTCACTCTCTGCTTCAGGCTTCAATCTCTTCCAAAAAAATGGCTGAACACGCTCAACCACTTATATAGAACTTATTAGAATCATCTAGAACTCTCTCAAAGCTTCAGAATGAGATTTTCAATTTTCAAATTCTCTCCAAAATCTCACCTAAACCAGTCACGATTTCCACTCTGTTTTGGCCTTAGCAAGCTTGCATTCAACTTCTCATGAGATTTTGAAAATGAAGGGTGATGTTTCCCTCCTTGTTTTCATCCAATGGCTTGTGTATGGCATGTTGCTTCATCCTGAAGAAACAAAGAAAAAGGGCATGATATGAGACTCAAACCAAAATTCTAACATTGACAAAGTTTCTAAAATGCTTTTTCCATTCAAAAAATGATGTTACTTTGCTTCATTTGCACACAAAATGATTTATTTGAATTTTTGGTCATTTAATCCATTTTAATCCTTCCTTTTTCACCACTTCTTGAACCAAGTCTTTCCTTGAGCCATTTCTGAAGGTGAGAAAATTACTTAGAAGGGGGGGGGTTGAATAAGTATGACAAATAATCCAAGATTCAAACACAGTTATTTTTATCCTGGTTCGTTGAACTCAACTACTCCAGTCCACCCTCTCAAGAGTGATTTGCCTTTCTCAGTCAAGGACTTAATCCACTATTTAATCAAACAGATTACAATAGTAACACCTAAGAACAATTGTTCTTAGTCTTCTCAAGAGCTACTGATCCCAACTGGATCCTCTTAAGGAAAACCTTTTACAATCAATGTAAAACTATTACAAGAATAAGAATGCTTCTAAGAAGCTATTATCACAATCTGTGATATTTCTCTTAAGTTTAAGAACAATGTTACAACAAAATAAAATATAAGAGCTTTGAGAGATTTGCTTTGATGAATGATTTTTGCAAGTAGTTCGTTACTGAAGAAGATGGAGTGGACTTCTTTATATAGGCACTTAGATCCATGAAGTCTTCTCAACGTTGAAGGCTGTGCTGAAAAGCCTGGAGCCTTTTGTCTTTACATTGGAGGCTGTGCTGAAAAAGCCTGATGCCTTTTGTCTTTTACTTTGCAGAAACTTTCCTTAAAATGGAATGCATAGATAAAACCTTTTTGTCTGTGTTCTTGTGTCTAGCATAAAAGAGGAAAGAGCTGTTGAGATATGCCAACGTACATATTCAAATCTTCTTCACTAAGTAAGTTCAGCTATTAACATCAGAGTCTGGATCTTCAGAATCTCTAGAGTAGAGATCTTTTGGATCTTCAGAGTCTTGGGATGTTCTTCAGATTGTGCTGAATCAGAGTATGTGCAGCTTGTGTGCTTAAGCGTGTAGTTCTTTAGAGCAGAGTCTTCTATATCAGATTCTCAATACTTATGCAGCGCAGTATCTTCAGAGTCTTCTGATGACTAAGCTTCTGAACTCTCAGAGTCTTTTATTCTTTAGAGACTTTTTCTTCACAATCTTCAGTAGAAATCACTCAGATTCTTTTGGAGGCAGCGTTCAGATCTTCATCTAAGATGCTTTTGAACCTTTGAAGCCTTTCATAATATCATTGTTCAGATCCAAATTTGCTCTTTAAGAATATTTTCTTTAGTACCTGTAGCAAACAGTCTAGAACAAATTTAGACTATATAATTCTTGAATACAAAATTCATAAGTGTTATCATCAAAACATAGAGATATTACTAAGAAACAATCTGTGCTCTTACAATCTCCCCCTTTTTGATGATGACAAAACATGAGGAATTTTGTTCAATTAAAAAGATATGAATTATAACTCCCCATGAGATTAACAATCTCCCCCTGAAATAAATATTCTAATAGAAGAAAACACTTCCCTTTTTGATTAAGTATATTTCAGATTCAAAGCCTAATGCAAGAGGTTTGACTTTCAGAGTCAAATCTTGATACCAGATAATTAAGACTTCCTTCAGTCAGAGCGCCTGGTTATCATCTTGCTTGAATTATCTTCCAGAGTAAAGGTATCAGAGTAAGCTATCAGAGTTGATTGAATACTCAGATTTGCTTTGAAGATCAGGTTCTGGTTGGAAAAGTCTCAGGGTAACTTCAATGAATTATGTCAGATATATCAATGTAATCTGAACGACTTAAATTCAAAGTAAGTTAATAAAATGTCTGAATTTTAGTTTTAGTAATTGCTTATAGTTTGAACAATCAGATTCTCTTTTTCTCCCCCTTTTTGTCATAATCAAAAAGATTTTTAAAGACATAAAGATACAGAAGAAAAGAAGCATATAGAAGCAAAAACATCAACATTCAATTAAACATATCAAAGTTCACAGTCAAACAGACAGATGCCAAAAAGCATAACACAACAATAAAACAAAACAACAGAAGCAATAACATGTGCAAAAAAAAATCAAATAAAACTAAGTCTGGCGTGAGGCAATAAGGGTCAGAAGCTCTGTCATTTTGGCAGTTGACTCTTCTTGCTTAGACATCCAGGTCTTGATCTCATCAGTTCTCTTCTCTTGCTTGATCATCCAATCTTTTATTTCCTTAACATCATTCACAAGCTCTGTGACCACAAATGAAGAAGGAGCAGATGCAGTAGCAGCAGGGTTCTCTTCAGACTGGTTCTCTTCAGAAGCTTGTTCAACCATTTCAGATTCAGGAGCCTCTGGAGGAGCAGCTTCCAGAAGCAACACAGGAGGAGGAAGAGGCATGTTCATCAGAGTTACCTTGATTAATTCTGCAAACTGAGTCTTAGCAAGCTTAGAGCATTTAGCTCTAACTTTTAAGGCAGCTTTGTTGAACATCCAGATGAAACGCTTCCAAGCAGCATTTGAAACAGTTGGATCCAAACTTGACATGCACACAGCCTTAACACGAGCATATTCAAAATCTATCTCCTTTTTGAAAATTTCAAACATAGCATTAACACATGATCCTAGATCTGACTGTTCAGACTGTTCAGAGGGATTAGGATTAGGAGTGTTAACAGGAGTAGGTTCAAATGGGGTAGGTTTAGATGGTTGTGGTTGAGGTGATGTTGGTTGAGATGTTTGGATGTCAGATTGAGGGAGTTCAGATGGTTGAGGAATGGTTTGTGTTTCAGATAGATTGGTTTCAGATGGTTGAGGGATGCTTTGGGTTTCAGATGTTTGAGTTTCAGATGGTTGAATTTCAGATGGTTGTGGTTGAGGTGGGGAGTTTGGTGGAGTATGAAACATGGAAATGTTAAGATGTTCCTTCATAGCACTTTCAGAACGTGCTTGTTTGAGAGACTCTGGTTCAAAATCAGATGAATCAGATGATTCACAATCAGAAGATTCATCTGAGTGAACATATGTTGAAGAAATGATAATGGATTGATTGAGGGGTTCTATATCTAGAATATTGTCAGAAAGATTTGGATCTTCTGATGGAATTGGTTGTTCAGAGTGTTCAGTTTGAACAGTCTCTGGTTGGTTTGGTTCTAAGATGATTATTTCTGGTTGGAGAATCTCTAATTGGGGATTTTCAGGTTGTGAAATTGCTGGTTGTGGAATTTCTGTTTGAGGAATTTCTGTTTGTGAAATTTCTGGTTGAATTGTTTCTGTTTGTGGAATTTCTTGTTGAATTGATTGAGTTTGTGGAGTTTCTGATTGAAGTGTTTGAGTTTGTGGAATTTCTGATTGAATTGTTTGAGGGGGTTCAGATATAATATGAGGTTGGGGTTCAGAGGGAATTGGTACAGAAAATGGTTATGAATGTACTGGTTCAGATGAGGGTGGTTCAGATGAAAGATTTGCAGATTGTTTGGGTTTTGAAGTTCTTTGTCTAAGGTGTAGAGAGAGTTGTGGTGATGAAAGGGGTGAATGAACAGCAGGTGTAGGATCAGATGTTAATACCTGATGAATAGTGTCTCTAATTTCTTCCAGAGTGGCATCTCTAGAATTGATTTTGGCTTTCTTTGCTCCTTTCTTCTTCTTCCTTGGAACTTCAGATACTTTCCTTTTCTTCTGAACCGATCCTTCTCCAGCTTTCCTCTTACTACGCCTTTCCTTCATCAGATTTGGCATTTCTTCTCCTTGTTTCTGAACAAGATTGGCAGGTAGAAGAATTCCTTCCTTCAGACACTCTGCAATGTAAGTCCAGACAATACTTTTTGGTTCATCTGCACTGAACATTGGAAAGTCTTCTAAGGGTATCCTTCTGCCATTGACCTCCTCAGAGTTTATCTTCCTTAGTTTACCATTCAGCTCTGAAATGATTTTCATCCTTTTCAGAGTGAGTCCATTTATCTCAGATCCAATGATGTATGACAGATCCTCTGTTATCTTTGCATCTGTCAGATGCTTTACCAGCTTGTTTTCAACAAGGATGTCTGAAATAAGTCTTCCTAGAGGTATCCAAGTCCTAACTTTCCCAGCTTTAGCTCTGACCTCTTCTCTAATCTCTTTGACATGAGTCAGAAGATGACTGAAGATCAGATAGGGCAGATCCACCTTAACATTCTAGCAGATGTAGTACATGAAGTATAGATGTTCTGAACTCACATAGTCTGGTGAGTTGGTTGACTTTCTGTGAAAGATTGTACTCATAAATATCTTTGCCCAGATACTATAGATAGGTTTCAGATCTTTAACCTTACTTGTTGGTGTTCCAGCTACAGTGATTTCTTCATATACCTTAGCCATATCAATACGTGAAAAGGCTAAGTTTGTAACTCCATCAGATTCTGTATAACTGAACAGTTGCCTGATCAGTTTCTCAGTAATCACTATCTCCTTCCCAAGGACAGATGAGTGAATAAACTTAGGACCAGTACTAGCATGAATCCAGAATTCCTTTACAAGAGTTGGGTACACAGGACCCATCAATCTCTCAAAGTACTTCTCCCAGCCTTGAGCTTTAATGGAAGTTGTTAGGTCAAACCCATTTTCCTCTATTGATTCAAGATCAACGAAGCTTTCACACAGAACCTCAAGATCCACTACTGGAGTAAACAGAGTGCGTTCTGGTTTCTTGTACATTATATTTTTGTTGGAGATTTCAGCAGCATTTGATGTAGAAGCCATTGATGAAGAAGAAGATCTTGATTTGGGTTTAGGGTTTTTGTAAACGTTGAAGAGAGAACAGAAACGCATAGGTGTAGTGAGTGTGAAAAATGTGAAAATAGTGTGATAGGTGGTATTTATAGACAACTAAAAATCAAGCATTGGGCACATCAAAAGACACATACGCATGTTTGTACAACATTTAATGAAAGTAATAATTTCAAATTAAAATTATGACAATTGGGGGGAAATCCAAGAAAAATGAGATTTTCAAAGCAATACCTCAAACGTCAATTCAGTAGAGCACTCCATCTTCTCAGATACTGAGTGACACGTGTTTGCTTTGTATGTGCATCTGATGTCTCTCAAGAAATGAAATGTTTCCAACATTCAGATCTTCTGAGTTTGTTAGTTCAGAGTTTCACACAAATAAGTTAATTGAAGATAAATGAACAAATAGTCAGATGAAATACTTCTGATCTTTAAACATTTTACATCTGAGAAGTTGCCTCTGATAAATAATACTCTGGACAAAGATCCATACAAATATTTTTCAGAATGAACTTAAATCTATCTTCAGCAAGGGGTTTTGTGAAAATATCAGCCCATTGATGATCTGTATCAACAAAAGCTAGATTTATTACACCCTTCTGAACATAGTCTCTGATGAAGTGATGTTTAATTTCTATATGTTTAGCCTTAGAATGTAAAATTGGATTTTTTGACAAACATATAGCAGAAGTATTATCACAGAAGATAGAAAGATTACTCTCATAGATCTGATAATCTTCTAACTGACTCTTCATCCAGAGCATCTGCGTACAACATCCAACAGTAGCAATGTATTATGCCTCTGTAGTTGATAGTGCAATAGTGGGTTGCTTCTTGTTGTACCATGAGATCAGATGACTTCCAAGAAACTGACAGCTTCCAGAAGTGCTTTTACGTTCAACTCTGTCTCCAGCATAATCAGCATCACAGAATCCAACTAATGAAAATTCATCAGATCTTCTGTAACACAGACCCATGTTAGTAGTACCTTTCAGATACCTTAGAATCCTCTTAACAACTGTTAAGTGTGATTCTCTAGGATCTGATTGGAATCTTGGACATAAGCAGACACTAAACAGAATATCTGGTCTAGAAGCAGTCAAGTATAGAAAAGATCCTATCATACCTCTGTAAAATTTCTGATCTACCTTCTGACTTACCTCTTCCTTACCTAGAGTGCTTGTAGGATGCATTGGAGTTTTTTCCATCTTACTATCAACCATGTTGAACTTCTTCAGAAGCTCTTTAACATATTTGGTTTGATGTATGTAGGTGCACTCTGGAGTCTGGTTGACTTGGATTCCCAAAAAGAATCTCAATTCTCCCATCATGCTCATTTCAAACTTTGCCTGCATTCATTTAGCAAACTCCTTTCCAAGCATAATATTTGTTGATCCAAAAATAATATCATCTACATAAATTTGGCAAATCAGCAAATCTTTCTTAAGAGTTTTACAGAATAAAGTTGTATCCACTTTTCCTCTGATAAAATTTTTCTTCAGAAGGAAATTGCTCAACCTCTCATACCAAGCTCTGGGAGCTTGTTTTAAGCCATAAAGATATTTCTTTAGTTTAAAAATATGATCTGGAAAGTTTTCACTTTCAAAACCAGGAGGTTGGTGGACATATACTTCCTCTTCTATAATACCATTAAGAAAGGCACTTTTAACATCCATCTGATACAGAGTGATGTTATTCTATGCAGCAAATGAAATAAGAAGGCGTATAGATTCTAACCTTGCCACTGGAGCATAAGTTTCAGTGTAATCAATACCTTCTTGTTGACTGTATCCTTGAGCAACCAACCTTGCTTTATTCCTTTCAACTTCTCCATTTTCATTCAACTTATTCCTGAAGACCCATTTTGTTCCAATAACATTGAATCCTTTAGGTCTAGGAACCAGATCCCAAACTTCATTTCTGGTGAATTGATTTAGCTCTTCTTGCATGGCAATAATCCATTCATTATCTTTCAGAGCCTCATCCATAAATGTCGGTTCAATTATTGACACTAAGCCAAACAATGAAGATTCAGATGTTCTGAGATAGGATCTTGTCCTGATTGGATCATCTTTCTTTCCAATAATCACATCTTCTGGGTGAGATGCCTTGATTCTGGAAGAAGATCCTCTGACATTTGATCTTTCAGAAATGTGTAAGTTGTCCAATTGAGAATATAGGGGAATAGCATCTGGAGTTGCTTCAAATTCCTTCTCTTTAGCCTTTTCTGCCTCTGATCCTTCAGAGTCTGTGAGAATCACTTCTCTATCTGCAGAATTCTCAAACTACTTTGGCTTTTCAGAGCCAAGCTTATCATCAAATCTTACATGAATATATTCTTCCACAATCTGTGTTTCAGTATTGAATACTCTGTAGCCTTTAGAGCGTTCAGAATAACCAAGCATGAAACACTTTTGTGCTTTGGAATCAAACTTGTTAAGATTTTCTTTAGTGTTAAGTATATAACAAGTACATCCAAAAGGATGAAAATATGAAATGTTAGGATTTCTGTTCTTCCACAATTCACATGGAGTCTTTTCAGAAGAGGTCTTACAGACACTCTGTTCTGAATGTAACAGGCTGTGTTGATTGCTTCTGCCCAAACGTGTTTTTCCAGATTTGTCTCATTGATCATGGTTCTGGCCATTTCTTGCAGAGTCCTGTTTTTCCTCTCTACAACCCCATTTTGCTGTGGAGTTCTAGGACAGGAAAAATCATGAGCAATGCCATTTTCAGAAAAGTATTTCTCAAAATATTTATTTTCAAATTCACCACCATGATCACTTCTGACTTTTATAATTTTGAAATCTTTTTCATTCTGGACTTGCTTGCAGAAGTCAAAGAACACAGAATGTGACTCATCCTTGTGTTTTAAGAACTTTACCCATGTCCATCTACTATAGTCATCAACAATGACTAATCCATACTTCTTGCCTCTGATGGATGCAGTTTTCACTGGTCCAAACAGATCAATATGTAGTAATTCTAGTGGTTTGGAAGTAGAAACAACATTTTTTTATTTAAAAGATGTTTTTGAAAACTTTCCCTTTTGGCATGCTTCACAAAGAGCATCTGAGGTGAACTTCAGATTAGGAAGTCCTCTGACAAGATTAAGTTTATTAATCTGAGATATACGTCTCATATTAATATGACCCAATCTTCTGTGCCAGACCCATTGCTCTTCATTAACAGACAAGAGGCATTTAACATTCTGAACTTTAAGTTCTGAAAGATTTATTTTATAAATGTTGTTTTTCCTCTTACCACTAAATAAGATAGAGCCATCCTTTTGACTAATAGCTTTACAACATTTTTGATTAAAGGTAATATCATAACCATTGTCACTTAATTGACTTATGGACACTAAGTTATGTTTTAAGCCTTCAACAAGTAAAACATTAGTTATAGAGGGAAGTTTACCATTTCCAATAGTGCCAGATCCAATGATCTTGCCCTTCTGGTTCCCTCCAAACTTCACGTCACCTCCAGATCTAAGTTCCAGGCTTTGGAACATAGACTTTTCTCATGTCATGTGTCGTGAGCATCCAGAGTCCAGGTACCATGATTGGTGTCCTGACCTTGCTGCTAAGAACATCTGCAACAGGGATTATTTTGTTCTTAGGTACCCAGATCTTGTTGGGTCCTTTAGGGTTAGTTGGTTTGTAGGTTTGTCTAAACTTCTATTTTTCAACATAATGTTTATTCTGATTTACCTTGGGTTTAAACACATAAGTATTCTTCTCAGAGCTTGTGTGTTTAATGTCATTTAAGTGACCAAACTTAAATTGAGAGTACAAAGGTGTCTTCTTGATGAAAAGTTTGTCAACAGATTTTGGATTACTTCCAGATGAAGATTCATATCCAATACCTCTTCTGTTGTTCCCACTAACACCATAGATCATAGAAGCCATCTTGCTTCTGTCTATGCTCTTAGTAAGGAATCTCTGAAAGCTAGAGTCATATTTTTCTAAAATGTTTTCACATGACTTAGTCTCAGATTCAGATTCTTGTTGAGTTGTTTCAAAGTCATTTTTGATTTTCAGATTAATTTCTTTTTGCTCAACAAGTTCTGTCTTCAGAAGATCAATCTCAGATTCAAGACTGCTTTTCAGCTTCTTGTATTTAAGTTTGATATTGTTATAACTTTTCAGAACTTCTGATAAAACTTTTATTAGTTCTTCTTTAGTAAGTTTAGCCATTACCTCTTCAGCGTCATCATCAGATTCAGAATCTGATTCATATCCTGAGGTTCCTTCCTCCTGATCTTCTATGCTGGCCATCAGTGCAACATTAGCACATTCTTCTTCTGATTCAGAAGATGATTCAGATTCATCTGAGTCATCCCATGTTGCCATCAGAACCTTCTTCTTTTTGTCAACCTTCTTCTTGGGTTTTTCTCTTTGAAGTTTGGGGCAATCATTCTTGTAATGCCCAGGTTCTTTGCACTCATAGCATACAACTTCTTTCTTGCCAGATCTTCTGTGCCCAGAAGATTCCTTTCTATGATCAGATTTTCTGAAGTTGTTGAACTTCTTTCCCTTGTGCTTCCAGAGTCTGTTGATCCTTCTGAACAACATGGATAATTCATCTTCTTCTTTAGAAGAAGATTCTTCAGAGTTTTTTTCAATAAACTGCAAAGCTTTAGCAGATTTATTAGATTTTAAAGCAACAAATTTACCTTTTTCTTTCTTCTGAGGTTCATCTTCATCAAGCTCAATTTCATGGATCCTCAGTGAGCTGATGAGTTCTCCTAAAGAGATCTTGTTCAGATCTTTAGCCATCTTCAAGGCAATCACCATTGGTCTCCATCTGGTAGGTAGACTTCTGATGATTTTCTTTACATGATCTGATGTAGAGTATCCCTTGTCCAGAACCTTTAGACCAGCTGTAAGGATCTGGAATCTAGAAAACATAGTTTCTATATTTTCAGACTCTTCCACTTTGAACGCTTCATACTTCTGTATAAGCGCCAGAGCCTTGGTCTCCTTCACTTGAGAATTTCCTTCATGAGTCATTTTAAGTGACTCAAACATTCCATGAGTTGTTTCTCTGTTGGTAATCTTTTCATACTCAGTATGAGAGATTGCATTAAGCAATATTGTCCTAGCCTTATGATGATTTTTGAAATCCTTCTTCTGGGCTTCTATCATTGATTTTCTGTCAACTTTCTTGCCATCCTCATTTGTAGGATGTTCATAGCCATCAATAACCAAGTCCCACAAATCAGCATCATACCCAAGGAAGAAACTTTCTATCCTATCCTTCCAGTAATCAAATTTCTCTCCATCAAACATGGGAGGCTTTGTGCTGATTCTATCCCCTTCATATTTGTTACAGTTGGATGTAGAAGTATCACCCATAATGACAAACAGATATTTATCAAAGTAACTTTTCTCACTAGATCTTTACTGACACGGTTAAGTGGTAGCACACACAGAACCGGAGCTCTGATGCCAACTGAAGGTGAGAAAATTACTTAGAAGGGGGGGAGGGGTTGAATAAGTATGACAAATAATCCAAGATTCAAACACAGTTATTTTTATCCTGGTTCGTTGAACTCAACTACTCCAGTCCACCCTTTCAAGAGTGATTTGCCTTTCTCAGTCAAGGACTTAATCCACTATTTAATCAAACATATTACAATAGTAACACCTAAGAACAACTGTTCTTAGTCTTCTCAAGAGCTACTGATCCCAACTGGATCCTCTTAAGGAAAACCTTTTACAATCAATGTAAAACTATTACAAGAGTAAGAATGCTTCTAAGAAGCTATTATCACAATCTGTGATATTTCTCTTAAGTTTAAGAACAATGTTACAGCAAAATAAAATATAAGAGCTTTGAGATATTTGCTTTGATGAGTGATTTTTGCAAGTAGTTCGTTACTGAAGAAGATGAAGTGGACTTCTTTATATAGGCACTTAGATCCATGAAGTCTTCTCAACGTTGAAGGCTGTGCTGAAAAGCCTGAAGCCTTTTGTCTTTACATTGGAGGCTGTGCTGAAAAAGCCTGATGCCTTTTGTCTTTTACTTTGCAGAAACTTTCCTTAGAATGGAATGCACAGATAAAACCTTTTTGTCTGTGTTCTTGTGTCTAGCATAAAAGAGGAAAGAGCTGTTGAGATATGCCAATGTACATATTCAAATCTTCTTCACTAAGTAAGTTCAGCTATCAACATCAGAGTCTGGATCTTCAGAATCTCCAGAGTAGAGATCTTCTGGATCTTCAGAGTCTTGGGATGTTCTTCAGATTGTGCTGAAGCAGAGTATGTGCAGCTTGTGTGCTTAAGCGTGTAGTTCTTCAGAGCAGAGTCTTCTATATCAGATTCTCAATACTTATGCAGCGCATTATCTTCAGAGTCTTCTGATGACTAAGCTTTTGAACTCTCAGAGTCTTTTATTCTTTAGAGACTTTTTCTTCAGAATCTTCAGTAGAAATCACTCAGATTCTTCTGGAGGCAGCGTTCAGATCTTCATCTAAGATGCTTTTGAACCTTTGAAGCCTTTCATAATATCATTGTTCAGATCCAAATTTGCTCTTTAAGAATATTTTCTTTAGTACCTGTAGCAAACAGTCTAGAACAAATTTAGAGTATATAATTCTTGAATACAAAATTCATAAGTGTTATCATCAAAACATAGAGATATTACTAAGAAACAATATGTGTTTTTACAATTTCAATGTCTCCTTGATACATGGTCAAGGTTAAAACCCCATTTTGAGCAACTTTCATGTTGAACAAAAATCCATTTGGAGCTTGCAAGATGGTGAAATGGACTCATGGCTCAAAATGACCTGTAATGCCCAAATACCCGAAATACCCTTGAATTGTCAAAGCCATAACTTGAGTTCTACAAATCCTATCAAGGACTTCTAGTACTCTATAGAAAGATAAGAGAATAAGGAACAACATTCATATTGAATAAAAGTTCATAGGAATCATCCTTCTTGGGCAAAAGTTTCATGCAAGTTGGGTAACTTTCAAGCTCCAAATTCACATACCTCAGATGACTTGTAACTTGTCTAGCTCATAACTTGAGTTATATAAACCCTATGAAGGACTTCTAGTACTCAAATTAAAGCTAAGATCATGCTATACAACAATCATGTTGGGGTCAAGATGATATGACAATCATATCTTGGGCTAAATAGTCTTGAAGTCAGGGGTCAAACTAGGGGATTTTGCACTGTCAAGTCTTAGAAACCCTATCTTGAAACTTCTCAAACTCTTCAATCATGATGAGTTAACCTTGGAATCATCCTTATAACATCTCAATGCATCCATCCATGATCACATGGCTCTTGAATTAAGTCTTAACCTTCTTCAAATCATCAGTTGACTTAGGGTTGATCCAGTCAAACCCTAGTTGCACCACTCATGGCTGAGCCTTCTTAATCTTTCACAATGACCTGTCTAGGCCTCAAAGTGATCTTCAACACTTCTCACGAGCTCTCTCAAGACCTCAAGTCCATCTCCATGACCTCAGAATCATCTGATGACTTCCCACAACTCTCAAGTTAGGAGACCTACATACTTGACTTCAATCATTCTCTCTGAGGATCTTTTAACTTCTCTGACAAGGATATCAACCCTTGAACACCTGAATAAGCCTCCCAGCTAGCTTCAAAGTCTTGTGTAGCCCTTGATTGGTAATCATACCTCTTGATCTCCTGCATACATGTCAATGAAATGCAAATGATAATGCTAATGTGATTGAAATGAAACACAAGCTAGGTGAAGAAATGTTGGGCAAATTTTGGGGTGCAACAGATGCCTACTCAGGATACAACCAGATCCCCATGGCTGAGGTCGAAAAACAGATCACGACACTCATGACTGAGTCGGGCAACTATTACTACAGCGTAATGCCCTTCGGCCTAAAGAACGCCGGCGCCACCTACCAACGGATGATAAACGAAGTCTTCTGGGGAGAGATTGGCAACATGCTCGAAGTCTACATGGACGACATGATCGTCAAATATCGCACTGAGGTCGACCACACGGCCCACCTCAAGAAAGTCTTTGAGACAGCGAGGAAGTACAGGATGCGGTTAAACCCAGAGAAGTGCACCTTCGGGGTGCGCGCGGGAAAGTTCCTCTAATTTTGCCTGACCGAACGAGGGGTCGAGGCAAACCCAGACAAATGTTGGGCCTTCACTGAGATCGCGAAGCCGAGCATGAAAAATTTGATACAATCCCTCAACAGGATGCTCGCACCATTGTCCCGCTTCGTTGCTAAATCCGCACAACATACCCTCGAATGGACGGAGGAATGCGAGAAGGCCCTCCTCCACCTCAAACGCGTCCTGTCAGAGCCACCGGTCCTGACGAGACCTGACGTCGGGGAAACCCTCTACCTATACCTGGCTGTCTCAACCAAGGCCGTGAGCGCCGTGCTAATCCGGGAAACCCTTGACGGGCAGAAGCCGATCTACTTCACAAGCAAGGCCCTCCATGGGCCCGAAGTTAAGTACCAGTAGATCGAAAAAGTCGCCCTGGCCCTCATCAACACGGCTAGGAGACTCCGACACTACTTTCTGGCTCATATCATCATGGTCAGAACCAAACAACATAACAAATAAAGGGTTGGGAGGCCCGACATGGCAGGATGCATGTTGAAATGATCGTTGGAACTCTCCGAGTTCGACATTGTCTACAAAGGCAGGAAAGCCCTCAAAGCACAAATGCTGGGCAATTTTGTTGTTGAGATGACCCCCACCGTAGAACCGACCCCCGGGGCCCACAAGTGGATCATCTCCATCGATGGCGCTTCGAACCCCTAGGGAAGCGGAGCGGGCATCATCCTCAAAAATGAGGAGGGTACGGTAGTGGAAGTCTCCCTAAACTTGGCATTCCCGACGACGAACAAACAGGCCGAGTATGAAGCCTTCCTGGTTGGACTCCGCCTGGCAGATGACCTTGGGGCCAAGGAGATAAAGATCTTCATAGACTCCCAGCTGGTCGCCTCTCAGGTTCGGGGAGAATACAAAGCGAAGAATGATAGCCTGGCCGAATATTTGGCCCTCAACAGGGAGCGGATGAAGAGTTTCAACTTCACGGAAGTACAACACGTTCCTCGCGAGCACAATACTAGGGCAGATATCCTCTCGAAGCTAGCAATTACGAAGAAGAAAGGCGAAAAGAAATCCGTCGTCCAAGAGGTCCTTGCTCGTCCCAGCACAAAAATAGAAAAGACAACGCTCGAAGTCAACGCCATCGGGGATACCGATTGTTGGATGACCCCAGTCCACGCCTACCTTAGCACTGGTCAACTCCCCGACATTGCAAAGGAGGCCAGCGCCATCAAACATCGAGCCTGCTCCTATGTGCTGCTCGAAGGGCGAATGTACCGAAGAGGCTTCTCGATCCCCCTCCTCAAATGCGTCGACAAAGCCAAGACCCCGGGCATCCTGCAAGAGATTCACGAGGGCAACAATGCTAAATACTTGGGGGGAAGATCCCTCGCCCGAAAGGCCCTACGAGCAGGGTACTACTAGCCGACAATGCAGCAGGACGCTAAGGAACATGTGAAGAGATGGGACAGGTGCGAGAGGCACGGAGACATGCACCTCGCCCCCTACGAGCGAACTCAAGATCCTCTCCTCTCCATGGCCATTTTCCCGGTGAGGGATGAACATCCTCGGTCCGTTTATCGTAGGCTCTTATCAAGATAAATACCTGATAGTCGACGTCGACTACTTCACCAAAAGGATCGAGGCCAAAGCTCTGGCCAAGATCACGACGCACAACATACTCCACTTCTACAAGAGGAACATCCTTGCCAGGTTCGGCGTCTCCCTTGCCATCGTCACCGATAAAGGGACACAATTTACCGACAATAACTTCTAAGACTTCTTGGCCAAACTCGAGACCAAGTATCACTTTACTTCGATCGAACACCCGTAAACGAACGGCCAAGCAGAGGACGCGAACAGGGTTATCCTCCAAGGTCTAAAGCGAAGACTCGGGGACGCCAAGAAAAGATGGGTCGAGATAACAAAAGATCTTCCAGAAGGATCGAATCCCCCCTTGAGGAGGATACCAACGACGAAGCTCTTCGAGAAGCACTCGACTTTGTCGAAGAGATTCGCTCGGGAGCCGCTCACTGTGAGGCCACGCTAAAGCAGAAAATCGCCCTTCGCTATGACAGCAAAGTCCTAAGATGTGAAATCCAGGTCGGCGACCTGGTCTTATGTAGAAACCAAAAGGACTCACGCGAGGGCAAGCTCGCTGCGAATTAGGAGGGCCCCTATCATGTTCGAGACAAGACGAAACACGAAGCCTACTACCTCGATGTTGCACCCCAAAATTTGCCCAACCTTTTCTTGACTTGGCTTTTGTTTCATTTCATTTTCTTCTATCATTTGCATTGCATAGCATTGTTCATGTAGCAGGGGATGGAGGTTTTCCTGTGGCTCAGAATTCACCTTCAGTGCATGCCATCAAAGCAGCGGGCTCTGGCATTTATTTTGGCCCAGCGGTCGGGCGACCGATTTTATTTTGTTTTGCAGGTTATTTTCAGCCAAGAAAGTGGTGTTCAGGCTATCGTGAACAATCTCATGGTTACAGCATTCAAGAACACATTCTAGAAGCTTAACAGGGTTCGAAACAGCAAGAAACGAGCAAACAGACGGACTTCCCTCCAAAAGGCGCCAAATTCAAATTTTTGAAGGTGTTAATCGATTAACCTATATGGTTAATCGATTAACCAATGAAAAATTAGCCCAGATTCAAAAATTTAAAGGGGTTAATCGATTAAGCTATATGGTTAACCGATTAAACAATGTGATTTTTGCCTCTGTACGTGATTTTTCAATGCAGAGCCCTTTGGGGTCCAATTTTGGTCATTTTGAAATGCATTTTTACACTTGGGAAGGATTTAGAACCAATTTGAAATTTGGATTAGTTTTCAAATTAATTCAATTCCCTCCAAAATCCCACTCCTAATTCCATTCCAAATTTCCCAATCCACTCTCCAAACCTTACTTTGGATCCAAGCCAAAAGAGTACTTAAGTGATTCACTCCAAACCACACTCATCTAACTCTTATAATTCTCTCTCAATTCTCTCTCAAGTTCATCATTTCCATAACCCTCACCAAAGCTCTTTCTCCATTGAATTAATTGATTCTTTATTGGAATCCATTAATTCTTGAGCTTAAACCTTCATCTACCATCTCCATTGGATCAGTTTCTTCATTCAATTTTCGTGCAAATCCATATCTGAAATTTGAAGTGAAGTTGGAAGTGATTATTTGAAGAAATTTGGCTTAATCTTGAAGGATCTCCATCTCTACTACAAGGATTAGATTGGATCTTGAATTATTCCGAGTTTCTTGCTTCAATCTACTCATTTCCAGCAAATCAATATCAACCGAAGCAAATCTCTGCTTTGTAGGTTGGAAATTCTTGATCCAAATTCTGTTTTAGCTTAATTGCATGTTCATCATGATGATTTTCATTTTTGATTGATTTGCTGCATTTGGATTCATATGATCTGTTTTGATGTTGTTTGGATCTGTATACATGTTGTTGGAATCATGATTTGCCGGTTAAATTTCGTGATTAAGTGATTATGTGATCATTGGCATGTTTGGAGAAGTGATAAGCTGTTGGAAAGTGATTCTGCTTTGCTGCTTTCTGCTGTCAGCACAGTGTTAATCGGTTAACGCATATGGTTAACCGATTAACCAGTTCAAATTTTCAGGTTTTCCAAAGTTTTTACAGTATTAATCGGTTAACGCATATGGTTAACCGATTAACCAGTCCAAATTTTCAAAATATTCAAACTTTAACAGTGTGTTAACCGATTAACACTGTGCTGGCAGGCCTGTTTTGCTACTTTGTTTGATTGTTCGCATACCGTTTCATTTTGAATCTTCATAAATTGATATGATGCATTATGAATGAAATGTTTTTGGTGTTTGCCACTGTTTGTGCTTGGTTGATTATGATTTGATTGATACTTGTGTTCATTTTTCCACTTGGATGCATACTTATGAATGTGGTCCAAAGTGATGAGTCTTTGCATGTTTGTTTGTTGCTATCTTTGGCCTTCCTTTCCAGGTTTGCATCATTCTTGCATCGTTGTTGAGGTTGAGACGAGCTTGTGGCGGCTGCTGTCCCACACATTTTTCCTCCCTCCCACCATTCTAAGTGTTGCATTTTCATGTTTGCCTCTTTTACTTGTGATTGAATTTACTTGGTGCTTTCTTGTGCTTTTTTGCCATGATCCCCATAAGGTTCCTAGTCCCTCCGTTTAATATGGGAGTAGGAGAGATATTAGGTGTTCAATCCAAGCATGCTAACATTAGGTAGTTCCCTTTCGCATCCCAACTCTAAGTCCACTTTGCATGATAACTTTAGGATTTTGAGTTAGTCCCCTTTAGAGTTCTTTCTTCTCTTCTTATCTTCATACAATCTTAACATACTTAATAAAGATAATGGATGTTGTGCCATGAGCCTTGTACTTGGGAAATGGTGATTGAGCGGTTACCTCTCAATTTCCTAGAGTGTTTAGTATACGTCCTTAGGACGATATGCGACGCATTCGATCCTAAGTTTTAGACTTTAGTACAACATACATTATAAACACTCAATAATTAAAACACTTCTTCTCTAAAAAACACAAAAACACTTCAAATCTTTTTCATCCTTCGGGATTTTAATCGAGGAAAATCTTTTCAGATAAAAAGTGTTGTTAACTCTTAGTTCTACCGCAAATGGTAACGCCTAAGTCTCCAATGGTCGAGCTGCATACACCAACTGCTAAAACTACTTGTTAACCCTACTCGAGCCTAAAAAACTTTTGAACCAACCGGTGTTTTTTTTTAACCCGAACTACGTTTGCTCTGATCTTTCATACCAGATGAAAGTATGTAGGCACAAGACACGATGTCTTGGCGAGCAACCTTTCCCCCTTCACCCATAGTTAGCCAAACTACGTTGACTCTGACTTTCCCATTCCACGAGGGAATATGTAGGCACAGAGCGGCGATGCTCTGCCGAGTCTCCTTTCTTTTTCTTTTGTCCCTTGACCTTTAGTTAGATAGATGATCACCCTTTTTAGATAGACAACAATGCGTGGATCCCGTCGAGTACGACGGACGTGAGAGGTGCTAATACCTTCCTCTTGCGTAACCGACTCCCGAATCCAGAACTTGGTTGTGATGACCTCGTCTTTTCCCTTTTTGTTAGGTTTTTCCGATTGTTTCCTTTCCCTCTATTTGGGATAAATAAAAAACGTGGCAACTCTTCTGTTTACCGCCGGCTGTTTTTCGCAGTTGCGACACTCGAAAACCTACACGGGGACGAAATTGCTCGACCTGGGAACGCCGAGAAGCTTAAAAGATGCTACAGTTAAACACTGCCCGCAACCAACGACTTCGCGATCACGGGAGCGCACCTTAGTACCGCGCGCCTCCCAGAAACTCAACGAAAACAAACGCCTACCCTGTCGTGTGTACGAGCAGAGTGTTATGTTCGACGGGGACCCCTCAACCGAGAGCCACCGCTGTCGTACCAAGATGGAAGAACACCCAGCTCGTGATGGGACGTTCACGCTGCGGAGAGTGGTCCGCGACCGCGACACCCTTCGTAACCGACCAAGTAACATCCCCGGTCACCTCGGCCAGTTCCCTATACTACCGGACACAACTGATAAAGCGACGAGAAACACTCTCAACAACATACAAAAATACAAATTCATACATACAAGCATACAAACATACAAACATATAAACGAGCACACACACATAACAAAAAGCAAAATATTGTATTATAAAAGGGGCACCAGCCCAATAGTCAAGAATTACATCAAAAAGGGCGCACAGGCTCGACAAAACAGCTAAACAAAAATGGGCATGCAGGCCTAGAAACTACGGGAACACAGGTCCGGAAATACCTAGCCTAGGTTTCAAGTCGATTTCCTTTGAACTCATCAACCGAGGTAACATCCTCGTCAACCTCAGAACCAACCGCGACCACCGGCCCGTCGATGACCTGGTGGTAGGGCCCAATCCCCTCGGTGACTAGAGCGACCTCGAGATTCAGGATCCTGATATGCTCCATAGCACTGGAGAACTCAACCTCAACAACTCCCAGACAGTCGTGCTCCAGCTCGCGAATCCTACCCAGTAAATCAGCACGAGAGAACAAAAGCTTCTCCTCTTTTATCTCGTCCTTGGCAGGATGAAGTAAGTTCTTCTGATCCTCCATGCGAGCCTGCAACCTCGACAATTCTTCCTCGGCGGCTTTCACCTTGTCCTTAATTTTGATACCCCTCTTGTGTTGCACAACCACGCTTCCTTGCTCAGGCCCAGCACTGCGGTCAGCTTGGTCAACCTCGACTGAGCAAAGGTGACGTCTCCTTGCAACATAGCCAGCTAGGCAAAAGAGCAGCCCTCATCACTTAAGACTAGAGCAGTCGAGAAAACCCGCATCATAGCAGCCAGATCTTTGGTAAGCACATGTCGTCGAGCGTCACGGCTTGCCCCGAAGACCACCTTCGCTTCCGAAGTCGACACCGTTGCCTACCTGACGCCCTGGAAGAACCCGGGATTCTGGTGGCAAGGGGGATGAGAAATCCCTCCTCGGAAACTCCCTCCGTGAGGTTGACGACAGTGTCGGACGACTGAACTCTTGCCTGCTTCATGGTCCCTTGCGACATCGGGGAGTGGCAGTGTTGGGGTGAAGACGAGGACCCATTTCCTCCTTGGTCGGCGAGAGGCTGCTGCATCACCTGGGCAACCCTGCCCTTCCCGCTTTTGACCGCAGCTCTGGAGGCCTCCAACTTCCTCACTCGCTCCTTGATGGTCGGCATTCTTCCTGCAAAACAAAACAAGAAAGGGTTAGCAAAAACAGACAAACAAAGACCAAAGAGTTGGGCAGATCATCACCCACTATCTAGGAAAAGGAGAGCCTCCTCGTCGAAGGAACACTCTGTTGCACCCCAAAATTTGCTCAACCTTTTCTTGCCTGATTTATGTTTCATTGCATTGCATTTGCATAGTTACATCATGCACATAGTTCAATAATTTGCATATCCTAGCATATCAAGTCATCCAACAAGGGATCAAGTGCTATTTATGTCAAAAGAATCCTATCTAGAGGTATTCTCTGAGCCTGAGTGACCACCCAAGTCATCAGAAGTGGAAATTGGAGCCAAATTGAGCAAGTTCAGTTTTGAAAAAGAGGTGGAAATTCAAATTTTGAATTTGGAGATTGAGGTCATTTCAAGGGAAATTGTGAATTGAGAAAGCTCTATTAGAGTTCAGTGAACGATTCTGGGCAATTATCTTCAAGCTTAAGCTCCATTTGAAGGCTCAGTGGAAGTTCTCCACTAGGTAATTGAAATTCAACTTTACACTCTTGATAAGCATCAATTCACTGCCATTTTTGCATATTAGAGATGTAGTATCAATGTAGATCATTAATGTGTAAAACGAACTGGCATTGGTTGTGCTTGTTGGATGATGCTTGAAAATGTTTGGATCTGTTTTGGCTTGTTTGCGCATGATCTTACTTGTTTAATGATGGATCTGTAACCTACGTGAGCTCTAGATGAGTTTCAGATCAAATTGAAGTTGTTTTCATGAACTTTTGGATTTTGATGTTCAAGCTTGTTGGCTTCGGGTTTGAAGTTTCACGCATAATTAATGGTTTTTGAGGCCATATATGAGATCCTCTTGATCTCTAGATGAGATTTGATATAAATTTCATGTGTTTTGGTTGAGTTTTGAGGTATGTGTTGTTGCTGGTTCAGTTCACGGTGGAGCTTGGCCGAAGAAGATGATGAATAGTAACTTCGGCCAGCTGGTTTTGTTTTAGGGTTGCTGGAGGTAGGGGACGATGAGGTGTCTTTGTGTGGTTCGTTTGATTGGATGACTTTTAATCCCAACGGATGAGATTAAGACCTACAGTGGTCTGCGTTTGACTGAAGCCATGTAATTACATTTGAATTCTCATTTATTCGCTGGCATAATTTCCACCCTTTGATTGATGACCTTTTGATCAGGCGGTCCTCATTGAGTGTCCATGGTGCGCTGAGTTTGACTTGTCACGCTAGATCACCAGGTTTTATTTTGTTTTGTTTGAATTTGATGATGGGCCTTGGGGGACTTTGCTAAGCGCACCCCTTATTAGGCCCAATTCTCTGTTTGAATTGATACGGATTGCTATTTCCCACACCTATTTTCCATTTTCTTTTTATTTTCTTTGTTTTTTCATTATATTTTCTGTTTGCAATTTTAATTAATTAAAATAGCTCCAATATGTTAAAAATTCACCAAAAATATTTTTTATCAACTTTGGGATGTCTACTTTTTTTTTGGATATTTTTATTTTATTTTTCCATTTTATTTTCAATTAAAAAATGAATTAAGTATTGGAGTTGTTTTAGTTGGTTTAAATTGTAACATGTTTTGCTTTTGCATTTGTTTGTCTCATTCCTTTTTGGTCCAATGATTGAAAATTGATCCTCATCTCAATGATGAGTTGATCAATTTTAGAGGACCATTTTGCCCCTGGTTGTTGAGTTTTGGGTTGACTTTTGTGGCTTTTCTTGTTGCACTTGTTTCTTCCATTTCAAAGTGGTACATCTAAATGATTTGATTCTTTTGATGGTGCTTTGAGAGGATATTTGTCTTGTTTTCTTGGCCTCTGGTTGCCAACATGTGTAGTGTCTTTGTGCATTTTATTTCATATTTTTTTAGCCCTTTTCCTATTTTTGAAGTGACTTACAAGTTAGGTCATCTCATAGGACAGCTCATACAAGTGCTTGACCTAGTTTGGATTGGAAAAGACCTTTGTGGATCCAATAAGCTCTCAAATATTCTTGTTTCACATTTTAGACATGTTGAGCTTGCTGTATGTTCATTTTTAGGTCAAAATTATGTTCATAGCTTGTTGCATGATGACTTTCTTTGTGTGCTTTCAACTTGAACTCCTAAGTGATACCTGTTTGTTTCCTTTATGCTTTTGCTTGCATTTCTTCTTGTTTTGTTTTGATATTGCTTTTTAGCTCTCTTCTTTTTATCTCCCTTATGTCCAATGACCTTGGAGTGTCATTTAAGGTAGCTTGGTGCCTCCTTAGGAGGAATTTGAAGCTTACCTAAAGCGATGAATCCATGAGGACCCTTTCTTTGTTTTTGTCACTTGTTTGTTTGCTTTTGATGCATCTCTCTCCTTTTTCTTCTCTTTTCTTGCATTTCAATATCCATTCTTGGTTGAGATGAGCTTGTGGTGGTTACTGCCCCACACTATTTTCCTCCCACTATCATTCTACTTGTGCATTCTATGTGTGCATCTTTTCATTTGCATATGCATTCTTTTTCTTCTTCTTCTTTTTCTCTTGCTTTTCTTTGCCATGCTCCCCATAAGTTCTCTAACCTCTTGAGGTTATGATAGACATCAGGTGCTTAACTATGCATGATGACATTAGGTAGTTCCCTTTTCAAACTCAACTTTGGGTCCATTTTGCATGATAACTTTTAGGATTGGTTAGTCTCCCATTAGTGTTCCTTCTTCTCTTCTCATCTTCAAACAAGTTTAACATACTTAATAAGGATAATGAATGTTGTGCCATGAGCCTTATACTTGGGAAATCGTAGTTGAGGGGCCACCTCTCAATTGCCTAGAGTGTTTAGTATACGTCCTTAGGACGATATGCGACGCATTCGATCCTAGGTTTTAGACTTTGTTACAACATACATTATGAACACTCTAATTCAAAACACTTCTTCTCTAAAAAACACAAAAAACAATTCAAACTCTTTTTCACCCTTTGGGGTTCTTAATCAGGAAACTCTTTTCATAAAAAGAGTGTCGTTAACTCCTAGTTCTACCGCAAACGGTAACGCCTAGGTCTCCAATGGTTGAGCTGCATACACCAACTACTAGAACTACTTGTTAACCCTACTCTGGCCTAAAAAACTGTTGAACCAACCTGTGGTCCTTTGATGCCGTACTACGTTTGCTCTGATCTTTCGTACCAGACGAAAGTACGTAGGCATGAGACGCGATGTCTCAGCGAGCAACCTTCCCTCTTCTTTAGCCGTAGTTAGGCGAACTACGTTGACTCTGACTTTCCCATTGCACGAGGGAGTACGTAGGCACAGAGCGGCGATGCTCTGCCGAGTCAGTTCCTCTTTTCTCTTTCTTTTATCCTTAATCCTTTAGCTAGTTAGTATCAACACACCCTTTTAGATAGACAACAATGCGTGGATCCCGTCGAGTACGACGGACGTGAGGGGTGCTAATACCTTCCCCTTGCATAACCGACTCCTGAATCCAGACATGGTTGCGATGACCTTGTATTTCCCTTTTTCTTTAGGTTTTTGCGATCGTTTCCTTTCCCTCTCTTTGGGATAAATAAAGAAAGTGGCGACTCTTCTGTTTTTCCGCCGGTGGTTTTTCGCAGTTGCGACAGCTGGCGACTCTCTGTGGCCTCTGGTTCCCTATGCGAGTCAATCCTTGCGCTTGTGTGTTTATCCTTGGGTGTTGTTTGTATGTGCTTTATTTACTTTCGCATTTTACTTTCCCGCATTTATTTTCCGCATCATATATCATTACTGTTGTGCTGTGGGGTTGGAAGTTTCATTGAGTGATAAGCCGGACCCGGGCTTGAGTATAAACCTAGTATTAGAGTGGAGACTAGTGGGTGGCCTATTTGCTTAGCAGATACAGTTCCCCGTGAAATTCACACTCAGACGAGATTTTCTTTGATGATTTTCCTTCAGATCCTTAGGATCGGTTGGGTATTTGGATTTGAGAATTGTCGACTCTGGGAACCGATCATTTGTGAGTCAGCTAAGTGAGGCCTCTTCAGGAGATAATGAAGCCAAACCAGAAATGGTGAACGTATCATCATTTCTTGAAAGCCTGTGACGCTGATGAACGCATAGGATGCCGAACCTTGTCAGTGGATAGGTCCACACCTGTGAGGGGGATTGGGTTATGCAGGAAACCGTAGCCTTCAGATTACCCGGTTCTTTGTAAGTGTGAATCTGTGTTCCTGATAACAGTGGATCCTACTGTCGGTACTTTGTTCTTACTAAGGCGAAGCTCTGGTTTTTCTCGACCGACAGCACAACAGTCTTGATCCCTTGTATGCATTTACATTTGCATTTTCATCTGCATCTCATTAACATGTATTTGTGTTGCAGGTGCATATTTCTCCTTTGATTCTAGTGATCTTTTCCCGCATTGCTGTTATGGAGTCCCTGAAGAGTACAGTAGCCTACAAGTTTCCAGTTCCGGATGTTAGTACTTTGCTGAGTCTGATTGCCTTGGGTGAGAAAGCAGTAATGGAAGAGTTCAGGAAGTCTTATGGGAGATTATTGAGATATGTCCGCAAGCCTTCTGAGTATGAGATTAATGGTGTCTATGCTCTCTTACAGTTTTATGATGCCCAGTTGAGATGTTTCATATTTCCTGACTATGTCTTGGCTCCTACATTAGAGGAGTATTCTGAGTTGTTAGGAGTACCCATTCTGAATCGGATGCCGGTTGTTCATGTTGATACTAAGCCTGATCTGGCCAAACTTGCCGCTATTTTGCACCTTGAGGCTTCAAAATTGGATGGGAAGATGATCCGAAGACTTGGGATGTATGGTTTTCCTTTGCCTTGCTTGATTGAGAAGGCTCAGCAGTGCATTAAGGATGGTTGTTGGGTTGTGTTTAGTGACATCCTGGCTCTGTGCATATATGGCATTGTTCTGTTTCCTCATCTTCCAGACTTTGTGGATGTTGGTGCGTTCTATATCTTAGCCTCAGGCAACCCAGTGCCCACCTTACTTGGAGACGTTTATCATTCTGTGCATTACAAGAATGAGAAACAAAGGGGGAAGAACGTAGCCTGTTGCGTTCCTCTATTGTATGCTTGGTTTGCTAGTCATCTACCTCACACGGGTCCGTTTGTTGCCACTGCCAGTACTTCAGATTGGTCAGAGAGATTGATGGGATTATCTGCGGAGAATATTGTGTGGTTTGATCGAGACATGTTGGGAAAGGATATTGTTTATAGTTGCGGTGGTTTTCCTAATGTTCCTTTGATCGGAAGGAAAGGTTGCATCAACTATAACCCTTCTTTATTGGTAAGACAATTAGGGTACGCATTGAGAAAGCCTTCTAGAGAAGAGGAGATACAGGAATCTCTGTATCTTACTGGCTTATTGGAGGGTAAGGCTCTGGGCAGACTTGAGCATGCATGGAATAACATTTTTCGGAAAGGGAAGTTAGCTTTGGGGAAGAGTAACAGCCGAGCGTATGACCCTTACTTGACTTGGATTCATGATAGAGCTGCGAGGTTCTTGATGCCATTCCCTGTAGTCGCATTATTGTATCCTCTCATGATCGATGAACCCACTACTATAGATATCCAGAAATACAATCAGGTATTGGCGGAGAAAGAAGAGCTGAGAAAAGAGAATGAAGAATTAGAGAAAGAGATTATCCAGCTTCGCAGTGAGAAGATAGATGCAGTTCATGCTTTCAGGAGACAAACCAAGCTTGTAAACAAGCTGGGTACTGATCTGACTAAGGAGACTAAGGACAGAGAGCGCACAGGCCGAGACTTGAATGCCACGTATAGTACTCTTGCTACGAAGAAGGAAGAGTTGGATAAGGCTTACACGAGGATATCCAAGTTTGAGTCAATATGGAATGCCACGCTCACTAACAACAAGGAGCGTGAAGACAAGTTAAAACTTCAGATCAACAAGCTGAAGGCTCAGCTAAATGCCAAAGATGAAGAGATTGCAGCATAATCATCACATAGACGAGACAGCGAGTGCAGGCTGAATGAGGCGATCATGAACCAGAAAGATCTCAAGTTGAGAGCTAGCTCCAAGAGACGCAAACTTGAGGCATGTTTCGGGGAGAGAGCTTTAGAGGATCATGTTGATAGCCTACAACATACTATGAGTCAACAGGATTTGCTTATATAGGGGTTACTTGCCAGGACGGATCATCTAGAGACGTTGAGGCTGCTAGAGGATTTCCGATCACGTCATCTTGCTTGACCTGTTTTTATCTATATCTATTGTAGCTTTTGATGCTTATTTTGTTGTATTTGACCATCGCCAGGCTGGTTGGCCGAGGTCTTGTCCTTATTTGTACTCAGCTATAATTTGTACCTTGCCTGATGGCTTTTTGATCTATATATGAGGAGTTGGTATTCCATGCTTGTCCGCAGGTTCTCCATTGTATATTTTTTCCTGGAAACTGGAATCAAGGGGGAAATATCCCTATTGCATAAATACATGTCTGCATTTTAGCATTTTTCTCGCATTTGCAGGTGCACCAGAACGGTTAACCTTAGTTTTCTCTTGTGGTTTCAGTATTTCAGGATTGCTGACGTGACAACTCACTAGTACAGTACCAGAGGAAACCAGAAAAGGCTAATCGATCAGATGCAGGTAGAAATGCAAGAGATGAGAGATCGTATGGCTCAGCTGATGGAGGTCATGCAAGGGGTCGCTAATGGCCAGGCGAAACTTCAGACTTTGGTGCAATCTCTGATTGCGCGAGTGGATAGTGATGGTGTGCTACATTGTAGGATTGCTTCTAACCCTCCTCACCATGAAACTCCTTAGGTGGAAAATTCTATGCCAACTTTAGTCATCCCTACTGCTGGAGGGGGTGGTCGCGCTGCTGGTGCTGGAAATGCGACAGGTTTTAATCATGTTGGCTTTGCTAATGGTGGTAATGGTAACAAAAATGGCTATGGTTATGGTCTCAATACTACAGGTGTTGTGCATGGCAGTCTAGACCACACTTGGAATGAGGATAGGCAGGAAGATGTGTTTTCTCCAAGAATTGTGAATGCTGAAATACCTTCTGAGGCTGACAGAAGGATTAAGATGATCAAAGAGAAGATGAAGTCGCTGGAATGCCAAAATTCGATGGGGCTGGATATGTCTAATCTGGGGTTGATTCCAGGCTTGAGGGTGCCTCCAAAGTTTAAGGTCCCGGATTTCGATAAGTACAAGGGTACCACTAGCCCCAGGGTTCATCTAAGGTCTTATTATCGCAAGATGTCTGCGCATTTTGAGGATGAGAAGCTCTTGATGCACTTTTTGCATTATAGCTTATCCGGACCATCGTTGGAATGGTATATGAGCTTGGAGCCCGCTAATATTCGTAGCTGGAAAGAACTAGCCGAAGCTTTTGTAAAGCACTATTAGTACAATAGTGACCTTGCTCCGAATAGAGTCCAGTTGCAGAATCTCTCTCAGAAGAGCAGTGAATGCTTTAAAGAATACGCCCAGAGGTGGCGAGAGCTTGCTGCTAGGGTACAACCACCAATGGTAGAAAGGGAACTTGTGGATATGTTTGTTGCTACCTTACCAGGAGTGTACTATGAGAAACTCATCGGCAATATGTCTGGAAGCTTTTCTGATCTGATTATCACCGGTGAAAGGGTGGAGAATGGAATTAAGATAGGAAAGATCAATGCTGGCGAAGGATCCTCGGCAGGAGGAGGGAACAAGAAGGTATTCGGAAACAAAAGGCGAGAGGGAGACACTAATGTTGTATCCAGTTCAAGGGGAAGAAATAGGGGTCAGAATAGGCAGCATCAGCAGATTGCTAACATCACTATTCCAGCAGTTCAACAACCACAATAACAATAGCGTCAGCAACAACGACAACAACGACCGCAACAGAATCAACAGGGATATGGCAGATACCAAGATAGAGGTCGGGCAGCAAATAGGCATTTTGATACGCCTCCTATGCCATACTCTCAATTATTGCAGGCTTTGCTACAGCTGCAATTGATTCAGAAAAGGACTTTGGCTCCTTTGACTGGACAACCTCCACCTTGGTACGATGCAAATGCCCGCTGTGAATTCCATTCGGGTGCTCCAGGACATAATATTGACAATTGTAACGCCTTCAAACATAAAGTACAGGATATGATCAACAGTAAGGCTATCAATTTTTCTAATGATGTTCCCAACGTGGTGCAGAATCCCATGCCGAATCACGGGCAGGTTGGGGTTAATGCAATTGTAGAGGAAGAGGTGTTGAACTTGGTGACTAATGTTAATGAACTGAAAACACCCTTAAGCTTTGTGAAGGCCAGATTGCTTAAGGGTGGTGTTTTCCCGGGATGTATTGAAGGTTGTGTTGAATGTTCTGTTGATCCTGAGAAAGGATGTGGACTATTGAGAAGCTGTATTCAAGAGATGATTAATGACGAAGTGTTACAATTCGACCGTTCTGTTGGAAGAGAATCTGAGGATGTAGTGGCTGAAGAAAAGGATGAGATTGCGATAATCTCCATCCCTTATAAGACTGTTACTATCTATGCACCAAAGCCGCCAACGGTAACATCACCAAAGCAGGTCCTATGCCGTTTGAGAGCACTAAGGCCATTCCGTGGAACTACGGAGCCGAAGTGTATTGTAATGGGCAGAAGATAAACTTGAATGATACCCCTGCAAGTTCAGTTGATAATCTCGTAGGTGCCGGAGGTATTACTCGCAGTGGCCGAGTCTTTTCATTGCCTGAGGTGATTGCTGATAAGGTGGATAAGGGGAAAAGACCGGTAGTGGAGGAGACTTCTCAATCCGGGGAAAGAGAATCTTTGCTGAAAGACGCGGAGGAATTCATGAGGCTGATCTGGAAAAGCGACTACAAGATAGTCGACCACTTGCAGCAAACTCCGTCCAAAATATCTATATTGTCATTGCTCCTTTGCTCTGAGGCGCATAGGAATGCATTGCTGAAGATACTAAACACTACTTACGTACCACAGGAAATTTCAGTCAATCAACTTGAAGGAATGGTGGCACATGTAAACGAAGGAAATAGCTTAGGCTTTACGGACCTGGATTTGACACCCAGAGGCAGAAATCATAATTGTGCGCTGCACATATCTTTGGAATGCTGAGGGAATGTCATGTCTCACGTGCTTGTAGATACGGGATCTTCTTTAAACATGCTTCCCAAGAAGGCCTTGATGAAGTTAGATATGAAGGGGTTGATTTGCACGCCAAGTGACTTGGTGGTGCGTGCGTTTGACAGAACCCGGAGATCCGTGTTTGGGGAGGTAACTTTTCCGATTCAGGTTGGACCTGAGATCTTTGATGCTGTGTTTTATATCATGGATATCCAGCCGGCCTACAGTTTTTTACTAGGTCGCCCTTGGATTCATTCAGCTGGGGTTGTTACATCAACTCTACATCAAAATCTGAAATACATGGTTGGGGGTAGCGTTGTGACGGTATGCGGAGAGGAGGATATTATGGTCAGCCATTTATCATCCTTTAAATATGTTGAAGTGGATGGACAGATCCATGAAACTCTATGCTAAGCCTTCGAAACGGTCAAGATCAAGGACAAGTCTCTTGTTGTGAGTAGAAAGCCTGAAGTGGCTATGTCTTCGTTCAAAGAAGCCCAAGCAGTGGTGCAAACTGGGGCAGTGCAGGGATGGGGCAAAGTGTTGGAAATTCCCCACAAGCAAGACAAATTTGGTCTAGGGTATCGACCGTCATTCTCCTCGCCTTCAGCCTCGCAGAGCGCGCCGCGCTATAAAGGGCCTGTGCAGTTCACCAAGGGGGGAGTCATCTTTGAGCAGATCAGTGCCATTTATGATGATGAATCTGGAGACAGTGACTGTGACATGGATGCCTGGACCAAGCCATGTATTCCGGGGCAGAGCCTACGCAACTGGTCAATTGAAGAAGTCATTCAAGTGACGACCGAACAATAATGCTTTATTTTTCCAGTTATTGTACTACCCTATGTCCTACCCGGGGCATAGCGGTATTTTATTTCAGGACCTTACTTATTTATGTCTGAACATTGCTTATCAATTAATCAAAGGGTGTCTTCTCATTCAAATTTTGTGATCTCTATTTTTCTTATTTTTGCTTTTCCCAATAAAATGGCAATGTGGTTTATGCTTGTTTGCAAATTGTTTGAAACATTTAACCATTTTCATTGCAGGATTCATATTGCAGATGACACCGATCCATAACCTTCTATGACTCGCTTCGACTTCGATCAACCGATATATCAAGGTGAAGAAGAGATAGATGAGGATGAAGACTTGCCTGAGGAATTAGCCAGACTTTTGAAACAAGAAGAGAAAATCATTCTGCCTCATCAGGAGGAAATTGAGGTCATTAATCTGGGGTCTGAAGAAGTTGTTAGAGATGTACGGATAGGGGTTGCGCTACAGAGCGACGTCAAGCAAAGACTGATCGAGATGCTTCGAGAGTATAGTGACATCTTTGCTTGGTCGTATGAGGATATGCCTGGGCTTGATACCGACATAGCGGTTCATCGCTTGCCGTTGCGTGAGGAATGTCCGTCGGTCAAGCAAAAGCTTAGAAGAACAAGACCAGATATGGCAGTAAAAATCAAAGAAGATGTCCAAAAGCAGTGGGATGCTGGATTCTTAGCTGTGACTACCTACCCTCCGTGGGTCGCTAACATCGTACCTGTACCGAAGAAATATGGTACGGTGCGTATGTGTGTTGATTATCGGGATTTGAACAAGGCGAGCCCTAAAGATGATTTCCCGCTCCCTCACATTGACGTGTTGGTCGACAATACAGCTTAATTTTCGGTGTTTTCTTTCATGGATGGTTTCTCAGGTTATAATCAGATAAAGATGGCACCGGAAGACATGTAGAAAACAACATTCATTACACCGTGGGGAACGTTTTGCTATAAGGTGATGCCTTTTGGCTTGAAGAATGCCGGAGCAACATATCAGCGTGTTATGACAATGCTCTTTCATGACACGATGCATAAAGAGATTGAGGTTTATGTTGATGATATGATTGCTAAATCCCAAACGGAAAAGGAGCATCTAGTTAATTTGTTGAAGCTGTTTGAGAGGCTTAGAAAGTTCAGACTGAGGTTGAATCCAAATAAGTGCACTTTCGGAGTTTGGTCCGGAAAGTTATTGGGGTTTATTGTCAGCGAAAAAGGAATTGAGGTAGATCCTGCAAAGATAAAAGTCATACAAGACATGCCAGCGCCGAAAACAGAAAAGAAGTCTGTGGTTTCCTGGGGAGATTGAACTACATTGCTAGGTTCATATCTCATCTCACAACCACGTGTGAGCCAATGTTTAAATTGTTAAAGAAAGATCAGGCGGTTGTCTGGAATGAAAATTGTCAAAAAGAATTTGATAAAATAAAAGAGTATTTGCAGGAGCCTCTGATATTGATACCCCTAGTAGCTGGAAGGCCTTTAATCATGTACCTAACGGTTGTTGAGAATTCCATGGGTTGTGTTCTCGGTCAACACAACGAGACTGGAAGAAAGGAGCATGCGATTTATTATTTGAGTAAAAAGTTCACAGATTGTGAGTCCCGTTACTCAATGCTCGAGAAAACGTGTTGTGCACTTGCTTGGGCTGCCAAACGCTTGAGACAGTATATGCTCAATCACACAACCATGCTGATTTCGAAGATGGATCCGATTAAGTATGTCTTCGAGAAGCAACCACTTTCAGGAAGAATTGCCAGGTGGCAGATGGTATTGACAGAGTATGATATACAGTATGTTTCTCAGAAAGCCATCAAAGGAAGTGTTCTGACAGAATACCTTATTGAGCATCCAATCGAAGATTATCAACCCATGAAGTTTGAATTTCCTGACGAGGATATCATGTTTCTCAAAGCAAAACATTGTGAAGAACCACTGCACGGTGAAGGCCCAGAGAAGGATTCTCAATGGCAAATGATATTCGATGGTGCTGTCAACTCTTATGGTAGCGGAATTGGGGCGATTATTACAACTCCTCATGGCACTCACATCCCGTTCACTACCAGATTGACATTTCCGGTCACCAACAATGAAGCTGAGTACGAAGCATGTATCATGGGTCTGGAAGAATCTATTGATCTGAGGATCAAGAATCTCGATGTATATGGCGATTCAGCGCTAGTTGTTAATCAGTTTGAAGGAGAATGGGAAACTCGTCAACCGAATCTGATTCCTTATAGAGATTATGCAAGGAGGTTGTTACCATTTTTCGATCGTATAGACTTCCACCATGTACCAAGAGCGGAGAATCAGATGGCTGATTCTTTGGCAATGCTATCTTCAATGTACAAAGTGAACTTCTGGAATGAAGCTCCCAGAATTGTCATTTATCGCTTGGATCGACCCGCTTTCGTATTTTCCATTGAAGAGGCTGCTGATGGCAAGCCATGGTTTTACGATATACATAACTTCCTAAAGAAGCAGGAGTATCCACCAGGGGATTCGACCCAGGATAAGAAGACGCTGAGGAGGTTGTCTGGCAACTTTTACCTAAACCCAGATGATGTACTTTACAGAAGGAACCATGATTTGGTGTTGTTGAGATGTGTGGATGAAAAACAAGCATCGTTGCTTATGGAAGAGGTCAACGAGGGTGATTCCGGTACGCATGCCGGTGGACATGCCATGTCTCGGAAGCTGTTACGAGCGGGGTACTATGGGCTAACTATGGAGTCAGATTGTTTCAAATTTGCGAAAAAATTCCATAAATGCCATATTTATGCTGATAAGATTCATGTACCGCCGTGCCCATTGAATGTTATGGGGTCCCCGTGGCCTTTCTCCATGTGGGGCATTAATATGATTGGCAAGATTGAGCCCACCGCATCCAAAGGTCACCATTTCATCTTGGTGGCCATCGATTACTTCACCAAATGGGTTGAAGCAGCCTCGTACGCTAATGTGACCAAGCAAGTCGTAGCAAGGTTTATAAAGAAGGACATCATTTGCAGATATGGAATTCCTGAGCGAATCATTTCTGATAATGGTTCGAATCTAAATAATAAGATGATGAAGGAGTTATGCCAGAAATTCAAGATTGAACATCACAACTCATCGCCCTATCGCCCGAAGATGAATGGTACTGTTGAAGCGGCCAATAAGAACATCAAAAAGATAGTGCAAAAGATGGTTGTTACCTACAAAGATTGGCATGGGATGTTGCCTTTTGCTCTTCACGGTTATCATACGATGGTACGCACATCAACCGGGGCAACTCCTTTCTCGCTAGTGTACGGTATGGAAGTTGTCCTACCGCTAGAAGTCAAGATTCCTTCTTTGAGAGTTTTGGTCGACGTTAAACTTGATGAGGCAGAATGGATAAAGAATCGTTTGAATCCGCTTAGCCTGATGGATGAAAAGAGGCTAGCATCAATTGCATATGGTCGTTTGTACCAGAGCCGAATGAAGAAAGCTTACGATAAGAAGGTGCGCCCTTGAATCTTTCAGACGGGCGATCTTGTTTTAAAAAAGATTCTCCCACCACAATCAGATCACAGGGGCAAATGGACTCCCAACTACGAAGGTCCATATGTCATTCGAAAGGTCTTCTCTAGAGGAGCCTTGCTGTTAGCCACCATGGATGGTGAAGATTTCTCATCCCTTATGAATGCAGACGCAGTTAAAAAATACTTTGCTTAAAAGAGACCCGCTGGACACAAAAAGAAACATCTAGGTAAAAATGGGGCATCCCGGCGAACCATAAAAAAGGAAAAGAGGTTCAAGAAAAAATTAGGGATAAAAGTGAAAAGATGTAAACCCGTAAATTCGAAAACCTGGAAAGGCGACTTTGGAAAAAATGGGTATCCCGATGAATTGAAAACCCGAAAAGGGCGATTTAGGAAAAAGTTACGGATTGAAAAGCAATTGACTGTGGTCTGCATGTGAACTTCATTGCTTAGCGGATTGGGAGAACCTGAGGGTTGTTTTCATCCGAATCAATCTCTTCTGAAGATGAAGCGTCGGGAAAGCGTCAGAGTCAGGCGAGTCATAGAGGGATCAGCTCATGGTGTTTGTCTATGCCACATTACCGACAATTTTGTACACTTTTGTATATTGATGTGTGTATCTGTATTTGTTTTGCGCAGCTTCCTCTTTTCAGGAGTTGCATCTGTTGTAAAACTTTTCCTATTTACAGGCCATTCATCAATAAACATATACTATTCAGTACTTGATCTGTGTGCTTTGTTTTAACTTTTACTATTTTGTTTGTGAAAATGCCCAATGTCTTGATGAACTTGTGCTAACATAAACTTGCAGGCCTTGACTAATAATTTTTAAAACTTTGAATTAATTGAACAGCGTCACGAATGATGACTAAGATGATTCCACTGTGTAGGATATCTTGTCTGTTTGTTCGGTTTTGCAGGGTCGTTACCCTTGGGGCAGAGGTAGATGAAGTTTGTCCTATCCCCGCCCAGAGTTTTACCTCCCCAAACAGTGAAGTTCACACCTCTATCCCCAGTAGAGTCGTTGCATTTAATCCCTGCAAGGTGCATGCTTGTAGGTACTCCCCAGCGAGTCGTAACTGGATTTTTCTCCCCATAGAGTATTTTGCAGCCTGGTTAGGTTCGCTCCCCGAAAGAGCAATCCCCAGTAATTTGAAGGGGATGATTTTCCCAGCGGTGTCGTGCTCTCCTCCTCAGCAAGGTGGAAGAATGTTGTCACGTCGGCATTTTCTTTGCAGAAAGCCAATAAAAGTTGTTTCTCGGCATAAGTCCAATAGTTATTGGCATGAGCAAGTCTATGCTCTATTCCTGGCATAATCGTTGGATTCCCTCAACCGGGTTATTTTTGCTATCCTAGCAGGGTGTTTTTTGTATCTCTAGCATTCATTTTGCTGATTCAGTTCTGGTGCATCTGCATGCGTGCATAGCATCTACCCAAACGCGTAGCATTTCCATTTCGTATGGAGCATTGCGCCATTTTCAAACATATGCATGTGAAACATAAGCCAGGTTGTTATCTCTTTGTTTCAGGTGTATCTTCGGAGGTTTTGACCTTTTCGTTGGTATCCAGACCACGTGATCTCTCCTAGCCCGCGTGGTATCTAGACCCCGGCTTAGTTTATTACCTAGCGGTACCCTCGGATCTCAGAGGAGTAGGATAAGTATTTGTGTTCCGTTGAGTATCCAGATTCTGGTCTATGCCCAGTTCATAGGTTTCCAATTTTCCGTCGAGTATCCAAACTCCAGTAAAGATGGTTGTGGTATCCAGACCATGGTGATTGATGTTGTTATGTTTTCTGTCTAGTGCTCAGACTCCGGTGAGAATAGTGTGGTGTTAGGTTTTTGATGAATGTATTTGTGATATTTCCCCATTGTCCGTTGAGTATCCAGGCTTCGGTCAATCTTTTGTTGAGCATCCAGGCTCTGATTTCTCTGTTGAGTATCTAGACTCTGATGAATGTTTTATTTGCGAAGCATTGCTTTCCCCGCTGAGTATCTAGGCTTCGGTAAAGCCAGACTTTGGTAAGTTGTGTGAGAGTTTTCCTTCTCCGTTGAATATCAAGGTTTCGTTGAATCTTTGACTTGTAATATTTGGTTTTGTCCGTTGAGTATCCAGGCTCCGGTCAATTTTCCGTAGAGTGTCCAGACTCTGGTGGTTTTCGTATGATGATGTTTCTTTTGTCCGTCGAGCGTTCAGGCTCCGGTTTATTTCGTTCAGCGTCCAGGCTCTGGTTATTTCGTCGAGCATCCAGGCTCCGGTCACTCCCGTCACGCATTCAGGCTCCGGTTTATTTTTTGTCGAACAGTCAGGTTCCGATGTATTATGTTGAGTATCCAGACTCCGGCCAATGTTCAATGTGTGGTAAGTTCTCTTGTGCGTTGAGTATCCAGACTCCGGCAATTTTTCCCTGATTCTAGTTTCGTTGAGTGTCCAGGCTCCGATAAGATTCCAGTTTATGGTAAAGTTTTTGGTCCGTTGAGTATTCAGGCTCCGGTTAATTTGTGTTGAGCATCCAGGCTCCAATTTCTCCGTTGAGTATCCAGGCTCCGGTGATTTTGTAAATGATATATCCTTTTGTTCGTTGAGCGTTCAGGCTCCGGTCAATCATGTGTTGAGTGTTCAGACTCTGGATTTTACGTTGAGCGTCCAGGCTCCGGCAAATGTCATTGATTCAGTTTGTTCGTTGAATATCCAGATTCTGACAATTTGAAGTATCTCCCTATTTCATGGTTTTCACTAAGCAGAGTTACTCGTTAAGTTTCTCTTTTCCCCAGCGGAATGTGTTTGTAATCAGAGTAGTTACCCTAGGAGGGTTTGCAGATTTATTTTCTACGGTTGGCAAATTTACGGGTTCTTTGGTATTCAACCGTCTTTTACCTGGATTGCGTGAAAGCCGTTCACTTTTCACTCATTCAGATCCAAGTCGTTTGAATAGGGGCAGCTGTTGTACCCCAAAATTTGCCCAACCTTTTCTCAACTTGGTTTATGTTTCATTTCATTTCTTTCTAGCATTTGCATTACATAGCATGTTGCGTTGAACATGGAATCAAGAGCTTGTGCACATCAAGAGGAGTCTACTCAGAGGGTTGAGCCTAAGCAAGGGGTCTTACTCAAGTTTGGATCGTAATCAAGTCATCAGGAAATGGACATTGGTCTTATGAAAGAAAGGATGGATGTATGTGGGTCAGCTCCTAGCTTGGAGGCCAGTTCAAGATCATCAGAGAATTGTGAATTCATGGTTATGGATATAAGGTGTTGAGATATCTCATTGAGTGCCTTGAGGGTCATTGTGGAGCTCATCCAAGTGTTTGTGCTAAGTGTGAAAGGTTACAGTTGAAGTTGATGCATCTATGGTTTTCATCTAGCTAGTCCTCAGTCAACTATGCAATTGAAGGAGATTAAAACTCGATTCAAAGTCTCTATGGTCATGGGATGTTGTGTTAAGATATATGAGATATCATTTCATGTTCAATTCATTAAGTATCAAGTGTGTGAGAAGTTACTAAATTAGGGTTCTCATGGTAAAATCCCTTATTTAGTGCCTAACTTCAAGACCACCTATCTCAAGATACAAGTTTCATCTCAACTTTTGACCAACATGGAACTTGTAGAGCATGTTCTTAGCTTTAATTTGAGTACTAGAAGTCCTTGATTGGATGTATAGAACTCAAGTTATGATCCAGACAAATTACAGGTCATTAGAGGGATGTGATTTTGGTCAACAAAAGTCAACCAACTTCCAAGCCATTTTTGACCTAGAAGTATGTTTCTCCTCAACTTTTGGCCAACATGAGAGTTGTAGATCTTGGTCTTAGCTTTCCAAAATGTACTAGAAGTATTTCACCTGATTTGTAAAGCACAAGTTATGAGGTTTACAAGTTAGGGATATTTTGGGAAAGTAAGATTATTGGTCATAAAATTATAGGTCCATTTCACCAACTTGCACACTTCAAATGAAGACTTTTCCAATATCAAACTTGCTCCAAATGGTGTTATTTGTTTATTCAAATCTTGAGAAGTCATGGTTTATGCTTGGAATGGAGATTGGATTTGAGAATTTTCATGGAAGAAGGTTTAAAAGGGCAAAAATGGAATTATTTCATTTTTGACCAATTTGGTGCAAGTAAGTGCTTTTTTTGAGTGCAAATTTCATTTTGAACACATTGGCAATTTTACATTTTGAATTTGAGGTGTGTAAGTGAGTCATTTTCAAGGTTTCTTCACTATGAAGTTACACAACCAACATAAGCCATTGAGATCAATTAAGGCTCTAATCCTGACCATTCATGCTCCATGTGGTACCAGCAAGCTGTTTCGACCATTTTGGAGCCAATTTAGTGCAATTTTCGTGTACATGAAAGCTTGAAAAACTCAATTCCTTGGATTTTGATATGGGTTGTTAGAGGCTGAGTTTGGGCTCAAATATTATTAAGATCCATTGCATAAAAGGTTTTGAACCTTCACAATTCATCAGAAGTGGAAATTGGAGCCAAATTGAGCAAGTTCAGTTTTGAAAAAGAGGTGGAAATTCAAATTTCGAATTTGAAGATTGAGGCTATTTTAAGGGAAATTGTGAATTGAGAAAGCTCTATTGGAGTTCAGCAAACGATTCTGGGCAATTATCTTCAAGCTTAAGCTCCATTTGAAGGCTCAGTGGAAGTTCTCCACTAGGTAACTGAAATTCAAATTTACACTCTTGATAAGCATCAATTCACTGCCATTTTTGCATACTTGAGACGTAGGATCAATGTAGATCATTAATGTGTAAAACGAACTGGCATTGGTTGTGATTGTTGGATGATGCTTGAAAATGTTTGGATATGTTTTAGCTTGTTTGCGTATGATCTTGCTTGTTTAATGATGGATCTGTAACCTACGTGAGCTCTAGATGAGTTTTAGATCAAATTGAAGTTGTTTTCATGAACTTTTGGATTTTGATGTTCAAGCTTGTTGGCTTCGGGTTTGAAGTTTCACGCATAATTAATGGTTTTTGAGGCCAGATATGAGATCCTCTTGATCTCTAGATGAGATTTGATATAAATTTCATTCGTTTTGGTTGAGTTTTGAGGTATGTGTTGTTGCTGGTTCAGTTCACGGTGGAGCTTGGCCGGAGAAGATGATGAATAGTAACTCCGGCCAGCTGGTTTTGTTTTAGGGTTGCTGGAGGTAGGGGACGATGAGGTGTCTTTGTGTGGTTCGTTTGATTGGATGACTTTTGATCCTAACGGATGAGGTTAAGACCTACAGTGGTCTGCGTTTGACTGAAACCATGGAATTACATTTGAATTCTCATTTATTCGCTAGCATGATTTCCACCCTTTAATTGATGACCTTTTGATCAGACGCTCCTCATTGAGTGTCCATGGTGCGCTGCGTTTGACTTGCCACGCTAGATCATCAGGTTTTATTTTGTTTTGTTTGAATTTGCTGATGGGCCTTGGGCGACTTTGCTAAGCGCACCCCCTGTTAGGCCCAGTTCTCTGTTTGAATTGTTACGAATTGCTATTTGCCACGCCTATTTTCCATTTTCTTTTTATTTTCTTTGTTTTTTCATTTTATTTTCTTTTTATAATTTTAATTAATTAAAATAGCTCCAATATGTTAAAAATTCACCAAAATATATTTATCAACTTTGGGATGTCTACTTTGTTTTGGATATTTTTATTTTATTTTTCCATTTTATTTTCAATTAAAAAATGAATTAAGTATTGGAGTTGTTTTAGTTGGTTTAAATTGTAACATGTTTTGCTTTTGCATTTGTTTCTCTCATTCCTTTTTGGTCCAATGATTGAAAATTGATCCTCATCTCAATGATGAGTTAATCAATTTTAGAGGACCATTTTGCCCCTGGTTGTTGACTTTTGGGTTGACTTTTGTGGCTTTTCTTGTTGCACTTGTTTCTTCCATTTCAAAGTGGTGCATCTAAATGATTTGATTCTTTTGATGGTGCTTTGAGAGGATATTTGTCTTGTTTTCTTGGCCTCTGGTTGCCAACATGTGTAACGTCTTTGTGCATTTTATTTGATATTTTTTGAGCCCTTTTCCTATTTTTGAAGTGACTTACAAGTTAGGTTATCTCATAGAAAAGCTCATACAAGTGCTTGACCCAGTTTGGATTGGAAATGACCTTTGTGGATCCAATAAGCTCTCAACTCTTCTTGTTTCACATTTTAGACATGTTGACCTTGCTGTATGTTCATTTTTAGATCAAAATTATGTTCATAGCTTGTTGCTTGATGACTTTCTTTGTGTGCTTTCAACTTGAACTCCTAAGTGATACTTGTTTGTTTCCTTTATGCTTTTGCTTGCATTTCTTCTTGTTTTATTTTGATATTGCTTTTGAGCTCTCTTCTTTTTATCTCCCTTCTGTCCAATGACCTTGGAGTGTCATTTAAGGTAGCTTGGTGCCTCCTTAGGAGGAATTTGAAGCTTACCTAAAGTGATGAATCCATGAGGACCCTTTCTTTGTGTTTGTCACTTGTTTGTTTGCTTTTGATGCATCTCTCTCCTTCTTCTTCTCTTTTCTTGCATTTCCATATGCATTCTTGGTTGAGATGAGCTTGTGGTGGCTACTTCCCCACACTATTTTCCTCCCACTATCATTCTACTTGTGCATTCTACGTGTGCATCTTTTCATTTGCATATGCATTCTTTTTCTTCTTCTTCTTCTTTTTCTCTTGCTTTTCTTTGCCATGCTCCCCATAAGTTCTCTAACCTCTTGAGGTTATGATAGACATTAGGTGCTTAACTATGCATGATGACATTAGGTAGTTCCCTTTTCAAACTCAACTTTAGGTTCACTTTGCATGATAACTTTTCGGATTTGTTAGTCTCCCATTAGTGTTCCTTTTTCTCTTCTCATCTTCAAACAAGTTTAACATACTTAATAAGGATAATGAATGTTGTGCCATGAGCCTTATACTTGGGAAATGGTAGTTGAGGGGCCACCTCTCAATTGCCTAGAGTGTTTAGTATACATCCTTAGGACGACATGCGACGCATTTGATCCTAGGTTTTAGACTTTGTTACAACATACATTATGAACACTCTAATTCAAAACACTTCTTCTCTAAAAAACACAAAAAACAATTCAAACTCTTTTTCACCCTTTGGGGTTCTTAATCATGAAAATATTTTCACAAAAATAGTGTCTTTAACTCCTAGTTCTACCGCAAACGGTAACACTTAAGTCTCCAATGGCCGAGTTGCATGCACCAACTGCTATAACTACTTGTTAACCCTACTCGGGCCTAAAAAACTATTGAACCAACCTGTGGTCCTTTGAGGTTGAACTACATTTGCTCTGATCTTTCGTACCAGATGAAAGTATGTAGGCACGAGACGCGATGTCTCGGCGAGCAGCTGTTGCACCCCAAAATTTGACCAACAATTATTTATCCATCTAGTGTTTGAGAGTTGATACCTTCATCAGAAAGTTCAAGAGATCCTCAGAGGAAGTGGATTGAAACCAGGGTTGTGTGCTTCATAGCTTGAGAGTTGTGGGTACCCCTCAGATGATTCTGAGACTTTGAGAATGAACTTGATGTTTTGAGAAAGCCTATGAGATGTCTTGATAGCCATCATGAAGCCCAGAGAAGTCATTATGCAAGAATTCAGAGGATTCAACCATGAATGGTAGAATTAGGGTTTTGACTGGGTCAACCCTAGATCAGATGAAGATTTGGAGAAGGTTGAGACCTAATCCATGGGCCATGAGATCATGGAATGATGTATGGATATGTTATAAAGATGATTCCTAGGCCAACTCATCATGATTGAGGAGTTGGAGAAGTTTTGAGTTAGGGTTTCTGAGGATTGTCAGTGAAAAAACCCTAATTTGATCCCTATCTTCCAGGCAGTTTTAGCTCTAGATGTGATTGATATCTCATCTTCCCCACAACATGAATGTTGTAGAGCTTGTTCTTAGCTTTAATTTGAGTGGTGGAAGTCCTTGATAGGAGTTGCAGAGCTCAAGTTATGGTTTTGACAAATTACAGGTCAGTTGAGGTGTGTGAATCTGGGTCCTTGAAAGTTACCCAACTTGCAGACAACTTTTTCCCTAGTAGTATGATTCCTATGATCTCTTGGTCAACATGAATGTTGGAGGGCACCTTCTTAGCTTTAATTTGAGTGGTAGAAGTCCTTGATAGGATTTGTGGAACTCAACTTATGGTTTGAACAAGACAGGGGTATTTTGGTCATTTGTCAGTTATAGGTCATTTTAGCCAATGCCTAAAACTCCTATTTCCAAGCCTCAAATGGAAAAACTCAAAACATGAAAGTTGTTCAAAATGTGATTTTAAGTCTAAAAAGGGGGTCACAAATTTTTGGAAAAGCTCATAGCATGGATTTGCATGATTGGTCAAAAGTGAACTAAAATGGCTTATAAGTTTAAAAAGTTGAAAATGAAAATTGGTTTGGAAGATCTAGGAAATTAAAATAGGTCATCCAATATATCATTTTGATTGGAAACATCATTTTGAGAACATTGGTTTAAATAGAATTTTGATTTGAGGCTTTAAAATGGGACATGCTTTGGAAAATTGAAACTTGCATATTAAGGCACCTTTGGAAATCATAGCACAAGGCAAGGAAAGGCATGATTTTCACTCATTCCTTCCCAATATCTCACATAAGGAGAATTTCACACCAATTTTGCAAGGTTTAAGGCATGATGCATGAGATTTCCAACTTACCATCACATGAGATTCCAAGACTTTTCTAGATGATTCTAGAATGATCTAGTTGTTTCCATCCATCATTATAAAAAGAATGAATCACAAGGAGGAAAAGGTTGGTGAAAGTTGCTGAGTTTAGTGGAGAGGGTGAGAGAGAAAGTGCCATTGTTGGATTTCTTCAAGATCAAGCAAGGTTCAATTCCTTCTTCTACAAGCTTCATCCACCTCAACTCTTGCAAACAGAAAGGTGTTCATTATTGGAGGAAGATTTGGAGAAGGTTTCAAGTGCTGAATCAAGTCCTAACACCCCTCACCATTGAAGCTTAACAGGTTGGTATCTTGATCTAGAAGTCCTTAATTATGAGCATTCTGTTAGAATCTTAGGTGTAAGATCAACATGCTAGGTTAGAGGAAGATTTTCTGAGAATTAGAGGAAGATTCATGAGGTTTCGTGGCAGGGTACCATTTCTTGCAAGATTGTTAATAAGCTGTGTAAGATAGATTAATGGATATGATGAGGTTTAGAATGGCTAGGATAACATGTGGAACAGATTTACATCATTAGATTGAAGTTTGGTTAAGGTTGATGGCAGAGAATCATGGTGGAACCCAGGCATTCGTGTGTTCTGTTAGGGTGATTCAAGAGGTTTCATGGACAAATATTGATATCACTGTGTTCAGGATAACTAGTAGAGCAAGATTGCTTTTGGAATTTCTTGATTTCACCCAGCCATCAGTGAGAACGATCGAGTGGAAATTCTGGTTCGAAATTAGGGTTTTCTGAAAACCCTAGGGTTTGTTTGGAGAAGATGAACTCCAACCGTCAGATTGTTCCAGATCCTTGACTTATTCTCATGATCCAACGGCCATGGTTTGAATTCAAAAGGGAGGGAAGTCTGAAGCTTGCGAAACGCAGCGTATCATTTAGCCAAACGCACCGTTTTGGCTCGCTAATGAAACTGGGCTCAGCAACTTATTCCTATCCACACCCCACCATATCTGGCCCACATGAATAATCAACTGTGGCACTTTACTTTTCTCACCCCTCCCTCATTTTCCTTATTTCATTTTATTTATTTTGTTTTATATTTTTTGCAATCTTAATAAATTCATAAAAAATTGATAAATGATGATTTCTTACTCATTCTTTTTTCTATGTTTAGATCATAATGTGTAGAAAAATATAAAAATAAAAATGAAATTTTATTTTTAATGTGGAATTTTTAGTGATATTTTCTTTTAAATGGTGTATTTTCTTTCCTTTAGTTGATACCTTATCTTGCAAGAATTGTTTTAGGACCTTCCTTTAGACTTTTTAATTCATTCTTTTTTTGTGTAATTAGATATTGAACCCTAGTTTCATGTAGGATTTATCCCTTGATTTTAGAAATTAAATTTGATGTAGTTTGATTGTTAGACATTTAGGTGCTCTAATTAGGGTTTTAAGTTGTATAGGTAGACTTGAACAAAATTGTTTTGGGATTTTTAGGACAAGTTAGCCTATGGGGAATATATGGGACTTAAGGGTAGTTAAATAGGATCCCCTAGAATTTATATTAGGAATTTGTATGGTGTTTTAGTATTTTTCATTGATTTTTGAATTGAATGTTGTTTGTGTGGCCTTTAGGGCTAGTTTTGTTTTGTTTTGCCTTGCTTTGGAGTTGTTGTTGGCTTGAGGAGCTTGGGCATCATGTGGAGACCTTTTGAAGACCTTGTGGATCATCATGGAAGCTTTGAAGACCTTGCAGAGGAGTTTAGCATAGCTTTTGTTTGTTTTGTTTATAGGTTGATAGGTGCATAGGCAGAGCCCTAGATAGAATACTTTGTTCAATAAACAAGGAGTGTCTTGTTCACCTCCTTTCTTCTCTGTGACATAGAGTCCCTTAAGGGTATTCACCTCTCTCCTTTGGAGGGATTAGTGACCTTGCCCTATAAGGTAGAACTTTGAGAGAGCCTTTCCTTTGATGTTAAGTTCTCAATGGCATCCTTTGGAAGTCAGTGGGCACTGCAACATCCCCACTCATCCTGTTGACTGAATCTTGTTTGCTGGAGCATTTGAGCCATTGAAGATAGAAGTTGAAACTTTGGGGAGGATGATTCCTTGAAGATTATTGAAGTCTGAAGACTCTGTGAAGATCAAATTGATGCCTGAAGATCCCTGCAGATAGTGAAGCCTGAAGGTAGAGCTGATCAAAGGAGCTGAAGCTCAAGGGAGAAGATGAGTTGATACTAATGTTGTAGGGTTGAAACCTGGAGAAGCAATTGATATTTGAAGTCTGAAGACTGAGTTGCTGTTGGAAGAGCTGAAGCTTGGAGTTGAGAGAGGAGTCTGCTTTCTTTTTCTTTTCTGTATTGCTGTGTTTTGTTTGACTTGTCTGATGCATTAGAATAAGTCCATATCTAGAATAGGTAGAATCTAGGAGCATGATTGCACTAGAGGATGAGTTGCTCCCTCTGCTTGTATTGTTATTGTGTGGCCTTGCTTGCGGGTATTCGGTAGAGCCCTGCTCCCTTGCCCATGTGGTTTGTTTGCCTGATGGCATTTTATTTCATTTTATCTGTATGATTGCAGTTTACTGTTTTGCTTGATAGCATGTTGTTTATTTCAGTATGATTACTGTTATTTCATGACTGGCTTGAGGTCGAGACGAGCTTGTGGAGGCTGAAGCCCCACACACATTTCCTCCCTCACTTGCATTGCATGCATTTTACTGTTAAAGCCGATGCTTTTGTCTGTTTTGGTGTATCATTGACATGATCCCTTAGGACTCTCATTTCCTCTGATGAGGATTTGATGATAGACTTTTAGGTTGAAACCTATGCATGACAACATCTAGGAGTTCCCTGTTCAAACCTCAACCATAGGATGAATCCATGGCATGATAACAGTAGGACTTGATAGTCTCCCTCCTAGTTGGGCCTGTTCTCTTCTCATCTTGAAACAGTTTAAGATACAGTAATCATGAATGATTTCTTTCGTACGTTACGAGCCTTAAGCTATCTGAGAAAGGATTGTGGGAGAGTTCCTTTTCCACAGTCTGGATGTTTAGTATGGTACCCTTTGGGTGACATGCGACGCATTCACTCTCAGGTCATAGTCTCTAGTGCGGTTGAGATCGCAAACACAATAAAAAACACTTCTTTTAGGAGATAATCCGTAGTTTCCCGAACTACGTTTGCTCTGATCTTTCATACCAGATGAAAGTACGTAGGCATAGGATGCGATGTCCTAGCGAGCAACCTTTCCCCCTTCACCCGTAGTTAGGCGAACTACGTTAGGCGAACTACGTTGACTCTGATTTCTCATTCTCTGATGGGAATACGTAGGCATAAAGCGCGACGCTTTGCCGAGTCATTTTTCTTTTCTTTTTCAGCCAGCCTTGATAGGTAGATAGATTATAATCAACCCATCCAAGTAAGCAAACAAGCGGGGATCCCGTCGAGTACGACGGACGTGAGGGGTGCTAATACCTTCCCCTTGCGTAACCGACTCCCGAACCCAGACAATGGTTGCGATGACCTTGTCTTACCCTTTTTCGTCAGGTTTTTCCGATCGTTTCCTTTCCCGCTCTGAGGGATAAATAACGAAAGGTGGCGACTCTTCTGTTGTGCCGGCACCTTATTTTCGCGCAAGCGCCAGCTGGCGACTCTGCTGGGGACGAGATAGTTTCCTAGGGATCCAACGTCCCGAAAGCGAGTTAGTTTTGGGATCCAACGTCCCTTAAGAGAGTCAATCCTACCGCTTGTGTGTTTGCTTGTTGGGTTGCGTTTATTTATCGCATTTTCTTTATTTCCCGCATTTTATTTCCAGTATAATATGATTATTTGTGCTGTTGTGGGATGGGAGTTCTGATTGAGTGAGAAGCCAGACCCAAGCTTGAGTGCACCATAGACTTAGAGTGGAAATTAGTGGGCGCGTGCTTGCTTTGCAGGCACTAGTGTCTCATGAAATCCACGCTCAGACGAGGTTCATCCGGTTGGCTTCACTTTCAACCCTTTGGGTTGAGACGGTTGCTGGTTTGGTGGATTGTCGACTCTGGGGACCGATCATTTGTGATTCAGCTAAGTGAGGCCTCTTCAAGACTTGATGATGCCACTCCTTCTGGGAATCGTATCATCAGTTTTGAAAGTCTGTGACGCTGATGAACGCATAGGACGCCGTACCTTGAGTCAGTCTAGGTCCATACCTGTGAGCGGGACTGGGTTTATTGCAGGAAACTTAGACCTTCAGACTACCTGGTTTTCTTGACAGTGAATCAGTTATGTTGGGTTCTCAGTTACAGACGTGCTCTTGATAGAGCAAGAGTTTGGTCAGAGGATCTTATCATCGGGTGTTCGTCTGTTCTTGATAGAACAGGCTTTGATCAGTGTATTATCGCCAGTGGTTTGTTCTGGATGGAGCAGATTTTGAGTGAGGTCTGAAGACCTCATCGGCAGATGTTATTTGTTCTTGATAGGGCAGATTTTGAGTGAGATCTGGAGATCTCATCAGCAGCCGTGTGTTTGTTCTTGATAGGGCAGATTTTGATTTGGGGTCTGAAGACTTCAACAGATGTTCCTTGATCTTGCGCCCGGGGTCCTTATTATCATGCACTTACTCTTGACAGAGCAGAATTTTGATCTCGATCCTATCAGATGGTTATTCTCAGCAGATCAGATCATTGGTTTACACCGGGGTTTCCTCCTCATCAGTGACTGTTGATACCGAATCTCCACAGCAGCCACCTGGATATATTATTGCATACCTGCATTTTGCATTAGTTTACGCATTCATCTGCATTCCATTAACGTGTGTCTGTGTTGCAGGTACCGTTTCCCCGATCCAGGATTTCCCGTCTCCTACTGTTATTATGGCTTCTCTCAGGAAGACTGTTGCATACAAGTTCCCGACCCCCGATGTGTCGAAGCTGACTGGTTTGATAGCCCTGGCAGGGGATTTTGTGAAGGATAGGTTCAGGAAGTCTTATGGCAAGTTGCTTAGTCTGGTCTGCAAACCTTCTACTTCTGAGTTGAATGGGTTACATGCTTTTCTGCAGTTTTATGATCCTCCCTTGAGGTGTTTCACTTTTCATGACTTCGTTCTCGCGCCGACATTGGAAGAGTATGCTGATATGCTGGGTGTGCCTATCAAAAGGCAGATGCCTTTTGTCCATATGGATGCTGAACCTGATCTGGTTAGCTTGGCTTCCTCACTCCATTTGAGCGCTTCTGAGTTAGTGGTGACAAGTTGGAACAAGGTCCCAGGGTTCTCTCTGCAGTTTCTGGTAGCTAAGGCTCAGCAGTGTGCTAAGGACAAATGTTGGGACGCCTTCAGCGCCATCCTTGCTTTATGCATATATGGCATCATCCTATTTCCCAGCATGCCTGATTTCGTAGACTTTGATGCATTCCATATATTTGCCTCAGGGAATCCAGTCCCTACTCTGATCGGAGACGTCTACCATTCAGTGCATTATAAGAATGAGAACCGGAGAGGGAAGAATGTTTCATGCTGCGTACCGTTGTTGTACAAGTGGTTTGATAGTCATTTACCCAAGAGGGGTTCTTCTGTCTTGTCTGCAGCCACGACTGAGTGGCCTGAGCGTCTGATGAGCTTGTCGGCAGAAGACATTGTTTGGTTCGTTGACAGAGGCAGGTTAGGCACCGAGATGATCTTCAGTTGTAGTGGGTTTCCTAACGTACCTCTGATAGGTAGGAAGGGTTGCATCAACTACAACCCATCATTGCTAGTTCGTCAGTTTGCATATGCTTTGAGGACTCCACCGAAGGAAGAAGAGGTACGGGAATCTCTGTACCTCACGGGTATTCTAGAGGGGGATTTGTTGTCCAAGCTTCAGTATGCGTGGAACAATATCAGCACGAGAGGAAAGCCTTTGTTGGGGAAGAGCAACAACCAAGCTTACCCTCCTTATTCAGATTGGATCAGATCCAGAGCCAGCGCTATAGGGATGCCGTTCCCTCATGCCAGACCAGAGAGTCCTCCACCAGTCGAAGAGCATACCACTGTGTCCATTCATCAGCACAACCAGGTACTAGCCGAGCGTGATGAGCTGAAGAGGGCAAATGCAGAATTAGAGAAGGAGTTAGCTCAGCTTCGAAGTGAGAGGAACGAAGCCGTGCATGCTCTCAAAAAGCAAACAGAGACGGTGAGCCAGCTGAGTGCAGACTTGGCAAAGCAGATTGCTGATCGGGAACGCTTAGGTCAAGACTTCAGAGCTGCTAATGATGTGCTGGCTACGAAGAAGCAGCATTTGGAGGAAGCATACCGAAGAATATCCAAGTTCGACCAGCATTGGAAGACTTCTATGGCCACCAGGAAGGAGCGAGAAGACAAGCTGATGCTGCAGATTTCTAAGCTAGAGACCGAAGTAAAAGACAGTGAGCGGAGGTTTGATGAAGAGACCGCCCGCAGGTACTCCGCTGAGGCCCGTCTCAACAAAGCTATTGCTAGCCTGAAGGAGCACAAGCTGATGTTTGAGTCTAAGAAGCGGAAGCTGGAGGATTGCTTCGGCGAAGGCGCTTGGGAGAGTTCGGTTCAGGGGCTTCAGCATACTATCAGGCAGAGGGAACTACTCGTCGAGGGGTTGCTCACTTCGCCAGATCATTCGGAGACAAAGGAGTTATTAGCAGAGTATCGCGCCCGTGGCCGTACTTGACTAGTTATATCCCTGTTATTTTTGATCTTTGATGTATGCTGACCATCACCAGACTTGTTGGCTGAGGTCGTGCAGTTGATTTGTACTCGCTGATACTGTGTACTGCCTTGATAGGCCTTTCCATATATATGAGATTGATGTTTCCATGATTGGGCCCGGATTTCTTCTTCCTCTTGTTATTATCAGCACTGTCACTAAGGCACTAGGATCGGGGAAAGATCTCCCACGCGCACAGACACACGCACGCATCTGCATGAAGCATATTTGCATGGTGTATATCTTATTGCTTTTCCTAACCTTTATTATTAACAGGTTTTTCAGGTTCCGCGCTGCTTTCGATCTCCAGGATTGATCAAAGACTCATCCACCGCTACTCAACTCGCGCTAATCAGACGAGAATCATGGACCAGGTACAGTCAGATGTTCAAGAACTCCGTGAGCGGATGGATCGTTTTATGGAGCTGATGCAGGTGGTCGCGAATGGTCAAGATCAGCTTCATACTCTGGTTCAACCTCTGATCTCCAGGGTTGACAGTAATGGCATACTTCACGGAGGGGCCGTGCCTACACCTCCTCAAGGGGATACTCCACAGAACGTTGTTCCTGCTGCCGGGGGCAACGGCAGTGCTAACGGCAATCTTATGACTAATCTCGGACTCAACGCGGCTGGCGCCGTCAATGGTAGTTTGGGAGCCAATGTTAACATGGGGCCGGTCAACGGCAATGCTGGCGCAGGAAATCTGGTGGTGCCTCAACCGTGGCTGGAGGACCATCAGGATGATATATTCTCTCAGAGAGGCGTAGAGGCAGAGTTGAATGCTGAAGCTCGACTCAGGTTTAAGGCGCTGGAAGACAAGATGAGAAGCATAGAAAATCAGAACACATTGGGCGTTGATATGTCCAATCTCGGATTGATTGCTGACTTTAAAGTACCTCACAAGTTCAAGGTGCCCACCTTTGAGAAGTATAAAGGCACTACTTGCCCCCGGGTCCACCTCCGATCTTATTATAGAAAGATGTCCGCTTATTCTGACGATGAGAAGCTGCTGATGCACTTCTTTCAGGATAGTCTTTCTGGCCCATCGCTCGAATGGTATATGGGCTTGGAGCCCGCTGCTGTGCGCACTTGGAAAGATCTTGCAGAAGCATTCGTTCTCCACTATCAATATAATAGCGACTTGGCTCCCAACCGAGTTCAGCTTCAGAATCTCTCACAGCGGAACAATGAAAGCTTCAAAGAATACGCCCAACGGTGGCGCGAATTGGCTGCTCGGGTTCAACCGCCGATGGTTGAGCGTGAGTTGGTGCAAATGTTCGTGGCTACCCTTCCTGGAATCTATTATGAAAAGCTGGTCAGTGGCATGTCGGGAACATTCTCGGCTCTCATCACTTTGGGCGAGCATGTTGAGAACGACATAAAGATCGGAAAAATTCAGGGCGAATCATCCTCAGCTGGAGGAGGTAGCAAGAAACCCTATACTAGCAAGCGTCGAGAGGGAGATGCCAGTGCTGTCACTAATGCTAGGAGAAAGGGCAAGGGCCCTCAGCCTCAGATTGCTAGCATAAACATTCCAGCTGCTCCACCGCAGCCGCAGCAGCAGCAACCTCAGCAGCAGAATAATCAGGGGTATAAAAGATATCAGAATCGGGCTCCCCTGTCAAGCCGTCAGTTTGATACCCCACCTATGTCATATGCACAGCTTTTGCAAACGTTGCTCCAACTCCAATTAGTTCAAAAGAGGACAATGGCTCCCTTAACAGGGGCACCACCACCGGGGTATGATGCCAGTGCTACTTGTGAATTCCATACTGGGGCACCTGGCCATACGATTGAGAATTGTAAAGCTTTTAAGCACAAAGTCCAGGATTTGGTGGACGCCAAGGTTATCAACTTTTCTGACAACGTGCCTAACGTCACCAAAAATCCAATGCCTCATCATAAGGGGGGCGGAGTGAATGCTGTTATCACTGAGGAGAATTCAGACTTGCTGACTGATGTCAAAGATTTGAAGACGCCGTTGAGTTTTGTCAAGGCTAAGTTGCTAAAGAAGGGCTTCTTTCCTGGATGCGGAGAATTATGTATGGCTTGTGCTACACTTCCTAACGGATGTGAGCAGCTGATCGAAGGTATCCAAAGTCTGATGTCTGAGGGTATTTTGCAATTCAGCCGGAGCGTCGAGAGTGCATCAGGGGAAGTCGTGCTGAAGCAGGCAGACGAAGTTGCTACCATTACCATTCCTCGCCACCCTATTACTATCTCTGCGCCTCGTCCGCCTACTATTACCATCACCAGGGCCGGACCAATCCCATTCGAGAGCACCAATGCCGTTCCATGGCATTATGGCGCCGAGGTTTATTGTAATGGTCGGAAGATAGAGCTTGAGCCGTTCGGGTCAACTATGCAGAGTCTTACCGAGGTCAGCGGTATCACCAGAAGCGGAAGAGTGTTCGCACCAGCAGAGGTTGCAACAGAGAAAGTGGTCCGGGCTGATGCTGTGGATAAGGGTAAAGGTAAAGCTGTTGAAGAGGTCCCTGCAGGGGCAGAGAAGGACTTGTTGGTTAAAGATGCTGAAGAATTCATGCGACTAATCAAGAAAAGTGACTACAAGATTGTAGATCATCTTCATCAGACTCCGTCAAAGATCTCGATTCTTAACCTGTTGCTGTGCTCTGAGGCGCACCGCAACGCGTTACTGAAGGTATTGAATGCTGCATACGTGCCGCAGGAGATATCAGTAAATCAACTCGAGGAAGTAGTAGCCCATGTTAATGCTGGTAATGGGCTGGGATTTACAGATCTAGAGCTGACTCCTAAGGGAAGAGATCACAACAGCGCCTTGCACGTCTCGATAGAGTGCAGAGGCACGATTATGTCACATGTCCTGGTGGATACGGGTTCCTCGCTTAATGTGCTTCCGAAGAAGGCACTGATGAAGTTGGATACCCGTGGACTGCTGTGCACGCCCAGTGATCTGGTCGTGAAAGCCTTTGACGGAACCAAGCGCCACGTCTTCGGAGAATTGACCCTGCCAATTCAGGTTGGTCCAGAGACGTTCAATGCGGTTTTCTATATCATGGATATCATGCCCGCCTATAGTTGCCTCTTAGGTCGGCCGTGGATCCATTCTGCTGGTGCCGTAACATCCACGCTGCATCAGAAGCTTAAATATGCTGTTGGGGGCAGCATAGTGACAGTCTGTGGAGAAGAGGACATCATGGTAAGCCACCTGTCGTCCTTTAAATACGTTGAAATGGATGGTGAGATCCATGAGACTCTTTGCCAGGCATTTGAAACCGTCAGGGTGAAGGAGGTGGCTCCTGTCGTCGCAGAGAGGCAAGAGTTGAACCTCTCCTCGTTTAAGGAAGCTAGGGCCGTTGTCGAAGCCGGTTCCACCCCAGGCTGGGGGCATGTTTTGGATATACCCATCAAGCAGGATAAGTTTGGATTGGGATATTCTCCGGAAGCTGAAGCTTCATCTTCTTCTGGAAGCTCGTCTCGTGGGAAAGGGCCGATCCTATTCACCAAGGGGGGAGTAATTTTCGAGAGCATCAACGCAGCGTCGGAGGACAGCGGAGACAGTGATTGCGATCTTGACGCCTGGATTCAACCGAGCAAGTCGGGCGAGCGCCTCCACAATTGGACCATCAAGGAGATTATCAAGCTGACAAGTGAAGAGTAATGATTTGCTTTTTACAATCTTTGTACAGCCCTATGTCCTGCCCGGGGCATAGTGGTTTTACTGTCAGGGCCTTGTTGGATTATGTGTATGCATTTTGTTAATAAATAAAAGGCGTTTTCTACGTAATCAAATATTGTGTTCTCTGTTATTCCTATTTTATGTTTGTTTCGAAAAAACAGCAAAATGGCAACGAGGTTCGTGCTAACCTGCATATTCCTGCTTTAAACTTAACCCTTGTTATTGCAGGATCCACGTAACAGATGACATCGACTCTGGACCCTCTACGGCTCACTACGACTTTGATTGCCCGATCTATCAAGCCGAGGATGAGATTGATGAAGACGAAGACTTTCCGGAAGAGTTGGCCCGCTTGTTGAGACAAGAGGAGAAGGTTATTCTGCCTCATGAGGAGGATATTGAGATTATAAATCTGGGTTCTGAGGAGCTCGTCAGAAATGTCAGAGTGGGGGCTGCGCTGCAGAATGATGTCAAGCATAGACTGGTCGAGATGCTTCGAGAGTATAGTGACGTCTTTGCTTGGTCATATGAGGATATGCCCGGACTTGACACTGATATCGTGGTTCATCGCTTGCCGTTGCGAGAAGATTGCCCTCCAGTCAAGCAGAAGCTCAGGAGGACGAGACCAGACATGGCTGTAAAAATCAAAGAAGAGGTCCAGAAGCAGTTGGACGCAGGATTTCTAGCCGTTACCACTTACCCTCCGTGGGTCGCCAACATAGTGCCTGTACCGAAGAAGGACGGTAAGGTACGCATGTGCGTCGGTTATCGGGATTTGAACAGGGCGAGCCCTAAGGATGATTTCCCGTTGCCTCATATCGATGTGTTGGTCGACAATACAGCCCAGTTTTCCGTGTTTTCGTTCATGGATGGCTTCTCCGGTTACAATCAGATTAAGATGGCACCGGAGGACATGGAGAAAACGACGTTCATCACCCCCTGGGGAACATTCTGCTATAAGGTAATGCCCTTCGGTCTGAAGAACGCAGGAGCCACTTACCAGCGGGCAATGGTAACTTTGTTTCATGATATGATTCATCATGAGATTGAGGTCTATGTTGATGACATGATTGCAAAGTCCCAAACGGAGGAAGAGCATCTGGTCAACTTGTTGAAACTTTTTCAGAGGCTTAGGAAATTCAGGCTGAGGCTGAATCCTAACAAATGCACTTTTGGAGTGCGGTCCGGAAAGTTATTGGGGTTTATCGTTAGCGAACGAGGGATTGAAGTTGATCCTGCAAAAATAAAAGCTATCCAAGAAATGCCAGCGCCGAAAACAGAGAAAGAAGTTCGTGGTTTCCTGGGCCGAATAAACTACATTGCAAGGTTTATCTCTCAGCTCACGGCCACTTGTGAACCGATGTTCAAGCTTTTAAAGAAAGATCAGGCGATTACTTGGAATGAGGATTGCCAGAAGGCATTCGACAAAATAAAGCAGTATCTTCAAGAACCTCCTATCTTGATACCCCCAGTGGCTGGACGACCATTGATCATGTACCTGACGGTTCTGGAGAATAGTATGGGGTGTGTTCTCGGTCAGCACGACGAGACGGGCAGAAAAGAGCATGCCATTTATTATTTGAGTAAAAAATTCACTGAGTGTGAATCTCGATACTCGATGCTGGAGAAGACGTGTTGTGCATTAGCTTGGGCTGCCAAACGTCTACGACAGTATATGCTCAACCACACCACTATGCTAATTTCGAAGATGGATCCGATCAAGTACGTCTTCGAGAAGCAGGCTCTTTCGGGCAGGATTGCCAGATGGCAGATGGTGTTAACAGAATATGATATTCAATACGTCTCTCAGAAAGCCATTAAGGGAAGCGTATTGTCTGATTACCTTGCCGAACAGCCAATCGAAGACTACCAGCCGATGAAGTTTGAGTTCCCTGACGAGGACATTATGCTTCTCAAAGCAAAGGATTGCGATGAGCCATTGCCCGATGAGGGGCCAGATAGGAAGTCTCAGTGGAAGATGATATTCGATGGAGCGGTTAATTCCTACGGAAGTGGTATCGGGGCTATCATCACGACTCCTCATGGATCCCACATCCCTTTTACTGCGAGACTGACGTTTCCAGTTACCAACAATGAAGCAGAGTATGAAGCGTGTATTATGGGTCTAGAAGAGGCAATTGATTTGAGAATCAAGAATCTAGACATATATGGTGACTCAGCGCTTGTGATCAATCAGATTAAAGGGGAGTGGGAAACTCGTCAAGCTAATTTGGTGCCGTACATGAATTACGCCAGGAGGCTGCTTCCGTTCTTCGACCGAGTAGAACTTCATCATGTACCCAGGGCTGAAAATCAGATGGCTGATGCCTTAGCCACGTTGGCTTCAATGTATAAAGTCAATTATTGGAATGAGGCTCCAAGAATTGTACTTTCGCGTCTTGATAGACCAGTATTTGGGTTTGCAATCGAGGATGCCAACGACGGCAAGCCATGGTTCCACGACATCCAGACCTTCCTTATGACTAAGGAGTATCCTGCGGGTGCGTCAACCCAGGATAAGAAGTCTCTAAGGAGGCTATCTGGAAACTTTTATCTCAATCCTGATGGAGTGCTGTATAAGAGAAACCACGATCTCGTGCTACTCAGATGTGTAGATGAGAAAGAAGCGAGTATGCTCATGGAAGAAGTCCATGAGGGCACGTTTGGTACGCACGCCGGAGGGCATGCCATGACGAGAAAGATCCTGAGAGCAGGGTATTACTGGCTGACTATGGAGTCGGATTGCTTCAGATTCGCAAGGAAATGTCACAAATGCCAGATTTATGCTGATAAAGTTCATGTACCGCCGTGCCCATTGAATGTCATGTCTTCCCCTTGGCCGTTCTCCATGTGGGGCATCGACATGATAGGCAAGATCGAGCCCACTGCATCCAATGGTCATCGTTTCATTCTGGTAGCTATTGACTACTTCACCAAATGGGTGGAGGCAGCCTCGTACGCTAATGTGACCAAGCAGGTGGTTGTTAAATTCATAAAGAGGGACATCATCTGTCGCTATGGAATTCCCGAGCGGATCATTACTGATAATGGTTCGAATTTGAATAACAAGATGATGAAGGAGCTGTGCCAGAGCTTCAAGATTGAACACCACAACTCATCTCCTTACCGGCCGAAGATGAATGGCGCTGTTGAAGCGGCCAACAAGAACATCAAGAAGATTGTTCAGAAGATGGTTGTGACGTATAAAGATTGGCACGAGATGCTGCCGTTTGCCTTGCACGGTTATCGTACGACGGTGCGTACGTCGACTGGGGCAACTCCTTTCTCCTTGGTGTACGGTATGGAAGCTGTCCTACCGTTAGAAGTGGAGATTCCCTCTTTGCGAGTTTTGGTTGATGTGAAGCTCGACGAGGCAGAATGGATTACAAATCGCTTGAACCAACTCAGCCTGATGGACGAGAAGAGGTTAGCATCGATTGCATTTGGTCGCCTGTACCAAAGCCGAATGAAGAAAGCTTATGATAAGAAGGTGCGTCCTAGAAGCTTTCAGACGGGTGATCTCGTCCTGAAGAAAATTCTTCCGCCACACTCCGATCACCGAGGCAAGTGGACTCCGAATTACGAAGGGCCGTATGTCGTCAGCAAGGTCTTCTCGGGAGGAGCTTTGTTGTTATCCACGATGGATGGCGAAGATTTTGCATCTCCGGTGAACGCGGACGCAGTTAAAAAATACTTTGCTTGAAAGAGACCCGCTGGACAAAAAAAGAAAGAGTCCAGGCAAAAAAGGGGCATCCCGGCGAACCAAAAACAGAATAAAAGGTTCGGGCAAAAATTAGGGATATATTGAAAAAATGTACACCCGCGAAGTCGAAAACCTACACTGGGCGGCTTCGGCAAAAAAGGGGTATCCCGGTGAACTGAAAACCCGTAAAGGGCGGTTCACGCAAAAGTTAGGGATTTGAATAAGCAAATGACTGCGTTCCGCGTGTGGACTTTCATTGTTTAGTGGTTCGGAAGACCTGAGGGCCGTTTATCTGAATCAATCTCTTCCGAAGCTGAAGCATCGGAGAAGTATCGAAGTCGAGTGGGTCTTAGAGGGATCAACTCATGGTGTTCGTCTACGCCTCGATTGCCAACATTTGCACATACTGATGTATATTTATGTTTTCTTTTTGCGGCTTCCTCATTCCAGGAGTTTGCCTCTGTTGTAAAACATTTTTGCCCATTCAGGGGTTCATCATCAATAAAATGCACATTATTCAGCAGTTCTACTTGTTTGTTTAGCCTTTATCTGTTTTGTTTGCGAATGAAAACGCCGATGTTTTTTTGATAAAATGCGCATACATAAACTTGCGGGCCTAGGCCCATTGATTGTTGAAACAATTGATTAACTGAATATTGTCACGAGATAATAACCTGGATAGAACCCTTTGAGGAGGGAATCTTGTCTTGTTTGTTTGTGTTGTTGCAGGTGTAGCACCTTCCAGAGGGTATGCCGTGCGCACCCCCGAAGCAGGGCAGGCCCTCCTTCTCCAGCAGAGTTCAGTAGTCTCCCCTTCGCAGAGTCTGAACGCAGAGCAGTGAGCATTGATATGTCCACCAGGCAGAGAGGATTCTCTTCCCCAAGCAGATGCATCCTGAAGGAGCGGCACCTCATCAGTTGAGTCAAGCGCCGAAGAATGATATCGTCCATCCCCAGCACCGGGTCACAAGTGCAGATTTCTTAGAAGTATTCGGGTACCGAAGCTCGTGTTTTCCCCAATAAAGTCGCCGCAGCAGATGTCCTCCCCAGCACCGGGTCACAAGTGCAGGTGTCGTAGGAAATTGTTCGTATATCGAAGTATGCGGTAACTGATGGTGCTAGACTGAAGTCTCCAGCGGGATTGAGATTCCCCACCAGAGTCATGCTCTCTCCTGAAGTGGGACGATTCCCTCTTCCCCAGTAGAGTATTGGAACGGCTGATGTTGTATTCCCCTGCAGAATTGTACTCTCTCCCCCGAAGTCAGATGATTCTTTCTTCCCCGACGAAATTGAAATTCCGCACCAGAGTCGTACTCTCCCGTGAAGTAGAATGATTTCTCTCTCCCCGGCTGAGTCCGCAAACCCCCAGAAAAGCAGAATCCTTGGAAGTAGTTGGGACCTTGAGTGGATGTTCCCTAGCAGAGCATGGGGCAGCTGATGCTGTATTTGCCCAGAGTCGCACCCTCTCCAGCGAAGCAAAATGATTTCTCCTTCCTCAGCCGAGTTTGCAGATGTCCAGGAGGGCCGAGTCCTTGAAGGTCGATCAGATCGTGATTGGTCTTTCCCCAGCAGAGTGTGGAACAGCTGAAGTTGTTTCCCCACAAAGTGATCATCCCCAGAAGAGTAGCCGAGACGGCCACGCAGTTCACTTCCGCGATTGACATCGCTTTTCTTCAGCAGGTTTGGGTTCTCGTAGAGCTTCGTCCCCTGCAGCAGTCAGCTAAAGTTGTTTGCCCTGCAGCAGTCAACCGGAAGATCAGTTCCCCAGACAGAGCCTGATTGATATTGGCGTGTCCACGTTCTCCTCAGCAGGATGACCCCTCTATCTGAGCAGTTCTTTCTCCTTGGCAGGAGGATCTCCCCCCAGCATTTAGCTTGCTGACGGGATGGCATTGTGCATAACTGCATAGCATTTAACACTGCATGGCATTTAACGCGGCATGGCATTGTGCATGATTGCACAGCATTTAGCATAAACGCATATCATTCCCACGGAGTGGGGCATAGCGCAGAAGCATATGTATCATGAGCATGATCTAGGTCGTTGTTATTTTTGCCTTATAGGTTTTCAGCCGAAGGATCAGTTGCTCAGGAGGATTCCTGACATTCTCTCCAACGAGGTCGATTTCTTGAGATGATTCCCAAGACCCCGGTGTAATCCCCACAGTCGCTCGCTCAAGATGATTTTGGAGATCCCCAGTGAAGTCTTCAGTCCGAGACGATTCTTGAATTCCTCAGCAGGGCCGTTTGCTTAAGATGATTCTTAAGACCTCAGTACAGCTTCCCGAGTTGTTCGCCTAGTATGATGCTTGAGCTCCCCAATAGCGTCCCCAGCAAGAGTTGCCCAGGAAGGTTCCTGGAATACCCCGCAGAATAAAGTCTCCAGAATGGTTATCGGTTCAAGATGATTCTTGAAGGTGCCTGACGGATTTGTTTGTTCAAGATGATTCTTGAAGTCCTTAGCAGCGTGATATGTCTGCTCCAACAGTGTTGTCTAATCTGAAGATTGACTGCGTAAACGCCTGAAGGCGGTATCAGAAGGTTCCTGTGAGCTCAGATGTCCTTGTTGATGAATCAACGTGTGGCTGAAGACAAGGTTCCAAAGTTTGTAGATATACCAAGATTATCCGTGTTGGTCTGAAGACCAAGTCAGTTGCCCTGAGGTGATGATTGATCGCGATCTAGTGAATAGTGTTTCTTCTGACTGAAGTCGAAGATGTTTCTCCAGCTGAAGCGGAGTTTTGCCTGAAGGCAAAGTGTTTGAATCCCCGAAGAGTCATGAATGGCTCAGGATACCATTTCTCTGACTGAAGTCACAGATTTCCCAAGCTGAAGCGAAGGTGCCTGAAGGCAAGGTTATCCCAAAGGTCATGAATGACCTAGGATTCATTTTTCGGACTGAAGGCCGAAGTATATCCCTGACTGAAGTCACGGATACTCTATAGCAGGGGTGGAGTTGCCTGAAGGCAGATCCATGTATCCTTGAAGGCCAAGGACCATTTCTTTAGACTGAAGTCGAAGATACCTCCTGCAGAGTTGCCGACGGGCAAAGTTTATATCCTTGAAGGCCAAGGATGATTATCTTCAGAAATACTTGAAGATCTTTTCTGGCTGAAGTTGGAAGTGGCCAGGGGCCAGGGTTTCATATATCTTTGATGTTGAAGTTCTACGGTGGGCTCAGTATGCAGTAGTATTTGGATGTTCGTTATGGTTCTGAGGGTGAACCCCAGATCAGAGTGTGCTTGGTTGAGTCTCTCATCCCCAGCAGAGTAGCTCCAAATACGCAAGTGTACCTTTTGTTCCAGTTACCAGGGGTGAACCCCAGGGCAGAGTTGTTCAGTGTTGTAGTTCTCCAGCGGCGATGCGGAGTATTTTGATTGTTCGACGGCGATATCAGGTTTAGTCTTCCAGCGGTGATGTTGGGTGTCGTGGTTGTCTGAAGGCAATGTCAGAAGAAGTTAACGTGGATAACTGACGGCGATGTCAGATCGATATTTCTCCAGCTAGTTGTTGAGCAGCTAGTGTTGCAGTGTTCGAAGGTTTGTTCCCCGCAGAGTACCGTGTGCTCGTGCAGTTGGCAAATTTTCGGGTTTACCGGTATTCAATCGTCTCGCACCTTGATTGGTTGAGAGCCGTTCACTTCTCACCCAGTCAGGTTCAAGCCGTTTGAATAGGGGCAGCTGTTGCACCCCAAAATTTGACCAACAATTATTTATCCATCTAGTGTTTGAGAGTTGATACCTTCATCAGAAAGTTCAAGAGATCCTCAGAGGAAGTGGATTGAAACCAGGGTTGTGTGCTTCATAGCTTGAGAGTTGTGGGTACCCCTCAGATGATTCTGAGACTTTGAGAATGAACTTGATGTTTTGAGAAAGCCTATGAGATGTCTTGATAGCCATCATGAAGCCCAGAGAAGTCATTATGCAAGAATTCAGAGGATTCAACCATGAATGGTAGAATTAGGGTTTTGACTGGGTCAACCCTAGATCAGATGAAGATTTGGAGAAGGTTGAGACCTAATCCATGGGCCATGAGATCATGGAATGATGTATGGATATGTTATAAAGATGATTCCTAGGCCAATTCATCATGATTGAGGAGTTGGAGAAGTTTTGAGTTAGGGTTTCTGAGGATTGTCAGTGAAAAAACCCTAATTTGATCCCTATCTTCCAGGCAGTTTTAGCTCTAGATGTGATTGATATCTCATCTTCCCCACAACATGAATGTTGTAGAGCTTGTTCTTAGCTTTAATTTGAGTGGTGGAAGTCCTTGATAGGAGTTGCAGAGCTCAAGTTATGGTTTTGACAAATTACAGGTCAGTTGAGGTCTGTGAATCTGGGTCCTTGAAAGTTACCCAACTTGCAGACAACGTTTGCCCTAGTAGGATGATTCCTATGATCTCTTGGTCAACATGAATGTTGGAGGGCACCTTCTTAGCTTTAATTTGAGTGGTAGAAGTCCTTGATAGGATTTGTGGAACTCAACTTATGGTTTGAACAAGACAGGGGTATTTTGGTCATTTGTCAGTTATAGGTCATTTTAGCCAATGCCTAAAACTCCTATTTCCAAGCCTCAAATGGAAAAACTCAAAACATGAAAGTTGTTCAAAATGTGATTTTAAGTCTAGAAAGAGGGTCACAAATTGTTGGAAAAGCTCATATCATGGATTTGCATGATTGGTCAAAAGTGAACTAAAATGGCTTATAAGTTTAAAAAGTTGAAAATGAAAATTGGTTTGGAAGATCTAGGAATCCAAAATAGGTCATCCAATATATCATTTTGATTGGAAACATCATTTTGAGAACATTGGTTTAAATAGAATTTTGATTTGAGGCTTTAAAATGGGACATGCTTTGGAAAATTGAAACTTGCATATTAAGGCACCTTTGGAAATCATAGCACAAGGCAAGGAAAGGCATGATTTTCACTCATTCCTTCTCAATATCTCACATAAGGAGAATTTCACACCAATTTTGCAAGGTTTAAGGCATGATGCATGAGATTTCCAACTTACCATCACATGAGATTCCAAGACTTTTCTAGATGATTCTAGAATGATCTAGTTGTTTCCATCCATCATTATAAAAAGAATGAATCACAAGGAGGAAAAGGTTGGTGAAAGTTGCTGAGTTTAGTGGAGAGAGTGAGAGAGAAAGTGCCATTGTTGGATTTCTTCAAGATCAAGCAAGGTTCAATTCCTTCTTCTACAAGCTTCATCCACCTCAACTCTTGCAAACAGAAAGGTGTTCATTATTGGAGGAAGATTTGGAGAAGGTTTCAAGTGCTGAATCAAGTCCTAACACCCCTCACCATTGAAGCTTAACAGGTTGGTATCTTGATCTAGAAGTCCTTAATTATGAGCATTCTGTTAGAATCTTAGGTGTAAGATCAACATGCTAGGTTAGAGGAAGATTTTCTGAGAATTAGAGGAAGATTCATGAGGTTTCGTGGCAGGGTACCATTTCTTGCAAGATTGTTAATAAGCTGTGTAATATAGATTAATGGATATGATGAGGTTTAGAATGGCTAGGATAACATGTGGAACAGATTTACATCATTAGATTGAAGTTTGGTTAAGGTTGATGGCAGAGAATCATGGTGGAACCCAGGCATTCGTGTGTTCTGTTAGGGTGATTCAAGAGGTTTCATGGACAAATATTGATATCATTGTGTTCAGGATAACTAGTAGAGCAAGATTGCTTTTGGAATTTCTTGATTTCACCCAGCCATCAGTGAGAACGATCGAGTGGAAATTCTGGTTCGAAATTAGGGTTTTCTGAAAACCCTAGGGTTTGTTTGGAGAAGATGAACTCCAACCGTCAGATTGTTCCAGATCCTTGACTTATTCTCATGATCCAACGGCCATGGTTTGAATTCAAAAGGGAGGGAAGTCTGAAGCTTGCGAAACGCAGCGTATCATTTAGCCAAACGCACCGTTTTGGCTCGCTAATGAAACTGGGCTCAGCAACTTATTCCTATCCACACCCCACCATATCTGGCCCACATGAATAATCAACTGTGGCGCTTTACTTTTCTCACCCCTCCCTCATTTTCCTTATTTCATTTTATTTATTTTGTTTTATATTTTTTGCAATCTTAATAAATTGATAAAAAATTGATAAATGATGATTTCTTACTCATTCTTTTTTCTATGTTTAGATCATAATGTGTAGAAAAATATAAAAATAAAAATGAAATTTTATTTTTAATGTGGAATTTTTAGTGATATTTTCTTTTAAATGGTGTATTTTCTTTCCTTTAGTTGATACCTTATCTTGCAAGAATTGTTTTAGGACCTTCCTTTAGACTTTTTAATTCATTCTTTTTTTGTGTAATTAGATATTGAACCCTAGTTTCATGTAGGATTTATCCCTTGATTTTAGAAATTAAATTTGATGTAGTTTGATTGTTAGACATTTAGGTGCTCTAATTAGGGTTTTAAGTTGTATAGGTAGACTTGAACAAAATTGTTTTGGGATTTTTAGGACAAGTTAGCCTATGGGGAATATATGGGACTTAAGGGTAGTTAAATAGGATCCCCTAGAATTTATATTAGGAATTTGTATGGTGTTTTAGTATTTTTCATTGATTTTTGAATTGAATGTTGTTTGTGTGGCCTTTAGGGCTAGTTTTGTTTTGTTTTGCTTTGCTTTGGAGTTGTTGTTGGCTTGAGGAGCTTGGGCATCATGTGGAGACCTTTTGAAGACCTTGTGGATCATCATGGAAGCTTTGAAGACCTTGCAGAGGAGTTTAGCATAGCTTTTGTTTGTTTTGTTTATAGGTTGATAGGTGCATAGGCAGAGCCCTAGATAGAATACTTTGTTCAATAAACAAGGAGTGTCTTGTTCACCTCCTTTCTTCTCTGTGACATAGAGTCCCTTAAGGGTATTCACCTCTCTCCTTTGGAGGGATTAGTGACCTTGCCCTATAAGGTAGAACTTTGAGAGAGCCTTTCCTTTGATGTTAAGTTCTCAATGGCATCCTTTGGAAGTCAGTGGGCACTGCAACATCCCCACTCATCCTGTTGACTGAATCTTGTTTGCTGGAGCATTTGAGCCATTGAAGATAGAAGTTGAAACTTTGGGGAGGATGATTCCTTGAAGATTATTGAAGTCTGAAGACTCTGTGAAGATCAAATTGATGCCTGAAGATCCCTGCAGATAGTGAAGCCTGAAGGTAGAGCTGATCAAAGGAGCTGAAGCTCAAGGGAGAAGATGAGTTGATACTAATGTTGTAGGGTTGAAACCTGGAGAAGCAATTGATATTTGAAGTCTGAAGACTGAGTTGCTGTTGGAAGAGCTGAAGCTTGGAGTTGAGAGAGGAGTCTGCTTTCGTTTTCTTTTCTGTATTGCTGTGTTTTGTTTGACTTGTCTGATGCATTAGAATAAGTCCATATCTAGAATAGGTAGAATCTAGGAGCATGATTGCACTAGAGGTTGAGTTGCTCCCTTTGCTTGTATTGTTACTGTGTGGCCTTGCTTGCGGGTATTCGGTAGAGCCCTGCTCCCTTGCCCATGTGGTTTGTTTGCCTGATGGCATTTTATTTCATTTTATCTGTATGATTGCAGTTTACTGTTTTGCTTGATAGCATGTTGTTTATTTCAGTATGATTACTGTTATTTCATGACTGGCTTGAGGTCGAGACGAGCTTGTGGAGGCTGAAGCCCCACACACATTTCCTCCCTCACTTGCATTGCATGCATTTTACTGTTAAAGCCGATGCTTTTGTCTGTTTTGGTGTATCATTGACATGATCCCTTAGGACTCTCATTTCCTCTGATGAGGATTTGATGATAGACTTTTAGGTTGAAACCTATGCATGACAACATCTAGGAGTTCCCTGTTCAAACCTCAACCATAGGATGAATCCATGGCATGATAACAGTAGGACTTGATAGTCTCCCTCCTAGTTGGGCCTGTTCTCTTCTCATCTCGAAACAGTTTAAGATACAGTAATCATGAATGATTTCTTTCGTACGTTACGAGCCTTAAGCTATCTGAGAAAGGATTGTGGGAGAGTTCCTTTTCCACAGTCTGGATGTTTAGTATGGTACCCTTTGGGTGACATGCGACGCATTCACTCTCAGGTCATAGTCTCTAGTGCGGTTGAGATCGCAAACACAATAAAAAACACTTCTTTTAGGAGATAATCCGTAGTTTCCCGAACTACGTTTGCTCTGATCTTTCATACCAGATGAAAGTACGTAGGCATAGGATGCGATGTCCTAGCGAGCAACCTTTCCCCCTTCACCCGTAGTTAGGCGAACTACGTTAGGCGAACTACGTTGACTCTGATTTCTCATTCTCTGATGGGAATACGTAGGCATAAAGCGCGACGCTTTGCCGAGTCATTTTTCTTTTCTTTTTCAGCCAGCCTTGATAGGTAGATAGATTATAATCAACCCATCCAAGTAAGCAAACAAGCGGGGATCCCGTCGAGTACGACGGACGTGAGGGGTGCTAATACCTTCCCCTTGCGTAACCGACTCCCGAACCCAGACAATGGTTGCGATGACCTTGTCTTACCCTTTTTCGTCAGGTTTTTCCGATCGTTTCCTTTCCCGCTCTGAGGGATAAATAACGAAAGGTGGCGACTCTTCTGTTGTGCCGGCACCTTATTTTCGCGCAAGGGCCAGCAACCTTCCCCCTTCTTTAGCCGTAGTTAGGCGAACTAAGTTGACTCTGACTTTCCCATTGCACGAGGGAGTACGTAGGCACAGAGCGGCGATGCTCTGCCGAGTCAGTTCCTCTTTTCTTTTTCTTTTATCCTTAAGCCTTTATCTAGTTAGTATCAACACACCCTTTTAGATAGACAACAATGCGTAGATCCCTTCGAGTACGACGAACGTGAGGGGTGCTAATACCTTCCCCTTGTGTAACCGACTCTCGAATCCAGACATGGTTACGATGACCTTGTCTTTCCCTTTTTCTTTAGGTTTTTGAGATCGTTTCCTTTCCCTCTCTTTGGGATAAATAACGAAAGTGACGACTCTTTTGTTTTTCTGCCGGTGGTTTTTCGCAGTTGCGACAGTTGGTTATTGAGATATCAAATTGTTATTTAACAAGCCGATTGTGTATTGATTATTGAATTCAATTATTGGTGATGGATTGATTGTCCTATGTGTAATCACTGAACTGTGTTGTGAATTGTGATTGAATCTAATTGATTTTTGTGCATTACTTGATAAATGTAGTGATGATGTTGAAGGTATGAATATTTTGATTATTATGAAATGTGTTGTGTGTGCAATCATGTTATAATTCTTGTGTGATGAGTTATTTGAGAATGCATGGGATTAAGATGCGAGAACGGTCTTAAGTGTATAGGGTTGTTGATTGCATACGCATCATTTTTTGTCAAGAGGCAATGCTTGCTAGTTTCGTGGAGACTAGTGACTTGTCCCAAACCTAGAGTGGGGTTTGAAAGCCTAGGGGACGGGCTTTTGTTTGTTATTGGTCTAGGGGACGGACCCAGTTTAAATGTAAAAACCAAAAAATAATAACAAGTGTTGGTACCACATGGCATGAATTGCATTGAGTTTGCATCGAGTCACATGGCATATATAATTGTTGTATGAATAAATGTGTATGTCTATGACTGGTTGAATTAAAAATATGCGTATGTGTATGACTTGTTGAATTGAGAGTTGTGAATGTGTGGTTGTTGAATGATATTGGCTGATGAAAATTGAAGTGTGAGAATAGTGGTGTTTGTGCTGACTTGCTTTACATTATTCATTATCTTATGATTTCAATATTGATGTGAATTCTCACCCTTCTGTTGGAATGATGTTTTATACGACATCGTGCAAGTATCAAGGAGTAGAACTGTTCGTAGTTGCGAGGTCGATGTTGGTGCAGCTGTTTAGTATCTTAATTATGTTGGGTCGAGTCGTGCTCTGGTAATGTAACATTGGGATCACTTAGTTTATGTCTTAGAGATACATTATGTACTCTACGCTATGTTTTTATATTCATCAGAATATTATGATATTGGCATTAGTTCCTAAGTAATGTTGATTTATGTGATGAACATGAATGTTTTACAAGAATTGTGATATAAATTGAATCCGCTGCTACATGCGAAGTGAAACTTTGAAAAGCATTATTATTTATTCAAGTATTAATGAGCATAACATGTGTTTTTTGATGTTTTGAAAATCATGTGTGACACCCTTTTGTGAATGCATGATGATTTACTCTGATTATTTATATATATATTCCGCGGGGTTTAGAAGGGTGTTACATTAGTGGTATCAGAGCAGGCGGTCCATCCGACCAGGTTGTCTAATGTTATTTGTCCCCTAGTATGCGACATGTGTATGAAAACACTGTCGGTACACATTTGTTTTTCTAACCCTTGTTTGCAGGAGTGGGATTGAAATAAGTTGGGGAGAAGCTTGTGCTTTTCTAGGATGCTTCAAGTGTGGAATGGTGGCTCAGTATGTCGTTGAACATTATTATAGTTTGGTAAAGATGGTTTATGCCCCATTATAATTGTCGGCTGTCTATTAACAAATTGAGGAATTAGTCACCCTTAATATCTCATTGATAGTGGATGATACCATGTTGGATGGAATAGACTTATCTTGCGAGCTTAGATGGTGTGTGCAGTGAAATGATTGGAGTTAAGCCAAGTTCTTACAAATTGTTTTGATGAGTTGGTGCAAGATGGTGAGAAGCATTTTATGTTTATGGAAACTTTGAGTGTTAATGAAAGTGGTGAAGTTGGTGGTGTGCCAATTATTTATGATTTTCTGAAAGTTTTTCCTGATGAGATAAGAGATTTACCTCCAGAACGAGAAGTGGAGTTTGCGGTCGACTTAATTGTTGGAACTAATCCGATATCAATGGCTCCATATCGTATGTTTGTATCATAATTGAAAGAGTTGAAGAGTCAACTTGAATATTTGCTTGAGAAGAGGTTTATTCGTCTAAGTATGTTGTCGTAGGGTGCACCAGTTTTGTTGGTTAAGAAGAAAAAGGTTCTATGAGACTTTACATGGACTACAGACAATTGAAGAAGATGACTATCAAGAATAAGTATCCACTTATGAGGATTGATGATTTGATGGATCAGTTGATTGGTGAGAGTGTCTTTAGTAAGATAGATCTGAGATCTAGGTATCATCAAATTCGTGTGAAAGCTGAAGATATTCAGAAGACTGCTTTTAGAACGAGGTATGGACATTATGAGTATTCTGTGATGCCATTTGGTGTGACTAATGTACCAGGTGTATTTATGGAGTACATGAATAGTATTTTCCATCCTTATTTGGACAAGTTTGTGGTGGTGTTCGTTGATGATATTTTGATCTATTCAAAGTGTGAATAAGAACATGTCGAGCATTTGAGGATTGTGTTATCTGTGTTAAAAGAGAAGCAGTTGTATGCTAAACTTTCTAAGTGTGAGTTTTGGTTGAAGGAAGTGAGTTTCCTTGGTCATGTGATTTCGAGTAGAGGTATTGCAGTTGATCCATCAAAGGATGAAGCGGTATCGCAATGGGCGCGAATTTCGTCAGGACTAGTGCATGTCTCCATACAGGTCCATCACTACTTTCCACTTCTAATGCTAGGGTTATACTCAAGCCTGGGTTTTGGCTTATCTCACAATGGAACAATCCCACCCAGCAGCACAACAACAACATGATACAATGCGGGAAAGTAAAATGCAAATGCGATAAAATACAGATACAACACAAATGCACATGTACACACCCAATGATAAAACACAAAAGTGCTAGGATTAACTTGCATAAGGGATGGGAAAAGTCCCTAGTAGAGTCGCCAACTGTCGCATCGCTATGAAGAGGGGCCGGCAAAGACAGAAGATTCGCCACCATTCGTTATTTATCCCAAAGAGAGGGAAAGGAAACGATCAGAGAAAACCTACGGAGAGGGAAAAGACAGGTCATCACAACCAAATCTTGGGTTCGCGAGTTGGTTATGCAAGGGGGAGGTAGGAGGGCCCCTCACGTCCGTTGTACTCAATGGGATCTATGCTTGTTGTCTATCTAAAAGGGTGTTAATCTATCTTGTGCCTACGTATCCTCATCTGGTATGAGAAATCAGAGCAAACACAGTTCGGCAAGACACGACGACAGGTAGGTTCAAGTGTTTTAACTGAGTAGGGTTAAACCTTCGTTCCAGCAGTTAGGGACGATGCCTGTTTGCGGTAGAACCAAGACTTAACACACTCTTTCTGAAAATGATTTTCCAAACAATCCCGAATGATAAAAAGGTTTGGTTTTTTGTTTTGTGTTTTTAGGAAGAAATGAATTGAGTTAAGATTTGTAACTCATGTTGCACTAAAGACTATGACTTAAGAGCAAATGCGTCGCATATCGCCCAAAGGGCATACGCTAAACACTCTAGACAAATTGAGAGGAGGCCCCCAAACTATCATTCCTCAAGTACTTAAGGACCGTAGCGTATGTTGCTAATGCAAAAAGTAGGGTGCCGGCACAACAGAAGAGTCGCCACCTATTGTTATTTATCCCATGGGAGGGAAAGGAAAAGATCAGGAAAAACCTCGCGAAACAGGATAAGATCGATCGTCGCAACCAAATCTTTGGATTCGGGAGTCGGTTACGCAAGGGGAAGGTATTAACACCCCTCACGTCCATCGTACTCGATGGGATCCACGCTTGTCTGTTTATCTGACGGGTTGTTTATCTATCTACCTATCAAGGTTGGCTTGCAAGAAAAGAAAAATGAATAAAAAAGGACTCGACAGAGCAATGGGAAAGTCAGAGTCAACGTAGTTGGCTAACTAGGGGTATGGGAAGGTTGCTCGCCAAGACATCGCATCTTGTGCCTACGTACTCTCAACAGGTTTGAGAGATCAGAGTGAACGTAGTTCGGGATAAAACGAAACACAGGTTTGTTCATCAGATTTTTACCCGAGTAAGGTTAAACTACAATTCCAGCAGTTAGGGACAATGCCTGTTTGCGGTAGAACTGAGGCTTAACTACACTCTTTTCTTCAGAAAACATTTTCCTTGAGTTAAGGCCCCAAAGGGCAAAAAGGATTTGAATTTTTCTTTTTTTGTCTTTTACGAGAAGAAGTCTTTTTTATGAATGTTTGTAATTCATACTGCGCTAGAGACTATGACTTAGGAGTGAATGCGTCGCATGTCACCCTAAGGGTGCCATACTAAACATCCTGACTGTTGAAGAGTGACCCTTCAACAATCATTTCCTAAGTATCTTAAGACTCGTAATGTACAGTATTCATTAGCCTTTATTAAGTGTTTTGATTTTGTATGAAGATGAGAAGAGAGAGGAGACCTCTACGGGGGAAACTGAAATCCTATTGTTATCATGCAATATTGTCTTAGGGTTGAGTTTGAAACAGGGAACTCCTAAATGTTATCATGCATGGTTTCGACCTAAAGTCTATCATCACTGTCCTTAAATAAGGAAGTGAGAATCCTAAGGGAGCATATGAATGGGAAGAGAAAACAATGCTGAAATCGTAAAGCAGATGAAATATGGATGCATATGCAATGCAGCAATACAAGCAAAGGGAGGCAACCTCGACCTTTCAATGCAAGCAGGCAAAGAGAAAAAGAAACAATCAAGCAAAGGGAGGAAACCTCAACCTTTCAATGCAAACCATGATCCTAAACATGAGTGTATCTACACATGCAAATCTAGTCTAAATGCATCAAAGCAACAATTAAACAAATAGGAGGTAGACAAGAAGAGCAACAAGGGAAGCATCCCAAGGATACATCAAGTTGGATGTGTATACACAAGAGTCCTCTAAGCCTCAACCTCTTGAGGAATGCACAGAGTACTTCCTAAGGGAGACCAGGCTCTCAAAAGAGGGATCCTAAGAATGTAGGACAGATAAGTGAGGAATGAGAAGTACGGTGTGAACCTAAGGAACCCACTATAGTCAATGTGAATTAACACAAGAATCCACTCAAAGGCTCAACCTCTTGAGGAATTCACAGAGTACTTCCTAAGGAAGACCAGGCTCTCACAAAAGGGATCCGAAGATAACAGGATAGATCAATGAGGTGGATCCTAGATGAAAATCTAAGGTGTTGTTAAGGTATGTCAACAGGAGTCCTCAAAGGCTTGACCTCTTGAGGAATGCACAGAGCACTTCCTAAGGAAGGCCAGGCTCTCATAAGAGGGATCCTTTGTCAATAGGACAATGGATGATTTATGGATGATGGGAGGCATGGTGAAAACCTAAGGAAGTTACCATGGCACTCAACCAAATTTATTTGATTAAGAGTAGTCCTTAATGGCTCACCTCTTGAGGAATGCACAGAGCACTTCCTAAGGAAGGTCAGGCTCTCCCAAGAGGGATCCCATGATAAGGACTAAGATAGATATTGGCATGACTTGAATTGCCCAAGGCAACAGGAAATTCAAAGAGGAAAGGAAACAATCACAAAAGCCTCTAAGAACCCTAACATCTAAGCACTTAAGATACTCAACCTAAAGGAGCTATGAACAATCTAAGAACTTAGAAATCACCCTAAAGAGGTGTCAACCTATTTACTAAAGGTCAATGGGAATATTGGATGCTTAAAGTTGGCTAAAAGTTCATTTATTAGGCCAAACTATGAGAAGATGCAAGTTGAAACATGCAAACATTGGTCAGAATGTAAAATGTGGGAAAAATAGGAAATCAATTCTAAAATCCTAAGAAAAATCCTAGAGGATCCTAAATGTGTTAGGAGTCTATGGTTAAAGTTTCAAGTCAAAGCTCTATGCCTAAGGGTACTTACAGAAACCTAAACCAAGATGTATGATATGTGAGATTCAAATGGGGAAGGCTCTAAAGATGTGCTTCAAAAACCTATTCAAATGGAATCTAAAAACTGCAAGAAAAATATTACAATATTCTACAATGTATCAACATTCACCACACCAAAAATCAGAGATTAATATGGATTATTGGAAGAGAAAGAAAATCACAAAGCATGGCATGCAATTTTTCAATTATTAAAAACATATTGAAATGGAAAATATGCAATTAATTGAAAAATGCATTAAAACTGAAATTAAAAAATACGACAAAATTCTAGACATGTCAAACTACCTACATGATTTTTTTCAAGATTTATTGGGTCAATTTAATGTTTTTTCTGCATTAAAATCAAACAAGTAATCAAAATAGAAAACATGAAAATGAAATTAAAAAGGAAAATACAAGGGTGGTGCAGGAAGTAACGGATCTACGTGTTATATTGCATTGGGCCGTGCGAGTAGGGGTGTGGTTGGCGAATACTCTTGAGCCCAGCTGAGTTAAATGAAACTCAACATTTCATACCCAAGGAGAGAGTCTATTCGCGAGATCCAATCTTGGCCGCACGCTGGAAATACGAAGTCAAGTATTCAGCGCGATCGGACGGTTGTTAATACACCTGGCAAATTTAAATGGCCAAACAGAGGGGACTTGCGCATGGTGGGGACGGTGGCCGGAGAAGATCCGGTTATCTTCTCCGGCGGTACGCTACACTACCGGATTTTTAATTTCAACAAAAACTTCAATTTTTTATACCATTCTCTTCGTCTTGCTTCCTAGATCATGCATATCCAATTCTTTTTTGTTTTTATCCAATAAATAAGGAGAAATGTGAACAACAAGCTAAGGTTTCATTTCCTAAAGTTTCAAGAAACTTAACCAAACTAATTCTAAAACCTTCTACATATCCTAAGGAGTGTAAATCCAGGAAAATGGCACTAAAATTCCTCAAGAATAGAGAGCATGGATAAGAAATAGGAACCTGGTTTTGAGCTTCAATGGAGGTGTCAATTGGCAATGGTTCTCACTCCAAATGATGTAGAAAGTTTCAATGGATCATCTTCAAGCTTCTAGCAACCTTGGTTTGGCTTGAATGTGTGTAATTCTCCAAAAACAAAAATCAAATTTTTCTTCACTTTTTCTCCATGAAATTCTGTTGCAACTACCTCCAAATTCTGTTATTTTCTGTTAGGAATGATTAGAATGTCATATACAATGGATATTGAATGATTTTCAGCCCAATGGAAGCCCATAATAGTCCAATCCTAAATTCACATTTTTGATTTTGAAGCTTTATGGAAATGGTGAAAACAGAGCCAAAACAGCTTGTACATTGATCCATTCTAGTTACTTATGATGTAAGGAATATGTGTGGATAGGATTGAGGCCGTGGAAATGAATGGATGGTAGATTCGAAATGTGTTGCTTAAAGGTGATGAAATCGTGGATTTGACATAGAAAATGACTCCAAACTTGATTGGTAATATTTCCATTGTTCTTAAAACATTATTTGCACTCAAAAAATGTACCAACATGACATGAATTGGTTCCAAAATGAATTGATTTGAATTCTTGACTTTTAAGGGCCTTTAAAGCTTTCTTCATGAATTTTTATTCAAGCATTCTCCAATTCAAACCATGTCAATGATCCCTTGAGGTTCAGTTGGCCAAATTCCCCCATTTGGAGCAACTTTCATGTTGGAAAGATTTCCATTTGAAGTGTGCAAAGTGGTGAAATGGACCTATAATGAAAATGGCCTATAATCTCACTTTCCCAAAATACCCTTGCCTTGCCAAGCTCATAACTTGAGTTATACAACACAAAATGATGACTTCTAGTACTCTTTGGAAAGCTAAGATCATGAGGAACAACTTTCATGTTCACTTGAAGTTGAGGAGAAACATCCTTCTTGGTCAAAAATGGCATGGAAGTTGGTTGACTTTTGATGATTAAAATCACATTCATCTGATGACCTGTAACTTTCCTGCTTCATAACTTGTGTTCTATAAATCCAATCAAGAACTTCTAGTACTCAAATTAAAGGTTAAGAACATGCCCTACAAGTGTCATGTTCATGTCAAGATGAGATGAGGCTTGAATCTTGAGTTATGTGGTCTTGAAGTTAGACACTAAACGAGAGGATTTTACACTGACAAGCATAGCAACCCTAGCCAAGCAACTTCTCACACTCTTGAATATTGATGCGATGATCTTGGAATAATCTTTGGCATGTCTCAACATAACATCACATGATCATAAAGACTTGTAATTGAGTTTTAATCTCCTTCAATTCAACTGTTGACTTAGGGTTGACCAGGTGAAAACCCTAGTTGCACCAATCTTGACTGTGGCTTCACACACTTGATATAATGACTGACATAAGCTTCAAGATGACCCTTAAGGTCTCCCATGAGTTCTCACAATATTCTCCACCCATAACCATGGATTCAAAACCACTTGATGACCTTCATAGACCCCCAAGATATGAGGTACATCGCTCTTAACCAATCCACTCCTTCTGATGAGCTTTGCCATTCTTCTGATGATGATAAGCACTTGATAGCTTGAATATAACCCCTTGAATAGGCCTAGACCTTTGATAGCCCTCTCTTGATAAGCACATACCTCTCAATCCCCTGTTCATGGACTATGGTATGCAAATGCTAATGCTATGAATGCAATGATAAATGCAATGAAACGAAAACCAGCTAAAGCAAAAAGTTGGGCAAATTTTGGGGGGTAACAGCGTACAACACTTATTATCCTTTATTAAGTGTCTTAAAAGATTATGAGATGAGAAGAGAAAGACACAAGCTCTAAGGGGAAACTAATCAACCCTAATGTTGTTATACAAAATGCTCCTAAAGTTGGGATTAAGATGAAAGAAACTATCCTAATGTTATCTTACAAAGGATTAAACACCTAATGTCTCTCCTACTCCCATCTTAAACAGAGGGACTAGGAATCCTAAGGGATCATGGCAAAAGAACCAAGTAAACAGAAGATAATTCAATCACAAATGAAATGAAAGAAAGAGAAGAAGTTGACTTGAACAATTCAAAAGCAATGTAAACATGAAATGCAAAGATGCAAAGATGAAACATGAGAATCAAATGATGCATCAAAAACAAGTGATCAAAAGGATTTGAACAAGTTCAAAAGAGTGAGATGAAATGGGAGAAGTTACAACTCCTACAACCATTCAAACATCAATCACTAAAACAAAAGCCAAGCATAAAACAAGAGTAAAAGACCATAATCAAAACGGAGATGAGAGAAATATGCTTGGGAAGAAAGCCACATGTAAAATATCTCAACCAAATATCTCACATTGATCATGAATAAACAAGGAGAAAACAAGAGCTAAAAGTGATGCATCATTCAAGACAAACTCAAAGCATAAACATGGATACCAAATTGTCTTATATGATGATCAAAACCCAAGGGACAGAAGTGAAACCAAAAGGAAAGGGTTCAAAATAAGATGGAAAGCAAAGCACAAACAAGAAACAAGGCAAGTCAAATGGAAGAACCAATGTTCTAAACCAAATTCAACACTTACAAACAAGTGGAAATGCCTAACTTCTAAGTAACTTGTGAAACAAGTTACACCAATTTATGACCTAAAAATGAAAGAATGACATCTTAAGCAAGTTATAAACATGTAGCAACACTCACAAGATGCATATGGTATCATTAGAAATCATTTCCCAAAGAAACTAGGTCAAACTAGCTTGTATGAACACCTTCAAAGGTGGCTTGAATTGGAAGGTTCACCAAAATTAGAAGAATGGTTCAATAAACTCCAAATAAAATTCACAAAGCAACCAAGTCCAATGGAAAACATAAGCCAAAGTTTCAAAGTGAAACTCACCTCAAGAAATCACCAAACAATTCCATTGTTAAGGGTGCTCCACCTTATCGAGGCTTTAACGAAGTCATGAAAAGTCAACTCAAAGTCAACTACAAAATGATCAAACATGAACCAAAATCATCCTCAAGAGTGCCTCAATCCCTTACCTAGGTGAGGGAGAGGCCATGGTCATTAGAGATTTGAATTGGAGGTTCAAATGTGTTGGATCAATGCTAGGGTGAACCATAAAACACATCACATTGAAAAATTAAAATAAAATTGCAAAGCAAAATAAAGTCAGAAAATAAAAATATGAAAAATTAAATAAGACCCAAAAGTGAAAGAAATATTGTTTTGAGAATTTTTGGGTAATTAAAAGTATTTTTAATAATTAAAAATGAAAATAGAGAAATTAAATGAAACTAAAATAAAAGAAGGCCATGGGAGGTGCAGAAGTAAAAGCAACATGAACTGAAACACGTGCAAAAGAGAATTAGGCTGCAGAAGAGGGGGGTGTGGATAGCAAATTAAGGCCATCAGACCCAAGGACTTAGGATTAATGAAACTCCGTGTTTCATTAATCCCAGGTGGAGTCAACACGCCATGCAGCCTGGGTCAAGCCAACAGAAATGCAACAAACAAGCAAGTCAAAAAGTCAGCCCAGGCCAACTAAGCTTAGACTTGAGAATGAACCAGACGCCGGAGCTAGGGCTCCGGTCATCTTCTCCGGCTACATCGTCGGAGCTCAGTCCATGATTCTCAACAGAAATGGCCAAAAATGGTACCAATCGAAAGGTCTTCCAACAACGATCTCAAATCCACAAATCAATTAATCAAAATGTTCCAAAATAAAGAGAATCGAAGGATTGAAAATCAAACATGTCATCTGAAAATGTGATCAAATAAGAACAACAATGGATCAAACATGGCCTACTCAATGTAGGGCTTCAGATGCAACCAACATGAGCTTAGATATGTGCATAGAATGAGAGAGAAATGGAAGAGAAGCTTACTGAACAGAGCAACTCCGTTGGTTCTTCAGATGTGCACAAGCTTGACTTTCTTCCTTCCAATCCACTCCTTATGCTCTCAGAAAGAGGATGCAAGCTTCAATTGCAGTGTATTCGAGGTGAAAACTCAGGTACGAAAATGAAAAATGTTTGGAAAATTTGAAATTATCTTTGCTTTCTCCAGCTGCAATTCTCTCTTCTGAAGATTAGGGCAACCTAAAATTCTTTTATATGATGGGTTTCTGATCACCATGCAGGCCCATGTTGGCTTATTGGTGAGATTTGAAAAAATGCCAAAAATGATGCCATCCTCATGCACACGCGTTTTTGCTTCCTTCAGACCACATGAGCTCACACTACAACATTTAGGCTCTCCAGCAACCATTCAAAAATGTTGTCAGAACTCTGAAAAATGTTGCCTAAAAGAATAGGGGACGTTTTCTAGGCGTCTCCTGTGCGAGTGTTGCCTATTGTCTTAGGGGACGTTTTTTCATGATCTTTGGGCACGATTTTTAAAAACGTCGCCTAAACAAAAGGAATAGGGGACGATTATTTGCGGCCTCTGAGGCGACGGTTTTTAAGCGTTGCCATATACGGCTATAATTAATAATTGTTGCCTTAAATATCTGAATCAGGAGGATCATTTTTAAAGTGTAGCCTTAGCTTATAGGTTGTTCTTTTGGTGTGTGTCCCCATAAAATATACAATTTCACTATTATTTTCTAAATAATATAATCGATAATGATTGGCTTTAAAAAAATGTCGATTATAACTTAAACAAGATCAAATTTAACCGTACATTCATAAAAGTTGTAATATTATAATAAAATTGAGTTCAAACATTAATTCAAAATAGTACCCGGTAAACAAATTATCTAATGGTAACTTCTAGTGTTAGTTTCATATATTAGTTTCATCTAGAAATAGAGCTTAACTTTTGTTCATCTATCTACAGAATAAATTGGGTTCTATACATCAAACTCATCCTCAATATACCAAGAAAAAATTAAATAAAATTTATATTCAGTTGGAAGTAAGAAAACCAACTTGCATCACCACTGCAAGATTATTATTCTAATTTATAACAATGTACATGTAACCTACGATTTTCTCTCCACACTGTATTCAACGCATCCACATTTGTCGACACCTTTAAAGGTGGCCTAATAATTTTCTAAAGTAATCTACTAAATACTAATTTAACTGGTATGCAAGCTACAGTAGTGAGCCCGAAGACTTCTGGTTTACTCAACTTATCTATTTGATAAAAGCTTCTGATAAGTGATTGTTTTCTGCTAAGATTATCTTCAATAGATAAAGAGGAAAGGGTTCTGGTTTTCTGACTAGATGACAAGCTCGCTTTTTTCGCACTCTTCTTCTTGTCAATTGACGGCCCGACACTGTTAAGGTTATTCTTCTTCCAATGGCTTGCATTATGACTGGAATTTCCACTGTTTAATCTCTTATATTCAATATTTCTTTCTTGTTCGATGGAGAAGTCTTCGTCGACATTTGATGACTGTATATGGGGATGAGGAACACGGAAGTTAGCTGTTCTCCTCGCAGTCCTCCAAGTTGGTGGAAGTACACTACTTCCCTCATAGCCAATCCCGTCATTACTGTAGTCGTCAATTGCAGAAAATAGATTGTCAATTGAGCCATCCTTGAGGGATTCAATTTGGATTGGGCGTCCAATTATAGACCTTCCATTTAACTTACTCGAAAAAGAAACAATAGGCGACATGTATCATTATTTCTTTTGAAATTGCTAAGGCCACAAATTATCCCCAATCTGCCCATCAAATTTGTCACCTAGAAAATCAGACAAGAAGAATGTTATCAAATTATTCTAATGCAAATAAATAAGGAAGTCAAGTCGGCAAAGCAAAATTCCAGACAAAATGCCATTGATTCTGTCCCTGCGAGAAACTCTTTCAAATTCTTTTGATGTTAATGCCCATACATTTATTTGGAGGAAGCTAGTAGTTAGCCCACAAGTATAGAATGAAGCTCTCATGACATTACTACTCTCACATTGAAAGTGAACAAAACAGCCTGCGGGATAATAAAAGTTCAATGAGTTGTTAGATCGGTAAGCATCAGCAGAAAAGATGATAAGAAAGCGTTAGTGTTTTCATTATACTTGAAACAGAGTGGACAATTCTATGACAAATGATGGCCGACTGGTTTCTTTAATTCGATTGTATTGAGACCTGGAGATTTTTGATGTGCGGAACTACATGGAGAATAATTCTTCAAAATGCTACCCGACCAAACTCACTCCGTTCAGAGCTTTCTCTTTTGATATTCTTCCTATATGGTAAAAGCTGTCTATTACAAGAAATGTAGACACTAGTGATGAAAAACTTAAACTCAAAGCAATTGTTGATGCAAAATCAAATCATGTTTCCAAAATCCTACAAAATGCTTAAGTAAAAAGCTAGGAACCTGCAAGCTGGCTCTTCATTTCATTAGGTTCTGCAATATTTTCGTTGGTATGTGCTTCAGGATGATTTTGAGACTGAAGTATCAAATGTCTGTAGGTACATGGGTACAACTTCTGGGATAAGTGATCTGGATGTTGTTCTGTAGCTGAATTCTTACTTGTATTATGTCAAAGAACAAGGTTGTGGCTTTAAAACTTTGTTGAGAGATAATATTTTGAAATTGTGATGGAAGCGAATTGTTGAACTCAGTTACTAGTTTTCTACTACCCCTGCCAACATTGAAACCAATGGTAAGCTTCCTGAGGTGAAGGAAAACCGTCAATCAAAAGGTAGTTTGGAAAGATAGTGATCACTAGGAAAACAATCAGGGCATTATTCAAATGAATGTAAAAATAAGATAAAAGACATAAAGTAACTACCTTCGGTCTTCATATCTGAGTTTCAGTGCCCTGATGTCAGAAACAAGCATGTCGGATTCGCCGAATTTCTCCTCATCAAGAGAACCTCGAGCAATTATTCTAAGCCAGCAGCAGTTTTCTAAAACAACACCGGTTCATTGGAATACTTGGCAAGTTCAATAACTACTTGGGTGGGGTACCCCTGCGAGATGAATTCTGATACACCATCATCAAATGCTTGCGTTGTAGAAGAGGTCATGAAGATCCATGTTAAATTCGCACACATTCTATGAAAATCACAATTCCATAAATGTTAAACAATATGAATTCTACAAGGATCAAATCAGACCACTAACAACACAAAACGAAAAAGGCAAGGTCGGTATCACGGACAAGGAAAGAAATCGAAAAGCATTTACAGTTTAAAATTGGAAACTCATTTAAATCAAGAGCAAGATGAAGATGAAAATATATAATCAAATCATCAAATGTTATGATGAAAAAACTAGTGATTACAATTTCAAGAGAACAATATACCTTTCCATCTTAAACCAAACCTATACAATTTACTAAATTAAGAACCTAAGTGTAATTTCATAGCAATCTGAAAATGAAATTAAAACTCTATGTATACACATCATAACGATCTATTTTCATTTACCCTATTTTTCTATATTGCCTTGGCCATTGTACTGAACATACATGCTAATACATGTGTTCACACAACAATATTTAGTTTTCTTGATGTGCCCAACAACAATATCTGATATCAGAAACTATCACATGTCAAGTTTTGAACCAACAACATCACTACCGTTAACAAAATGCAATTTAATCCCATTATGTGCAACAGGAACATAAACGTGTTGATCGCAAACAGGACTTTCAGTATTGTTAATCACAAAAGTTCTATCAACTACAACATTTAACAAACAAATCAACACATAAACCTACCATTATAATCAAAACTCATGTATAAAATCTAAATGAATCATTTGATGTCCAATGGAAAAAGTTAAAACACTCACACAATTTGCTCTAGAGGAAGTATTCTACAGAATTGTACAAAAATGAAGGAAAAACAACTCACATGTCCTGACACACAAAACAACTTTGTCCCAGAGTTGTTCTTCCTACCAAAACTGGAAAACCATTATGACAACCCCTACTTCAAGCCTTCAAAGTCTCCTCTCCATTTTCCTATGTCCTTTGGCATACAAGATTCAACCGTAAGAACTAAATACATCACTAACATTGATTGACATAAATAACCATATAAGCCTACCACCATAAGCTAACCTAAAATAATAGAAAGATTAGTGTATATCAATCAAAAGAGTATCACTTTTTTTTGCATCAGATGATGATAATTCTTTAAGCACCAGAGGCATCACTCACTGAGAAAATAATATCACATTTTACAAAACAAAAACAATTCTCATAGATGTATATAATGCTTAATATGAATTTAAGATAAAATCAAGAATTCATGAAATGGTGATTGAGGTTGGAATATTACATAAGTATATATAAATACTAACCTCCAGGTTTAAATCATTTTTAGTAGCATGTGCTCTTAAATAACCAAACTCTGAAGTTCTTTTAAGACTCCAGCTCTCGGCCTGCCAATGGAGCAGAAGAAACAGTTTCATTTGCTTATTAAAAAGTTATAAGCATATAAAATATGGGAAGAATGGAGGATTGTAAGCATGAACAAGGTTTGATCTAAATTGCAGCGGTAAGTTTAAGGTTTTAGAGGTCTCGGCAACAACATTGCTATGCAATATCAAAATTTGAAGTGTAATTGCAACTGTAACCACGACTACAATTTAGATGCATGAGTATATAAACGAGTTTGATGAAGGGAAAATTAGTTACATTGTTTGAGGATTTGTCTTAGGTGAAACCAGCCATTCCAATGACAGCATGTACGGGAGCACTATAATTTCTGCTATCATATGTGTCTACTCCCTTTTGATCTTTTATAGGCATGGATTTGCACTTATTCTGATAGACAAAACAAGTTCTTTCATAGTTATGCACATGGCCAAAAAGAGCCAAGTCGACCTGTTTCATATTCACAATAGACAAGTTAGCTTCTTATACAAGGCACCATAAGCAACAGAATTCTAAGGAGTTTGATGTTCTTGCCTTATTAACTAATAGAAATGGCTCCACAGCTTTAATAAAATTTTGATCTTTAGATGAAAATCCTTGGTTGGAAGTGTATATTGGTTTATGTATACAAATAAAAATATTATGCTCAATAGATGTTATGAAATTGAGAACAGTATTTTAAAAATCAAACCGGATAGTTCAACCGTTTAAACCTTCAACCGAGATTTACTACCGTTTAGGTTATTTTGGCTATTTGGTTGCGATTTTATTTCCATTTCAGTAGTTTAGGTCAACTGAACCATGATTCAGGAGTCTCTTCGGTTTGATGTTGTCAAGTTTGATTTTTAAAACATTGCTCGAGAAATGTTCATAAATCACTTACCCCATGAAGATTAACTAAGATCTGTGAGTTATGCAAGTCTCTCTATACCAACTTAATCTTGCGCTAAGGCTGTATTAAGCCCCGTCATTGCCAAGCTGCACCAGCATCTGTCCAATACACTGTCAACAGATGAAGAATTTGCATAATGAGTGGATATATGGATCAGTAGAGTTCTCACCAAGTGTTAAGAGTCCAAGAAGAAAAAAGGAACATAAATGTTTAGCTCTAGAGGATTACTTTACCTCAAAAGATTGTTCCAGCTTACCAACTTCTGGTGATAAGAGAAATTGACAAATTGAACCAAGAGGCCTGATGCTCCATTGGAACGATAACGTCGCTTTTTATCTATACGATCCAAGTTGAAGTTCCTTGAGCTTGATACCTACAAATTACAATCAAGACAGACAGCTGCCACTTTTGACCGGGTACAAACAAGAACCTGATGCAAAAATAGAATAGACAGGTCAGCAGTGACAGATTGAAGTAGTAATCAGATTCATGATGAAGAAAATGAAAGTTACACAAAGAAAATGGAAGTTGGTCATATTGAGATAATAGACAAGATAGCCAAGCTGAAGTAGACATCAATGCTGCCATGACCACTAACTACCCTAATTAGGCTTCCCATGCTGTCGGGACCGCCGTATCCAATCTGCACAAGACCACTAGAAATCATCAGCAACTATTGATTTTGAAAATTTGAAAGATAACGAGTCATATCATGGTGTTGGCTTACTAAACTTCAATGACTCAAGGTAATGCTTCAAAGTTGTAGCTTAGTAATGGAATTACTGTTACAACACAATCGTTGGTACTGTAAAGAATACTTATACTAATTGGAACAATTAGTAGAGAAATCAATAAATATTTACATAATATACCTCAAATCTTGGAAAAACTATAAGTCTTGCAGAGTAAAATCCTGTTAACAAAACGAACAGTGCGCGACCGTGATAAGCTTGACGACGCCACTTGGAGTCGTTGGGTGTGAGAAGTGCAAGATCAAATTGTGTTATTGATGAAAAACTGGGTTGTGTCAAGGTTGCTCGTTTCCACTATTGTCGCCGCAGATGCTGGAACTTGTGCGTGAGTTTGAAGAACTATAAGTTGACGTCTCCACGATGGTTTTGAAGGCGTTTGAGGGTGGCCCTTTCTTCGTATTCGTAGCGTCGGAGGTTGGCGGCGACGAGATTGTGGTTTTGATTGAGTGAGGAGGATAAATGGTGAGGAGCAAGGGATATGAGGTGGGGATGGTGACGACGGTGGCTGTTAGGGTTTGTTGTTGGGAGAAGAAGAATGGGGATGAATTCGGTGATGGCGAAGGTGACACAAAGGAATGAAAACGAAAGGGAGTTCGCGTGAAGGCGGGGAATAGAAAATTAGGGTGATGACGGTGTAACGATGAAAAACACAGAGGAAATGATAAGGGTGGATGAACTTGTTTTTTTTTTCTTTTTTCTATTTTATATTTTATATTTTTTTTTTCTAAAACGTGAGATAGAGATTAGTGATTTTTTTATATATAATTTTTTTTATAAATGGTGGGTTGTATTAAATAATAATAAAAAATTTAAATATAAAAACTCATTTAAAAATATTTTTTTTAAATGTGAGGATATAATAAATATAAAAAATTATCTAACATATAATAGAATAATATACTATTATATTATTATATTTAAATTTTTTAGTTAATCAGTATTTTTATTTTTATTTAATAAATTTTAAGTTTATAAATATATTTAATTTATTATAAAAGTTATTCACATTATGGTATGTAATATTATAAAATATTTAGCCCTAACAATAAATAAAAATTTTAAATATAAAAAATCATCTAAAAAATATTTTTCTCTAAATGTAAGATATGTCTTAGATGATATAATAAATATAAAAAATTATCTAACACATAATATAACAATATACTACTATATTATTATATTATGTGTTAGATGATTTTTTATATTTAATTTTTTTTAATAATGTTTAGAGGAAAATATTTTTTTAGTGGATAATTTTGGAGGGAAGATTGCCACCAAAAATTTGATGTTGCTAAAATTTTATGCAACATTGAATGAATGTAGCCTTTTATTAGAAGTAATGTAACAATTTAAAAATGTCCCCAAAAGTATTTAAGGGGACAATTATCAAATATTGTTAAAGAAATAGTATAATGACTCTCCAAAATCGTCCCCAAAAATAGTTAAAGGCACATTTAACAACCGTTGCCAAAAAAATAAAAGAGTGACGCTCTAAAAACGTCCCCAAAAATAGTTTAGGCAACGATTATCAAGGGTTGCAAATATATTTTTGTCAACAGCCATAAATTGTTGCCTTTACGAATTTTAGGCAACAATTTTTACATGTTACCTAAAAAAGTGTTGCCAGAGACAACAAATGTTGTAGTGTCAGCAATTTTAAGCGTGTGGAATGTACAATTGATTTGAATTGGTTTGGGCTTTCCATTTGATCCATCCTCCAAGTTTGAAGCGAAAACTTTTTAAGGAAGAAATTTGAAAATGAGGCATTTCATGGCATTTTGTGTTGGTCCATTTGTAGTAAGTTCCTTTATGATCATGTATTGGTGTGGAAAAGTTCAAATGTGGGACAAAATAAGACCTATAATGTACCAAGTTCATACCATGACCAAAAGTCAAGATTTCACCTTGAAAACCTCCTGCATGCCAATGTAATTCCACAATTTCCATGAATTTTGAGTTCAATGATGTAAAAAAATCTCTTAGGTACAATTTCTATGTTGGTTGGAAATGCATTTGAGGTACATAAGTTCATGAAAATGGGCATTGAAACAAATGACCTATAATGAAACTTTCCCAAAATACCATTGCCTTGTGAGGTCCATAACTTGAGATGTACAAATAGTATCAAGGACTTATAGGACTTTTTGGAAAGCTAATACCATGAAGAACAACTTTTCATGTTAAATTGAAGTTGAGGAGAAACTTGATTCTAGGTAAAAAATGCCTTGGAAGTGAGTTGACTTTTTGTTGACCAAAATTCTATTCATCTGAGACCCCTAACTCGTTGGCATCATAACTTGAGATGTACAAACTCAATGGATGAGTTCTTGTACTAAAAAGAAAGATAAGAACATGCTCTACAAGTCTCATGTTTTGATGAAAATAAGACTGAGCTTGCATCATGGGGTAAATTGTCCTTGAAGTTGGGCACTAAAGAAGGGGATTTTACACTGAGATCATTTGAAACCCTAATTTAGTAACCTCTTGAACTCTTGATTCCTCTTGATGTGATCTCATCATGACATTTAAAATACTTTAAGGTGACTTCCCATGGCTTTTGTGACATGAAAACCAGTTTGGAAACCTCTCAATTCCATAGTTGACCTTGAATTGCCTAGATGAAACCCTAATTCCAAGTCCTTTGACTGAGGCTCAGGCAGATGAACTGCATGACTACACAAACCCCATAAAGCCTCTCCAAGCTACACAATGAACTTCAAAACCATGTCTTGTCCAAATAAATGATCTCATGAACCCTTGATGATCTCCAAGATAGGATATAACATCCACACACCAACCTCTCCTTTCAAGGAGCTTTGACCCTTCCATGATGATGATAAACACTTGATGGCTTGCACAAATACCTCCTGCTTAAGCTTGAAACTTAAAGAGACCCTCCTCTTGAATGGCACAACAACTCTTGATCCCCTACTAAGAACAATGTTATGCAAATGCAAATGCTAGAATGCAATGAAACACAAACCAAGTCAAGAAGAAAAGCTTGGTCAAATTTTGGGGTACAACAGCTGTTGGTGCAGTTGTTTAGTATTTTAATTATGTTGGGTCGAGTCGTGCTCTGGTCATGTAACACTGGGATTGCTTGGTTTATGTCTTAGAGATACATTATGTACTCTACGCTATGTTTTTATATTCATCGGAATATTATGATGTTGGCCTTAGTGCCTAAGTAATGTTGATTTATGTGATGAACATGAATGTTTCTATTACGAGAATTATGATATAAATTGAATCCGCTACTACATGTGAAGTGAAACCTTGAAAAGCATGATTATTTATTCAAGTGTTAATGAGCAAGACAGGTGTTTTTTGATGTTTTGAAAACTATGTGTGACACCTTTTTGTGAATGCATGATGATTTACTCTGATTATATATATATATATATATATATATATATATATATATATATATATATATATATATATATATATATATATATATATATATATATATATATATATATATATATATATATATATATATATATATATATATATTCCGCGGGGTTTAGAAGGGTGTTAAATTAGTGGTATCAGAGCAGGTCGGTCCTTCCGACCAGGTTGTCTAATGTTGTTCGTCCCCTAGTATGCGACATGTGTGTAAAAACACTGTTGGTACATGTTTATTTTTCTAACCCTTGTCTGCAGAAGTGGGATTGAAATAAGTGTGGGAGAAGCTTGAGCTTTTCTAGGATGCTTCAAATGTGGAATGGTGGCTCAGTATGTAGTTGAACGTTATTATAGTTTGGTAAAGATGGTTTATGCCCCATTATAATTGTCGGTTGTTTATTAACAAATTGAGGAACTGATCACCCTTAATCTCTTGTTGATAGTGGATGATACTGTCGCTTGCGCGAAAATAAGGTGCCGGCACAACAGAAGAGTCGCCACCTTTCGTTATTTATCCCTCAGAGCGGGAAAGGAAACGATCGGAAAAACCTGACGAAAAAGGGTAAGACAAGGTCATCCCAACCGTTGTCTGGATTCGGGAGTCGGTTACGCAAGGGGAAGGTATTAGCACCCCTCACGTCCGTCGTACTCGATGGGATCCTCACTTGTTGTGTTTACTTGGACGGGTTGGTTTTATTCTATCTACCTATCAAGGCTAGCTTAAAAAGAAAAGAAAATGACTCGGTAAAGCGTCGCACTTTATGCCTACATATTCTCATCAGAGAACGAGAAATCAGAGTCAACGTAGTTCGGCCTACGACGGATTATGGGGGAAGGTAGCTCGCCAAGACATCGCCATCTTGTGCCTACGTACTCTCAACAGCATGAGAGATCAGAGCTCACGTAGTTTGGGAAACTACGCATTATTTCCTGTCTTTTATGAAAGAAGTGTTTTTTATTGTGTTTGCAATTTCAATCGCACTAGAGACTATGACCTGAGAGTGAATGCGTCGCATGTCACCCAAAGGGTACCATACTAAACATCCAGACTGTGGAAAAGAAACTCTCCCACAACCCTTTCTCAGATAGCTTAAGGCTCGTAATGTACGAAATAAATCATTCATGATTATTGTATCTTAAACTGTTTTGAGATGAGAAGAGAACAGGCCCAACTAGGAGGGAGACTATCAAGTCCTACTGTTGTCATGCCATGGATTCATCCTATGGTCAAGGTTTGAACAGGGAACTCCTAGAAGTTGTCATGCATAGGTTTCAACCTAAAGTTCTATCATCAATTCCTTATCAAAGGAAATGAGAGTCCTAAGGGATCATGTCAATGATACACCAATACAGACAAAGCATCAGCTTAACAGTAAAATGCATGCAATGCAAGTGAGGGAGGAAATGTGTGTGGGACTTCAGCCTCCACAAGCTCATCTCGACCTCAAGCCAGAATGAATAACAGTAATCATACTGAAATATAAACAACATGCTATCAAGCAAGAACAGTAAACTGCAATCATACAGAAGAAAATGAAATAAAATGCCATCAGGCAAACAAACCACATGGGCAACGGAGCTGGGCTCTACCGAATACCCGCAAGCAAAGCCATACAGTAACAATACAAGAAGATGGAGCAACTCAACCTCTAGTGCAATCATGCTCCTAGATTCTGCTTATTCTAGATATGGACTTATTCTAATGCATCAAACAAGTCAAACAAAACACATCAATACAGCAAAGAAAAAGATGAGAAACATATCAACTCCTCTCTCAACTTCAAGCTTCAGCTTTTCCAACAGCAATTCAGTCTTCAGACTTCCATCACTCTTGACAAATATCAATTTGCTTTTCCAGGTTTCAACCCCTCAACATAAGTTTAAACTTATCTTCTCCTTTGAGCTTCAGCTTCCTTGATCATCTCCACCTTCAGGCTTCACTATCAATCATAAGTGCCAACTTGGCTCCTTCAGGATCTCCAGGTATCAAAGCAAGTATCAACTTCCTTTGTTCTTCAAGCTTCAGCTCTTCAAAATCAATCTCAATCACTTAGAAGTGTCAACTTCATCCTTCAGTCTTTACTTCATCTTCAGGGGTCTTTAAGTATCAACTTGCTCTTGTTGCTCTTCAAGCTTCAGCTGGAATGGCAATGCTCAAGGATTCATCCTCTTCCATACTCTTCATTGAAGTCTTCATCTTCAAACTCAAGCTCAACATCTGTCAAGAAAATCAAACCAGAGGAAATCATTTACTGGATAAGCTGGGGGATATTGAACTGCTTATTGACCACCAAAGGTGACCTATAAGGGTTCAACATCAAAGGAATGGTTCCCTCAAAAGTTCTACTTCCTAGGTACAATCACTTATCCCTCCAAAGGAGAGAGGTGTATACCAGGGAAGGACTTTGAATCACAGGGAGGAATGGAGGTGGAAGACACCATCCATGTTCAAGAAAGAAGTTAACTAAGTCTAAACTCTTCCTAATCCCTAAGCCTAAAACAATCAACAAAGGAATAAGATCAAGCTCTCAAGCTCCTTAATACTCCTCAATGCTCCTACTAAGCTCCTCAGTGCTCCTTAGAACAATACCAAGCTCTCCAAGCCCACAAAGCAAAGCAAACAACAATACAAGCCCACAAGGGCAACACAAACAATCATCAACTACAAAAATCATCTAAAAATAGTATACTACTATATTAAATCCTAATATAATTTCTAAGGGATCCTACATACCTACCCTTAATGCCCTATATGTCCCATAGTCTAATTTGTCCTAAAAACCCAAAATTCTAGTGTTATTATGGACCTATGTTGAAGTTTGACCTAATTCTACACAACCTAATGTCATCTAATCAAAACTATCCTAAAATTCATCACAAAATTATGGAATAAATCCAGGGGGAAGCTAAAACGTATATCTAACTATGCTAAAAATAATGGCCTAAAAATGTTAAGGGAACTACCTAAACAAAATTCTACAAATTCATGGATCAACATAAAAGAAATAAAATGCAATAAAAGTAGAAAATATACAAAAAATACTAAAAATGCATGAAAGGAAAATATTTTTATTTGATTTTTTTCTAGACATGAATATGAAATGGGAGCAAAAATTCCCACTTAAAAATCATTAATTTTCAAATTATTATGATTTTCAAAGTTTGAAACAAAATGGAAGAAAAATAAAATGAAATATGAATGGATGGGGTGCAGTTAGCAAGGCAATGCAGTTCAAATTTCATATGGGCCCAGAATGGGGGTTCAGATAGAAAGGCGCGCTGGGCCCATTTAGTCATAAAACAATTAAGAAAATGCAAAGAAAAAGAAAAAAACACGGTGAGAATAGCAATGATATTCAGCTTAAAATCCAAGTGGGCCTTGATTGGGGGGTGGGGATATCAATCCAGCCCAATACCCCAATTAATGAAACGACGCGTTTTGGAGCTTCCTCAGAATTCCTCTTCACACGCAAATTTGAACCTCAGCCTTTAGATCTGACTTTGGTCAACTGGTCCACGCCTGATCCAATGGTTGTGCCTTCGTCTTCTACCTCCAGCCATGGAAATGGAGGGAAAAGCTCCATGAACAGAGCTTCAAACCTTAGTTCGAAATCCATCAAATCCCAACCAAAAATCATGATCCAAAGCCCTAATCCACTCTATATTCAATCCTGAATCTAACCATGGTCTCAAATTCCATTGAATCTCACTCAAACTCCAAACACGAATCAAACCTCAAATTATGCTCGAACATCAAAACTCAAGATTCTTGAAATTGTTTACACTAAAATGTTCACCTCCTATCACTGATCAACCTCCACTAAAGAACTAAGATTATTACTCAAGATTCAAGGAGTTCTTGGTCCAAACAGAAATCTTGTCAACAACAAAACCATCACCAATTCTCTTCAAACTTTCCAGAAATGATCTCCTAATGATCCTTAACCATTCTAACCTATTAATTCTATCTAATTCTACTTAAATTAGAGTGTAGAGAAAAAGTTACAAACCTGGTAAAATCGAGTGAACAGATGGAGAAATCTTTCAATTCAGGCCTTCAATCTTCCCAATTCCTTCACTGAGTAGTCTTCTAGCTTCTGTATGCAAAAAGAATGGTTGAAACTGCCTGATTCTTGGAAACCGATTTTGAATTGCAGAGGTGAAAATCCAAAAGCTCATGCACGATTCATCAATGGAATTGCCCTCAATTTGATCTGCACACCTTCACTATGATGTATAGAATGTGTTTGTGTGGAAAGAATGAATGGAAATGAAGAAGAATGAAGAAATGAAACTTGACTTGTAATGGAAGATTCTTAATCTCACTCTCTCTTCTCTGCACCAATTCTCACCAACCTTGCATCTGAGCAAGTTATACATGTTATATAGATTTGTTTAGAATCATCTAGAACCATCTAGGACCATCCAATGAGTATTTGAACTTCTCATGTCATGACATTTTGATTTCAATTCTCCTTATGTGCTATCTCATGCCAAGCTTCTTGTAACCTTTGATTCTGACTTGAAATTCTCCCCATATGAGATTTATGATGAGTTACAATGCATAACCAACTTGTTTATTGAGTTTTGTTGAGTTTTGCTTTGATACCTTAATATGCAAGTAAGCCATTTCCAAGGCAGCCCTATGATCTAAGCCCCAAATCAAAATTGTGGCTGAACCATTGTTCTTAGAATGTCATTTGGAGTCAAAATGACCTATTATATGACATGGTTTGGATGTACAACTTGTGATTTCCAATTTTCAACTTCACCTTAATTAACTTATGCCTCCATTTTAGGCCATTTTCATCACTTTTTGATACAAGCCTTTTCAACATCTCATAACCTCCCTACTAGCCTTAAAACATCATTCTAAGCAAGTTTGATGTTGAAGATTTTTCCATTTGAAGCATGGAAATAGGAGATATGGCCTTATGCTTGAAATGACCTATAATCTCCAAATGACCAAAATGCCCTTGACTTGTCAAAGCCATAAGTTGAGTTCTACAAATCCTATCAAGGACTTCTAGTACTATCTAGAAAGCTAAGAAGATGCTCTACAACATTCATGTTGACTAAGAGTTCATATGAGTCATCCTACTATGGAACAAGTTGGATGCAAGTTGGGTGACTTTCAAGGACCCAGATTCACATACCTCAGATGACCTGTAATTTGTCAAAGTCATAACTTGAGCTCTACAAATCCTATCAAGGACTTCTAGTACTAAAATTAAAGCTAATAACAAGTTCTACAACATTCATGTTGTGGGGAAGATGAGATGACAATCACATCTTGAGCTAAACTGCCTTGAAGATAGGGATCAAACTAGGGGATTTTACACTGTCAAGCTTTAGAAACCCTAGCTTAAAACTTCTCAAACTCCTCAATCATGATGAGTTGGTCTAGGAATCATCCTTATAGCATCTCAATACATCATTCCATGCTCACATGGCTCTTGGATTAGGTCTCAACCCTCTCCAAATCTTCAGTTGACCTAGGGTTGACCCAGTCAAACCCTAATTCCACCACTCATGGCTGAGTCTTCTGGATTCTTGTACAATGACCTCTCTAGGCTTCATGATGGCTTTCAAGACATCTCATAAGCTTTCTCAAAGCTTCAAGTCCATCCTCATAGCCTCAGAATCATCTGAGGAGCTCCTACAACTCTCAAGTTATGAGACACACACCCTTGGTTTCAACCAATCTCTCTGAGGATCTCTTGAGTTCTCTGACAAGGATATCAATCTTTGAACATTTGAATAACCTTCTTGGCTAGCTTCAAAGTCTCATACAACTCTTGATAGGTAATCATACCTCTTGATCTACTGCCCACATATCAATGAGATGCAGATGATGAATACAATGAACCACAAACTTGGTAAATAAATGTTGGTCAAATTTTGGGGTGCAACAGCTGCCCCTATTCAAACTGCTTGAACCTGACTGGGTGAGGAGCGAACGGCTCTCAGGCAATCGAGGTGCGAGATGGTTGAATACCGATAAACCCGGAAATTTGCCAACTGCATAAGCACTGGTGGGAACAGATCTTCGAACGCTGAAATAATAGCTGCACGACAACTAGCTGGAGACATACTGATTTGAACCTTGTCGTCAGTTATCCACATTAAATTCCTCTGATATTGTCGTCAGACACCGAACCTCGCCGTCAGGCAACCAGAACACCCAACATCGCCGCTGGAGAACTAAAGAATCTGACATCGCCGTCGGACACCCAAAACACCCAACATCGCCGCTGGAGAACTAAAGAGTTTGACGGTCGGACAACCAAAACACCCAACATCGCCGCTGGAAAACTAGTTCACCTAACATCGCTGCCAGAAACAAACATCCAACATCGCCGCTGGAGCTACAAAGGGTCTGACATTGCCGTCGGAAACAAACACCCAACATCGCCGTTGGAGAGCTAAAGAATCTGACATCGCCGTCGGACAACCAAAACATCCAACATCGCCGCTGGAAAACTAAATCACTTGACATCACCGCCAGAAACAAACATCCAACATCGCCGTCAACCAAACATAACTCTGAGAAACACCCGACATCGCCGTCAAGTACTCAACATAATCTGACTTCGCCGTCAACTCTCAACATCGTCTGAACTCGCCGTCAGGGTGAAGAAACTTCATTGGGGAATTGGTCACACGGTAATCGGTAATACATAGTCGATCATGCCATCAGGCATTCAAAGAACACTGTCGGGCATCAGCCGGACTTCAACCATCAGGTTGATCATGCCATCAGGCATTCAAAGAAATTGTCGGGCATCAGCCAGACTTCAACCATCAGGTTGATCATGCCATCAGGCATTCTGCATCAGTTGAGAGAACTTGTCGGGCATCAGCCGGACTTCATCAGCAAGTCGGGAATAGAATTCTTGGTCAATCATGAGCCAACTGGGAATGTCTAAACCTCTGCCATCAGGCACTCCGCATCAGCTGAGAGAACTGCTTCATTAACACGGTCAGACTTCAATCATGGAGTCTTCAAGGGAGATTTCAACTTCGCCGTTAGAAAACCTGCTGGGGAGGACGCTTCGTCGCTGGGGAATCTGGAGAACTATCAAGTAACTCCGCTCCGAGGGTCCAGAAATCCTTTTGAATAAATCAACTCTGCTGAGGACTTCAAGAATCATCTTGGACAAATAACTCCGCCGAGGACTTTCAAGAATCATCTTGAACCGATAACCAACCTGGAGATTTCAGGAATCATCCTGAGCGAACACTTTGTTGGGGATTTCAGGAATCATCCTGGGCAACCTTCTCTGGGGACTTTAAGTATCAACTCGAGCAACCAACTCTAGAGACTGCACTGGGTACTTAAGAATCATCTTAAGCAAACGGCCCTGCCGGGGAATTCAAGAATCATCTTGAACCGAAGACTTCGCTGGGGATCTCAAGAATCATCTTGAGCAAGCGACTTCGTTGGGGAGCATGTCAGGAATCATCCTGAGCAATCAATTCTGTGGCGGAACACCTGCAAAACAAGAACGGTAACAACCTAGATCATGTTTATTATGCATATGCTTTGGCAATGGTGCAATGCTCCACACGGTGGAAATGCTATGCGTTTATGATAAATTCTATGCAATCATGCACAATGATGCGATCCCGTCAGCAAAATAAATGCTGAAGGGGGAATCCTCCTGTCAAGGGGGAAGAACTACTCAGATAGAGGAATCATCCTGCTGAGGAGAACAGAGTCACGCCAATCTCAATTGGACTCCGCAGGGGACACAACTTCAGTTGACTGCTGCGGGGGAATGAAGCTCTACGAGAACTAGGACCTGCTGAGGGAAAGCGATGTCAATCGCGGGAATAAACTGCATGGCCGTCTCGGCTACTTCTCTGGAGATGACGACTATGTGGGGAAACAACTTCAGCTGCTCAACACTCTACTGGGGAAAGAACCAATCATGGTCTGATCAACTTCCAAGGATTCGGCTCTCTTGGGGTATCTGCAAACTCGGCTGAGGAAGGATAAATCATTCTACTTCACTGGAGAGAGTATGACTCTGCGGGGGAATCTCAATTCCGCTGGGGAAGAAGGAATCATCCGACTTCGGGGGAGAGTACAACTCTGGTGGGGAATTTCAATTCCGCTGGAGACTTCAGTCTGGCACCATCAGTTGCTGCATACTTCGGCGTACGAATAGTTTCCTACGAAACCTGCACTTGTGACCCGGTGCTGGGGGATGCCGCTCCTTCAGGATGCATCTGCTTGGGGAGAGAATCATCTCTTCCTGGGGAGACATATCAATGCTCACGATCTCGCGTTCAGACTCTGCAGGGAGAGGCTACTGAACTCTGCTGGAGAAAGAGGAATCATCCTGCTTCAAAGATGCACACGGCGCGCTGTCTGGAATATGCTACACCTGTAACAACAAAAACAAACAGACAAGATACCCTTCTCAAAGGGACCTATCGAGGTTATTATCTCGTTACAATATTCAAGTAATTAATTGTTTCAACAATCAGTGGCCTAGGCCAGTAAGTTTATGTATGCGTATTTTATCAAAAACATCGGCGTTTTTTTTTCGCAAACAAAACAGATAAATGCTAAACAGACAAACAGAATTGCTGAATAGTATGCATTTTATTGATAACGAACCCCTGAATGGGTAAAAATGTTTTACAACAGATGCAAGCTCCTGAAATGAGGAAGCCGCGCAAGAATAAAACATAAATATACATCAGTATATACAAATGTCGGCAACGAGGCGTAGACGAACACCATGAGTTGATCCCTCTATGACCCACTCGACTTCGATACTTCTCCGACGCTTCAGCTTTGGAAGAGATTGATTCAGATAAACGGCCCTCAGGTCCTCCAAACCACTAAACAAAGAAAGTCCACACGCGGAACGCAATCATTTGCTTTTTTCAAATCCCTAACTTTTGCGTGAACCGCCCTTTACGGGTTTTCAGTTCACCGGGATACCCTTTTTTGCCGAAGCCGCCCAGTGTAGGTTTTCGACTTCGCGGGTGTACATTTTTCAATTTATATCCCTAATTTTTGCCCGAACCTTTTTATTCTGTTTTTGGTTCGCCGGGATGCCCCTTTTTTGCCTGGACTCTCTTTTTTTTGTCCAGCGGGTCGCTTTCAAGCAAAGTATTTTTTAACTGCGTCCGCGTTCACCGGGGATGCGAAATCTTCACCATCCATCATGGATAACAACAAAGCTCCTCCCGAGAAGACCTTGCTGACGACGTACGGACCTTCGTAATTCGGAGTCCACTTGCCACGGTGATCGGAGTGTGGAGGAAGAATCTTCTTCAGGACGAGATCACCCGTCTGAAAGCTTCTAGGACGCACCTTCTTATCATAAGCTTTCTTCATTCGGCTTTGGTACAGACGACCAAACGCAATCGATGCTAACCTCTTCTCGTCCATCAGGCTGAGTTGGTTCAGTCGATTCGTAATCCATTCTGCCTCGTCGAGTTTCACATCAACCAAAACTCGCAAAGAAGGGATCTCAACTTCTAACGGTAGGAAAACTTCCATACCGTACACTAAGGAGAAAGGAGTTGCCCCGGTTGACGTACGGACCGTCGTACGATAACCGTGCAAGGCAAACGGCAGCATCTCGTGCCAATCTTTGTAGGTCACAACCATCTTCTGAACAATCTTCTTTATGTTCTTGTTGGCTGCTTCAACGGCACCATTCATCTTCGGCCGGTAAGGAGATGAGTTGTGGTGTTCAATCTTTAAACTCTGGCATAGCTCCTTCATCATCTTGTTATTCAGATTCGAACCATTATCAGTAATGATCCGCTCGGGAATTCCATAACGACAGATGATGTCCCTCTTTATGAATTTAGCCACCACCTGCTTGGTCACATTAGCGTACGAGGCTGCCTCCACCCACTTGGCGAAGTAGTCGATAGCTACCAGAATGAAGCGATTACAGTTAGATGCAGTGGGCTCGATCTTGCCTATCATGTTGATGCCCCACATGGAGAACGGCCACGGGGAGGACATGACATTTAACTGGCACGGCAGCACATGAACTTTATCAGCATAAATCTGGCATTTATGACATCTCTTCGCGAATCTGAAGCAATCCGACTCCATCGTCAGCCAGTAGTATCCTGCTCTCAGGATCTTTCTCGTCATAGCATGCCCGCCGGCGTGCGTACCAAATGTGCCTTCATGGACTTTTTCCATGAGCATACTCGCCTCTTTCTCATCTACACATCTGAGTAGCACGAGATCGTGGTTTCTCTTATACAACACTCCATCAGGATTGAGATAAAAGTTTCCAGACAGCCTCCTCAGAGTCTTCTTATCCTGGGTTGACGCACCCGCAGGATACTCCTTAGTCATAAGGAAGGTCTGGATGTCATGGAACCATGGCTTGCCGTCGGCGGCTTCCTCGATTGCAAAGACAAATGCAGGTCTATCAAGACGCGAAAGGACAATTCTGGGAGCCCCATTCCAAAAATTGACTTTATACATTGAAGCCAACGTGGCTAAGGCATCAACCATCTAATTTTCAGCCCTGGGCACATGATGGAGCTCCACTCGATCAAAGAACGGAAGTAGCCTTCTGGCATAGTTCATGTACGGCACCAAATTTGATTGACGAGTCTCCCACTCCCCTTTAATTTGGTTGATCACCAGCGCTGAGTCACCATATACGTCTAGGTTCTTGATTCTCAAATCAATGGCCTCTTCTAGACCCATGATGCATGCTTCGTACTCCGCCTCATTATTGGTGACTGGAAACGTCAGTCTCGCAGTAAACGGGATATGGGATCCGTGGGGAGTCGTGATGATAGCCCCGATGCCACTTCCGTAGGAATTAACTGCCCCGTCGAATATCAATTTCCACTGGGATTTCCTATCTGGCCCCTCGTCGGGCAACGGCTCATCGCAATCCTTCGCTTTGAGAAACATAATATCCTCATCAGGGAATTCAAATTTCATCGGCTGGTAGTCCTCGATCGGCTGTTCGGTAAGGTAATCAGACAATACGCTTCCCTTGATGGCCTTCTGGGACACGTATTGAATATCATATTCCGTTAACACCATTTGCCATCTGGCAATCCTGCCCGAAAGAGCCTGCTTCTCAAAGACGTACTTGATCGGATCCATCTTCGAAATTAGCATGGTGGTGTGATTGAGCATGTACTGTCGTAGACGTTTGGCAGCCCAGGCTAGCGCACAACACGTCTTTTCAAGCATCGAGTATCGAGATTCACAGTCAGTGAACTTTTTACTCAAGTAGTAAATGGCATGCTCCTTTTTGCCCGTCTCGTCGTGCTGACCGAGAACACATCCCATACTATTCTCAAGAACTGTCAAGTACATGATTAATGGCCGTCCAGCCACTGGGGGTATCAAGATTGGAGGTTCTTGAAGATACTGCTTTATCTTGTCAAATGCCTTCTGGCAATCCTCATTCCAAGTAATCGCATGATCTTTCTTTAAAAGCTTGAACATCGGTTCACACGTGGCCGTGAGCTGAGAGATAAACCTTGCAATGTAGTTTATTCTGCCCAAGAAACCACAAACTTCTTTTTCTGTTTTCGGCGCTGGCATTTCTTGAATGGCTTTTATTTTTGCAGGATCAACCTCGATGCCTCGTTCACTCACGATAAACCCCAGCAACTTTCCGGACCGCACTCCGAAAGTGCATTTGTTAGGATTCAGCCTCAACCTGAACTTCCTAAGCCTCTCAAAAAGCTTCAATAAGTTGACCAGATGCTCTTCCTCCATTTGGGACTTCGCAATCATGTCATCAACATAGACCTCAATCTCATGATGAATCATATCATGAAACAAAGTTACCATTGCTCGTTGGTAAGTGGCTCCTGCGTTCTTCAGACCGAAGGGCATTACCTTATAGCAAAATGTTCCCCAGGGGGTGATAAACGTCGTTTTCTCCATGTCCTCCGGCGCCATCTTGATCTGATTGTAACCGGAGAAGCCATCCATGAACGAAAACACGGAGAACTGGGCTGTGTTGTTGACCAACACATCGATATGAGGCAACGGGAAATCATCTTTAGGGTTCGCCCTATTCAAATCCCGATAATCGACGCACATGCGTACCTTACCGTCCTTCTTCGGTACAGGCACTATGTTGGCGACCCACGGAGGGTAAGTGGTGACCGCTAAGAAGCCAGCATCAAGCTGTTTCTGCACTTCTTCTTTGATCTTAACGGCCATGTCTGGTCTCGTCCTCCTAAGCTTCTGCTTAACGGGAGGGCAATCTTCTCATAGTGGCATGTGGTGGACCACGATGTCCGTTTCAAGTCCGGGCATATCTTCGTATGACCAAGCAAATACGGCACTATACTCTCGAAGCATCTCGACCAATCTCTGCTTGACATCACTCTGCAATGCGGCCCCTATCCTGACGTTTCTGACGAGCTCTTCAGAACCCAAGTTCACGATTTCGATCTCCTCCTCATGAGGCAGAATAACCTTTTCCTCTTGTTTCAACAAGCGGGCCAACTCTTCAGGAAGGTCTTCGTCTTCATCAATCTCTTTTTCGGCTTGATAGATCGGGAAATCGAAGTCGAAGTGAGCCGTAGAAGGTCCAGAGTCGATGTCATCTGTTATGTGGATCCTGCAATAACAAGGGTTAAGTTTAAACAAGGATATGCAGGTTAGCACAAACCTCATTGCCATTTTACTATTTTTCAAAGCAAATATAAAACAGGAATAACAGAGATCACAATATTTGAACACGAAGAAAACGCCTTTGATTTATTAACAAAATGCATGTACATAATCCAACAAGGCCCTGACAATAAAACCGCTATGCCCCGGGTAGGACATAGGGTTGTACAATGATTGGAAAAAGTAAATCATTACTCTTCACTTGTCATCGGGATGATATCCTTGATGGTCCAATTGTTGAGGCCCTCGCCCGGCTTGCTTGGCTGGATCCAAGAGTCGATATCACAATCGCTATCCCCGCTGTCTTCAGACGCTGCGTTGATGCTTTCGAAAATCACTCCGCCACTGGTAAATAGGATCAGCCCCTTACCCCGTGACGCACCGCTAGACGAGGAAGAAGAAGCTTCATCTCCAGGAGAATACCCCAACCCAAACTTATCTTGCTTGTTCGGTATCTCCAAAATATGCCCCCAGCCTGGGGTAGATCCAGCTTGGACGAGGGCCCGAGCTTCTTTGAATGAGGAGAGATTCATCTCTGGCTTTTCTGTGACTACAGGAGCTACCTCTTTCACTTTGACAGCCTAGAACGCTTGGCAAAGAGTTTATGGATTTTGCCATCCATTTCAACATACTTAAAGGATGACAAATGGCTCACCATTATGTCCTCCTCGCCGCACACGGTCACTATGCTTCCTCCGACAGCATATTTGAGCTTTTGGTGCAACGTGGAGGTCACGACACCAGCAGCGTGGATCCATGGCCGGCCCAAGAGACAACTGTAGGCAGGCATGATGTCCATGATATAAAAGACCGCGTCAAATGTTTCTGGACCGACTTGGATCGGCAGGGTCACCTCCTCGAAAACGTGGCATTTAGTTCCGTCGAACGCCTTCACAACCAGATCACTGGGTGTGCAAAGCAATCCGCGAGTGTCCAACTTCATTAATGTCTTCTTCGGAAGAACATTAAGCGACGAACCCGTGTCTACCAGCACGTGCGACATGATTGTGCCCCTACACTCTATCGAGATGTGTAGGGCGCTATTGTGATTTCTCCCTTTTGGTGTCAGCTCTAAGTCTGTGAAACCTAGCCCATTGCCAGCATTAACGTGGGCTACCACCTCTTCTAGCTGATTCACCGATATCTCTTGCGGTACGTAGGCAGCGTTCAATACTTTCAGTAGCGCGTTGCGGTGCGCTTCAGAACACAGCAACAGGTTGAGAATAGAAATCTTCGAAGGCGTCTGATGGAGATGGTCTACAATCTTGTAGTCACTCTTTTTGATCAACCGCATAAACTCCTCGGCATCTTTGACAAGCAAATTTGTTTCTGCCCCACATGGGGCCTCTTCGACGACTTTGCTTTTACCCTTATCGGCCGCATCAGCTCTGACCGCTTTCTCTGCCACGACCTCCGGCGGTGCAAACACTCTTCCGCTACGAGTAATAACACTGATTCCTGCGAGGTTCTCTACAGTCGACCCATACGGTTCCAGCTCCAACCTCTGACTGTTGCAATAGACTTCAGCCCCATAATGCCACGGAATGGCGTTAGTGCTCTCGAAGGGTATCGGCCCAGCTTTGGTAATAGTAATTGTAGGCGGTCTGGGCACAGAAATGGTTATTGGCTGGCGAGGGATGGTGATGGTGGCGACTTCATCAGCCTGCTTCAACACTACCTCTCCTGATACACTTTCAGCCTTCCGGCTAAACTGCAGAATCCCCTCAGTCATCAGACTTTGAATTCCTTCTACCAACTGCTCACATCCATCAGAATGTGTAGCACAGTCCATGCATAGTTCTCCGCACCCTGGAAAGAACCCTTTTTTCAACAACATAGCTTTGACGAAGCTAAGCAGCGTCTTTAGGTCTCTGACATCAGTCAAGAGATCTGCACTCTCTTCTTCGATAATGGCGTTTACTCTGCCTCCCCTATGATTCGGCATAGGATTCTTCGTAACATTGGGCACATTATCAGAGAAGTTAATGATCTTGGCATCTACCATGTCCTGCACCTTGTGCTTAAAGGCTTTGCAGTTCTCGATTGTGTGGCCAGGTGCCCCTGAGTGGAAATTGAAAGTGGCATTTGCGTCGTACCCTGGTGGAGGTACCCCTGTCAAGGGAGCCATTGTCCTCTTCTGAACCAACTGAAGCTGAAGCAAAGTCTGCAAGAGTTGCGCGTACGACATGGGCGGTGCCTCGAAGTGACGGTTTGCCAAAGGTGCCCGATTCTGGTATTTTCTATATCCCTGTTGATTCGGTTGCTGCTGCTGCGGAGCTGCTGGGATATTTATACTGGCTATCTACTGCTGAGGGCCCTTGCCCTTTCTTCGAGCGTTGGTCACAGCGCTCGTCTCTCCTTCTCGTTGTTTGCCAGCATAAGGTTTCTTTCCACCTCCTCCGGCTGAGGATGACTCACCTTGAATTTTCCTGATCTTGATTCCATTCTCGACATGCTCGCCCATGATAATGAGAGCTGAGAACGTCCCAGACATACCGCTGACTAACTTTTCATTGTAAACCCCCGGGAGGGTGGCAACAAACATCTGCACGAGCTCGCGCTCAACCATCGGCGGTTGAACCCGAGCGGCCAACTAACGCCACCGCTGGGCGTACTTCTTAAATCCTTCATTATTTCTCTGCGACAGGTTCTGGAGCTGAACTCGGTTCGGGGCCAAGTCGCTGTTGTACTGGTAATGGTGGACAAACACTTCAGCGAGGTCCTTCCATGTGCGCACGCTAGTGGGCTCCAGACCCATGTACCACTCGAGGGATGGCCCGGAAAGGTTGTCTTGGAAGAAGTGCATCAACAACTTCTCGTCTTCGGAATAGGCAGACATCTTCCTGTAGTACGATCTCAGGTGGACACGAGGGCAACTGGTGCCCTTATATTTCTCAAAGTCAGGCACCCTGAACTTAGGAGGTACCTTGAAATCAGCAATTAATGTAACACCGTTCTAAACCCCACGGAAAATATATGCATAATCAGAGTAAAATTAACATGCATTCAAATAAAAAGGGCGTCACACAAAACTTGCACCACATTAAAACAATCTGTCATGCTCATTAATATTTCAATAAATAATCATGCTTTACAAAATTTCAGTTTGCATGCAGCAGCGGATTCATTAATGAAAATCCTTTAAAAGAAACATTTACTTTCATCATATAAAATCAACATCTCCGGGCACTAAGGCCAACATCTCATTTTATCAATTACTCCAAATATGAAAACATAACTTATGTTACATAATGTAATCCTAAGACGTAAGCAATCGATCCCCGTGTTACAATACCAGAGCATCACTTGACCCATAAATAATTACTAAACCGCTACACACGTAGGGACCTCGAACTACAAGCAGAACTTCATAAAGGCCTCCAGCAACCTAATCTGCAATGCCTCATAGAGCATTATAAAACAGCAGAAGGGTGAGAAATATTACCATAATAATCAAAGCATAAAATCATGTATATATAGGTATCATATAGCACATATTCACATTTCTCACCACACTTCATTCTCATAATCATAATCATATCACGTTCACATATATCAACATTATGAACATCCACAAGCACATCCCTTCATGCTTAATTTCACAATCATTCACAAGCACATTTATACAACAACAATATTATGCAATGTGACTCAACATATTCAATGCAACTCAATGCTATGCGGTACCGACTCACGTTATCTTTTTTCGGTTTTCACTCTAAACCGGGTCCACCCTTCTAGACCGATAACTCGTTATCATTTTTCGGTTTTTACTTTAAACCGGGTCCACCCTTCTAGACCGATAACAACCAAGCCCGTCCCCTAGGCTTCAAACCCACCCTTCTAGGTTTGGGACAAGCCACTAGTTTCCACGAAACTAACAGACATTGCCTCTTGACTGAATGATGCATGTACAATCAACCAATCACAATAAATGCACTTAAGACCGTTCCCGCGTCTTAATCCCATGCATTCGAATAATTCACCCCTTCGAGAATTTCATTATGATTGCACATACAACATATCATAATAATCATCAACGTATTCATAATTCAATACTATCACACAATGCACACATATCCACGATATGTTCCCATGCATTTCTCACAATTATTAACGATGCACACATATCCACGATATGTTCCCATGCATTATCCACAAATATTCACAATTCAATACAACATCATATTTAGCAAGCAATGCACGCATATCCATCATTATGCTCTCATGCATTCTTCATGTATTTTTAACATACAATCGCATATAAACAATATGCATCCACAACACATTTTTCATAGTATGTTTATTCTTTATCTCATGCCATCTCATACAAGGTATACACATCACAATACCAATCATACAATTATAAGTTATGCACACATATTTCCACAATATTCTCCTGCATACTTATTACATAATTGTACACAACAATCAAACATTCACAAACTCATCAATTAATACACACATAATCATCATTATGTTCTCATGTATTTTAACCGATTACAATTAATCATTTATATCACAACTCTAGGATTCACGCCCGAAGGCTACCCACAACACATGTTATCATAATAGTTCACATACTCATTCATAACATAGAAGTATAAACATATGCGAATCAACCAAACAATCACCATTGGATAACACAGCAAAGAAAATATACTGCCACATTCGCCTTCATTCGCCTGGCGAACCCTCGCAGCGAACCTTCGCCTGGCCTTCGCCTGGCGAACTCTCTCAGCGAACACTCGCTAGGCTTCGCCTGGCGAGACTTCCCAGCGAGCCCAAGTCAGTAGCTACTGACTTCATTCGCCACCATTCGCCAGCATCTTCGCTGGGCGAACCTTCGCTATCCAACTTCGCCTGGCGAACCCACCAGCGAAGTCTACTGGGACTTAAATATGATTATTCGCCAACATTCGCTAAGCTTCGCCTGGCGAAGCTTCGCCTTCGCTCGCCTGGCGAGAGCCAGCGAACCTGCGCAGAACAGAACCCCATTCTGTCTTTTCCTTCACCAATCCATCATCAACCCTCTCTTACACATCCAAATCAGTACAAACAACATCAATACATGTTACCCGACTATTCTACGGCATTATTACTCAGTTCCAACCGATTAAATCATCAATCTACCGATTAATCCAACATTTGCCCTAATTGAAAAGTGATGAAAAACATCCACAAACCCAAACCCAACATACATAATAGCATACAATGATTAAATAGCAATGTTTCTCACCCTTACCTCGATTAATCGGAGCTTTGATGTCGGTTCTTGATGATTCTCCAAGTTTTCCCTTTTTCCTCTTCATTTCTCCTCTTCTTCTTTCTTTCTCTTTTCTTTCTTTCTTTCTATCTTTCTCTTTCTCTCCAATCCCCTTTTTATATCCTTTTATTTCTTTTCTTTTCTTTTCTCTCTATCATTTTCTTTCCATTATATTTACTTTCTCAAAACATCTATCAATCCATTAAACAAACATCTAATTATTCAAATAATTAGAATAATCCAAATAAATCAATTAATTATTTAATGAAATTTGGGCTTGTACAATTAACCCCAGCTTGGACATATCAACGCCCAAAGTATTCTGATTCTCAATATCCCTCATCTTATCTTCAAGTGCTTTGAACCTGAGCCGCGCTTCAGCATTCAGCTCCCCTTCAGCACCTCTTTGAGAGAACACATCATCCTGATGATCCTCCAGCCATGGTTGAGGCACCAACAGATTCCCGACGCCTGCATTACCGTTGCCCGGCCCGATGTTGACGTTAGCTCCCAGACTCCCATTGCCGACGCCCGTCGTATTGAGTCCGATATTGGCCATCACATTGCCATTAGCACTGCCATTGCCCCCGGCCACGGGGATACCGTTCTGTGGAGTATCAACTGGTGGAGGAGTAGGCACAGCCCCACCATGGAGTATGCCGTTGCTATCAACCCTGGAGATATGAGGCTGAACCAGAGTTCTGAGCTGGTCCTGACCATTGGCGACCACTTGCATAAGTTCCATGAAGCGATCCATCCTCTCGCGGAGCTCCTGAACATCTGTTTGCACTTGATCCATAATCCTGGTCCGATTAGCTCTAGTCGGATAACGGTGAATTAGTCTCTGATCAATCCTGGAACCGCCGGAAACAGCCTGGGACCTGTAAACCTGAAAAACCTGGAAACACTAAAGGGTTAGGAAAAACAACAAAATGCTCGCCATGCAAATGCTTCATGCAAATGCATGCGTGTGTCTGTGTGTTTGGGAGATTTCCCCCGACCCTAGTGCCTGAGTGCGAGTGCTGATAATAATAATAATAAGAAGTCTGAGTCCAATCATGGAAACAACAATCTCGTATATAAAGAAAGCCTATCAAGGCAATACATAGCATCAGCGAGTACAAGACGAACCAACAGCATGACCTCAGCCAACAAGTTTGGTGATGGTCAGCATACAACAACGATCAAAACAAAAGGAATACAAATAGTCAAGTACGGCCACGGGCGCGATACTCTTCTAACAACTCCTTCGTCTCTGGATGATCTGGCAGAGTGAGCAACCCCTCAACGAGTAACTCCCTTTGCACAATGGTATACTAAAGTCCCTCAACTGAACTTTCCCATGCTCATTCGCCGAAGCAATCTTCTAACTTCCGCTTCTTGGACTCAAACGTCAGCTTGTGCTCCTTCAGGTTAGCAAGAGCTTTGTTGAGCTGGCCTTCGGCGGCGTATCTGCGGGCGGTTTCTTCATCAAACCTCTGCTCACTGTCCTTCACCTGGGCTTCCATCTTGGAGATCTGCAGCATCAGCTTATCCTCCCGCTCTTTCCTGGTGGCCAGGGAAGCCTTCCAGTGCTGGTTGAACTTGGATATCCTCTGATATGCCTCGTCCAAGTGCTGCTTCTTCGTAGCCAGTACGTCGTTGACAGCTTTGAAGTCTCGACCCATGCGTTCACGCTCGGCTATCTGCTTAGTCAGGTCTGTACCCAGCTGGTTCACCAACTCTGTTTGCCTTTTGAAAGAATGAACGACTTCGTTCCTCTCGCTTCGGAGCTGAGCTAATTCCTTCTCCAGTTCTTTGTTCGCCCGCTTCAATTCATCCCGCTTAGCTAATACCTGGTTATGCTGCTGAATGGGCACAGTAGTAGGCTCTTCGATCATTGGAGGACTTTCTAGCTTGGCCTGAGGAAACGGCATCCCTATAGCATTTACTCTGGCTCTGATCCAAGTCAAATACGGAGGGTAGGCTTGATTATTGCTTTTTCCCAGCAATGGCTTTCCTCGCTTACTGATACCATTCCACGCGCGCTGAAGCTTGGACAACAAATCCCCCTCTAGAATACTAGTGAGGTACAGAGATTCCTGTACCTCCTCATCCTTCGGCGGAGTTCTCAAAGCATACGCGAACTGTCGAACCAGCAACGACGAATTGTAGTTTATACATCCCTTCCTACCTATCAAAGGCACATTAGGAAACCCGCTGCAACTGAAGATCACCTCATTACCCAACCTATCTCTGTTGAACCAGTCAATATCCTCTGCAGATAAACTCATCAGACGCTCAGGCCACTCAGCTGTGGCTGCAGACGAGACAAAAGGACCCCTCTTGGGCAGATGACTATCAAGCCATTTGTACAGCAAGGGTACACAACATGAGACGTTCTTCCCCCTCTTGTTCTCGTTTTTGTAGTGGACTGAGTGATAGACATCTCCTATCAGGGTAGGGACTGGATTCCCTGAAGCAAAGATGTGAAACGCATCAAAGTCTACAAAATCGGGCATATTAGGGAACAGGATGATGCCATATATGCATAGAGCGAGGATGGCATTGAACGCACCCCAACATCTGTCCTTGGCACACTGTTGAGCCTTAACCACCAGAAACTGCAAGGAGAACCCAGGAACCTTGTTCCAACTAGTCAATACTAACTCGGAGGCGTCCAAATGAAGTGAAGGAGCTAAACCAGCCAGATCAGGCTCAGCATCCATATGAATAAAAGGCATCTGCCTCTTGATAGGCACACCTAGCAAATCAGCATACTCTTCCAGCGTAGGTGCGAGAACAAAATCCTGAAAAGTGAAACATCTCAGCGGAGGGTCGTAGAACTGCAGCAAAGCATGCAACCCATTCAACTCGAACACAGAAGGCTTACAAACCAAACTGAGCAACCTGCCATAAGATTTTCTGAACTCGTCCCTCACAGAATCATCTGCTAGAGTTATCAAACCAGTCAACTTAACCACATCAGGGGCCGGGAACTTGTAAGCCACGGTCTTCCTCAGAGAGCCCATAACAATACAATAGGAGGCAAGAAACCCTGGATCAGGGAAAGCGGTACCTGCAACACAGACACACGTTAATGAAATGCAAATGAACATGCAAACTAATGCAAAATGCAATCATGCAATAAGAGGTCAAGGCAACTGGTGCTGTGGAGATTCTGTATCAACAAAACCATAATCTTGCTCTATCAAGAACAACCACTGCATTTGATAATAAGAGAGCCCCGATGTAGGACCACAAATCTGATCTGTCAAGACCAACCAACTGATAGAGCCATATACATAGGATCATAATTCTGCTCTGTCAAGAACGAATGTCTGATAATAAGGACCTCAGATGTAGGATCAAGAAATATCTGCTGATGAGGTCTTCAGACCCCAGTCAAAAATCTGCCCTATCAAGAACAAACATACAGCTGCTGATGAGATCTTCAGACCCCATTCAAAAATCTGCTCTATCAAGAACAAACAACATCTGCTGATGAGATCTTCAGACCCCACTCAAAAATCTGCTCTATCAAGAACAAACAACATCTGCTGATGAGATCTTCAGACCCCAAAAATCTGCTCTATCAAGAACAAACAACATATGCTGATGAGATCTTCAGACCCCAAAAATCTTCTCTATCAAGAACAAACAACTGATGATAAAACTCTGCTCTATCAAGAACAGACATACACCTGATGATAAGATCCTCTGATCAAACCTGCTCTATCAAGAACAGACATATCTACAACTGAGAAACCCTGGTACCAACAAAACTGATTCACTGTCGAGAAAACCAGGTAGTCTGAAGGTCACGGTTTCCTGCAATAAACCCAACCCCACTCACAGGTATGGACCTAAACTGACTCAAGTTCGGAATCCTATGCGTTCATCAGCGTCACAGACATTCAAGAGGGGTGATACGATACCCAGAAGGTGTGGCATCACCAGCTCATGAAGCGGCCTCACTCGGCTGAATCACAAATGATCGGTCCCCAGAGTCGACAATCCACCAAACCAGCAACCGTCTCAACCCAAAGGGTTGAAAGAGAAGCCAATCGGATGAACCTCGTCTGAGCGTGGATTTCATGAGACACTAGTGCCTGCAAAGCAAGCACGCGCCCACTAATTTCCACTCTAAGTCTATAGTGCACTCAAGCCTGGGTCTGGCTTCTCACTCATCAGAACTCCCATCCCACAACAACACAGATAATCATATCATACTGAAAATAAAATGCGGGAAATAAAGTGCGAGAAGTAAAATGCGATAAATAAACGCAACCCAACAAGTAAACATACAAGCGTTAGGATTGACTCTCGTAGGGAACGGCAGGGGTCACCAATTCCCCAGCAGAGTCGCCAACTGTCGCTTGCACGAAAATAAGGTGCCGGCACAACAGAAGAGTCGCCACCTTTCGTTATTTATCCCTCAGAGCGGGAAAGGAAACGATCAGAAAAACCTGACGAAAAAGGGTAAGACAAGGTCATCGTAACTGTTGTTTGGATTCGGGAGTCGGTTACGCAAGGGGAAGGTATTAGCACCCCTCACATCCGTCGTACTCAACGGGATCCTCGCTTGTTGTGTTTACTTGGACGGGTTGGTTTTATTCTATCTACCTATCAAGGCTGGCTTAAAAAGAAAAGAAAATGACTCGGCAAAGCGTCGCACTTTATGCCTACGTATTCTCATCAGAGAACGAGAAATCAGAGTCAACGTAGTTCGGCCTTCGACGGATTATGGGGGAAGGTAGCTCGCCAAGACATCGCCATCTTGTGCCTACGTACTCTCAACAGGCATGAGAGATCAGAGCTCACGTAGTTCGGGAAACTACGCATTATTTCCTGTCTTTTACGAAAGAAGTGTTTTTTATTGTGTTTGCGATTTCAATCGCACTAGAGACTATGACCTGAGAGTGAATGCGTCGCATGTCACCCAAAGGGTACCATACTAAACATCCAGACTGTGGAAAAGAAACTCTCCCACAACCCTTTCTCAGATAGCTTAAGGCTCGTAACGTACGAAAGAAATCATTCATGATTACTGTATCTTAAACTGTTTTGAGATGAGAAGAGAACAGGCCCAACTAGGAGGGAGACTATCAAGTCCTACTAATGTCATGCCATGGATTCATCCTATGGTCAAGGTTTGAACAGGGAACTCCTAGAAGTTGTCATGCATAGGTTTCAACCTAAAGTTCTATCATCAATTCCTTATCAAAGGAAATGAGAGTCCTAAGGGATCATGTCAATGATACACCAAAACAGACAAAGCATCAGCTTAACAATAAAATGCATGCAATGCAAGTGAGGGAGGAAATGTGTGTGGGGCTTCAGCCTCCACAAGCTCATCTCGACCTTAAGCCAGAATGAATAACAATAATCATACTGAAATATAAACAACATGCTATCAAGCAAGAACAGTAAACTGCAATCATACAGAAGAAAATGAAATAAAATGCCATCAGGCAAACAAACCACATGGGCAACAGAGCTGGGCTCTACCGAATACCCGCAAGCAAAGCCATACAGTAACAATACAAGCAGAGGGAGCAACTCAACCTCTAGTGCAATCATGCTCCTAGATTCTGCTTATTCTAGATATGGACTTATTCTAATGCATCAAACAAGTCAAACAAAACACATCAATACAGCAAAAAAAAAAAGATGAGAAACAGATCAACTCCTCTCTCAACTTCAAGCTTCAGCTTTTCCAACAGCAATTCAGTCTTCAGACTTCCATCACTCTTGACAAATATCAATTTGCTTTTCCAGATTTCAACCCCTCAACATAAGTTTCAACTTATCTTCTCCTTTAAGCTTCAGCTTCCTTGATCATCTCCACCTTCAGGCTTCACTATCAATCATAAGTGCCAACTTGGCTCCTTCAGGATCTCCAGGTATCAAAGCAAGTATCAACTTCCTTTGTTCTTCAAGCTTCAGCTCTTCAGAATCAATCTCAATCACTTAGAAGTGTCAACTTCATCCTTCAGTCTTTACTTCCTCTTCAGGGGTCTTCAAGTATCAACTTGCTCTTGTTGCTCTTCAAGCTTCAGCTGGAATGGCAATGCTCAAGGATTCATCCTCTTCCATACTCTTCATTGAAGTCTTCATCTTCAAACTCAAGCTCAACATCTCTCAAGAAAATCAAACCAGAGGAAATCATTTACTGGATAAGCTGGGGGATATTGAACTGCTTATTGACCACCAAAGGTGACCTATAAGGGTTCAACATCAAAGGAATGGTTCCCTCAAAAGTTCTACTTCCTAGGTACAATCACTTACCCCTCCAAAGGAGAGAGGTGTATACCAGGGAAGGACTTTGAATCACAGGGAAGAATGGAGGTGGAAGACACCATCCATGTTCAAGAAAGAAGTTAACTAAGTCTAAACTCTTCCTAATCCCTAACCCTAAAACAATCAACAAAGGAATAAGATCAAGCTCTCAAGCTCCTCAATGCTTTTCAATGCTCCTACTAAGCTCCTCAGTGCTCCTTAGAACAATACCAAGCTCTCCAAGCCCACAAAGCAAAGCAAACAACAATACAAGCCCACGAGGGCAGCACAAACAATCATCAACTACAAAAATCATCTAAAAATAGTATACTACTATATTAAATCCTAATATAATTTCTAAGGGATCCTACATACCTACCCTTAATACCCTATATGTCCCATAGTCTAATTTGTCCTCAAAACCCAAAATTCTAGTGTTATTATGGACCTATGTTGAAGTTTGACCTAATTCTACATAACCTAATGTCATCTAATCAAAACTATCCTAAAATTCATCACAAAATTATGGAATAAATCCAGAGGGAAGCTAAAACTTTTATTTAACTATCCTGAAAAGAATGGCCTAAAAATGTTAAGGGAACTACCTAAATAAAATTCTACAAATTCATGGATCAATATAAAAGAAATAAAATGCAATAAAAGTAGAAAATATACAAAAAATACTAAAAATGCATGAAAGGAAAATACTTTTATTTGATATTTTTCTGGACATGAATATGAAATGGGAGCTAAAATTCCCACTTAAAAATCATTAATTTTCAAATTATTATGATTTTCAAAGTTTGAAACAAAATGGAAGAAAAATAAAATGAAATATGAAGGGATGGGGTGCAGTTAGCAAGGCAATGCAGTTCAAATTTCATATGGGCCCAGAATGGGGGTTCAGATAGCAAGGCGCGCTGGGCCCATTTAGTCATAAAAAAATTAAGAAAATGCAAAGAAAAAGAAAAAAACACGGTGAGAATAGCAATGATATTCAACTTAAAATCCAAGTGGGCCTTGATTGGGGGGTGGGGATATCAATCCAGCCCAATACCCCAATTAATGAAACGACGCGTTTTGGAGCTTCCTCAGAATTCCTCTTCACACGCGAATTTGAACCTCAGCCTTTAGATCTGACTTTGGTCAACTGGTCCACGCCTGATCCAATGGTTGTGCCTTCGTCTTCTACCTCCAACCATGGAAATGGAGGGAAAAGCTCCATGAACAGAGCTTCAAACCTCAGTTCGAAATCCATCAAATCCCAACCAAAAATCAGGATCCAAAGCCCTAATCCACTCTAAATTCAATCCTGAATCTAACCATGGTCTCAAATTCCATTGAATCTCACTCAAACTCCAAACACGAATCAAACCTCAAATTATGCTCGAACATCAAAACTCAAGATTCTTGAAATTGTTTACACTAAAATGTTCACCTCCTATCACTGATCAACCTCCACTAAAGAACTAAGATTATTACTCAAGATTCAAGGAGTTCTTGGTCCAAACAGAAATCTTGTCAACAACAAAACCATCACCAATTCTCTTCAAACTTTCCAGAAATGATCTCCTAATGATCCTTAACCATTCTAACCTATTAATTCTATCTAATTCTACTTAAATTAGAGTGTAGAGAGAAAGTTACAAACCTGGTAAAATCGAGTGAACAGATGGAGAAATCCTTCAATTCAGGCCTTCAATCTTCCCAATTCCTTCACTAAGTAGTCTTCTAGCTTCTGTATGCAAAAAGAATGGTTGAAACTGCCAGATTCTTGGAAACCGATTTTGAATTGAAGAGGTGAAAATCCAAAAGCTCATGCATGATTCATCAATGGAATTGCCCTCAATTTGATCTGCACACCTTCACTATGATGTATAGAATGTGTTTGTGTGGAAAGAATGAATGGAAATGAAGAAGAATGAAGAAATGAAACTTGACTTGCAATGGAAGATTCTTGATCTCACTCTCTCTTCTCTGCACCAATTCTCACCAACCTTGCATCTGAGCAAGTTATACATGTTATATAGAGTGGTTTAGAATCATCTAGAACCATCTAGGATCATCCAATGAGTATTTGAACTTCTCATGTCATGACATTTTGATTTCAATTCTCCTTATGTGCTATCTCATGCCAAGCTTCTTGTAACCTTTGATTCTGACTTGAAATTCTCCCCATATGAGATTTATGATGAGTTACAATGCATAACCAACTTGTTTATTGAGTTTTGTTGAGTTTTGCTTTGATACCTTAATATGCAAGTAAGCCATTTCCAAGGCAGCCCTATGATCTAAGCCCCAAATCAAAATTGTGGCTGAACCATTGTTCTTAGAATGTCATTTGGAGTCAAAATGACCTATTATATGACATGGTTTGGATGTACAACTTGTGATTTCCAATTTTCAACTTCACCTTAATTAACTTATGCCTCCATTTTAGGCCATTTTCATCACTTTTTGATACAAGCCTTTTCAACATATCATGACCTCCCTACTAGCCTTAAAACATCATTCTAAGCAAGTTTTATGTTGAAGATTTTTCCATTTGAAGCTTGGAAATAGGAGATATGGCCTTATGCTTGAAATGACCTACAATCTCCAAATGACCAAAATTCCCTTGACTTGTCAAAGCCATAAGTTGAGTTCTACAAATCCTATCAAGGACTTCTAGTACTCTATAGAAAGCTAAGAAGATGCTCTACAATATTCATGTTGACCAAGAGTTCATAGGAATAATCCTACTAGGGAAAAAGTTGGATGCAAGTTGGGTGACTTTCAAGGACCCAGATTCACATACCTCAGATGACCTGTAATTTGTCAAAGTCATAACTTGAGCTCTACAAATCCTATCAAGGACTTCTAGTACTAAAATTAAATCTAAGAACAAGCTCTACAACATTCATGTTGTGGGGAAGATGAGATGACAATCACATCTTGAGCTAAACTGCCTTGAAGATAGGGATCAAACTAGGGGATTTTACACTGTCAAGCTTTAGAAACCCTAGCTTAAAACTTCTCAAACTCCTCAATCATAATGAGTTGGTCTAGGAATCATCCTTATAGAATATCAATACATCATTCCATGCTCACATGTCTCTTGGATTAGGTCTCAACCCTCTCCAAATCTTCAGTTGACCTAGGGTTGACCCAGTCAAACCCTAATTCCACCACTCATGGCTGAGTCTTCTGGATTCTTGTACAATGACCTCTCTAGGCTTCATGATGGCTTTCAAGACATATCATAAGCTTTCTCAAAGCTTCAAGTCCATCCTCATAGCCTCAGAATCATCTGAGGAGCTCCCACAACTCTCAAGTTATGAGACACACACCCTTGGTTTCAACCAATCTCTCTGAGGATCTCTTGAGTTCTCTGACAAGGATATCAATCTTTGAACATTTGAATAACCTTCTTGGCTAGCTTCAAAGTCTCATACAACTCTTGATAGGTAATCATACCTCTTGATCTACTGCCCACATATCAATGAGATGCAGATGATGAATACAATGAACCACAAACTTGGTAAATAAATGTTGGTCAAATTTTGGGGTGCAACAGATACCATGTTGGATGCAATAGACTTATCTTGCGATTTCGAGTAGAGGTATTGCAGTTGGTTCATCGAAGGTTGAAGCGGTATCGCAATGGGAGACTCGGAAATCAGTTTTTGAGATTAGAAGCTTTCTTGGTTTGGCAGGTTATTATCGAAAATTAATAGAAGGATTTGCCAAGTTATCGTTGCCATTGACGCAGTTGACTAGGAAGGATCAAGCTTTTTTTTGGGATGCAAAGTGTGAAGAATGTTTTCAAGAGCTTAAGAGAAGATTGACGACAGCTCCTGTTTTGATTTTGCCGAATCCGGCAAAACTGTTTGTTGTGTATTGTGATGCTTCCTTGATGGGTTTAGGAGGTGTGTTGATGCAAAATCAACAAGTTGTATCTTATGCTTCAAGGAAACTTAAAGTGCATGAGAGGAATTATCCGACGCATGATTTAGAGTTGGCCGTTGTTGTATTTGTGTTGAAGCTTTGGAGGCATTATTTGTTTGGTTCGAGATTTGAGGTATTTAGTGATCATAAGAGTTTGAAGTATCTCTTTGATCAGAAAGAATTGAATGCAAGGCAGGGGAGATGGTTGGAACTTCTGAAGGTTTATGATTTTGGTTTGAATTACCATCCGGGTAAAGCAAACATGGTAGCCAATGCATTGAGTATGAAATCTTTGCATATGTCAATGTTGATGGTAAAAGAGTTGGAAATGATTGAGAAATTTCGAGACATGAGTTTGGTTTGTGAAGAGACATCTTATGGAGTTAAGCTGGGTATGTTGAAGCTTACTAGTGGCATTCTTGAAGAGATAAGAGAAGGCCAGAAATCTGATTTGGGTTTAGTTGATCGGTTGACTTTGACCAATCAAGGTCAAGGTGGTGATTTTCGGATTGATGAAAATGGTATCATGAGATGTCGTGATAGAGTTTGTGTTCCAGATATTGTTGAGCTGAAGAAGAGTATTCTTGAAGAAGGGCATCGTAGTGGATTGAGTACTCATCCGGGTGCTACTAAGATGTATCAAGATTTGAGGAAAGTATTTTGGTGGCCTCGTATGAAGAAGGATATTGTTGAGTTTGTATATTCTTGTTTGACTTGTCAAAAGTCAAAGATTGAGCATCAGAAACCGTCGGGCTTGATGCAACCGTTGTCTATTCCTGAGTAGAAATGGGATAACATATCTATGGATTTTGTGTCTAGTTTACCTAGAACATCGGGTAACTTTGAAGCTATTTGGGTTATTGTGGATAGATTGACTAAATCTGCTCACTTTATTCCTATGCGAATGGACTACCCGTTGGAGAGATTGGCAAAGCTGTACATTGAAAGGATTGTCAGTTTGCATGGTATTCCGTCTAGCATTGTGTCAAATAGAGGTCCGAGGTTTACTTAGAGATTTTGGGAGAGTTTGCCGAGTGCTTTGGGTACGAGGTTACATTTGAGTTCTGCTTATCATCCGCGGACCGATGGTCAGACTGAGAGGACGATTCAGACACTTGAGGATCTTTTGATAGCTTGTGTGTTGGAAAAGGGAGGAGCTTGGGATAGATACTTACCTTTGATTGAGTTTACTTACAACAACATTTTTCATTCGAGTATTGAAATGGAACCATTTGAGGCATTGTATGATAGGCGGTGTAGGATGTCATTGTGTTGGTATGAGTCGGGAGAGAGTGTCATGGTTGGACCCGAGATTGTCCAGCAGACTACTGATAAGATTAAGATGATTCAAGAGAAGATGAAGATTTCTCAGAGTTGTCAAAAGAGTTATCATGACAAGAGGAGGAAAGCACTTGAATTTCAAGCAGGAGATCATGTGTTTCTTCGAGTTACTCCAATAAATGGTGTTGGTAGAGCGTTGATGTCGCGTAAGTTGACGCTGCGTTTTATTGGTCCTTATCATATTTTACAGAGGATAGGAGAGGTAGCCTATCATGTTGCTTTGTCGTCGTCGCTTGCTAATCTCCATGACGTGTTCCATGTATCTCAGTTGAGGAAATACATTGCGGATCCTTCTCATGTAGTCCAAGTAGATGATGTGCAGGTTAGAGATAACCTAACTGTGGAGACATCACCTATGCGGATAGAGGATCGAGAGTTGAAGCAACTTCGAGGTAAAGAGATTGCTTTGGTGAAGGTCGCTTGGGGAGGACCAGCTGGCAGAATTGTGACTTGGGAGCTTGAGAGTCAGATGAGGGAGTCTTATCCTGAGTTATTTGTTTGAGCTAATTTTCGAGGGCGAAAATATTTTAAGTGGGGGAGGGTTGTAACACCCCAATTTTTTGTAATTATTTATTTAATTAAATTAATTCATTAATTGTGTAATTTTATGCCTAATTGAATTAACTGATTTATGTGATTTATTTGAATTAATTGATTTACTTGATATATTTGAATTAGTTAATTTATTGAATTTATATGAAGTATTTGATTTATATAAATTAATTGATTTAATTAATATATGTGATTTATTGAATTAAATCAATTTATGTGATTTATTTTATTGGTATATTAAGTGTAGAATTGTTAGAATTAATAATTGGGCTTAATGGAGGATGTAAATAGAACTTATGTTGGTGAGTTAGTAAACCCAATAGAATTATAAGAGTAATTGTGAGATTTATAAAATAGGAGAAAGAGATAGAATTAGGGTTTTAGAGAAGAGAAGTTAGTAAGAGAAGGAAAAAGGGGAAACAAGAGAATAGAGAACATAGAAGAGAAGAAGAGAAAGAGGCAAGAGGAAAAGAAGAGTGGAAGAGAGAAACTCAGAATTCAAGCATTCAAGGAATCAAGGATTCTTCCCAAAGAAAAACCTAAGGTAAGGGTGGATATTCTCTCATTGTTTAGATTGTGGGTTAATGATTAATGGGTAGAAGTTTGTGTAGGGAAAAACCCTTAGATTTCCCATGATTTAGTGAGTTTTTGATTGTAATGAACGCCCCAATATGAGGGGATTGATTATTGTAGCAAAGAAGAGAATGGTTGGTGAAAATACAATTTTATGAATAATTTTTCGAAGACGCACAGTGAGCAATCGATTGCACTAAGGCTACAATCGATTGCACACTTAGCAAAGCTGCTGGAAATTGAATTTTTGAACTGAGCAATCAATTGCACTAAGATGCCAATCAATTGCACAACAAAACAGTAGCTAAAATGATGAAATTTTTAAAGGTACAATCGATTGCACTAAGATGTCAATCGATTGTACTTAAAAACAGTAGCTAAAAGTATGAGAAATTGAGTCATACAATCAATTGCACAATAACTCCAATCGATTGCATGTTGTCGAAAAGCTGAAATAAGTGAATTTTTCACATGTCCAATTGATTGCATGTTCACTACAATCGATTGCATTAGCTGAAATTTGGAAGAGTTATGTACTGGAAGTTTGATTGCACAGAGTCATTGTTTAATTAAATCTTAACTAAAATATGGATTAATTGAGATGATTATTTGATTAATTACTTGAGTATTGATTTATTATAAACTTTTGGTTGGTTATTAAGATATCAAATGTTGTTTAACAAGATGATTGTGTATTGAATATTGAATTCAATTATTGGTGATGGATTGATTGTCCTATGTGTAATCATTGAACTGTGTTGTGAATTGTGATTGAATCTAATTGATTATTATGCATTACTTGATAAATGTAGTGATGATGTTGAGAGTATGAATACTTTGATTATTATGAAATTTGTTGTGTGTGAAATCATGTCATAACTCTTATGTGATGAATTATTTGAGAATGCGTGGGATTAAGATGCTAGAACGATCTTAAGTGCATATGGTTATTGATTGCATACGCATCAATTGTTGTCAAAAGGCAATGCTTGCTAGTTTCATGAAGACTAGTGACTTGTCCCAAACCTATAGTGGGGTTTGAAAGCCTAGGGGACGGGATTTTGTTTGTTATTGGTCTAGAGGACGGACCCAGTTTAAATGTAAAAACCAAAAAATAATTACAAGTGTTGGTACCACATGGCATGAGTTGCATTGAGTTTGCATCGAGTCACATGGCATATATAATTGTTCTATGAATATATGTGTATGTGTATGCCTGGTTGAATTAAAAATATGCGTATGTGTATGACTTGTTGAATTGAGAATTGTGAATGTGTGGTTGTTGAATGATATTGGCTGATGAAAATTGAAGTGTGAGAATATTGGTGTTTGTGCTGACTTGATTTACATTAATCATTATCTTATGATTTCAATATTTATGTGAATTCTCACCCTTCTGTTGGAATGATGTTTTATACGACATCGCGCAGGTATCAAGGAGTAGAACTGTTCGTAGTTGCAAGGTAGCTGTTGTCACATCGCTGCGAAGAGGAGCCGACAGAGACAGAAGAGTCGCCATCGTTTGTTATTTATCCCAAAGAGAGGGAAAGGAAACGATCAGAGAAAACAAACAAAGAGGGAAAAGACAGGTCATCGCAACCAAATATTGGGTTCAGGAGTCGGTTACGCAAGGGGAAGGTATGAGCACCCCTCACGTCCGTTGTACTCAACGGGATCCACGCTTGTTGTCTATCTAAAAGGGTGTTAATCTATCTAGAGGCTTGCTCACAAGGACAAAAGAAAAGAAAAGAGACTTGATAGAGCATCGTCGCTCTATGCCTACATACTCCCTCATGCAATGGGAAAGTCAGAGTCAACGTATTTCGGAAAACTACGGGTGAAGGGGGGAAGGTTGCTCACCAAGATATCACCGTCTTGTGCCTACGTATCCTCATCTGGTATGAGAAATCAGAGCAAACGTAGTTCGGGAAGACACGACCACAGGTTGGTTCAAGTGTTTTAACTCAGTAGGGTTAAACCTTTGTTCCAGCAGTTAGGGACGATGCTTATTTGCGGTAAAACCAAGACTTCACACACTCTTTCTAAAAATGATTTTCCAAACAATCCCGAAGGATAAAATGGTTTGATGTTTTTTTTTGGTTTTTTTATGAAGAAATGAATTGAGTTAAGATTTTTAACTCATGTTGCACTAAAGACTATGACTTGAATACGAATGCGTCGCATATCGCCCAAAGGGCATACGCTAAACACTCTAGACAAGTTAAGAGGAGGCCCCCAACTATCATTCCTCAAGTACTTAAGGATTGTTGCGTAGAACACTTATTATCCTTTATTAAGTGTCTTAAAAGATTATGAGACGAGAAGAGAAAGACACAAACTCTAAGGGGAAACTAATCAACCCTAATGTTGTCATACAAAATGCTCCTAAAATTGGGATTACGATGGAAGAAACTATCCTAATGTTATCATACAAAGGATTGAACACCTAATGTCTCTCCTACTCCCATCTTAAACAGAGGGACTAGGAATCCTAAGGGATCATGGCAAAAGAACCAAGTAAACAACAGATAATTCAATCACAAATGAAATAAAAGAAAGAGAAGAAGTTGACTTGAACAATTCAAAAGCAATGCAAACATGAAATGCAAAGATACAAAGATGAAACATGAGAATCAAATAATGCATCAAAAACAAGTGATCAAAAGGATTTGAACAAGTTCAAAAGAGTGAGATGAAATGGGAGAAGTTACAACTCCTACAACCATTCAAACATCAATCACTAAAACAAAAGCCAAGCATAAAACAAGAGTAAAAGGCCATGATCAAAAAGGAGATGGGAGAAAGAGGCTTGGGCAGCAAGTAACATGTAAAATATCTCAACCAGATATCTCACATTGATCATGAAGAAACAAGGAGCAAACAAGAGCTAAAAGTGATGCATCATTCAAGACAAACTCAAAGCATAAACATGGATACCAAATTGTCTTAAATGATGATCAAAACCCAAGGGACAGAAGTGAAACCAAAAGGAAAGGGTTCAAAAGAAGATAGAAAGCAAAGGACAAACAAGAAACAAGGCAAGGCAAATGGAAGAACCAAAGTTCTAAACCAAATTCAACACTTACAAACAAGTGGAAATGCCTAACTTCTAAGTCACTTGTGAAACAAGTTACACCAATTTATGACCTAAAAATGAAAGACCAACATCTTGAGCTAGTTATAAACATGTAGCAACACTCACAAGATGCATATGGGATCATTAGAAATCATTTCCCAAAGAAACTAGGTCAAACTAGCTTGTATGAACACCTTCAAAGGTGGCTTGACTTGCAAGGTTCACCATAAATAGAAGAATGCTTCAATAAATTCCAAATAAAATGCACAAAGCAATGAAGTCCAATGGCAAACAGAAGCAAAATTTTCAAAGTGAAACTCACCTCAAGGCATCACCAAAAATTTCCATTGTTAAGGTTGCTCCACCTTATCGAGGGTTTATCGAAGGTCATGAAAACTCAACTACAAAATGATCAAACATGGACCAAAATCATCCTCAGGAGTGCCTCAATCCCTTACCTAGGTAAGGGAGAGGCCATGGTCATTGGATATTTTAATTGGTGGTTCAAATGTTTTGGATCCATGCTAGGGTGAACCATAAAACACATCACATTGCAAAATTTAAATAAAATTGCAAAACAAAATAAAATCAGAAAATAAAAATATGCAAAATTAAATAAGACCCTAAAGTGTAAGAAATATTATTTTGAGAATTTTTGGGTAATTAAAAGTATTTTTAATAATTAAAAATGGAAACAGAGAAATTAAATGAAACTAAAATAAAAGAAGGCCATGAGAGGTGTAGAAGTAAAAGCAATATGAACTGAAACACATGAAAAAGAGAATTGGGCTGCAGAACAGGGGGCGTGGATAGCAAATCAAGCCCATCAGACCCAAGGACCCAGGATTAATGAAACGTTGCGTTTCATTAATCCCAGGTGGAGTCAACACAACACGCAGCATGGGTCAAGCCAACAGAAATGCAACAAACAAGCAAGTCAAAAAGTCAGCCCAAGCCAACTCAGCTTAGACCTGAGAATGAACCAGACATCAGAGCTAGGGCTCCGGTCGTCTTCTCCAGCCACATCGCCGGAGCTCAGTCCATGATTCTCAACAGAAACGGCCAAAAATGGAACCAATCGAAAGGTCTTGCTATAAGGATCTCAAATCCACAAATCAATCAATCAAAATGTTCCAAAATAAAGAGAATCAAAGGATTGAAAGTCAAACATGTCATCTGAAAATCTGATCAAACAAGAACAACAATGGATCAAACATGGCCTACTCAACATAGGGCTTAAGATGCAACCAACATGAGCTTAGATATGTGCCTAGAATGTGTTGCACCCTAAAATTTGACCAACCGATTCTCCTATCTGACTCGTGGTTTAATTTCATATTCGCCGATCAGATGCATGATATTTGCGCACAGACAGAGGATATCAGGGTTACAGCTTGATTTTCGCCTATCAGATACGGCAGATCCAGTCCAGATCAGCAGGGTTTTATTCTCGGGAAATTGTGCGCTCCTCGGTGATTTTTAGCTTGCATGGTGATTTTGGGATATTCTGACGCCCGGGGTTCTCTGTTCGATTCGATCTGGTCTCGTGCGCTCTTTTATGGTGGTCATTTGCATTTGTCTGCATTTTTAGGGTTTTAATAGCCTTTTGCGGATTTTTAATAGGCTTTATAGATTTTTCTGGAATTTAAATAGGGTTTTTGTATTTTTTAATAGTTTAATTTTCTTTTTAGAATTTTATAGAATTTTTAAATAGATTTTTTAGAATATAAAAGATTTTAAATAGTTTTATCATTTTTTAGAATATGATAGATTTTTAAATAGATTTAATAGTTTTAGATAATATAGAAAATATTATAGTTTTTTCTTTTATGTTAATAGAAATTTTTAATAGTTTTTTAATAGGAAAAAATATCTTTTAATAGATTTTTCTTAGTTTTAACTAGATTTACTAGTTTTAAATAATATTAGAGATTAAATAGGATTTTATTAGTTGTAGTTTAATAGAGGTTTAAATAGAGTTAATTAGATTTTTAATCATTTTTAGAGTTAATTAGGGTAATTAGTTTAATTAGGTGTTAATTCTGTTTTTAGGTTTAATCAGATTAATTAGGATTTTTAGGTCAATTAGGATTAGTCTTAATTAGTATAATTAGATTTAATATTTTTATTAATCAGTTTTTAGTTTTTTAAGGTTTTGATCAGCTTTTCATTGGGCCCAGAGGGGATTTTCGGAGGCCCACATCCTTCATTATCAATCCAATGCATTTTTTTGTGCAGTTTTTGGCCAGAAGCATGCCACTTGTCAGTATATAAGGCACACACACGTTGCATTCTGGGGACCCCACCACATCAATTAAGACTCTCCCTCCACACGCCACGTCGCCCCCAGCTGGCCACCACTTTCCCTCTCTCTCTGTGCATGTTTGTCACGCGTTGCACATGCAAGCCTCCCCTTCACCACCTGTCGTCACCACACACTCGCCGGAACATCCCGCCGACGGCCATGCAACAACCCTAACGACTAACTCCGACCGCCGCAACTGATTTCCGGCCACCGTCTTCTTCGCCGGAAACCCCAGATACCCGAAATCTCCAGAAATCCATTTTTTCCCTCCGATCGTCTCCGATCCCCTCCGTTCGCCTTCATCCACTACCTCGCCGGAGAACTCGGCCACGTCGCCGGAAACTTCAAAGGATTCTCCAGATCCTTCATCAAAGTTTTCCAGAAACCACCCAAAACCTGCGTCATTCTTCAGCGAAAACCCAGAAATCGTTCAAGCACCTTCGTTCTTCATCGTTTCCCAGGAGCAATCTCCTTCAGTTTCCCAGATTCGCTCGATCTTCTCAGGATCAAGAAGGTTTTGTTGTCTTCGTGTTCTTCATCAAGAACTCCATCAACCTCGTAGATCCTTCATCTAGATCTTTCCTTCAAGATTCTCCAGGATTGCTTCAAGTCCTTCAACGAACTTCCTCCAGAACATTCCAGGTCCTTTCGTTTCATCTTCATACGCGTTCGTCAACCACAAATTCTCCTGCAAGCGGCTTGGATCTTCGTTGAAGGAGTTTCGTTCTCCAATACGCTCCAGTTCTCTCCAGATTCATCTCTAGGTATGCTTTCTGAAACTCGTTGCATGTTCTATAGCTTCAGATTGCATTGTTTTCACTGATCTATAGAATGGCTAGGGTTTTGAGGAATTGGTTGATGCGTAGTTTGAATGTGTAATGCTGAGATTTGTTTGAGGCTGACCTAGGATTGTTAGGGTTTGAGTGTGTTTGAGGCATAGATTGATGGTATTGCTGAGTTCGTGTTTGATTTTGGTTGAGAGTTTGAGAAGAGAGAAAGAGAAGTTGCAGAGAGGGTGAGGAAGACGAAGGTGAGCGGCTAGGTCATTGGTGAACAGTGTTTAGGGTTGGGGGAAGGTAACTAGTTTTTGTTCGTTGGTTAGGGTTAGGGTTTGGGCCAGGCCCAAGCGTGCTTGCTGAAAGAACACCCCCCATTTGCTCGTATCCCCCCCCTTTCGTGTGAGGAACAGAATGAGTGTGGGCTGGGCCTTATGCCCACTGCTAAACGCACCCCACCATAACGTAAGCCCAATGAGAAATAACATGGAAAGCATACTAGCTGCACCCCCCCGTGCGTTTTTTCTTCTTTCTGTTTTTATTAATTGTTTTTGATGTCATTGGGCCAGCGCCTAAGTGCTGGGCGCACCCCCCATTCAGGCCCACCTTAGGAAATGAACTTAGAAACATTGCTGTTAGCACCCCCCTCCAATTTTTTTTCAATTTCTTTTATTTTCTTGCATATTATAAAATTCATAACAAAATAAAAACAATTAATTTTTGATTTCTTGTTTTTTCTACCACTTTATAATAATGTCTAGAAAATTGTATAAAAATAAAAATGTCATTTTATTTTTGTTTGCTATTTTTGGTATATTTTCCATTTAATTGACTTTTTTTAATATTCTTTAGTGCATGCATATTATTAGAAAATTCATAAAAAATAGTAGATTCGATCAAATAATTCCGTTCTTTTTTCTGTAGACTTGTAATTCCATGTAGAATTTTATAGTGCAAAAACATCAGCTTAATCATGCATTTTCTGTTTAATTGCATTTTTGTATTGTTTTGATATTGAATAATTGGTTTGTGGATATGTCTGCTGTGTTGATTTTGATTCTTTCATCTGGTATTGAATTTTGTTCTGATTTTTTAGTATGTTGTCATAGAGCCATGTAGGTTTCCCGTAGATTTTTGATAGATGTTTGTAGGGTGTTCTGATATGTTTTGTCTGAGCTTGAGAATAGGAGAAGTCTTGATGGCTTCTGACTTTGAAGTTCAACTGTGGTTGAACTTCAGAGATAGTTTCTTGTGGTTTGAGGACCTGTGAGTTCTTCTTGAAGATGGGAGCTGGTTGAAGTCCAATTGGAGCTTGCAAGGATGCATTGGATTGAGGCTTCGTCTAGGAGCTTGTTATCTGTTTGTGAGGTTCGAGATCCTGAAGTTTGAAGGGAGTTTATGGTACTTTCCTGAGGAAGGCACTATGAATGACTTTCATTCTTTCTTCTCACCTCTTTCGTAAGTATCCAATGATGTTGGAGCCAACTTGTGAGTTTAATTTCTCCTGAGGAGGAATGTAAACTGATCACATGTTGTTGAGCCACATGGGATACGATTCCTAAGTGGAAGCCTCCTAGTACTTTCCTAAGGAAGGTCCTAGGGGTCTATTCACTTAGTTCCATTAGTTTATCTAGGATTTCTCAAGTATCCAATGATGTTGGAGCCAACTTGTGAGTTTAATTTCTCCTGAGGAGGAATGTAAACTGATCACAGTTGTTGAGCCACATAGGATACGATTCCTAAGTGTCAGCCTCTTAGTACTTTCCTGAGGAAGGTCCTGTGGGTCTGTTCACTTAGTTCCCTTAGTGCATATAGGCTTTCTTAAATATCCAATGATGCCGGAGCCTTCATGTGAGTTTAATTTCTCCTGAGGAGGAATGTAAACTGATCACAGTTGTCGAGCCGCATAGGATATGACTCCTGAGTAGTAACCTCCTGGTACTTTCCTGAGGAAGGCACTATGAGCTTGTCTGCTTAGCTCCCTTTCTCTGGTAAGCTTGTTCTGAAGCTTGGAGACTGGGATTGATTCCTCTTGCTTAGGGTTTTGATTGAAGTTTTGCTTAGAGTTTTGTTTAAGTGTTGCATAGAGTTTTGTTCAGAGATAGATTAGAAGTTTGTTTGTTGGGGGGCCTGCTCAGGTTTTGTTTAAGCTTTGGATAGAGGTTTGCCAGATTAGCTAGCTTTCTCTTTGTGTTGTTTGATTTGTATGGTGTTGTGTTGCATTAGACTTAGGTGTTCATCTAAATAGTTCTGAGGTAGGTGCATCTTAGAAGTAGACTTTGTGCGCATGAGAAGTCGAGGCGGTCCTCCTTCTGCTTGTTTGTTATTGCGTGGCTTTGCTTGTTGGTATTTGGTAGAGCTGAGCTCCCTTACCTCTGTGGCTTGCGGCCTTTGTGCCTTGTTTGTTTAGTTGTTGCATTCATGCATATTTTCGTTATTTCTTTGCTTTGCAGTATTTCCTGTTTTGCCGTTTAGTCCTGTTGCCATGATCCCTTAGGAGCTCTGACTTCTCCGCTGCGCAGTTGTTATGATAGACATTAGGATAGTCAACCAGGCATGATATCAATAGGTAGATTCCCCTTTTCTTCAGCTATAGTTTTAGGGTGTCTTTTCCTTTTCCTTTCAGTAGTAGCTTTTGAGTAGCTTGATCCGTAGTTAGCCGAACTACAGCTGCTCTGATTCCTCGTACCAGACGATGATATGTAGGCATAGGATGCGATATCCTAGCGAGCACACTAACAACTAACCTTTGTTCTCTCGCGGCTGTGCGATCGAGACTTTCCCGCTGACAACTAATTGTTTCCCCTTTCTCTTGCCCGAGCGCATTTGAGACCAGATCGTAGTTGTAGGTCCCCGAACCTTTAGGACCAGTTTGTTTTCTCACTGTTGTGTGAGGGCCCCCTGTTTAGCCGTAGTTAGTCGAACTACGTTTGCTCTGATCTTCCATGCTGTGTGGAAGTACGTAGGCAAAGGACGCGATGTCCTGGCGAGCAACCTTCCCCCCGTTTAGACGTAGGTAGTCGAACTACGTTGACTCTGACTTTCCCATTGCACGAGGGAATACGTAGGCCCAGAACACCGTATGTTCTGTCGAGTCCTGTCCTTTTATTTTCTTTTCAGACCGACCATTAGCGTAGATAGATAAACACACCCTTTTCCTTATAAACACCAAGCGTGGATCCCATCGAGTACGATGGACGTGAGGGGTGCTAATACCTTCCCCTTGCGTAACCGACTCCCGAATCCAGGTTTTGGTTGCGATGACCATACCTTTTCCCGTCTTTGCGAGGTTTACTTCGAGCGTTTCCTTTCCCGCTCTGAGGGATAAATAACGCACGGTGGCGACTCTCCTGTCAAGCCGGCGCCGATTTTCGCAGTAGCGACAGCTGGCGACTCTGCTGGGGATTTATAGCATCTATGGACTTTTCCCATCCCTTATGCTGGGACCGTTTCCCATCCCCTACGCGAGTCAATCCTAGCGCTTGGGTGTTTATTTGCTGGGTGTTGTGTATATGTGTTTTACTTTTTCGCACTTTACTTTTCCGCACCTTTACCTTTCCGCATTTATTTTCCAGCATTATATTATTGTGATTATTGCTGTGGGCAAGGGAGGTTACTGTGAGTGAGAAGCCGGACTTGGGCTTGAGTATGCACCTAGATATAGTTGTGGAGAGTAGTAGACGAACCTGTCTGCTGAGCAGGCACAGTTCCCTATGAAATCTACGCTCAGACGAGATTCTCGCAGAGGTGCTCCTTTCCGGTCCTGAGGATCTGAGGGGAGTCCAGACGTGAGGATTGTCGACTCTGGGGACCGATCATTTGGAAGTCAGCTAAGTGAGGCCTCTTCATGACTCGATGATGCCACTCCTTCTGGGAATCACATCGTCATTCATGAAAGTCTGTGACGCTGATGACCGCATAGGATGCCGTACCTTTGTCCGTGGATTAGGTCTATCATACCTGTGAGAGGGATTGGATTATTGCAGGAAAACTGGCCTTCAGAAACCATGATTCAGTAGTTATCAGATGGTGTTCTTGATTCATCTCCAGGTGTGTTGTCTGGGTCAGATGGGTTTCTTATCTGAGGTTGATGCTATTATCAGATGGTTTTCTTGTCAGATACAGAGTTTCAGATGGTTTTCTTACCAGGGGATTGATATTTTGAGTATCAGATGATAGTTAGTGTCATGAGGTTCTGGTGACTGTGGTGGTTTTCTGTTCCTGATCACAGAGATGTTCCTCTTCAGGATACAACATAGCCCCTGTGTTCACAGATTGCATTATTTATCATATTGCATCATTGCATTACCATCTGCATTCAACTAACGTGCGTGTATTGCAGGTACATATTTTCCCTCCCAGTTCTGGTGTTTGTTCCTAGCAAGACATGGAAACCCTGAAGAGAGTATTGACCTACAAGTTTCCGTCTCCGGATATCAGTCTATTGTTAGAGATGATTACTATTGCTAAGAAGAGGGTAATGGGTGACTTCAGAAAGAGATATGGGAGGATTCTGACCTATGTTTATCAGCCATCAGCCTACGAGACCAGCGGCATCTATACTCTGTTACAGTTTTACGACGCGGAGCTCAGGTGTTTTGTATTTCCCGACTTTGTTTTGGCTCCTACCCTGGAGGAGTATTCTGCACTTCTGGATATACCGATCCGCGAGCAGATGCCTTTCTATCGTACGGACGCTGAGCCTAATCTGGCTGAGCTTTCTGCCATCCTGTACTTGAGAGAGTCTGAGCTGTCTGGGAAGATGATCAGAAGAGGAGACGTATGGGGATTTCCGTTGGATGTCCTGGTAGAGAAGGCTCGGGAGTATGCCCAGAAGGGTAGCTGGGGTATTTTTGACGTCATCCTTGCTGTATGTGTTTATGGCATCGTGTTGTTCCCAAACATTCTTGATTTTGTTGACTCAGATGCCTTCTATATTTTGGCTGCGAAGAACCCAGTTCCTACTTTGCTGGGAGATATCCACCATTCAACTCATTACCAGAATGAAAAGCGGCGAGGAAGGAATGTGTCTTGTTGTGTACCTCTCCTGTGCAGGTGGTTCACCAGTCATATGCCTAAGTTAGGCCCTTTTGTCACCTCTATCGATTCTCTAGGATGGCCCGAGCGCTTAATGGGATTGACTGCCGAGAATGTGGTGTGGGTCAACGAAGAGGTATTCGGAGTTGAGGTTATACTCAAATGCGAAGGATTCCCGAATGTTCCTTTAGTAGGAAGAAAGGGGTGTGTCAATTACAACCCTTCCTTATTGATCAGGCAATTTGGGTACGTACCTCAGGGAGCGCCGAAGCCCGAGGAGATACAGGAATCTCTGTATCTCACCGGGGCAATAGGGAAAGAGATGCTGACCAAGCTTGAGAAGGCATGGAAGAACTTGCACAAGAGAGGGAAACCTTCAGGTAGCAGAGGGGATATTCGAGTTCCTGGCCCGTATGTGGAATGGATTCGTGAGCGAGCTATGAAATTCCTCATGCCTTATCCAGCGGTTCAGCCATTGCATCCTTCTCCGGTGGAGGAGCCTACCACTGTGGACATGCAGGTATTCAAGCAGCTGATGGCGGAGAAAGAAGAGCTAGCAAAGGCTAAAGAGGCTTTAGAGCAGGAGAATGCCCAGCTTCGTCATGAAAAGATTGAAACAGGATATTTTTCTAAGCAACAGGCCGAAACTCTGAAACATCTGAAGACTAAGTTATTGGAATTGACTGAAACCAAGAAGCGTCTGGAGTTAGATGTAGACTCAGTTAGTAGTGTGTTGGCCACTAAGAAGCAAGAGCTGGAAAGGGCCTACACGAAGCTAGCTAAGTTCAGAGAGCACTGGGATCTCACTATGACCAAGCGCAAAGAGCGGGAAGAAGAGCTGAAGACACAGGTAGCTCAGTTAGAAGAACAGGTCAAAGTGAAGACTGAAGAGCTTGAAGAAGAAGCCTGCCGCCGATACGAGGCCGAGCGCAAGCTGACAGATGCCATGAAGAATTTGGAAGATTTCCAGCATAGAGCAGATGCCAAGAGACCTAAACCTGGGGGCGGTGCCAATGATAAGGCTTGGGAAGACTTTGTCAAAGACATCCAGGGGACGGTCAGAAAAAGGGATCAGTTGATAGAAGGCTTGATTTATCGACCGGATCACGCAGAGACGAAGAAGATGGTCGAGGACTTCCGCAACCGTACCCGTACTTGATTTCTCTCTTGTATTCTGTTGTGTTGAGATCACCACCAGGCATGTTGGCTGGGATCTTCTTTATCATATCAGCTGTATGGAGCATAGTTATGTAACCTCTTGACAAGACTGTTATTCTAATGAATATATGAGGGTTTTTCTAAATATTGTCTTTATGGTTTATCTTGTCTCGCTACCACTGACACTGGAATTGGAGGGGAAATATCTCCAATGCACACATGCACGTTAGCATTTTTGTATTTCTGTTTGCATAAATCATATTGCATAGCATTACTCTAGCAGAGCAAAGCACTTATCCAGCCTTTGTTTGCACTAGAGAGTGATTCTCGGGGAATTGTTTAAGGCAAGAGTGGAGTGTCGAAGACGACCAAGGGGCTGAAGCAGAGTTGAGCAGTGTAGTCCGTTACAGGTAATTGGTAGCTATGGCTGAAAGCAATTTCCAGGCTCCTAACACTTTGACAGGGTTTACTATGGCGTCCAACCATCAGTATGATTCTATGGAAGGCTTCCCGCAAGCGAACAACGTTACTGCAGACCAAGTTGTACAACCTACTGTCCAGAACCGAGATCGACATGAGCAGTTTGTTGCCCGAAATGAACGTCATCCTCCTGCTAACAACCAAGGTGTTGTTTTCCCTGTGATGAATTACCGAAGAGATATTCCAACGGCTGGGATGGTAGATCCAAGAGATCTTGAAAATGATAGAAGACTCCGAGCATTGGAAGAAGGTATAAAAGCCTTAGAAGCGAAAGATGCCGTTAACCTGGATGCTGTGGACATGTGTTTGGTTCCTGACCTGGTGTTGCCGTACAAGTTCAAAGTGCCGGAATTCGAAAAGTACACGGGAGATAGCTGTCCGAAGCTGCATTTGATGATGTTCTGTCGAAGGATGACTTCGTTTGTGCGAAATGACCAACTAATGATCCATTGCTTCCAGTATAGCCTGACTGGGGCATCCTTAAGGTGGTATGTGCAATTAGAGAGTAATCAGATTCGATCGTGGGTGGATTTAGCCAGAGCTTTCATGAAGCAGTACGATTACAACCTGGATTTGACTCCTAGTCTCGTAGATCTGCAAGAATTGTCTCAGGCGGAGAATGAATCATTCAGAGGGTATTTGCGAAGATGGAAAGAATTGGCTGCTAGTGTTCAACCACCGCTTCCGGAAAGGGAACTGGTTGACATCTTCTTGGGTACTCTGAAAGGCCATTATTTTGACAAATTGTTCAGTTGCACAAACTTTGTGGGCCTGATGAGATTGGGAGAGCTTGTTGAGAGAGGACTCAGGAGTGGAAAGTTTCGAGATGTTCCTTACGTCCCAGTGGATGAGATTGAGTCAGTTGTCAGTTCTCAAGAAGAGTGGGAAGGAGATGACGCCACCTCAGAATCTCTAGCATCTCAGGATCAGTTTTCAGACACTTCAAGTCAACGGTCATCCTATCGTCGAGTGCGTCAGCACGCCCCACGAAGACCAAGGAAACCTGAAAGGCAGTTTACTCAGCTACCGGTGTCGTACAGTCAGTTGTTGCCAGAACTGGTCAGAAGCGGATTGATAGTGCCGAAAGAGACTAAGCTGGTGATTCCACCATATCCTCCAGGTTTTGATGCCAGCGCCCGCTGTGAGTACCATGTTGGGGCACAGGGGCATTCCACCAATGATTGTAAGGTGCTTAGAAGTCAGGTTCAAGATCTGTTAGACTCTAGCCGTATTTGCATCACCCCTCAGGGTTTTGTTCAGATTAATGATTTTCCATCCTCCAGTTGTGTGGGTTCGTCAGTTAATGTCATGGAAGACTCCACAGGAAGTGTGTGCTCTGAAGATTGTCAATCAGAGAGTTCAGTTGAATATGGGAGAAGTTTCTAGAGGTTTCCGCGCCGGGTGTCATGTCTGTTTCTCTGCCTAACCCGTTTAGTTTTTGTGCACTAGTGTTTGCCGACCACCACCAGGATTGTTGGCTGGGGTCATTGTATTCGTACTCATTTGTGCTTGCGTGCTGCTTTTGTTGGTTGTACATGTGTGGGAGATGTTCGTCTGTATGCTGATAGCTTGAGTTTCTCTTTGTCTCGTTATGAATATGTGTTTGCTTGCTGCATTGCGTTATCGTTTAACAGGTACATCAGAACCGTGGGTCTTATTTCCTCATCGTCCAGTTTGTTGCAGGAATTCCTTCAGAGATATGGAACAGAATCAGTTCGAATTGATTGAAGTCCGAAGCCAGCTGGGGCAGATGATGAGAGACATGCAAGAGATGCGTCTGGAGCAGAAGATTCTCAAAGAGGAAAACAGTCAGCTGAAGACCCAAGTGAGCTTGATCATGGAAGTAGTCAAGAATGTGCTTAGGAAAGAGGACGATCAGCTATTTGAAGCCGCAATGAAGAAGCTCGCGCCACCCGTGCATGTGGAACCTGAGCAGCAGCAACAGAAGATGCATCCGGCTCAACGGAGGATCCAGGAAGGGAAGACAAAGAGAATATTTGAGGCACCGCCTATGACATATGCTGAGCTCTTGCAGACGTTATTGAGGTTTAATCTGGTTAAAAAGAGAACGTTGGAACCACCAACGAGAGTGCTTCCTCATGGGTACGATGCCAGTAAGCAATGTGAGTTTCATTCTGGGGCACTCGGACACGACATTGAGGGTTGTCATGCTTTTAAGCACAATGTTCAAGACCTGATTGACTCGCACGATATTGAATTCACGCCGAGCGGCGTAGCTGTGCGTATTGCTCCTGTCTTAGTCGATGCTAAGATGACAGATGTTTCTAAAGCTGCAGTGGGTCAGAAGCGTATCCTGGACTCCATGGTGTCAGAATCTCCAGGCCCACAACTGTTGCCTATTCCTGGGGCAGATCTGAGAAAGAAAATGGCTAAGCATAAGGAGGGCGTTAATCAATACATTGAAGGTCAAGAAACCGATGTTGCATTTGATACGAAGGGTGTTCAAGAGTCAACCCGATACCAGCAGCAGCAGCCTCAGCAGCAGAACCAGCAGGGGTATAAAAGATATCAGAATCAGGCTCCCCTGGCAAGCCGTTATCTTGATACTCCACCTATGCCATATGCACAGCTTCTGCAAACGTTGCTTCAGCTCCAATTGGTTCAAAAAAGGACGTTGGCTCCCTTAACAGGGGCACCACCACCGGGGTATGATGCCAATGCTACTTGTGAATTCCACACTGGGGCACCTGGCCATACGATTGAGAATTGTAAAGCTTTTAAGCACAAAGTGCAGGATCTACTTGATAGGGCAACAATCAGCTTCGGGCAGGAAGGTCCCAAAATCATCTGAATGAAGGAGGAGGGGCTCTATAATTTGGTTGTGTCGTTGCAAGCAGATCAGGACATCATCAGGATGCCTCTAATAATTGACGGTGAAGATAGTTGGTTCAGCAGCAGGACAGATGTGAAAGCCCGGTTCTCGGAAGCTAGCATATTTTCTTTGTTTTAGCTTGTCATTTCTTTACATTTGTAGTTGCTTTCCTGTTTGAATTTGTAATCTTGTTTGTAAAACTTGTTGTTTTCATTCAATTGATGATAATGAAATAAATATGCATGTTTTGATTAAATCCATTCGTGTTCACTAACTGTTTTTACAAATGTCCAACGCTTGGTTAAGAAGAATTTGGGGAGGATGACGAAAATGACCGACAGGCAACTGCCGATATTGTATGCTTTTGAAATAAAACCTGCTGATGATGTACAGGCATTGTTTCAAATCCCTAAACACCGGAGATATAAGGAAGATAATCCCTTGTCAACCCCTTTGAGCCTTGTAGTAGGAGTTCTTTCTGCAAGCGAAAAACCCTCAATCTTAACCTGGGGCAGGGTAGGTGTTAGCTAATTTGACCAAGCGTCCAAATTGCAAAAGGAGTGTCCGTTCGAGGATCAATCACACCTCTAGAGGTCGTGCCTAAAAGACCACAATGGTTCAATCAAGAGTGGGGCAGTCACATCATTCCCCAAAGAGTCAGACAACCAGTGTCACACGACTTGTTCGAAAAAAAACGAAGGGAAAAGAATCAAAAGCCCTCTAAGTCAAGAAAACTTCAAAACAAATGACTTAGGCAAAAATGAGGGCATTCCGCTGGACTTAAAAAAAAAAATCAAAAGAAACTCAAAAGGAGTCAGTCCAGGCAAAAGTTAGGGATATAAAAAGAAAAAGATGAAAAGGATCAAAAGAAAAATCCTCGATGGAAATACGAGTCGTGTGACCTCAAGTGTCAAAGACGAAAAGTGAGTGGCTGTCGCTCCAAAAACTCATAGTTTCTCGAACTATCATTCCTATCTTTCAACCTCTGAGAGGTGAGCGCTAACGTTGAATTAGCTGAACGTAGGATGGGAGAACATCAAGGAGAATGGGTGGGTTAAATTAGACTTTGAGCCTTTATCCTTTCTTTCAAAACCGTGAACCTGACCACGTTACAACCTTCAAAAGTCCTAATTGAAGCCGGTTGTTTCGAAAGCATACTTCGGTAAAGGTCGCGTCGATTCTGACTCTTAAAAGGGTTCCTCTTACCATGATGGTACTAATGTTGATAAATGTTTTGTGCATTATATGCCATGAACTGTTTTTCTTTTTCCCAGTGAACAGATTGGATGTCAAAGCTGTCATATGTGTTGCATTAATACATCTGTTACGCAGAACAACTTGTTTTACTTGCGAGTAAGCGCTTGACAGCAGAAAAGCTTCCTACAATGGAAGGTACGGTCAGGATAAAATGCAGAACGCCCGAATGTTCCAAGAGCAGGGGCAAGCTATTATTGTGATCCTCAGTCAGGTCAGCTTTCCGAAGTCAGTTATCCTGGGGCAATCAGGTTGAGATTCAGGCAAATACGGCGTAGTCAGGGGCACTACTTTGAATCCAATAATCAGGGGCATGTTATATCAGACCATCAGGGCCAGATTTGCAGATTTCCTTTCGAGGACTATCCCCACCAGAGGCCCCGTAGGCTGGGGCATATTAGAAGCGAAAGGTTTGGTCTTCTCCGTATCAGCAGGGTTATTCACAGTCATTCGAGCGGATTCAGTCGATTGTCGAGAGCAAGACGAATTCGGGAAGTCGTGTCGCTATCCTTTGACTCTTCCACTGAAAGGCTGCGTATTCAGACAGAGTGTTTTCCAGCGTCAGTTGTACCTGACCCAGCAAGATAGCTTAAGAGCTCAAATCCATGTTTGCGATCACTGTGAAGCCCATCAGTATTGGCGCATCGGTTTCCAGATTCGAGCTTCATCAATACGCAGGAAGACTCCGTCTATTTTTTTCCAGCAAAGCCCAATTCGTCGGGTGAGCTATCCCCAGAGGAGTCCAATCATACTCGGCACATCTACTATTCTCCAGCAGAGTTATATTCCCCAGCAGGGTATTACTTCGTCAAGGTGTTCGGTTAAGTTCCTAATATCCCCTAGCGAAGTTGATTTCACTCTCCCAGCATTTATTCTGCTGGGATAATCCTGTGATATCCGGTTTATCCCCAGCGGAGTTGGCTTCTTCTTCAACATTCATGTTGCTGAAATGATTTTCTGTGCCCAACTCTCTCCGGCAGCTCGAGCCTGCATTAGCATATTGCATGCATCATCATATTTGCATCATACTTGCATGTCATTTTCAAAATGCGTAGCATTTCCATCCTGAATGGAGCATTACGCCATAGAGAGATTAAAGCATTTGCATATGCATACGAAGCATAAGTCAGGTTTTCTACCAGCCTCAGATGGCGCGTGAATTACTCTGTGATCAGTTCAGGGGCATTTATCCAGCGGCAGTGTTCAGACAGTTTAGCAGATTATTTGTATCAGATCATACAATAGTTATGCTTTGATCAAGCAGTCATCTGATATCGGCAGACTTTTCTTCCCGTCAATTCATATTGACGATGTGTTCCTCCAATAAGTGGATTCCTCCGTCTATCATTAGACGTCTTGAGTTTGAATGTAGTTTTCTTTCCGTCTATCAGTAGACGATGTGAAGTTTCGGTGATTTTCAGTGGGGTTCAAGACAGGGTTTCTCTAGAATGTAGTTTTCTTCCCGTCTATCAGTAGACGATGTGAAGTTTCAGGCTATTGTTCAGCGGGTTTCTTATTGCCAGATCATACGTATGGTGAGTTTCCCCAGCGAGTCTTCTCTGGCTATCTTTGGTTGTTGAAGGGTTTCAAAATGATATTGCGGATAGTGGTTTTCTTTCTGTTTATTGGATGAGATGACGTTTCAAGAGGGACTTTTCTGACCGTCAATCCTTATTGATGTCGAGGCTCTTCGAAGAATGTTCAGTTTTCGTGATTGTCGATTCTTATTGACAACATGGTTCTTTAAAGGTGGTTTTCTTCCCGTCGGTCCATACTGATGATGTGGCCCCTTCAAGGATATTGATCTTTCCATCAATTCCCGTAGACAGAAGGATTCTGAAATTCGAGGGATGGTGTTGAATGGCGTAATGGTGTCTTTCCGTCTACCCTTAGACGATGTGAGTATGGAGATTATTTCTTCCCGTCTATCCTTAGACGATGTGAATTGATTTGTTTCATCGATCAGGATGATCCCGTCTATCCTTAGACGATGTGAGTATGCGATAAGAATTTCCTTCCGTCTATCCTTAGACGATGTGAATTGATTTGTTTCATCAATCAGGATGATTCCGTCTATCCTTAGACGATGTGAGTATGGAGATTAATGATGTCTTTCCGTCTATCCTTAGACGATGTGAGTTCGGAGATAACGGCGTCTTCCCGTCTACCCTTAGACGATGTAAATATGGAGATTATTTCTTCCCGTCTATCCTTAGACGATGTGAATTCGGAGATTATGGTGTCTTTCCGTCTATCCTTAGACGATGTGAATTCGGAGATTATGGTGTCTTTCCGTCTATCCTTAGACGATGTGAGTATAGAGATTAATGGCGTCTTTCCGTCTATCCTTAGACGATGTGAGTATGGAGATTATTTCTTCCTGTCTATCCTTAGACGATGTGAATTGATTTGTCATCAATCAGGATGATCCCGTCTATCCTTAGACGATGTGAATATGGAGATTAATGGTGTCTTGCCGTCTACCCTTAGACGATGTGAGTATGGAGATTATTTCTTCCCGTCTATCCTTAGACGATGTGAATATTGATTTGTTTCATCGATCAGGATGATCCCGTCTATCCTTAGACGATGTGAGTATGCGATAAGAATTTCTTTCCGTCTATCCTTAGACGATGTGAATTCGGAGATTATGGTGTCTTTCCGTCTATCCTTAGACGATGTGAGTATAGAGATTAATGGCGTCTTTCCGTCTATCCTTAGACGATGTGAGTATGGAGATTATTTCTTCCTGTCTATCCTTAGACGATGTGAATTGATTTGTCATCAATCAGGATGATCCCGTCTATCCTTAGACGATGTGAATATGGAGATTAATGGTGTCTTGCCGTCTACCCTTAGACGATGTGAGTATGGAGATTATTTCTTCCCGTCTATCCTTAGACGATGTGAATATTGATTTGTTTCATCGATCAGGATGATCCCGTCTATCCTTAGACGATGTGAGTATGCGATAAGAATTTCTTTCCGTCTATCCTTAGACGATGTGAATTGATTTGTTTCATCAATCAGGATGATTCCGTCTATCCTTAGACGATGTGAGTATGGAGATTAATGGTGTCTTGCCGTCTATCATTAGACGAGGTGAGTATTCAATCAGGGTGTCTTCCCGTCCATCTTTGGACGATGTGAGTATATTTCTCTTCCTGCCTATCAGTAGGCAATGTGAAAGGATCAGGTGTTTTGTTGCAACCCTAGGGTTTGTCATATGGGGTATCACAAGTAATGGGTATTCAAATCAGGAGTGCCTTATCAGATGATTGATCAGTTTGGTGCCGTAATGACTGGGCTCGGTTCTGGATTTTATTCCCCAAGCAGTTTACAGTATATTCTCGCGGTTGGCAAATTTTCGGGTTTTATTTGTATTCAACCGTCTCGTACCTCCGAATGTTTGAAGGCTGAACACTCTTCAACCCTTCAGGTCCAGGTCGCTTGAATAGGGGCAGCTGTTGCACCCTAAAATTTGACCAACCGATTCTCCTATCTGACTCGTGGTTTAATTTCATATTCGCCGATCAGACGCATGATATTTGCGCACAGACAGAGGATATCAGGGTTACAGCTTGATTTTCGCCTATCAGATACGGCAGATCCAGTCCAGATCAGCAGGGTTTTATTCTCGGGAAATTGTGCGCTCCTCGGTGATTTTTAGCTTGCATGGTGATTTTGGGATATTCTGACGCCCGGGGTTCTCTGTTCGATTCGATCTGGTCTCGTGCGCTCTTTTATGGTGGTCATTTGCATTTGTCTGCATTTTTAGGGTTTTAATAGCCTTTTGCGGATTTTTAATAGGCTTTATAGATTTTTCTGGAATTTAAATAGGGTTTTTGTATTTTTTAATAGTTTAATTCTCTTTTTAGAATTTTATAGAATTTTTAAATAGATTTTTTAGAATATAAAAGATTTTAAATAGTTTTATCATTTTTTAGAATATGATAGATTTTTAAATAGATTTAATAGTTTTAGATAATATAGAAAATATTATAGTTTTTTCTTTTATGTTAATAGAAATTTTTAATAGTTTTTTAATAGGAAAAAATATCTTTTAATAGATTTTTCTTAGTTTTAACTAGATTTACTAGTTTTAAATAATATTAGAGATTAAATAGGATTTTATTAGTTGTAGTTTAATAGAGGTTTAAATAGAGTTAATTAGATTTTTAATCATTTTTAGAGTTAATTAGGGTAATTAGTTTAATTAGGTGTTAATTCTGTTTTTAGGTTTAATCAGATTAATTAGGATTTTTAGGTCAATTAGGATTAGTCTTAATTAGTATAATTAGATTTAATATTTTTATTAATCAGTTTTTAGTTTTTTAAGGTTTTGATCAGCTTTTCATTGGGCCCAGAGGGGATTTTCGGAGGCCCACATCCTTCATTATCAATCCAATGCATTTTTTTGTGCAGTTTTTGGCCAGAAGCATGCCACTTGTCAGTATATAAGGCACACACACGTTGCATTCTGGGGACCCCACCACATCAATTCAGACTCTCCCTCCACACGCCACGTCGCCCCCAGCTGGCCACCACTTTCCCTCTCTCTCTGTGCATGTTTGCCACGCGTTGCACATGCAAGCCTCCCCTTCACCACCTGTCGTCACCACACACTCGCCGGAACATCCCGCCGCCGGCCATGCAACAACCCTAACGACTAACTCCGACCGCCGCAACTGATTTCCGGCCACCGTCTTCTTCGCCGGAAACCCCAGATACCAGAAATCTCCAGAAATCCATTTTTTCCCTCCGATCGTCTCCGATCCCCTCCGTTCGCCTTCATCCACTACCTCGCCGGAGAACTCGGCCACGTCGCCGGAAACTTCAAAGGATTCTCCAGATCCTTCATCAAAGTTTTCCAGAAACCACCCAAAACCTGCGTCATTCTTCAGCGAAAACCCAGAAATCATTCAAGCACCTTCGTTCTTCATCGTTTCCCAGGAGCAATCTCCTTCAGTTTCCCAGATTCGCTCGATCTTCTCAGGATCAAGAAGGTTTTGTTGTCTTCGTGTTCTTCATCAAGAACTCCATCAACCTCGTAGATCCTTCATCTAGATCTTTCCTTCAAGATTCTCCAGGATTGCTTCAAGTCCTTCAACGAACTTCCTCCAGAACATTCCAGGTCCTTTCGCTTCATCTTCATACACGTTCGTCAACCATAAATTCTCCTGCAAGCGGCTTGGATCTTCATTGAAGGAGTTTCGTTCTCCAATACGCTCCAGTTCGCTCCAGATTCATCTCCAGGTATGCTTTCTGAAACTCGTTGCATGTTCTATAGCTTCAGATTGCATTGTTTTCACTGATCTATAGAATGGCTAGGGTTTTGAGGAATTGGTTGATGCGTAGTTTGAATGTGTAATGCTGAGATTTGTTTGAGGCTGACCTAGGATTGTTAGGGTTTGAGTGTGTTTGAGGCATAGATTGATGGTATTGCTGAGTTCGTGTTTGATTTTGGTTGAGAGTTTGAGAAGAGAGAAAGAGAAGTTGCAGAGAGGGTGAGGAAGACGAAGGTGAGCGGCTAGGTCATTGGTGAACAGTGTTTAGGGTTGGGGGAAGGTAACTAGTTTTTGTTCGTTGGTTAGGGTTAGGGTTTGGGCCAGGCCCAAGCGTGCTTGCTGAAAGAACACCCCCCATTTGCTCGTATCCCCCCCCCCTTTCGTGTGAGGAACAGAATGAGTGTGGGCTGGGCCTTATGCCCACTGCTAAACGCACCCCACCATAATGTAAGCCCAATGAGAAATAACATGGAAAGCATACTAGCTGCACCCTCCGTGCGTTTTTTCTTCTTTCTGTTTTTATTAATTGTTTTTGATGTCATTGGGCCAGCGCCTAAGTGCTGGGCGCACCCCCCATTCAGGCCCACCTTAGGAAATGAACTTAGAAACATTGCTGTTAGCACCCCCCTCCAATTTTATTTCAATTTTGTTTTTTCAATTTCTTTTATTTTCTTGCATATTATAAAATTCATAACAAAATAAAAACAATTAATTTTTGATTTCTTGTTTTTTCTACCACTTTATAATAATGTCTAGAAAATTGTATAAAAATAAAAATGTCATTTTATTTTTGTTTGCTATTTTTGGTATATTTTCCATTTAATTGACTTTTTTTAATATTCTTTAGTGCATGCATATTATTAGAAAATTCATAAAAAATAGTAGATTCGATCAAATAATTCCGTTCTTTTTTCTGTAGACTTGTAATTCCATGTAGAATTTTATAGTGCAAAAACATCAGCTTAATCATGCATTTTCTGTTTAATTGCATTTTTGTATTGTTTTGATATTGAATAATTGGTTTGTGGATATGTCTGCTGTGTTGATTTTGATTCTTTCATCTGGTATTGAATTTTGTTCTGATTTTTTAGTATGTTGTCATAGAGCCATGTAGGTTTCCCGTAGATTTTTTATAGATGTTTGTAGGGTGTTCTGATATGTTTTGTCTGAGCTTGAGAATAGGAGAAGTCTTGATGGCTTCTGACTTTGAAGTTCAACTGTGGTTGAACTTCAGAGATAGTTTCTTGTGGTTTGAGGACCTGTGAGTTCTTATTGAAGATGGGAGCTGGTTGAAGTCCAATTGGAGCTTGCAAGGATGCATTGGATTGAGGCTTCGTCTAGGAGCTTGTTATCTGTTTGTGAGGTTCGAGATCCTGAAGTTTGAAGGGAGTTTATGGTACTTTCCTGAGGAAGGCACTATGAATGACTTTCATTCTTTCTTCTCACCTCTTTCGTAAGTATCCAATGATGTTGGAGCCAACTTGTGAGTTTAATTTCTCCTGAGGAGGAATGTAAACTGATCACATGTTGTTGAGCCACATGGGATACGATTCCTAAGTGGAAGCCTCCTAGTACTTTCCTAAGGAAGGTCCTAGGGGTCTATTCACTTAGTTCCATTAGTTTATCTAGGATTTCTCAAGTATCCAATGATGTTGGAGCCAACTTGTGAGTTTAATTTCTCCTGAGGAGGAATGTAAACTGATCACAGTTGTTGAGCCACATAGGATACGATTCCTAAGTGTCAGCCTCTTAGTACTTTCCTGAGGAAGGTCCTGTGGGTCTGTTCACTTAGTTCCCTTAGTGCATATAGGCTTTCTTAAATATCCAATGATGCCGGAGCCTTCATGTGAGTTTAATTTCTCCTGAGGAGGAATGTAAACTGATCACAGTTGTCGAGCCGCATAGGATATGACTCCTGAGTAGTAACCTCCTGGTACTTTCCTGAGGAAGGCACTATGAGCTTGTCTGCTTAGCTCCCTTTCTCTGGTAAGCTTGTTCTGAAGCTTGGAGACTGGGATTGATTCCTCTTGCTTAGGGTTTTGATTGAAGTTTTGCTTAGAGTTTTGTTTAAGTGTTGCATAGAGTTTTGTTCAGAGATAGATTAGAAGTTTGTTTGTTGGGGGCCCTGCTCAGGTTTTGTTTAAGCTTTGGATAGAGGTTTGCCAGATTAGCTAGCTTTCTCTTTGTGTTGTTTGATTTGTATGGTGTTGTGTTGCATTAGACTTAGGTGTTCATCTAAATAGTTCTGAGGTAGGTGCATCTTAGAAGTAGACTTTGTGCGCATGAGAAGTCGAGGCGGTCCTCCTTCTGCTTGTTTGTTATTGCGTGGCTTTGCTTGTTGGTATTTGGTAGAGCTGAGCTCCCTTACCTCTGTGGCTTGCGGCCTTTGTGCCTTGTTTGTTTAGTTGTTGCATTCATGCATATTTTCGTTATTTCTTTGCTTTGCAGTATTTCCTGTTTTGCCGTTTAGTCCTGTTGCCATGATCCCTTAGGAGCTCTGACTTCTCCGCTGCGGAGTTGTTATGATAGACATTAGGATAGTCAACCAGGCATGATATCAATAGGTAGATTCCCCTTTTCTTCAGCTATAGTTTTAGGGTGTCTTTTCCTTTTCCTTTCAGTAGTAGCTTTTGAGTAGCTTGATCCGTAGTTAGCCGAACTACAGCTGCTCTGATTCCTCGTACCAGACGATGATATGTAGGCATAGGATGCGATATCCTAGCGAGCACACTGACAACTAACCTTTGTTCTCTCGCGGCTGTGCGATCGAGACTTTCCCGCTGACAACTAATTGTTTCCCCTTTCTCTTGCCCGAGCGCATTTGAGACCAGATCGTAGTTGTAGGTCCCCGAACCTTTAGGACCAGTTTGTTTTCTCACTGTTGTGTGAGGGCCCCCTGTTTAGCCGTAGTTAGTCGAACTACGTTTGCTCTGATCTTCCATGCTATGTGGAAGTACGTAGGCACAGGACGCGATGTCCTGGCGAGCAACCTTCCCCCCGTTTAGACGTAGGTAGTCGAACTACGTTGACTCTGACTTTCCCATTGCACGAGGGAATACGTAGGCCCAGAACACCGTATGTTCTGTCGAGTCCTGTCCTTTTATTTTCTTTTCAGACCGACCATTAGCGTAGATAGATAAACACACCCTTTTCCTTATAAACACTAAGCGTGGATCCCATCGAGTACGATGGACGTGAGGGGTGCTAATACCTTCCCCTTGCGTAACCGACTCCCGAATCCAGGTTTTGGTTGCGATGACCATACCTTTTCCCGTCTTTGCGAGGTTTACTTCGAGCGTTTCCTTTCCCGCTCTGAGGGATAAATAACGCACGGTGGCGACTCTCCTGTCAAGCCGGCGCCGATTTTCGCAGTAGCGACAGAATGGAGCAAGCTTGACTTTCTTCTTTCCGATCCACTCCTTATGCTCTCAGGAAGAGGATGCAAGCTTCAATTGTAGTTTATTTGAGGTGAAAACTCATATTCGAAAATGAAAAATGTTTGGAAAATTTGAAATTATCTCTGCTTTCTCCAGCTGCAATTCTCTCTTCTGAGCATTAGGGCAACCTAAAATTCTTTTATATGATGGGTTTCTGATCACCATGCAGGCCCATGTTGGCTTATTGGTGAGATTTGAAAAAATGCCAAAAATGATGCCACCCTCATGCACACGCGTTTTTGCTTCCTTCACACCACATGAGCTCAGCAATTTTAAGTGTGTGGAATGTACAATTGATTTGAATTGGTTTGGGCTTTCCATTTGATCCATACTCCAAGTTTGAAGCGAAAACTTTTTAAGGAAGAAATTTGAAAATGAGGCATTTCATGGCATTTTGTGTTGGTCCATTTGAGGTAAGTTCCTTTATGATCATGTATTGGTGTGGAAAAGTTCAAATGTGGGACAAAATAAGACATATAATGTACCAAGTTCATACCATGACCAAAAGTTAAGATTTCACCTTGAAAACCTCCCACATGGCCATGTAATTCCACAATTTCCATGAATTTGGAGTTCAATGATGTAAATAAAGCTCTTAGGTACAATTTTCATGTTGGTTAGAAATGCATTTGAGGTACATAAGTTCAGGAAAATGGCGTTGAAACAAATGACCTATAATGAAACTTTACCAAAATACCCTTGCCTTGTGAGGTCTATAACTTGAGATGTACAAATAGTATCAAGGACTTCTATGACTTTTTGGAAAGCTAAGACCATGAAGAACAACTTTCATGTTCAATTGAAGTTAAAGAGAAACTTGATTCTAGGTCAAAAATGCCTTGGAAATGAGTTAACTTTTTGTTGACCAAAATTCTATTCATCTGAGATCCCTAACTTGTTGTCATCATAACTTGAGATGTACAAACTCAATGGATGTTTTATTGTACTCAAAAGAAATCTAAGAACATGATCTACAAGTCTCATGTTTTCATGAAAATGAGACATAGCTTGCATCATGGGTGATAACACGAAATCATATTGTTTATTTGGCTTGATTTACATGCATTTATTTGTGACTATTTTTAATTTATCTTGATTTATATTCTAGTTTACGGTTAATTTACTTCGTTGTGCAGATTGTGGAGAATTTGGATTAAAGAAAAAAAGAAGAAGAAATGGAAGGAAAAGACAGAAGAAAAACAGAAAATAACAGAGAAATGGATTTTGTGCGTGTGACGCTCGTCACAGCTTCCTCACGGTCGTCACGGACCCTCACGGTCGTCACAAGAGTGTCACGACCGTCACGACCCCAAGTTCAGTAACATGCAAAAACTAAAGTGACCATGAGCACGTCCAACTTAACTTCTTCCTACGAATTCCTCCTTTTCTCCTACAGTTTCTCCACCAACTGCCCACTACTGGAAGTTACTCCCATTTTTCCCATAACTCATGCATGATCTCTGGAAGTTGAGAAAGGAAATATCTCCTCTAAATAGGCCTGAGATTCACAGCATTTGGGGGGGGGGGGGATTCTACGTCCCGAAGGGCTCCCAAGGTTCCGTTGAAGTCATTTTCCCATTTTTATTGTTCCTTTTATTTCGTTTCCTTTTTCCTTTTAGTTAAGAGCATTGTTTTTCTTTCTGCAATTTTATTTGGCCAAAGTAGAATCCTGCCGACATTGTGGAGGACTACTCTTCGATTTTAGTACTACTTTCCAGGTTCTTCTTAATTTAATTATTACGTTATTTTCTGTCATAATGTATGTTTTATTGTTTTCCTGTTTATGTTTATTTCCGTTTACATTAATTACCATATCTAGCTAAACCGCATAAGTCGCTATGTAATAAATTAGTAAGACGAGATTTGATAGTAACCTGTGTTTTCCTTCCCATTCTGGCCGTCGTTTTTAATTAAAATCCTCTAAATAAACCTTCGTCGCGAAAGCGAGAAATTATTTACCGTAGTTTCGCCACGACAATGGGAAACTCATTAAGGCACGAACCGGCACGCGAAAGCTGGGGTTCAAACCAGATAGTAAAAACTAGGAATTTATTTTAAACACAACGAAAGCTCTTTAAAAGAAATCAGAATTTATTTGTTTTCAAAAAGTAGTTTTAACCCTGAATGGGACTGCGAGAGCGTACATTCCGCCTTAGAATTATGACCCGAGTCAACAACCATCGTGAGGCAAAGGTCTTTAAACGAGTATTTTCTCCTAAAAAGTGTTTGCAAAGACTAAAAAGCACCGGCGACCTGTCGAATCCCCCATAACTAAGGCATTGCATACCGATATCCCTTATCAATATATTTCTAAAACTAAAAATATTTATTTCCTTTGCATTTACTTTCATTCGCATTTAACCTTCCAAATCCCATTAGCCTTAGCTTTACGCTGCGACCATAGATAACAGTAGATTGACATTGGTCTTTGTGGGTTCGACAAATCTTTTGTATTACTTCGATATTTTCGTGCACTTGCGGACGCATTAAGTTTTTGGCGTCGTTGCCGGGGACCAACAGTCAATATTGTGATTCCGTTGTTGCATAGTATAGACTAAGGCACTCTTATCTAAATCACTATGTATACCCCATATTTCCCTTATAACTACCACCCCAATACTATAATTACCACCCCTAATATTTTGAGGAACCATAAGATCCACCTAAATCTGACCTCGAAATATTATTAGAAGATCTCAATCCGATGCATTCTCACCCAAATTCCCTCTACAATGAAGACTCTAAATATTGTGAGGAACCGCAAGATTTCGACACGTCCAACCTCGAACAATTACTAGAAGAATTCGATGCGACGCTTACTCACTCCAGGATAAAATCTATGATGGAACGTTTTGTGGAGACACAAACTCTCCGAAATCAAGATTTCAGAAAGCAACATCTCTAAATTAATGAAAATCTCAAGCGGATGAGCAATATGGTCGATTCCCTCGCAGCTCACAGCGAGACTTTAGAGATTCAAACCTCCCTGCTTACACTTATACCACTAGGACCCTTCCAGAAGGACATATGAATGTTGTAAGAACCATTAATGAAGAACGATTAGAAATTCCTAGGGAGAGTGATCATGAGTCTGAGGAGAGTTTTTGTGAGAAAAGCATAATTATTGAGAAAAATCCACCGACACCACCCGAAAGGGAGGTTGTCAAAGAGGTAGAGAAGGAAGCACCTATTGTTGCCCCTCCTCCCTATACCCCACCTATTTCTTTCCCACAAAGGGCTGTGGAAGCTAAGGTAAACTCCAAATCCAAAACATATGTGGAGGTATTGGAAAATATCCATACTAATGCACCTTTGTCTAAGGCCCTTCATAACAAAAGAAAATTCAAGGACCACGAAACTAGGGTCATCATTACTGTTAAAAGGGTAAGATCAACTTTTAAGGTGGTGGATGAAATAACTAAGCCCAAATTTGAAAAACTAATACTCAGAATAGATCCAGAACCACCACCACAAGTTTAAAACAATGAACCACCCTACATAAGAAAGAAAAGAAAAGGTAATGGATATGAGAGATGGCTTGATAAGTGGCCATGGAAACCGAAGACTATTCAAAGTTCAATCGAGGAACCATTCTCGAAAGAACCACCATGAGTACTTGCACTCCTTGGCTGTCGAGCTATCGACGTTAAACAAAGCGTTGTGTGGGAGGCAACCCACAAGGTCTTTATTTTAATTTGTTTGTTTAAATTTGCAGAAAATAAAGAAATTTATCGCTTGTTACGCTTTAGCTATATCTAGGCGAAAACTCTCTAGATGACGATCTGAGAAGATGAGCTATGCCCACGGACATTCCTACGAGTGTCGCTGTTGGTGGGGACACTGATGGTGAATAGTTCCTCTTAAAGCGAGCAACATGATGAGCTGGTTCGAGAATTACACAAACAAAGGTATCTCAAAATGCCCGCCGCCGAAGTAGAAGTGATCAACAAAGACAAGGATAGAAAGAGCAGTAGCATTCATACAGGTTCTATCTTTCCTTTTCCACCTTTTACTAAACATTGAGGACAATGTTTGGTTTAAGTGTGGGGGAAGAACTCTATTGTTTTACATTTTATTTCATGCTTCTAGGAATTTTATCTATTTTTAACATTATGTCAAAGTCTTTGCATGTGCTGTCGAGTCTTTATGCGTGGTTTTTGCTTGTTATTCAATTTCCCCAAAATTTCAAATTTTCAAAATTCTAACCTCCAACAAATTTTTGCTTCGATTCATGACATGGTTCTCTGAGAGTATATAGGTTGTTCAGGCTATGTTAGAAAAACGTGGGAAAGTTTTGATAAAATTGATATCGTCCTGACACCCTTAACCCCCTAAATATGCAAAATCAATTTGAGTACCCATTATGCCGAGACCTTAAAACTCCAGTTTTTTTTAGTAATCCCTAAGTAGTCTATTTAAGCAGTCAACACCATCCTAGACACACTAAGTAAGAAACCGATGCAAATAAGTGTATGATCTCTAGTTTAAAATGAGAAATTAAGAAAGAAAAAAAAATTATGAATAAAAAGACATGTTCCTTCTAAGTTAGGTGCTCCTCACCCGATCACTTAGCCCAACTGTACAAACTCTTTAAGTTAAACTTATGCTTAAGCATATTTGCCGAAAAAAGTGAAATAACAATGAGATCATAGTCACTAACATGTTTACTTGCCATGAATGTGTATGGGATAACGAGCATAATGTGATTGCACTATAATGAAATGGGGTGAAAAGAGAGCATGAGATATAGGTTGAGTTATAATGGCATGATTCAGATTAGTTTGCATAAGTAGGGAGTTTTTGAAATTGTGTCGTTACGGTATCCTTGGTATTGATATTTAGTACCTGTCGATCTAACATTAGCCTAGCATCCACATATGATTAGAGTCTCGTCGTGTCATTATTTCAAATTATGCTTATTTCTTTCTACCGTGTTGGTTGATTGCTTGAGGACAAGCAATGGTTTAAGTGTGGGGGTGTTTGATAACACGAAATCATATCGTTTATTTGGCTTGATTTACATGCATTTATTTGTGATTATTGTTAATTTCTCTTGATTTATGTTCTAGTTTACGGTTAATTTACTTCGTTGTGCAGATTGTGGAGAATTTGGATTAAAGAAAGAAATGAAGGTGAGAAAATTACTTAGAAGGGGGGGGGGGGGGGGGGTTGAATAAGTAAGACTAAAAATCTAAGATTTGAACACAGATATTTTTATCCTGGTTCGTTGAATACAACTACTCCAGTCCACTCTCTCAAGAGTGATTTGCCTTTCTCTGTCAAGGACTTAATCCACTATTTAATCAAACAGATTACAATAGCAACACCTAAGAACAACTGTTCTTAGTCTTCTCAAGAGCAACTGATCCCAACTGGATCCTCTTAAGGAAAACCTTTTACAAACAATGTAAAACTTTTACAAGAGTAAGAATGCTTCTAATAAGCTGTTATCACAACTGTGATATTTCTCTTAAGTTAAGAACAATATTATAGCAAAATAAAATAATAAGAGCTTTGAGAGTTTTGCTATGGTGAGAGATTTTGCTAGAAGTTCGATACTGAAGAAGATGGAGTGGACTTCTTTATATAGGTGCTAAGATCCAAGAAGTCTTGTTACGTTGAAGGCTGTGCAGAAAAGCCTGAAGCCTTTTGTCTTTACATTGGAGGCTGTGCTGAAACAAGCCTGATGCCTTTTGTCTTCACTTGCAGAAAACTTTCCTCAGAATGGAATGCACAGATAAAACCTTTTTGTCTGTGTCCTTGTGTCTAGCACAAAATAGGAAAGAGCTGTTGAGATAAACCAACGTACATATTTAAATCTTCTTCAAAGTAAGTTCAACTTTCAACATTAGAATCTGAATCTTCAGAGTCTCCAGAATAGAGATCTTCTGGATCTTCAGAGTCTTGGATGTTCTTCAGATTGAGCTGAATCAGAGTATGTGCAGCTTGTGTGCTTGAGCGTGTAAATCTATCAGAGCAGAGTCTTCTATGCTTTAGGGGCTCCTGCTTCAGAATCTTCAAGAGACAGTAATCAGATTCTTCTGAGAGCAGCGTTCAGATCTTCACTTAAGATGCTCTTGAACCTATGAATCCCTTCATAATAACATTGTTCAGATCCAAATTTGCTTTCTTAAGATAATTTTCTTTAGTGCCTGTAGCAAACAATCTAGAACACGTTTAGAGTATATAATTCTTGAATATAAAATTCATAAGTGTTATCATCAAAACATAGAGATATAACTAAGACACAATCTGTGTTCTTACAATCTCCCCCTTTTTGATGATGACAAAACATGAGAAATTTTGTTCAATAAAGAGTATGAATTAGAAACTCCCCCTGAGATTAACAATCTCCCCCTGAAATAAATACTTCAATAGAATAGAATACTTCCCTTTCTGATTAAGTATATTTCAGATTCAGAGCCTGATGAAAGAGTTCCGAATCAAATCTTGATGCCAGATACATATGACTTCCTTTAGTCAGAGCGTCTGGTTATCATCTTGCATGAATTCTCTTTCAGAATAAATGTATCAGAGTAAGATATCAGAGTTATCAGAGTTGATTGAATACTCAGATTTTCTTTAGAGGATCAGGTTCTGGTTGACACAGTCTCAGAGTAACTTCAATGAATTATGTCAGATATATCAATGTAATCTGAAAGACTTAAATTCAAAGTAAGTTAATAAAATGTCTGAATTTCAGTTTTAGTAATTGCTTATAGGTTGAACACTCAGTTTCTCTTTTTCTCCCCCTTTTTGTCATAATCAAAAAGATTTTCAAAGGCAGAAAGATATAGAAGAAAAGAGGCATATAGGAGCAAACATATTATCATGCAATTAAAACAAACCAAAGTTCACAGTCAAACAGGCAGAAGCCAAAACACATAACACAACAAAAACAAACAGACAGCAAAAGCAGTTCATGTGCAAAACAACAAATAAGACTAAGTCTGGCGAGAGGCAATAAGGGTCAGAAGCTCTGTCATCTTGGCAGCTGACTCTTCTTGCTTAGACATCCAGGTCTTGATTTCATCAGTTGTCTTCTCTTGCTTGATCATCCAGTCCTTTATATCCTTCACATCATTCACAAGTTCTGCAACCACAGATGAAGACGGAGCAGATGCAGTGGCAGCAGGGTTCCCTTCAGATTGGTTTTCAACAGAAGCTTGTTCAACCATTTCAGATTCAGGAACTACTGGAGGAGCAGCTTCCAAAAGTAATACAGGAGGAGGAGGAGGCATGTTCATCAGAGTTACCTTGATTAAGTCTGCAAATAGTCTTAGCAAGCTTAGAGCATTTAGCTCTAACTTTTAAGGCAGCCTTGTTGAACATCCAGATGAAGCGCTTCCAAGCAGTATTCGAAACAGTTGGATCCAAACTAGACATGCATACAGCCTTAACACGATCATATTCAGAATCTAACTCCTTTTTGAAAATATCAAACATAGTATTAACACATGATCCTAGATCTGACTGTTCAGACTGTCCAGAGGAAAAAGGATTAGGGGTGTTAACAGGAGTAGGTTCAGATGGTTGTGGTTGAGGTGTGGGTGGTTGAGATGTGTGGATGTCAGATTGAGGGAGTTCAGATGGTTGAGGAAAAGTCTGATTTTCAGATGGATTGGTTTCAGGTAGTTGAGGAATGGTTTGGTTTCCAGATGTTTGAGTGTCAGATGGCTGAGTTTCAGATGGTTGTTGATGAGATGGAGAGTTTGGTGGGGTATGAAACAAGGCAATGTTAAGATGTTTCTTCATAACACTTTCAGAGCGAGCTTGTTTGAGTGATTCTGAATCACAATCAGATGAATCAGATGAATCAGAAGATTCATCTGAGTGAACAGATGTTGAAGAGATTATAATTGATTGATTGAGGGGTTGAATATCAAGAATATTGTCAGAAAGATTTGGATCTTCTGAGGGAATTGTTTGTTCAGAGTGTTCAGTTTGAACAGTCTCTGGTTGGTTTTGTTCTGAAATAATTGTTTCTGGTTGGAGAGTCTCTAATTGGGGATCCTCTGGTTGTGACAAAGTTGGTTGTGGTGTTACTGTTGGAGAGTTTTCTGGTTGAGTTGGTTCTGGTGGTGGAATTTCTGATTGAATTGATTGAGGTTGTGGTTCAGATGAAATTGGTACAGGAGATGATTGTAAATTTACTGGTTCAGAGGAGAGTGGTTCAGATGAAGTATTGACAGACTGTTTGGATTTTGAAGTTCTTTGTCTAAGGTTTGGAGAGAGTTGTGGTGATGAAAGGGGTGAATGAACAGTAGGTGTAGGATCAGATGCTAATACCTGTTGAATGGTGTCTCTGATCTCTTCCAGAGTAGCTTCTCTAGGACTGATTCTGGCTTTCTTTCCTTCTTTCTTCTTCTTTCTTAAAGCTTCAGATGCTTTTCTCTTCTTCTGAACTGATCCTTCTTCAGCTTTCCTCTTACTTCGTCTTTCCTTCATCAGATTTGGCAATTCTTCTCCTGGTTTCTGAACAAGATTAGCAGGTAGAGGAATTCCTTCCTTTAGACATTCAGTAATGTACATCCAGACAAATTCCTTTGGTTCATCTGCACTGAATAGTGGAAAGTCTTCCACAAGAATTCTTCTGCCTTGAACCTCTTCAGAGTTGATCTTCCTTAGTTGTCCTTTCAATTCTGAAATGATTTTCATCCTTTTTAGATTGAGTCCATTTATTTCAGAGCCAATGATGTAAGTCAAATCTTCTGTAATCTTCGCATCTGTCAGATGCTGTACCAGCTTGTTCTCAATAAGGATGTCTGAAATCAATCTTCCCAGGGGTATCCACGTCCTAACTTTACCAGCTTTAGCTCTTACCTCCTCTCTGGTTTCTTTGACATGAGTTAGTAGATGACTGAAGATAAGATATGGTAGATCCACTTTGACATTCTTGCTAATGCAGTACATGAAATACAGATGTTCCGAACTCACATAGTCTGGTGAGTTGGATGGTTTTCTGTGAAAAAATGTACTCATAAAGATTTTTGCCCAGATCCTATAAATGGGTTTCAGATCTTTGACCTTACTTGATGGCATTCCAGCTATAGTAACTTCTTCATAAACCCTAGCCATATCAATGTGAGAAGAAGCAAGGTTTGAAACTCCATCAGATTCAGTATAACTGAACAGTTGCCTGATCAGTTTTTCAGTAATAACTATCTCCATTCCAAGAACCGAGGAATGAATAAACTTGGGACCAGCGCTTGCATGAATCCAGAATTCCTTTACCAGTGATGGAAATACAGGACCCATTAATCTTTCAAAGTATTTCTCCCAACCTTGAGCTTTAATGGCAGGAGTTAGGTCGAACCCATTTTCCTTTAACGAATCAAGATCAATGAAGCTTTCACAGAGAACCTCCAGATCTGCCACTGGAGTGAATAATGTTTGTTCTGGTTCTTTGTACATTATAGTCTTGTTGGGTTTTGCAGCAGTGTTTGAAGTAGACGCCATTGAAGAAGAAGAGGATCTTGGTTTAGGTTTAGGGTTTTGGTAGAGTTTGAAAAGAGAACAGAAACGCATGAATGTATTGAATGTGGAAAGTGTGAAAATAGTGTGATATGTGATATTTATAGATAACCAAAAATCAAGCATAGGGCACACAAAAGACACTTACGCACGTTTGGACAGCATGTAATGAAAAATAATCATTTCACTTTAAATTTATGACAGCTGGGGGAAAACCAAGAAAAGTGAGATTTTCAAAGCAATACCTCAAACGTCAATTCAGTTGACCACTCCAGCTTTTCAGATACTGAGTGATACGTGTTTGCTTTGCATGCGCATCTGATGTCTCTCAAGAAATGAAACGTTTCCAACTTTCAGATCTTCTGAGCTTGTTAGTTCAGAGTTTCACCAAAAAAAAAATAATTGAATATATATAATTGAACGAATAGACAGATGAAATACTTCAGATTATTAAACATTTTGCATCTGAGAGGTTGCCTCTGAGAAATATTACTCTGGACACAAATCCATACAAATATTTTTCAGAATGAACTTAAATCTATCTTCAGCAAGGGGTTTTGTGAAAATATCAGCCCATTGATGATCTGTATCAACAAAAGCCAAATTAATTACACCCTTCTGAACATAGTCTCTGATGAAGTGATGTTTAATTTCTATATGTTTTGCCTTAGAATGCAAGATTGGATTTTTTGACAAACATATAGCAGAAGTATTATCACAAAAGATAGAAAGATTACTCTCATAGATTTGATAATCTTCTAATTGACTCTTCATCTAGAGCATCTGAGTACAACATCCAGCAGCAGCAATGTATTCTGCCTCTGTAGTTGATAGTGCAATGGTAGGTTGCTTCTTGTTGTACCATGAGATCAGATGACTTCCAAGAAACAGACAGCTTCCAGAAGTGCTTTTACGTTCAACTCTGTCTCCAGCATAGTCAGCATCACAGAATCCAACTAATGAAAATTCATCAGATCTTCTGTAACACAAACCCATATTAGCAGTAACTTTCAGATACCTTAGAATCCTCTTAACAGCTGTTAAGTGTGATTCTCTAGGATCTGATTGGAATCTAGCACATAAGCAGACACTAAACAGAATATCTGGTCTAGAAGCAGTCAAGTATAGAAGAGATCCTATCATACCTCTGTAGAGTTTTTGATCTACCTTCTTACTTACCTCTTCCTTACCTAGAGTGCGTGTAGGATGCATTGGAGTCTTTGCCATTTTGCTATCAACCATGTTGAACTTCTTCAGAAGCTCTTTAACATATTTGGTTTGATGTATGTAGGTGCACTCTGGAGTCTGGTTGACTTGGATTCCCAAGAAGAATCTCAATTCTCCCATCATGCTCATTTCAAATTCTTCCTGCATACATTTAGCAAACTCCTTTCCAAGCGTAATATTTGTTGATCCAAAAATAATGTCATCTACATAAATTTGACAAATCAACAGATCTTTCTTAACAGTTTTACAGAATAAAGTTGTATCCACTTTTCCTCTGATAAAATTTTTCTTCAGAAGGAAGTTGCTCAACCTCTCATACCAAGCTCTGGGAGCTTGTTTTAATCCATAAAGGGATTTCTTTAATTTGAAAACATGATCTGGAAAGTTTTCACTTCCAAAACCAGGAGGTTGGTGGACATATACTTCTTCTTCTATAATACCATTAAGAAAAGCACTTTTAACATCCATCTGATACAGAGTGATGTTATTCTGTGCAGCAAATGAAATAAGAAGACGAATAGATTCTAACCTTGCCACTGGAGCATATGTCTCAGTGTAATCAATACCTTCTTGTTGACTGTATCCTTGAGCAACCAGCCTTGCCTTATTCCTTTCTACTTCTCCCTTTTCATTTAGCTTATTCCTGAACACCCATTTTGTTCCAATAACATTGAATCCTTTAGGTCTAGGAACCAGATCCCAAACTTCATTTCTGGTGAATTGATTCAGCTCTTCTTGCATAGCTATAATCCATTCATTGTCTTCCAGAGCCTCATCTACAGATGTTGGTTCTATCATTGACACTAAGCCAAATAAGGAAGATTCAGAAGTTCTGAGAAATGATCTTGTCCTTATTGGATCATCTTTCTTCCCAATTATCACATCTTCTGGATGAGAAGCTTTGATTCTGGAAGAAGATCCTCTGACAGTTTGTCTTTCAGAAATATGCAAGTTGTTTAGTTGGGAGGTCAAAGGTGTAGCATCTGGGGTTGCGTCAGATTCTTTGTTCTTTGCCTTTTCTGCCTCTGAGCCTTCAGAGTCTGTGAGAATCACTTCTCTATCTGCAGAACTTTCAAACTGCTTTGGCTTTTCAGAGCCAAGCTTATCATCAAATCTAACATGAATAGATTCTTCCACAATCTGTGTTTCAGTGTTGAATACTCTGTAGCCTTTAGAGCGTTCAGAATAACCAAGCATGAAACACTTCTGTGCTTTGGAATCAAACTTGTTCAGATTATCTTTAGTATTAAGCATATAACAAACACATCCAAAAGGATGAAAATAAGCAATGTTAGGCTTTCTGTTTCTCCACAATTCATAGGGAGTCTTTTCCAGAAGAGGTCTTACAGACACTCTGTTCTGAATATAACAAGCTGTGTTAATTGCTTCTGCCCAGAAATATTTTGCCAGATTCGTCTCATTGATCATGGTTCTGGCCATTTCTTGAAATGTTCTATTTTTCCTCTCAACAACTCCATTTTGTTGTGGAGTTCTAGGGCAGGAGAAATCATGTGCAATGCCTTTTTCAGAAAAATATTTTTCAAAATGTTTATTTTCAAATTCTCCACCATGATCACTTCTGACTTTAATAATTTTACAATCTTTTTCAGTCTGGACTTGATTGCAGAAGTCAAAGAACACAGAATGAGACTCATCCTTGTGTTTTAGAAACTTTACCCATGTCCATCTGCTGTAATCATCTACAATGACTAACCCATACTTCTTGCCTCTGATGGATGCAGTTTTCACTGGTCCAAACAGATCAATGTGAAGTAATTCCAATGGTCTGGAGGTAGACACAACATTTTTTGATTTAAAATGTGATTTTGAAAATTTACCTCTTTGACATGCTTCACACAGAGCATCTGAGTTGAACTTCAACTTAGGAAGTCCTCTGACCAGATTGAGTTTATTAATCTGAGATATACGTCTCATATTAATATGCCCCAATCTTCTATGCCAGACCCATTGCTCATCATTCACAGATAAGAGGCATTTTACATTTTGAACTTTAAGTTCTGAAAGGTTAATTTTATAAATGTCGTGTTTCCTCTTTCCACTGAATAAGATAGAGCCATCCTTTTGACATACAGCTTTGCAACATTTTTGATTAAAGATTATATCATAACCATTGTCACTTAATTGACTTATGCACAATAGATTATGTTTCAATCCTTCAACTAACAGAACATTAGTAATAGAGGGAAGTTTACCATTTCCAATAGTGCCAGATCCAATGATCTTGCCCTTCTGGTTCCCTCCAAACTTCACGTCCCCTCCAGATCTAAGTTCCAGGCTTTGGAACATAGACCTTTCTCCTGTCATGTGTCGTGAGCATCCAGAGTCCAGGTACCATGATTGGTGTCCTGACCTTGCTGCTAAGGACATCTGCAACAGGGATTATTTTGTCTTTAGGTACCCAGATCTTCTTGGGTCCTTTAGGGTTAGTTGGTTTGTAGGTTTGTCTAAACTTCTGTTTTGCAACATAATGTTTATTCTGACTTGCCTTAGGTTTAAACACATAAGTACTCTTCTCAGAGCTTGTGTGTTTAATGTCATTCAAGTGACCAAATTTGAATTGAGAATACAGAGGTGTCTTCCTGATGAAAAGTTTGTCAACAGGTTTTGGATTGCTTCCAGATGAAGACTCATATCCAATGCCTCTTCTGTTGTTTCCACTAACACCATAGATCATGGAAGCCATCTTGCTTCTGTCTATGCTCTTAGTGAGAAATTTCTGAAAACTAGAGTCATATTTTTCTAAAATATTTTCAAATGACTTAGTCTCAGATTCAGATTCTTGTTGAGTTCTATCAAAGTCATTTTTGATTTTTAAATTTATTTCTTTCTGCTCAACAAGTTCTGTTTTCAGAAGATCAATCTCAGATTCAACATTGCTTTTCAACTTCTTGTATTTGAGTTTGATGTTGTTATAACTTTTAAGAACTTCTGTAACAACTTTAATGAGTTCTTCTTTGGTAAGTTTAGCCATTACCTCTTCTGCATCATCATCAGATTCAGATTCTGATTCATATCCAGAGGTACCTTCCTCTTGATCCTCTGTCATGGCCATCAGTGCAACGTTTGCACATTCTTCTTCTGATTCAGAAGATGACTCACACTCATCAGAGTCATCCCATGTTGCCATCAGAACCTTCTTCTTCTTGTTGAACTTCTTCTTAGGTTTTTCTTTCAGAAGTTTAGGGCAGTCATTCTTGTAGTGCCCAGGTTCTTTGCACTCATAGCACACCACTTCTTTCTTGGCAGATCTTCTGTGACTAGAAGATTCCTTTCTGTTGTCAGATCTTCTGAAGTTATTAAACTTCTTTCCCTTGTGCTTCCAGAGTTTGTTAATCCTTCTGGACAGCATGGATAGCTCATCTTCTTCTTCAGAAGAAGATTCTTCAGAGCTTTCTTGAATGACCTGCAAAGCTTTAGCAGTTTTGTTAGATTTTAAAGCTATGGATTTACCTTTATCTTTCTTCTGGGGTTCATCTTCCTCCAGCTCAATTTCATGGCTTCTCAAAGAACTGATAAGTTCTTCTAGAGAGATCTTGTTCAGATCTTTTGCCATCTTTAATGCGGTCACCATTGGTCTCCATCTGGTGGGAAGACTTCTGATGATCTTCTTGACATGATCTGACGTTGAGTAGCCCTTATCCAGAACTTTCAGACCAGCTGTAAGAATCTGAAATCTAGAAAACATAGTTTCTACATTTTCAGACTCTTCCATTTTAAATGCCTCATACTTCTGTATGAGCGCCAGAGCCTTGGTCTCTTTAACCTGAGAGTTTCCCTCATGAGTCATTTTGAGTGACTCAAACATGTCATGAGCAGTATCTCTGTTAGTAATCTTCTCATACTCAGTATGAGAGATTGCATTAAGCAATATAGTTCTGGCTTTGTGGTGATTCTTGAAATCTCTTTTTTGTACTTCAGTCATTGATTTTCTATCAATCTTTTTGCCATCCTCATCAGTAGGATGTTCATATCCATCAATGACCATATCCCAAAGATCAGCATCATACCCAAGAAAAAAACTTTCTATTCTATCTTTCCAATAGTCAAATTTTTCCCCATCAAATATGGGTGGCTTAGTACTGATCCTATCTCCTTCATATTTATTGTTGTAAGTTGATGTAGAAGTATTATCCATATTGACAACCAAATAAATATCAAAGTATCTTTCTCACTGGATCTTTAACTGTCACGGTTAAGTGGAGCACACGCAGAACCGGAGCTCTGATGCCAACTGAAGGTGAGAAAATTACTTAGAAAGGGGGGGGGGGGGGTTGAATAAGTAAGACTAAAAATCAAAGATTTGAACACAAATATTTTTATCCTGGTTCGTTGAATACAACTACTCCAGTCCACCCTCTCAAGAGTGATTTGCCTTTCTCTGTCAAGGACTTAATCCACTATTTAATCAAACAGATTATAATAGCAACACCTAAGAACAACTGTTCTTAGTCTTCTCAAGAGCAACTGATCCCAACTGGATCCTCTTAAGGAAAACCTTTTACAAACAATGTAAAACTTTTACAAGAGTAAGAATGCTTCTAATAAGCTGTTATCACAACTGTGATATTTCTCTTAAGTTAAGAACAATATTATAGTAAAATAAAATAATAAGAGCTTTGAGAGTTTTGCTATGGTGAGAGATTTTGCTAGAAGTTCGATACTGAAGAAGATGGAGTGGACTTCTTTATATAGGTGCTAAGATCCAAGAAGTCTTGTTACGTTGAAGGCTGTGCAGAAAAGCCTGAAGCCTTTTGTCTTTACATTGGAGGTTGTGCTGAAACAAGCCTGATGCCTTTTGTCTTCACTTGCAGAAAACTTTCCTCAGAATGGAATGCACAGATAAAACCTTTTTGTCTGTGTCCTTGTGTCTAGCACAAAATAGGAAAGAGCTGTTGAGATAAACCAACGTACATATTTAAATCTTCTTCAAAGTAAGTTCAGCTTTCAACATTAGAATCTGAATCTTCAGAGTCTCCAGAATAGAGATCTTCTGGATCTTCAGAGTCTTGGATGTTCTTCAGATTGAGCTGAATCAGAGTATGTGCAGCTTGTGTGCTTGAGCGTGTAAATCTATCAAAGCACAGTCTTCTATGCTTTAGAGGCTCCTGCTTCAGAATCTTCAAGAGACAGTAATCAGATTCTTCTGAGAGCAGCGTTCAGATCTTCACTTAAGATGCTCTTGAACCTATGAAGCCCTTCATAATAACATTGTTCAGATCCAAATTTGCTTTCTTAAGATAATTTTCTTTAGTGCCTGTAGCAAACAATCTAGAACACGTTTAGAGTATATAATTCTTGAATACAAAATTCATAAGTGTTATCATCAAAACATAGAGATATAACTAAGACACAATTTGTGTTCTTACAAGAAAAGAAGAAGAAATGGAAGGAAAAGAGAGAAGAAAAACATAAAATAACAGAGAAATGGATTTTGTGCGTGTGACGCTCGTCACAGCTTCCTCACGGTCGTCACATCCGTCACGGTCGTCACGGACCCTCACGGTCGTCACGTGCAACACGGTCGTCACAAGAGTGTCACGACCGTCACGACCCCAAGTTCAGTAACGTGCAAAAACAGAAGTGACCACGAGCACGTCCAACTTAATTTCTTCCTACGACTTCCTCCTTTTCTCCTACACTTTCTCCACCAACTGCCCACTACTGGAAGTTACTCTCATTTTCCCCATAACTCATGCATGATCTTTGGAAGTTGAGAAAGGAAATATCTCCTATAAATAGGCCTAAGATTCACAGCATTTGGGGGGGGGGGGATTCTACGTCCCGAAGGGCTCCCAAGGTTCCGTTGAAGTAATTTTCCCATTTTTATCGTTCCTTTTATTTCCTTTCCTTTTTCCTTTTAGTTCAGAGCATTGTATTTCTTTATGCAATTTTATTTGGCCAAAGTAGAATCCTGCCGACATTGTGGAGGACTACTCTTCGATTTCAGTACTACTTTCCAGGTTCTTCTTAATTTAATTATTACTTTATTTTCTGTCATAATGTATGTTTTATCATTTTCCTATTTATGTTTATTTCCGTTTGCATTAATTACCATGTCTAGCTAAACCGCATAAGTCGGTATGTAATAAATTAGTAAGATGGGATTTGATAGTAACCGGTGTTTTCCTTCCCTTTCTACCAACACCTTTTTGGCCGTAGTTTTTAATTAAAATCCTCTAAATAAACCTTCATCGCGAAAGCGAGAAATTATTTACAGTAGTTTCGCCACGACAGTGTGAAATTCATTAAGGCACGAACCAGCACGCGAAAGATGGGGTTCAAACCAGATAGTAAAAATTAGGCATTTATTTTAAACTCAGCGAAAGTGCTTTAAAAGAAATCAGAATTTATTTGTTTTCAAAAAGTAGTTGTAACCCTGAATGGGACTCCGAGAGCGTACATTCCGCCTTAGAATTATGACCCGAGTCAACAACCATCGTGAGGCAAAGGTCTTTAAACGAGTATTTTCTCCTGAAAAGTGTTTGCAAAGACTAAAAAGCACCGCGAACCTGTCGAATCCCCGATAACTAAGGCATTGCATACCGATATCCTTTATCAATATATTTCTAAAACTAAAAATATTTATTTCCTTTGCATTTACTTTCATTCGCATTTAACCTTCCAAATCCCATTAGTCTTAGCTTTACGCTGCGACAATAGATAACAATAGATTGGCATTGGCCTCTATGGGTTCGACAAATCTTTTATATTACTTCGATATTTCCGTGCACTTGCGGACGCATGAATGGGGTAAATTTTCCTTGAAGTTGGGAACTGAAGAAGGGGATTTTACACTAAGATCATCTGAAACCCTAATTTAGTAACCTCTTGAAATCTTGATTCCTCTTGATGTTATTTCATCATGACAATTCAAATACTTTAAAGTGACTTCCTATGGCTTGTGTGACTTGTAAACCAGTTTGGAAACCTCTGAAGTCCACAGTTGACCTTGAGTTGCCCAGATGAAACCCTAATTCCAAGTCCTTTGATTGAGGCTCTTGCAGATGAATTGCATGACTACACAAACCCCACCAAGCTTCTCCAAGGTACACAATGAACTTCAAAACCATGTATTGTCCAAATAAATGATCCCACAAACCCTTGATGGCCCTCTGATGATCTCCAATATAGGATATAACATCCACACACCAATCTCTCCTTTCAAGGAGCTTTGACCCTTCCATGATGATGATAAACACTTGATGGCTTGCACAAATACCTCCTGCTTGAGCTTGAAATCAAAGAGACCCTCCTCTTGAATGGCACAACAACTCTTGATCCCCTGCTAAGAACAATGCTATGCAAATGCAAATGCTAGAATGCAATGAAATACAAACCAAGTTAAGAAGAAAAGGTTGGTCAAATTTTGGGGTACAACAGCTGCCCCTATTCAAACGACGTGAACCTGAAGGGATGAAAAGCGAACGACTCTCAAACTTTCAAGGTAAAAGATGGTTGAATACTACAGATCCCGGAAATTTTCCTACCGCAAAAAGAAACTGTAACTGATAAATTCTGTTGGGGAAAATGTGATAAGATGAACGCATCCATCAAAGACATCATTCTGCCGTGGTCTGGATACAACTCAGGCAAGACAAATCATTGGATGAGGTCTGGATATCGCACATGCCAATAAAACCAAACAGTGTGAGCCGCGGTCTATATACCACACGGGAAAATAGATAAACCATCACTAGCCATGGTTTGGATACCTCACATGCTAATAAAAACACCTGGTGTTAGCCAGGGTCTGGATACCACACGGGCTAAAGAAATGAACCGGTGTTAGCTGGGGTCTGGATACCACATGGGCTTGAGCAAGTAAAACTGGTGGAAGCCGGGGTCTGGATACCATAAAAGCTTGAGCCAAATAAAAAACGGTGGAAGCCAGGGTCTGATCGTCGCACGGGATAAAGGAAATATACCGATATAAGCCGGGGTCTGGATACCGCACAGGCAAAAGATAAACCAATGGAAGTCGGGGTCTGGATACCGCATGGGCTAAAGATATGAACCGGTGGGAGCTGGGGTCTGGATACGACACGGGCTAAAGGAAATATATCGATGTAAGCCAGGGTCTAGATACCGCACAGGCAAATGATAAACCGATGGAAGTCGGGGCCTGGATACCGCACGGGCTTGAGCGAATAGATCCAGTGAAAGCCGGGGTCTGGATACCACACAGGCTAAAGAAATAAACTGGTATCAGTCAGGGTCTGTATACCACACGGGCTATAGAAATAAACCGGTGAGAGCCAGGGTCTGGATACCGCACATGATGAAGGAATGAACCGGAGGAAGCCGGGGTCTGGATACCGCACAGGCTAAAGAAATAAACATGTGAGAGTCGGGGTCTGGGTACCACACGGGCTCAATAAACCATCGCTAGCCAGGGTCTGGATGCCGCACATGCTAATGAAATAAATCGGTGTGAGCCGGGGGTCTGGATACTACACGAGCTCAAGAAATAAACCGGTATCAGTCGGGGTCTGGATACCACACGGGCTGAAAAGATAAACCATCACTGTTGGAGATACACCTGAAAACAAGAGGTAACAACCTGGCTTATGTTTCGAATGCATATGTTTGAATATGGTGTAATGCTCCATATGAAATGGAAATGTGACGTGTTTGGGAGGATGCTATGCACAATGCAAATGCAAAGGAGACACTCCAGCAAAATAAATGCTGAAGAGACAGAGCCAACTCTGCTGAGGATGACCGGGTGACAAGTACAGTTGGACTTTTGCTGGGGATTACAAGCCCTGGATAGCCTCTAAAAAAGAACTCTCCTGGGTAAATTGTTCTGCTGAGAATAAAATCCACTCCGTTGGGGATCAAAATCGACTCTGCTGAGGAAAGCGGCCCTGGACGGCCTACCAGAATACAACTCTTCTGGAGGAACAAACAACTTGGCTGGGGAAACGAATCCACTCTACTGGGGAAATCAGACCTGAATGGCCTTTCAGAATACGACTCTACCAAGGAAGTAAAGAAAACTACGGGGACTTACTCCACTCTGCCAGAGATTCCGCTCTGCTGGCAATTTGAATCCACTCTGTGAAGGTAACGATGCTGCACTTGTCCCACTGCTGGGAGAATAATCCCAAATACCTGTTGGGGATAACCAAGAACTCAACTTGCTGGGGAGAAACTAGTCCTGATCTGCTGGGACTAACTTTCTGGAATAATCTCAAGAATGAGAGCCCTGCAACAAATACAAACAAAGTATCCTGTATACAACAAGAGTTATCTCGGCTATTGTCCATGACATCGTTCAAGAAAATCAAAGTTTTAATCATGATTACCAGAGCCCACAAGTTTATGTACGCAAAGTTTTATCAAAAACATCAGGCATTTTTTGCAAACAAAACAGTAAAAGCTAAAGCAAGCACGAAAGCTTTCTGATATACAACAGATATACAAAATGTTGGTAATATGGTACAGACAACTACCATGTGTTGACTCGTCTATGACTCGCATGACTTCGATGCTTCTCCAATGCTTCGTCCTCTGAAAAGAGTGACTTGATTGGTTGACCCTCAGGTACTCCTAGAATCCGCTGTACTCGAAAAATTCAAACGCATACCGCAATCATTTGCTTTTCAAATCCCTAACATTTGCCTGAATCGCTCTTGTGGTTTTTCGATTCGTCGAGTTACCCATTTTTGCCAAAGTCGCCTTTTCAGGTTTTTAACTTTGCGGGTTTACATTCTTTTTTTGTTTTATCCCTAATTTTTTTCCTGGACCCATTCTTTTTATGGTTCACCAGGATGCCCCATTTTTGCCTGGATTTTCTTTTTCTTTCCAGCGGGTCTATTTTAAGCAAAGTATTTTTTAACTGCGTCTGCATTCACAAGGGATGTCAAATCTTCTCCATCCATGGTTGAAAGTAGTAAGGCTCCTCCTGAGAAGACTTTCCTTACAACATATGGACCTTCGTAGTTGGGAGTCCATTTGCCCCTGTGATCTGTCTGTGGAGGGAGAATCTGTTTCAACACTATGTCACCTACCAGAAAACTCCGAGGGCGCACCTTTTGATCAAAATCTTTCTTCATCCTGCTTTGATACAAACGACCATATGCAATGGATGTCAACCTCTTCTCGTCCATCAGGATGAGTTGATTCAATTTATTCCTCACCCATTCTGCCTCATCAAGCTAGACGTCAACCAAAACTCTCAAAGAAGGAATCTCGACTTCCAATGGCAGGACAACTTCCATAGCATAGACTAGCGAGAAAGGAGTCGCCCTAGTTGAAGTACGTATTGAAGTACGATATCCATCTCGTGCCAATCCTTATAGGTCACTACCATCTTCTGCTCAATCTTCTTTATGTTCTTGTTGGCGGCCTCAACGGCGCCATTCATCTTTGAGCGATAAGGAGAAGAATTGTGATGCTCAATTTTGAAATTCTGGCACAGTTCCTTCATCATCTTGTTATTCAAATTTGAACCATTAACAGTAATGATTCTCTCGGGCACTCAGTAATGATGGATGATGTCCTTCTTAATGAATCGAGCCACGACCTGTCTGGTGATGTTGGCGAAAGAAGCTGCTTCAACCCACTTAGTGAAATAATCAATTGCCACTAAGATGAAGCGATGTCTTTTGGATGCGGTCAATTCTATCTTACCAATCATATCAATGCCCCACATAGAAAAGGGCCAACGAGACGCCATGACATTCATAGGACTTGGTGGCACATGCATCTTATTAGCATAAATATGGCATTTATGGCATTTCTTGGCGTATTTGAAACAATCAGACTCCATGGTCAACCAATAGTAACCTGCCCTCAACAGTTTTCGAGACATTTCATGTCCGCCTGCATGCGTACCAAAAGCACCCTCGTGGACTTCTTCCATAAGCAACCCTGCTTCTTTTTTATCCACACATCTCAACAGAACCAGATCAAAGTTTCTTCAATAGAGTACATCATCTTTGTTCAAATAGAAATTTCCAGACAGTCTTCTCAAGGTCTTCTTATCCCGGCTCGATGCCCACAAGGATACTCCTGATTCTTGAGAAAGTTTCGGATATCATAATACCATAGCTTCCGATCTGAAGCTTCCTCTATTGCAAATACGAATGCTGGCCTATCAAGGGCTGAGATGACAATTCTCGGAGCGTCGTTCCAATAATTCACCTTGTACATCGAGGATAAGGTAGCCAGGGCATCCGCCATCTGATTCTCCGCTTTTGGCACATGATGAAACTCTACCCTGTCGAAGGCAACAATCTCCTAGCATAGTTCATGTAGGGAATCAGGTTAGGCTGACGAGTCTCCTATTCACCCTTGATCTGATTGACCACCAAAGTTGAATCACCATAGATATCAAGGTTTTTGATTCTCAAATCAATCGCTTCTTCAATGCCCATGATACATGCCTCATATTCAGCTTCGTTATTGGTGCAGGGAAATGTTAATCTGGCAGTAAATGGTATGTGTGAACCATGGGGAGTGGTAATGATTTCCCCAATTCCACTGCCGTAGGAGTTAACAGCACCATCAAAGATCATTTGCCATTGTGAACCCAACTCAGGACCTTCATCAGGTAGCGGCTCATCATAATCTTTCATCTTCAAAAACATGATATCCTCATCAGGAAATTCAAACTTCATCGGCTGATAGTCATCGATTGGTTGCTCTGCGAGATATTCTGACAGAACACTCCCCTTGATAGCCTTTTGGGAGATGTATTGAATGTCGTATTCTGTCAAAACCATCTGCCATATGACAATCCTTCCCGAAAGTGCTTTCTTCTCAAACACGTACTTAATCATATCCATCTTTGAAATCAGCATGGTTGTGTGATTCAGCAAATATTGCCTTAGGCATTTGGCGGCCCAAGCAAGTGCACAACATGTCTTCTTTAACATTGAGTATCTAGATTCACAATCTGTGAACTTTTTACTCAAGTAGTAGATGCCATGTTCTTTTCTTCATGTCTCGTCATGTTGACCGAGAACACAACCCATGGAATTATAAAGAACCGTTAAGTACATTATCAACAGTCTTCCAGCCACTGGAGGCATTAGTATCAGAGGCTCCTGCAAATACTCTTTTATTCTTTCAAATGCCCTTTGGCAATTTTCATTCCATACCACTGCTTGATCTTTCTTTAACAATTTGAACATTGGTTCACACGTGGCTATGAGGTGAGATATGAACCTTGCAATGTAGTTCAATCTACCCAAGAAACCACGAACCTCTTTCTCAGTTTTCGGTGCTGGCATTTCCTGTATAACTTTTATTTTCGCAGGATCGACCTCGATTCCTTTTTCACTAACTATAAACCCGAATAGCTTTTCTGACCGTACACCAAAAGTGCACTTGTTCGGATTCAACCTTAGTCTGAACTTCCTTAACCTCTCAAATAGCTTCAACAGATTCACGAAATGTCCTTCCTCCGTTTATGACTTTGCGATCATGTCATCAACATAAACTTCAATCTCATGATGAATCATATCATGAAACAAATTAACCATTGCCCGCTGATTGGTTTCCCCTGCATACCTTGTAACAAAAAGTCCCTCACGGCGTGATAAAAGTCGTTTTCTCCATGTCCTTCGGGGCCATCTTGATCTAGTTATATCCGGAGAAACCGTCCATGAAGGAAAACACTGAATACTAAGCAATATTATCAACAAGCACATCAATGTGGGGGAGCGGGAAATCGTCTTTCGGGATCGCTCTGTTTAGATCACGGTAATCTACACACATTCTTACCTTACCATCTTTCTTGGTATGTCAGCGACCCGCGGAGGGTAGTTCGTCACGGCAAGAAATCTGGCGTCCAATTGCTTCTGGACCTCTTCTTTGATCTTAACTGCCATGTCCGGACTGGTTCTTCTTAGCTTCTATTTCACAGATGGGCACTCTTCTCGAAGAGGCAAGCGATGAACGACAATATCTGTATCGATTGAGTTAAGATTACAGGTCATAAAATTACAGGTCAAGTTCACCACTTTTCATAACTCAAATGAACTTTTTTCCAACATGAAAGTTTCTCCAAATGGGGTCATTTGGTCAACCAAACCTCAAGTTATCAATGGGCTAGCTCGTGGTTGAAGATTGGTGAAATGAATTTTGGTAAAAGCATGTGAAAAGCCTGGTTTGTGATCTTATCAAAATTAAATCAAATATGGTCATATTTGTGCTCATTTTGAAGGGAAAATATGTTCTAAGATCATTGGTGACAAAATCAATTGCATTTGAGATATGCTTCATGGTGCATTTCAAGGTTTCTTCATGTTTAAGCAACACTTTGATTCATGGCCATTAAGATTGCAACAAGGAACAATTTTGAGCCATAGATCTTCCTTACATTACAAGGAATGGAATTGAGTAAAAAACAAGGGAAATTGGTCATGTATTCATCCATTTCCATGGGCCTCCAACTTCAAAATTTCCAAAATTCAATTGATCCATTCCCTCATTTTTGGGCCCCCAACTCATTACAAACATCTTCTATATAATCTATAGAGTACATTCATCATTTTTTTGGATGAATTTGGTGTAGAAACAGAGTGATAACAAGTTGAAAAAGAGAGCTCAAGAGTGAAATTCTATTTTCCAATTTCTCATCAATTCAAGCCAATTCAAGGATCCAGACACCTCTAGGAGCATTCAGTGATTGATTCTGAGTGGTTTTCTTGGAGAATTCGTGGACATTTGAAGCTATCCATCATCAATTTCAGAGGTAATAGAAATTCAACATATCCCATTATTTATGGATCTTTATGGAGCCATTCTTGTATCATTGCATTGCCCTTGGTGTGAATTTCGTTTCTGGTAATAATTGGGGCGTTTTCATGGAGATTTATGGTTCTTGGAACTTTCTTGGATTGACACGGGTTCAGAGATTTAGGAGGTTACAGCTTGATTCATTGCCATATTAATATTCTACATGAAAAATGGCACAAGATTGGTTCAGGAATTGTTAAGTTTCATGGAGAAACGAATGAGATAGGGCTCTAAGAAGATCACCGGAACGTTTCCGGCCACCCCACGGTCGTGCTATATTTTCCCACCTTCCTTCAAATTCAAATGGAGAAGACGCTCAGATGCCGTTGGATTGTGCATAAAATCTTGACCGAGTCCATAGATCGTGCATGGGCTTTAACTTCAGTTGCTGCTCACACTCCCCCCTTGGCCCAGTCCAAATATTCAGTTGCTTTCTTTTGCTATCCACCACGCGTTTTATTTAATTTCTTTGTTTTTTCCTTATTTTTCTTATTTCTTGCTTGTTTACTTTTAAATGCATAAAAATAGAAATAATGCTCATTAATTCTTGAGCTTTTTACAAAACATTCTTTGACATCTTAGGAAATTTTAGAAATTAAAAAATCATTTTTAGGATTAATTTTAATTTTATTAGGATTTTTTCCATTTTAATTGCCATTAAAACTGTGAGATTGCACCCATAGTCTTTTGGATTTTCATTGAGGTACCAAAACAACAAATAAGCTCCTAATATTTTGTGGTATTATTATGGAAATCTTGAGGGGTTCATGTATATTTTCTCTGGATTTTATAGTACCATTTTCATTGGTTTTGGATAGCTCTTTGTTCATCCCCTATTTTGCCCTAGTTTTGGGGTACCCTTGATGTTTTCCCTCTCTTTAGGCACTTCCTTTTGGATTATATGGATACGCTTTTTACTTATGATTACTAACACATTATAGGTGCTTGGAGAATTTATTTGGCATTTTTAGATGCATTTTTCTATTTTTGCCTTATTTTGCAAGTTGACTCATAATTTGGCACTTTCACTTGGACAATTGTATTGTTTTGGCTCCAAAAGCCCTGTATTGCTTGTGTGGTGGATATTATAGTGCTTGCTTCTTATTGTGGACATATTATAGGTCTTTTGGATCATTTTGTGGCTGTTTATATTGTACATAGCTTGCCCATTTGATGTTATACTTTCATGCTTGTACATTGTGATCCCAAATAGTTGTTTATGTACCTTTCATTATAGGTTTCCCTTGATGCCTTACCATTGTATCCTTGATATTCATTTGTGGCATAGGTTGTATGATTAGAATATGCTACCTTCTGTCCAATGACCTTGGTGTGCCATTTAAGGAAGTTTTAGGTATCTCCTTTGGAGGTCTCTAAGGCATGCCTAAAGTGATGAATCCTTGAGGACTTCCTTTGTATGGTTTGATATGGTTTTCCCTTGTTGCATTTCCTTCTTCTATTCTCTTGCATTATTTCATACTTGGCTTGAGGTTGAGATGAGCTTGTGGAGGCTCCTGCCCCACACTAGTTTCCTCCCTCACTTGCATTGCATCTTTGCTTTCTATACTTGCATTTCATGTTGGCATTCTTACAATTGTTTTGTTCTTCTTTCTTTCGTCCTCCTTCCCTTAGGATTTCCATTCCATCTTGTTCAAGATAGAATGTGATAGATATTAGACCTTTAAACCATGCATGACAACAATAAGTAGTTCCCTCCTAACCTTGACCATAGGATGAACTTTGCATGACAACTCTAGGATTGGACTAGTTCCCCTTAGTTGTGCTCTTTCTCTTCTCATCTTCAAACATCTTTAAAACACCTAATAAAGATTAATTGAGGTCGTACGCTACGAGCCTTATGCTACTTGAGAAAGGAGTTGTTGGAGAGTTTCTTTCCAACAGTCTGGATGTTTAGTATGGCACCCTTTGGGTGACATGCGACACATTCACTTTCAGGTCAGAGTCTCTAGTGCGATATCAGTTGCAAACATCCATAAAAGATACTTCTTCTAAAAAATAGAAAACAAAGATCAAACATCTTTTTGTCCTCTTGGACCTTTAATCCTTGGAAACCCTTTTCTTAAGGAGAGTTTTGTTAACTCTCGGTTCTACCGCAAACGGTAAACGCCTAAGTCTCCAAAGGTCGAGCTGCATACACCAAACTGCTAGAACCGTCTGTTAACCCTACTCGGATAAAAAAGACAAACATGTGTCTCTCGTGTCCCGAACTAAGTTTGCTCTGATCTTTCATGCCATGTGAAAGTACGTAGGCACGAGATGCGATATCTCGGCGAGCAACCTTTCCCCGTAGTTAGGCGAACTACGTTGACTCTGATTTCTCGTTCTAGACGGGAATACGTAGGTATAGAACTACTGTGTTCTACTGAGTCATTCTTTTTCTTTTCAGACCAGACCTTTAGCTAGATAGATTAATCAACCCGTCAGATAAACACAACAAGCATGGATCCCATCGAGTACGATGGACGTGAGGGGTGCTAATACCTTCCCCTTGCGTAACCGACTCCCGAACCCGGACAATGGTTGTGACGACCTTGTCTTATACCTTTTCGTCAGGTTTTTTCCGATCATTTCCTTTCCCTTTCTGTGGGATAAATAACGAAAGGTGGCGACTCTTCTGTTTTGCCGGCACCTTAATTTCACGGTAGCAACAGCTGGCGACTCTGCTGGGGACCTAACGTCTCCTAGTCGAGTCAATCTGGGGATCTAACGTCCCCTACGAGAGTCAATCCGAGCGCTTGCTTGTTTATATTTTGGTTTTATATTTCTGCTTTTATCTTTCGTATTTTACTTTCCGCACTTTATTTTCAGTATGATATTATTACTATTGTGCTTGGGGAGGGGTGTTACTTTGAGAGATAAGCTGGACCTGGGCTTGAGCATAAACTTAGACATAGAAGTGGAGATTAGTGATAAGCCTGTATGATTTGCATGCACCAGCTTGCCATGAAATCCGCGCTCAGACGATATTCTCTTTGATGACCTCTGGCCTGGCCCTTTGGGCTCGACTAGTTGTTGGATTTGAGGGTTGTCGACTCTAGGAACTGATCATTTGGGATTCAGCTAAGTGAGACCGCTTCAAGAGATGATGATGCCACACCTTCTGGGTATCGTATCATCGCTCTTGAAAGTCTGTGACGCTGATGATCGCATAGGATGCCATACGTCGTCGGCGAATTAAGTTCATACCTGTGAGTGGGCTGGGGTTATGCAGGAAACTCTAGACTTCAGAAAACCCGGTTCTTCTTTATCAGTGTGAATTTGATCCAAGGGTTCTTATTGTGGTTGGTTGTTATCGAGGCGAAGCGCTGATTATTCTCAAGCTACATCAGCAAACTTCTGATTATTCTCAAGCTACATCAGTAAGCTTGATCCCCTGTTTGCATATGCATTCGCACTTTCATTTGTGCATTTCATTAACATGCATTTATGTTGCAGGTGTGCTTTTCCCCTCAGATTCTAGTGTTCTACCTTATTGCCTGACATGGAGCCTCTGAAGAAGACCGTTGCTTACAAGCTTCCTTCTCCCGACATCAGTTCTTTGTTGAAGTTAGTTGCTTTAGGTGATCAGAAGGTGAGGGCTAAGTTCAGAGAATCGTACGGGAAACTACTCAGTTTTGTATGCAAGTCATCTGAGTTCGAGTTGAACTGATTATATGCTCTGATACAGTTTTATGACCCTCAGCTGAGGTGCTTTCTGTTTCCTGATTATGTCTTGGCGCCGACTTTGGTGGAATTCTCTGCTTTATTAGGAGTCCGGGTGTTAAATTAGATGTCGTATGTTCATAATGATGTTGAGCCTAATCTGGCTAAGCTTGCTGAAGTTGTTTGTCTGGATGCTTCTGAGTTCTCAGGGAGTTTGGTTAAGCTGAACGGAGCGTATGGGTTTCCTTTATCTTTCTTGGTTGACAAGGCTGCGCAATGTGCAAAGGACGGGTGTTGGATCGTATTCAGGGTTATTCTGGCTGTGTGCATTTATGGTATCATCTTATTTCCCAACCAGCCTAATTTTGTGGATTCAGATGCTTTCTTCATTCTCGCTTCAAAGAATCCAGTGCCTACACTATTAGGAGACGTTTATCATTCTATCCACTATAGGAATGAGAAGTGAAGGGGTAAGAACGTTTCCTGCTGTGTACCCATGTTGTACAAATGGTTCCATAGTCACCTTCCGAAGACAAGACCATTTATTGCTACTGCCAATACCTTGGAGTGGTCTTCCAGGTTGATGGGTTTGTCTGCGGAGAATATTGTATGGTTTGATTGGAATATGCTTGGAGCTGATATCGTATATAGTTGCAGTGGCTTTCCGAATGTCCCGCTGATTGGTCGGAAAGGCTGTATTAATTATAACCCTTCCTTGCTTGTAAGACAGTTTGGATACGCTCTGAAGAGTCCTCCTAATGAAGACGAGATACAGGAATCGTTGTATCTCACAGGCTTATTTGAAGCAGATACCCTACTCAGATTGGAGCATGCATGGGGTAACATACATCGAAGAGGTAAAGCATTGCTTGGAAAGAGCAATAGTCGAGCCTACGATCCTTATTTGGTCTGGATCCGTGAGAGAGCTAGGAAGTTTTTGATGTCGTTTCCTGCAGTAGAGCCATTATACCCTCCCGTGATTGAGGAACCTACTACCGTAGAGGTTGAAAAGTACAATAAGCTGTTAGCCGAAAAAGAAGAGTTACGAAAGGCAAATGAAGAACTAGAGAAGGAGATCTTTCAACTTCGACACGAGAAGAATGAAGCTACCTATGCTTTGAAGAAGCAAATTGAGGTGGTAAACATAATGAGTACCGAGTTGACTGAGGAGATTGACAAAAGAAAGTGATTGGGTATGGATATGAAGGCCGTTAGTAGTGTGCTTGCCACTAAAAAGGAGAATCTAGACGCGGCTTATTTGCAAATCTCTAAGTGGGAATCATTGTGGAATGCCACGCTTACTAGCCGCAAGGAGCGTGAGGACAAGCTGAAGCTACAGATTTCCAAGTTGAAGACGCAACTTAACGCCAAGGAAGCGAAGATTGCAGAGGAGTCATCACTTAGGTGGGATGCTGAGTGCAGATTGAGTGAGACTGTTAAGGAGCTGAAGAGTTGTAAGCTGCAGGCTGATTTCAAGAGGTGTAAGCTCGACGCATGTTTCGGTGAGGGAACTTGTGAAGAGGATGCTAGGAGTTTGCAGTCCACTATTGTCCAGCAGAATTCGCTTATACAGGGACTACTCTCCAGACCAGGCCACCCTGAGACGCTGAGATTGCTAGAGGATTTCCGGGCGCGTCACCCCTCTTAACCAGCTTTGTTGCTTTCCTCTGTACTTTGTTATCTTGCTTGTATTTGACCATCACTAGGCTTGTTGGCCAAGGTCTTCTCTATTTGAACTCAGTTGTAGTTCGTACACTGCCTATTGGCTCATGCTTATTGTCGCTCGCGCGAAAATAAGGTGCCGGCATGACAGAAGAGTCGCCACCTTTCGTTATTTATCCCTCAGAGCGGGAAAGGAAACGATCGGAAAAAACCTGACGAAAAAGGGTAAGACAAGGTCATCGCAACCATTGTCTGGGTTCGGGAGTCGGTTACGCAAGGGGAAGGTATTAGCACCCCTCACGTCCGTCGTACTCGACGGGATCCTCGCTTGCTTGTTTACTTGGACGGGTTGGTTATAATCTATCTACCTATCAAGGCTGGCTGAAAAAGAAAAGAAAAATGACTCGGCAAAGCGTCGCACTTTATGCCTACGTATTCTCATCAGAGAATGAGAAATCAGAGTCAACGTAGTTCGCCCTACGAAGGACTATGGGGGAAGGTTGCTCGCTAGGATATCGCATCCTATGCCTACGTACTTCCACACAGCATGGAAGATCAGAGCAAATGTAGTTCGGGAAACTACGACTTATTTCCTGAAAGAAGTGTTTTTTATTGTGCTTGCGATTTCAACCGCACTAGAGACTATGACCTGAGAGTGAATGCGTCGCATGTCACCCAAAAGGTACCATACTAAACATCCAGACTATGGTAAAGAAACTCTCCCACAATCCTTTCTCAGATAGCTTAAGGCTCGTAACGTACGAAAGAAATCATTCATGATTACTGTATCTTAAACTGTTTGAGATGAGAAGAGAACAGGCCCAACTAGGAGGGAGACTATCAAGTCCTACTGTTGTCATGCCATGGATTCATCCTATGGTTGAGGTTTGAACAGGGAACTCCTAGAAGTTGTCATGCATAGGTTTCAACCTAAAAGTCTATCATCAAATCCTCATCAGAGGAGATGAGAGTCCTAAGGGATCATGTCAATGATACGCCAAAACAGACAAAAGCATCAGCTTTAACAGTAAAATGCATGCAATGCAAGTGAGGGAGGAAATGTGTGTGGGGCTTCGGCCTCCACAAGCTCATCTCAACCTCAAGCCAGTCATGAAATAACAGTAATCATACTGAAAATAAACAACATGCTATCAAGCACTAAACAATAAACTGCAATCATGCAGATAAAAGAAATGAAATCATACTATCAAGCAAAATAAACACATGGGCAAGGGAGCTGGGCTCTACCGAATACCCGCAATCAAAGCCAAGCAGTAACAATACAAGCAGAGGGAGCAACTCAACCTCTAATGCAATCATGCTCCTAGACTGAACTTATTCTAGATGGACTTAGTCTAAATGCGACAGACAAATCAGACAAAACAAACAATACAGAAAAGAAAAACAGAAGAAAGCCTCAGCTCCTCCAGCAGCTACTCAGTCTTCAGTCTCCAGAGATCTCTTGCTTTCCAGGTATCAACCCTACAACATGAGTATCAACTCATCTTCTCCCTTAAGCTTCAGCTTCTTTGATCAGCTCCACCTTCAGGCTTCACTATCTTCAGGGATCTTCAAGCATCAACTTGATCTTCACAAAGTCTTCAGACTTCAACAATCTTCAAGGAATCATCCTCTTCAAAGCTTCAACTTCTATCTTCGATGGCTCAAATGCTTCAGCAAACAAGATTCAGTCAACAAGATGAGGTGAGGATGTTACAGTGCTCACTGACTTCCAAAGGATGCCATTGAGGACTTAACATCAAAGGGAAAGGCTCTCTCAAAGTTCTACCTCAGAGGGCAAGGTCACTAATCTCTCCAAAGGAGAGAGGTGAATACCCTTAAGGGACTTTATGTCACAGAGAAGGAAGGAGGTGAACAAGACACTCCTTGTTTATTGAATAAAAGCATTCTATCTAAGGCTCTACCTGTGCACTTATGATCCTGTAAACAAAACAACAAAAGCTATCTAAACTCCTCTGCAAGGTCTTCAAAGCTTCAATGATGATCCACAAGGTCTTCAACTCAATCTTCAAAGCTCACACACTCAAAGGAGAAGAAAAACAAACACAACAATACAAATTATGCCTTTAAGCAACACACATGCTAGCCATACATTCAAAAATCAATTAAAAATACTAAAACACCATACAATATTCTAGCAAAATTCTAGGGGATTCTATACATACTTACCCTTAACCCATATATTCCCCATACACTAATTTGGCCTATAAACCCCAAAACAAAATTGTTCAAGTCTACCTATACAACCTAAAATCCTAATTTGAGCACCTAAATGTCAAACAATCAAACTACATCAAATTTCAACCTACAAATTGAGAATTAAATTCTATATGACCTATGATTCAATACCTAACTATGCCAAAAAGAATGGCTCAAAAATCCTAAGGGAAAGTCCTAAAACAAATTGTACAAAATCAAGTGTCAACTAAAACATATTAAAAAGAATATTTACAAGAAAATATGCTAAAAAATATTAAACTAAAAATAAAATGGAATTTTTATTTTTATTAATTTTCTAGACAAAATTATGAATATGTGAAAAAAAGAAGAAATGAAAAATATTAATTTTTTTGATTTTTTATGAATTTTGTAAAATGCAAGAAAATATTAAAATGAGAAAATAAAATGAATTGAATTAAAAGGGGAGGGGGGTATTAAAAGTAAACACGCCCAGTTCATTTCCCTGATGGGCCAAGAACCTGGGGTGCAAATAGAAACCTTGGCAAGCCCACCTGCGTTCAGAAAATACAAAGAAAAATTAAAAAGAAAATCAAATGGCAACGGTGCAAATAGCATCAAAATTCAGTTCAAAAGTTGATTGGGCCCGTGTTGGAGGTGCGGATAGCATTGGTTTCTGAGGCCCATGGTTCACAACTTAATAGAGTGCTGCGTTTTGGTGTGAGTCTTCCCTCCGTTTCTGAATTCAAATCGTGGCCGTGCGATTAACTGAATTAGTCAAATATTATGGACAATCCAACGATGGAGAGATCATCTTCTCCAACTCAACCCTAGGGTTTTCAGAAACCCTAACTTCATGCAAGGATTTCCACTCGATCGTTCTCAATGATGGCTGGATGAAATCAAGAAATTCCAAAAGAAAAAATGCACTATTGATTACCCAGAACACAATGACATCAATAGTATTCCCTGAAACCTCTTGTATTGTTCTAACAGAATGCACGAGTGCTAGGGTTCCACCATGGTTCTCTGCTATCAACCTTAACCAAGCTTCAATCTAATGATGTAAATCTGTTCCACATGTTATCCTAGCCATTCTAAACCACACCATGCATGCTAACACTCACTGAACAGCTTGTTCTTGTTCTTCCAAGAATCAACACCCTGCCATGAAACTTCATAGATCTTCCTCTAATCCTCAGAAAATAATCCTCTACCTTAACCTAACCAGTCTAAACCTAGAACTATGGTGAAATGCATATAAATAAGGTGATATGATTGAAATCACCAACCTGTCAAACTTTAATGGTGGATGTGGTTTCACTCCAATTCAATGTCTGCAACCTTCCCTGATTGATCTCCAATGGCAGATATGAATTCTGTATGCAAAAAGATGGATGAACAAGGCTTGAATCTTGTGTTTGATCTCAATATGCTCTTCTTGCAAATTCTTCAAAACAGCTTCAAACCTCCATGGATCTTCCTCTATCTCAGTATGCAATCAATCACAAGGATCAGAAGAACATGTTTGTGGAGAAGAAAAGAATGGAAATGGCAGAGAATGAAGGTTTGCTATGAAATTGCAAATGGAAGAATCTCACTTTTTCACACTCTAATCTCACTACTCACCAACAATTATCACCAACCCTGGCCTCATTGTGATTCACCCTTCTTATAGCAATCAAAAGAATGATCTAGATACATCTAGAAACTTGTGGAATCATTTGGAAAGTTTTAGAACTTCTCATGAAATGATACATTGGATATCCATTATCTCATGCCTTAGGCTTGCCAAATTGACTTTAAAATCTCCTTACAAGAGATATTGAGAAAGAATGAGTGAAAAACATGCACTTCCTTGCCTTTTGTGAAGTTTTGTTTAGTTACCTTATGATTCAAGTAACAATTTTCCAAAGCAACCTTCATTTTTGAGCCTCAAATCAAAATTCTATTTAAACCAAAGTTTTTAGAATATTGTTTGGAGTCAAAATGACATATTGGATGACCCCTTTTGGATTTGTACATCTCCTAAACCAAAATTAAATTTCAACTTTTTCAACTTATAAGCCATTTTTAGGTCATTTTTACCCAATCTTATAAATCCTTTCTACAAGCTCTTTCAATAACTCATGACCACTTTTCTAGACTTAAAATCCCATTTTGAACAACTTTCATGTTTTGAGTTTTTCCATTTGAGGCTTGGAAATAGGAGATATGGCCTTTGCTTAAAATGACCTATAACTGCCAAATGACCAAAATACCCCTGTCTTGTTCAAACCATAAGTTGAGTTCTACAAATACTATCAAGGACTTCTAGTACTCTATAGAAAGCTAAGAAGATGCTCTTCAACATTAATGTTGACCAAGATATCATAGGAATCATCCTACTAGGGCAAAAGTTGTCTGCAAGTTGGGTGACTTTCAAGGACCCAGATTCACACACCTCAGCTGACCTGTAATTTGTCAAAACCATAACTTGAGCTATGTAACTCCTATCAAGGACTTCTACCACTCAAATTAAAGCTATGAACAAGCTCTACAACATTCATGTTGTGGGGAAGATGAGATATCAATCACATCTAGAGCTAAAACTGCCTGGAAGATAGGGATCAAACTTGGGTTTTTTCACTGACAATCCTCAGAAACCCTAACTCAAAACTTCTCAAAATCCTCAATCATGATGAGTTGGTCTAGGAATCATCTTTATAACATCTCTATGCATCATTCCAGGATCTCATGGCCCTTGGATTGAGTTTCAACCTTCTCAAAATCTTCAGTTATCCTAGGGTTGACCCAGTCAAAACCCTAATTCTACCATTCATGGTTGAATCTCCTGAATTCTTGCATAATGACCTCTCTGGGCTTCATGATGACCTTCAAGACATCTCATAGGCTTTCTCAAAGCTCCAAGTTCACTCTCAAAGTCTCAGAATCATCTGAGGAGCTCCCACAACTCTCAAGCTAGGAGACACACAACTCTGGTTTCAACCAATTCTCTTGAACTTTCTGATGAAGATATCAACCTTCAAACACTTGATGGATGAATAATTGTTGGTCAAATTTTGGGGTGCAACACTTATATACGAGGATTTCTGATTCTATGCTTATCTATATGGGCTCCATTGTCTTTATGGCTTCTTTCCGGAACTAGAATCGGGGGGAATTTCCTTGTCACGTATTTACATGTTAGCATTTTTGCATATCATTTGCATAACAGGTACCTTGAGCTGTTTTCCTAACCCTCTGTTGATACAGGTTTCAGGATTGCCGATCAGCGAATTCACCGCTACTCTACCAGAAGCAACTGCAAGAAAGCCATGGATCAGATGCAAATTGAGATGCAAGAGATGCGCGATAGGATGGCGCAGTTCATACAGGTGATGGAAACTGTGGCCAAGGGCCAAGAGCAACTGCAGACTCTAGTGCAGCCTCTGATCGCCAGGGTGGATAGTCAAGGTGTGCTACATGGCGGAATTGCTACTAATCCTTCTCAAGTTGGGACTCTTAGAGCAGATGACATTGTACTGGTGGTTGTCCTCAATACGACTAAGAACGGTAACAGAGCTGGGAACGGAAATGTGACTGGTAACGGTAATGGGCATGTAGAAACTAATGGAAACATTGGTGCTGGAAATGCTGGGTTCAATGTTGGCACTGGGAACGCTGGTCTTGGTGCTGGGAATATTGGTATGGGTATTGGTATTGGCAATGCTGGTTTTGGTGGTAATCAAGGCTATGGAAATCAGGGTTACGAAAATCAGGGTTACGACAATCAGGGCTTCGGTAATGCAGGTTTTGGCAATACAAGCAACAATGGTGTTGGAATGGGTGCTCACAACGCTGGTTTCGGGCTAGGTGCTGGCAATCAGGGTTTTGGTAATATGGGGTATGGTCCCAGGTTCAATCAAATTGGCTTCGGTTCTAATACTGCTTATGCTAGGTATGACAACGGGGATTCTCACTGGGGCGAAGATCGTCAGGAAGATGTTTTCCCTCCTCCAGGCAGGGATCTTGAGATGCCCGCTGACAATGATAGAAGGTTTAGGTTGTTAGAAGAACAGATGAGGAATCTCGCTAATCAGAACTCTACGGGGTTGGACGTGGCAAATATGGGATTGGTTCCTGGCTTGAGGGTGCCACTCAAGTTCAAAGCGCCCACTTTGGACAAGTATAAGGGGGATACTTGCCCGAGAGTTCACGTGCGATCTTTTTATTGGAGAATGTCCGCCTATTCTGATGACGAAAAGATGCTGATGCATTTTTTCCAGGATAGCTTGTCGGGACTGTCATTGGAATGGTATATGGGGTTAGAGCCTACTCAGATTGGTAGCTGGAAGGAGTTAGCAGAAGCTCTTGTCAAGCATTACCAATACAACAGCGACCTTGCACCAAACAGGGTCCAACTCCAAAATATTTCTCAGAAGACTGGCGAGAGCTTCAAAGAGTACGCCCAGAGGTGGCGTGCGCTTGCAACTAGGGTGCACCCACCCGTGGTAGAGCGTGAGTTGGTGGATCTTTTTGTGGGCACTTTCTCTGGGTTGTATTATGACAGGCTTATCAATTGTACGACGGCTAATTTTTCTAAGTTGATACTCTTAGGGGAACGTATAGAGAATGGCGTTAAGATAGGTAAGATTCAAGCAGGAGAATCAACCTCAGCTGGAGGTGGTAAAATGGTTTTTGGGAATAAGAAGCAGGGGGATACTAATTCAGTATACAACTCCCGAGGAAGAGGTAGAGGTCGGAACCAATACCAGCAGCAACAGATTGCTAGTGTGACAATTCCCGTACCTCAACAACAACAGCATCCTGCTCAGCAAAGAATTCAGGATAGGGATATGGCCGTGAAAAGAGTATTTGATGCGCCTCCATTGCCGTATGCTCAACTTCTTCTATCTTTATTGCAACTGCAGCTTGTTGAGAAAAGGACGTTAGCTCCGCCAAAGGGCACACCTCCTTTTGGTTATGATGCCAATGCACATTGTGACTTCCACTCCGGGGCACCCGGTCACAACATAGAGAATTGTCATGCATTCAAGCCCAAGGTACAAGACCTGATCGATAGCAAGGCAATCAACTTCTCCGATGATGTTCCCAATGTGGCACATAATCCTCTGCCAAACCACGGACAAGCTGGAAGCGGCTGAGTCGCCAACAAGTTAAGAGACAAGAAGCCCAGTTCCTAGAAGCTGGCTATCTGTGTGGAGGCAAATCGCCACACATCACACGAGTGTGCAAGACGTTACTCGATATAGGTTTCGATGATGACGAATTACAACCTTGGATGGATTGGAAATTATAAACTCCAAATCTACTAAACAAATGCAACGTATCACCTACCATATCCTTTTATATTTGTCTAAAAACTGTTGTAATAAATATACTATGTGTAGATAAAATGTAGTCATGACTAGAGGCATGAAAAACCACAAAAAGATCAATTTTTGCAGGTTTGAAGGGCATTAGTCGACCATAGGGTCGACGCATGCATCAGAGCATTTTCCACTGGTCAGCGCATGAAGGCATGAGTCGACCATAGGGTCGACGCATGAAGGAAATATTTTTCAACGGGTCAGTGCACGCCGACTGTATGGTCGATGCATACTGATACATTTTCCAGGTTTCCAAAAAACGCAGGCTACGCGTCGATGCACAGACTTGCTGTGATCGACCGTTCGCGCGGAAATCCATATTTTAAATGATTCCCTCTACTATTTGAAAAGCTGTTATGTATTTGGTTGGTCTGGTACTATATATACAAGTTCAACCACTTATGTCATTTTAACATTTGATAAAAATTGATTCATGTGTTCAAGAATAAGAAAGAGTGAAATAGGTGTCCAAGATTCTTCATCTTCATCTTCAAACATCTCACAACACATCAATTACACACAGTCATTTTTGAAGTGCATTGTGAATGATTAAAGGTGATAAGGTTCGAAGCTTAGATTGGGTAATCTAGTTCGGGTTGAAGCTTGTGACAGGTTCTTTCTTGAATAAAATCGTTAGGGTTTTATCCTCCAAGATTGGTTTAAATTTTGGGGGTTTTTGGACGAGATTCTTCATCAAGGGTCAACTGAGCGAAGGTGATTGTGAAGAGGTTTTCTTCAACAGTCTAGTAGCGTATTCAGTGATATTGAAGGGAAGATCTCGGGTTCGATTCGTTGTTGTTGAGATCAGCCGGAGCCGAAGGTTTGAACAACAACGGGTTATTCAATAAGGTGGCTGGAATCGGAGGTCTATCAACAAAGATCAGAGGACTTGATTCATCTTGAATCAAGGGGCAAGGAGTGAAAGCAACATTCAACGTCTTGAGATTTCTGTGGTATATTTGTTGTTCAATCCTTGTATAAATTGTTACATTCAACAGGTGATATCTATTAAATCTATCTCAATTCTAGTTTTAGAATTGAGGGTAGACGTACCCCGAAGCGAGGACGACAGGGGAACTGCCTCACCAAATACTTGTCTTCTCTATTTTTCAGCATTTACGTTTTAGCTCAAAAATAAGTGATTTTTGTATAAGCATTATTGTCAAACTGTGATATCAATTGAGTAAGAGGTTATTTGACTCCAAAGTACAATAAGACATTGTACTAGGCTAGTTGGAATCACTTACTCAACATAAAGATCACTTGGAGTGTTTTGCACACCAAGTGTTTGATAAATTGCCTAAACCAAAATTATCTTACTTGTGTATCTAGTTTTGGTTTGCTCTTTAAATCATTGGAACTAGGAATCCTAACAAGTGAATTAGATCATTGATAAGTGTGATTAGTGTTGTGATTCTATTTTCCATATTGTCATTAATCCAAAGGCTTACGCATATCCGGTTTTCCAATAACCGTTCGTTTTAGACTATATTTTCCTCGACCGCTTCCGCACTTAAAACCAATTTTCAAAACCAATTTTTTAATTTGTAGCGCCGACTCAAATTTTAATTGGGATCTATTCAACCCCCCCCCCCTTCTAGATCCGTGCCATAGTCTAACAAGTGGTATCTAGAGCTCCGGTTACTCGGTGCTTCAAATACAACGTTGATAGAAAATGGCTAACGAACCAAAAGGGGCGTACAATAGATCTCCTGTTTTCAACGGTGAAAACTATAGTTATTGGAAAGACTGTATGCGGGTGCACATAAACTCCATAGACAGAAAAATATGGAACGTTATCCTCAACGGTCCAATAGAAATTACTATGACCAATGCGGATAACGTAGTTGTGCCAAAGCCCGAAGCACAATGGACCGATGACGATGAAAAAAAATACAATTATGATTGGAAAGCCAAAAATATCTTAATCTCCTCATTAGGTGTAGATGAATACTATCGTGTATCCCATTGTCCTACTGCTAAGGCCATGTGGGATTCACTACAAATCGCCCATGAGGGGACGAACGATGTTAAGTTGGCTAGAATCAACACATTAACACAAGAGTTTGATCTCTTTTTCATGGAGCAAGGGGAAACCATTGCTGACATGCAAAAGAGATTTACTCATCTCATCAATCGTTTACATTCATTAGGTAGGCCTGCTTCCAATGATGTTGCTACTAATAAGATCTTAAGATGTCTTAACAGGGAATGGCAGCCAAAAGTGACCGCCATCAAAGAAGCACATGATCTTACCTTATTAGACTTGACAACATTGTTTGGCAAACTGCAAGAGCATGAACAGGTACTCTTGAGCCTAGACCGACGCGAAAAGATGGAAAAGAAAGACAAAACGAAGGTGAGTGAACAGAAATCGATAGCTCTTAAGACTTCCTCCTCGAAGTCTCAAGAAAAAGAGCAAAGTGATTATTCCTCAAGCGACGAAGAAGAAGAGGACAAGAGCGAAGATATGGGGTTGTTCGTTAAACCGTACAACCGTTACGTGAGAAAGAACGACATCCAACATTCCGAGAAGAACTTGGTAAACTTCCGGAAACAATCGAGGTACTCTAAAGATGATGACTCAAAAGGTAAAAAGACTAGAGGGACATGCTACAAGTGTGGAAAGCCTAGTCACTACAAACCGGACTGTCCGATGAACAAAATGGCAAAGGAAAAGGAATCATCAAAGTCATACAAGAAATCATCAAAGCCTAGGAGAGCGTACATAGCTTGGGAAAGTGGCAACGACTCTTCCTCCTCTGATGAAAGCTCTAGTGATGAAGAAGAGTCCGTGAATCTATGCCTCTCCGCTCATCAGAAAAATAAGAAAAAGCAGGTACGTCACTCTAAATATGATAAGTCTTCAAATATGTCGCATTCAGAATTACAAACCGCATTTAATGCTTTACACAATGAAGCAACTAAAGCCTTCAAGAAACTTGCCTCTAATAAAAGAATTTTTACGTACTTAGAGCACAAATTTAAAGAGTCCGAAAAGAAACTAGAGGACCTTAAGGCTTCCATTGTGGAAGGTTATAAATCGGATTGTAAGGACAATAGAAATCCTTTTGACTTTGGGTGTGATACTTGTCATATTTGGAAAAGTGAGGTTAGAAACCTTAAGGCCAAATTAAACAAGGCACTTGAGCCTAAAATTACATTTGCTATTGATAAAAAGGATTTTAAAAAAAGTATGATAAACCCATATAAAAAATATGCATATGTAATTAGGGATCAAGCAAGTAAAAGTGATTCTAAAGTCGATTTTGCATGCTTATATTGTTGCAAGAAAGGTCACTCCATTGGTAAATGCCGATTTAGGAGATTTCTTGTTCCTAAAGGCATCTATCAATGGTTGCCCAAACGCAACCATTTTGTCGCTAACCTATTAGGACCCAATATGCCATTGGGTACCTCCTTTTGCTAATTATATTTTGATAGGTGAAATATGTCGAGACCACCGAGAGAAGATGGGTTCTCGACAGTGGGTGCTCAAGACACATATCTGGAGACATATCCTTATTCATAGACTTCGTGGTAAAGAAGAAAGGGTATGTAACTTATGGTGATAACAACCGCGAAGCAATACTAGGTAAAGGTAGTGTAGGTAATTCCTCCTCTACTACGATTTCCGACGTGTTGCTTATCGAAAACCTTAAACATAATCTGCTTAGCATTAGCCAATTATGCGACAAAGGATACAATGTATCTTTTTCAAAAGATTGTTGCAAAATTGTGCATGAAAATGATAAGAAGAATATGTTTAATGGTTTTAGAGTAAACAACGTATATATGCTTGTCTTAAATGAAGTATCGTTAACAAGCGACAAATGCCTCATAACTATGAGTGAAGACTCATGGCTATGGCATAGGCGTTTAGCGCATGTTAACTTTGACTTACTCAATAAGGTAGTCTCAAAAGACTTAGTCTTAGGACTTCCCAAAATAAAGTTCACCAAGGATCACCTTTGTGATGCTTGTCAAAAAGGGAAGCAAACGAGGATCTCATTTAAATCCAAAAAGATAGTTTCAACAACGAGACCTCTCGAACTTCTTCATATGGACTTGTTTGGGCCGTCTAAGATTAAAAGTCTAGGAGGAAACTATTACAGGTTCGTAATAATGGACGACTTTTCTAGGTTTTGTTGGACCATCTTTTTAGTAAGTAAGAGTGATACATTTGCCGCCTTTGAAAGGTTTTCTAAGCTTTCTCAAAATAAGTTAAATACAAACATAGTGTCAATTAGAAGCGACCATGGAGGTGAGTTTGAAAATCACTTATTTGAAGAATATTGCGGTAACCATGGTATAGATCATAACTTCTCCGCTCCATGCACACGTCAACAAAACGGGGTTGTGGAGCGTAAAAACCGAATTTTAGAGGATTTAGGAAGAACAATGATTAACGAAAGTGGTTTACCGAAATATTTTTGGGCCGACGCCATTAGTACGGCGTGTTATGTTTTGAATAGGGTGCTTATTCGCCCCACTCTAAATAAGACACCGTATGAACTTCTGAAAGGGCGAAAGCCAAATGTTTCTCACTTGCATGTGTTTGGCTGCAAATGTTTTGTATTAAACAATGGAAAGGAAAATTTGGGCAAATTCGATTCCAAGGCCGATGAAGGTATCTTCCTCGGATACTCTCAATCGAGTAAAGCATATAGAATATATAATAAATGATTGCTTGCTGTAGAAGAGTCTGTGCATGTTACTTTTGATGAGTCCTATCCGAGAAATGTCGGAAAGGATAATGTTGTTCATGGTGCAGGTACATCTACAGAAGACATACTCAAGGGTAGCGAGATGGGGATTGATCAACCTGACAAAGCCAAAGTTGAGGAGGATAAGGATGTACACCATGATGTAACCGAGGAAGTTCATCCGCCTTCAAACGATGATCTCCCTCAAGCTTGGAAGTCTTCCAAAGACCATCCAATTGAAAACATTCTCGGAGACATCACAAAGGGTGTAACAACTTGATCAAAGCTAAGTAATTTCTGTTATCACTTCGCGTTTGTTTCACAAATGGAACCTAAAAACCCTAAGGAAGCCCTACTCGATGAACACTGGTTTTTGTCAATGCAGGAGGAACTGAATCAGTTCACTAGAAATGAGGTTTGGGACCTTGTCCCTCCTCCACGAGGTCATCGAGTAATCGGCACCCGATGGGTGTTTAGAAATAAATTGGACGAAAATGGAGTAAAAACTCGCAACAAGGCGCGGTTAGTCGCGCAAGGGTATAACCAAGAGGAAGGTATCGACTATGAGGAAACTTATGCACCGGTTGCCCAACTCGAGGCTATATGCCTTTTGCTTGCTTTCGCTTGTGCGAAGGATTTTAAGTTATTTCAAATGGACGTTAAGAGTGTGTTCCTTAACGGGTTCATAAATGAAGAAGTCTATGTTGCTCAACCTCCTAGTTTTGAGTCTCATGAGTATCCTGATCATGTCTACAAACTGAAAAGAGCTTTATACGGTCTCAAACAAGCTCCTAGAGCTTGGTATGAGAGACTAAGTAAATTTTTACTTGATCAAGGCTACTCAAGAGGAAAGGTTGACACTGCTCTCTTCATTAAACGTCAAGGAAAGCACTTAACTCTTGTACAAATTTATGTTGACGATATCATATTTGGATCCACTAACATGAGTCTCGTAAGAGAGTTTTCTGAGCTTATGCAGGGTGAATTCAAGATGAGTATGATGGGTGAACTCACATACTTTCTCGGATTGCAAATCAAGCAACTGAAAAATGGAATAGTCGTGAGCCAAACAAAATATTGTTTGGAGCTTCTCAAGAGATTTGACATGGCAAATTCAAAAGCCATAGACACTCCTATGCCAACATGTGTAAATATGAGTAAAGATGAAAGTGGTAAGGACATTGAGGTAAAAAGGTATAGAGGTATGATTGGCTCTCTTCTCTATCTTACTACTTCTCGTCCCAACATTATGTTTAGTGTGTGTATGTGCACAAGATACCAATCATGTCCTAAGGAATCCCACCTAAAATCTGTCAAACGCATACTTTGATACCTATCTGGTACTCCGAAGTATGGACTGTGGTATTCCAAAGGTAATGATTGTTCATTGGTAGGCTTCTCCGATTCCGATTTTTCCGGTTGCAAATCGGATGGGAAAAGCACCAGTGGAACGTGTCACTTATTTTCAAATTCCTTGGTCAGTTGGCACAGCAAGAAACAAGTTTTTATTGCTCTGTCAACCGCCGAAGCGGAATACGTAGTCGCCGGTAGTTATTGTGCGCAAGTCCTATGGCTTAAGCAACAACTATTGGACTTCAATTTAAAACTAGAACGTGTTCCAATATTTTGTGACAATCCTAGTGCTATAAATCTTACCAAAAATTCGGTGTTACATTCGCGTACCAAACATATAGAAATTCGACACCATTTTCTGAGGGATCATGTAGAGAAGGGTGACGTTGTCTTTGAACACGTTGACACCAAAAATCAACTAGCGGACATTTTCACAAAGCCGCTAGCCGCTGAGCTCTTCTTTCATATCCGTCGAGAACTTGGCATTCTCGACATTTCTGATCGAGTTTAATGATTGGTAGTTTCGTATTACTCGGGTTACACTTATATTCTTGTACTTCTAACAAGTTTAACTTTTGTTGCAAGCACAAATATGTTGTTATCAAGTGTTGTCGATATAAAGGTGATATTGCTCCTTTCTCTCTCTCTTTCCCTCTCTTTCTCTAAACATTCATGACTTAAACTAAGTATATCATTTGACAATCATAGTTTTTATTTATATATATGACATTTGCTGCAAATACTATGTGTTTTGGATGCAAATTATATTGTGAAAGGGTAAATAGGCATGGTAAATAGGCAAGTATGGCATTCTACATGACATAAAACTGAAAAATTGAGTTTTTGATCACTATGAGTCGACCAAAACAGGACAACGGTCGACGCATGCTGTAGAATTTCAAAATTATCAAAAATCACACAGTATGCGTCGACGCATACAGGGGTTATGGTCGACGGCTCGCGCAAAAACCCCGAATTTTTTTTGCTTTTGAAAACCGTTCCATCTCTTCATTTCTTCATTAAATGTGCAGTCAAAAGCAACTATGATTTGAAAGTGCATTTTCTTGTAAGTTACATCTAGACATCTATTGTGTCCCCTTGTCTCCTCCCTCTTACCAAAAACCCTAAACCTCTCTCTATAAAAAGGAATAGTCTTCATCTTCTCCAAAATCATCCACAACTACTCTCTCCAAAAACATTAAAGTTCATCTCTATAAAATCTCCAAAAATCATCATCAATGGCTTCTCTATTTCCCAAAAATATAGGAAAGAGATCAAGAGCCTCATCATCATCTGCTTCAGTACCCGTTACCGCTGTCTCACTAGTTCCTCCACCTGCAGTTGAAAACTTCAACAAGAATCTCAGCAAAAGAGCAATCGTTCCACAGCATGCCTTTTACAAGGCAACGGCGGAGCGCATGCATCTCACCCAAATTCGGTCTCTGCTGGAATTTCAAGGGTTCTTCAACTTTCTGGAGTGCAACACAAAATACAGTGAGGATTTAGTCCGGGTGTTCTACACGAGTCTGCATGATAACTTTCAAAATCAATATTTCCACACCTCTGTCGGCAATAAACTGGTAAACGTAAATTCTAAAGTCTGGAATAAATATTTTGATTTGACTGTAGATGCTGATGCACCACCTCTTCATGAGGTCACAGACTCTCGTACGGTGCCAGGATACGAGTTTAAGAGTGCTCTGAATGACATGCTCAAAAGGCCCTATTCATATGCTATTGTCAACAGTGATACCTTTCTTAGAACGGTTACAGCAAGGAAACTCCAAACAATGGAGCACATCCTTCAATGGATTGTCGCTCGCATCCTGCGACCAAAAAAAGGTGGCATGTCCCGTGTCGAACAAGCTGAGGTACATCTCATCTATATATTGAAACATAAGATTAAAATAAACTGGCCATACTATATTGCAAGCAGGATTTTAGCTCTGAGAGACTCAGGTAGAGGCACTGCTCTAGCCTATGGGTCGTTTATTTCAGAAGTTCTTCCCGCAGCAAATGTTGTATACCCAACATTTCCTTGTGTTTCAGTATCCTCTGACAAAGAATTTAGCACCAAAACCTTTGCCATGATGGGATATTTTTGGTGTGATGAACGACAAACATACAGGTTTGTCCGTCGAGCAAACATTCCTCGGGTGACTCATGACAGTTCTGATGACAGTTCTGAACAGGAAAGTGAAGAACAAGGTGAACAGGAAGATGATGAAGAAAATACAGCGGAAGAGGTACAAGAAACTGTATGCGAGACGCAAGACTATTATCAATCACCGGTTCAACATGAGATTCCAAATACTGATTGGCTCCAACATTCAGCTCCATCTGAAGAACAAGAAGAAGGTTACACAAATCAGGGATGGGGTGAATGGCAATACACAGGCTGGACCACCCTGGGTAGATTCTACGATCTATATCACGGCTACCCTCAAGATCATCAACCTTCCCAGCACTCATCACCTCCTCCACCATTGGACAACTCTGAAGTACTAAATATGCTGCAGTCCATGCAGTTAGATCAACAGAGCTTCATGAGGAGTCAAGATACGCAAATGGAATAGATCAGAGCTGAGCTTCGTACTCAAAATGAAAGGTTAAATTCATTTTCAACTTGGATGGACGACCGTTTTGAAGCTCTTGTTGCATCACATGGAAATCACCGACTGTCTCCATCACCTCAACATGTTCGTAGAAGCGTTTGTGGACTTCTCGGATCCTCACCGCAATCTAGATATTGCATACCGGGGGAGGGGCCGAGGTCGGGGTCGGGGATATTAGTTACATAGTTGCATTTTTTTTGTGTGTACTTTCCATTATTCCGTTTTATGTTTGCCTGAATATTCACCTATTTGCATGTATTTTTTTACTATCTATTAATTCCGTTTTTTTTCTGTTCATTATCACTCTTATGTGTGAAGTTTGGTAATTGACTAGCTATCACCTATTGTATGTTTTTATGTTAATTGATGTGTTCTCTTTCTCTTTTTGATGTTGTCAAAGGGGGAGAAGAACTTGTAGCAAGCACCAAAACCAAGCCAGGATGTTCACAACAGTTGATGGTTACAACAGTTGATGGTTGTTTGTTCTGCAGCCTCATATTACAAAAGAAAGGGGGAACTTGTGTATACATTGCATATTGTTGCACATTGTTATGGTCTTGTTTGTTTGGTTGTATACAGGTTGTCATCATAAAAAAGGGGGAGAATGTGGAGGCAAATCGCCACACATCACACGAGTGTGCAAGACGTTACTCGATATAGGTTTCGATGATGACGAATTACAACCTTGGATGGATTGGAAATTATAAACTCCAAATCTACTAAACAAATGCAACGTATCACCTACCATATCTTTTTATATTTACCTAAAAACTGTTGCAATAAATATACTATCTGTAGATAAAATGTGGTTATGACCAGAGGCATGAAAAACCACAAAAAGATCAATTTTTGCAGGTTTGCAGGGCATGAGTCGACCATAGGGTCGACGCATGCATCAGAGCATTTTCCACTGGTCAGCGCATGAAGGCATGAGTCGACCATAGGGTCGGCGCATGAAGGAAATATTTTTCAACGGGTCAGCGCACGCCGACTGTATGGTCGATGCATACTGATACATTTTCCAGATTTCCAAAAAACGCAGGCTACGCGTCGATGCACAGACCTGCTGTGATTGACCATTCGCACGGAAATCCAGATTTTAAATGATTCCCTGTACTATTTGAAAAGCTGTTATGTATTTGGTTGGTCTGGTACTATATATACAAGTTCAACCACTTATGTCATTTTAACATTTGATAAAAATTGATTCATGTGTTCAAGAATAAGAAAGAGTGAAATAGGTGTCCAAGATTCTTCATCTTCATCTTCAAACATCTCACAACACATCAATTACACACAGTCATTTTTGAAGTGCATTGTGAATGATTAAAGGTGATAAGGTTCGAAGCTTAGATTGGGTAATCTAGTTCGGGTTGAAGCTTGTGACAGGTTCTTTCTTGAATAAAACCGTTAGGGTTTTATCCTCCAAGATTGGTTTAAATTTTGGGGGTTTTTGGACGAGATTCTTCATCAAGGGTCAACTGAGCGAAGGTGAATGTGAAGAGGTGTTCTTCAACAGTCTAGTAGCGGATTCAGTGATATTGAAGGGAAGATCTCGGGTTCGACTCGTTGCAGTTGAGATCAGCTAGAGCTGAAGGTTTGAACAACAACGGGTTATTGAATAAGGTGGCTGGAATCGGAGGTCTATCAACAACGATCGGAGGACTTGATTCATCTTGAATCAAGGGGCAAGGAGTGAAAGCAACATTCAACGTCTTGAGATTTCTGTTGTATATTTGTTGTTCAGTCCTTGTATAAACTGTTACATTCAACAGGTGATATCTATTAAATCTATCTCAATTCTAGTTTTAGAATTGAGGGCAGACGTACCCCGAAGCGAGGACGACGGGGGAACTGCCTCACCAAATACTTGTCTTCTCTATTTTTCAGCATTTACGTTTTAGCTCAAAAATAAGTGATTTTTGTATAAGCACTATTGTCAAACTGTGATATCAATTGAGTAAGAGGTTAAAACTCTGTTTTTGACTCCAAAGTACAATAAGACATTGTACTAGGCTAGTTGGAATCACTTACTCAACATAAATATCACTTGGAGTGTTTTGCACACCAAGTGTTTGACAAATTGCCTAAACCAAAATTATCTTACTTATGTATCTAGTTTTGGTTTGCTCTTTAAATCTTTGGAACTAGGAATCCTAACAAGTGAATTAGATCATTGATAAGTGTGATTAGTGTTGTGATTCTATTTTCCATATTGTCATTAATCCAAAGGCTTACGCATATCCGGTTTTCCAATAACCGTTCATTTTAGACTATATTTTCCTCGGCCGCTTCCGCACTTAAAACAAATTTTCAAAACCAATTTTTTAATTGGTAGCGCTGACTCAAATTTTAATTGGGATCTATTCAACCCCCCCTTCTAGATCCGTGCCATAGTTTAACAATCTGCAGTTTTCATGTCATTTCTTTACATTTGTAGTTTCTTCCCTGTAGAATTGCAAATTTCGTTTGTAAAGCTTGTTGTTTTCAATTGAGATTGATAATGGAATAAATATGCATGTTTTAATCCATTCGTGTTCACTTTGTTGCTTTCTTTTATTTCAAACGCTTGTTTAAGTGGAATCCGGGGAGGATGACGAAATCCAATGACGCGTAAGCTTCCGATGCTATGCTTTTGAATAAAAACCTGTTGATGATGTATAGGTATTGTTTCAATTCCCAAACACCGGAGATATAAGGAAGATAATCCCTTGTTAACCCCTTTGAGCCGAGTAGTGGGAGTTTCTTTCCGAAAATGAAAAAACCCTCAATATTAACCCGGGGCAGGGTAGGTGTCAGTTAATTTGACCAAGTGTTCAAATTACAAAAGGAGTATCCATGCAAGGATCAAGCACACCTATATAGGTCGTACCTAAAAACCACAATGGTTAAGCCTGGTCGATTAGGAGTGAAACAATCACAAACTCTTTTCAAACAAGTCAGACGAGCCGGTGTCATACGATTTGTTCCAAAAAAAAAAGAAGAGAAAGAAAAGAATCGAAAAGAAAATCCCGCTAAGTCGAATCTTGAAAGCAAGCGACTTAGGAAAAAATTAGGGTACCCCGCTGGACCTCAAAATTGAAGAAGCTCTAAAGAGTTAGTCCAGGAAAAAGTTAGGGGAAAACGAAAAACGGAAAACGAAAAGCGAAAAGGGATTGCGAAAAAAAATCCTCAAACAAGAACAAAATTGTGTGGCTCCGGACGCCAAAAGACGAAAAGGGAGCGACTGTCACTTTGAAAAGTGTAATTTCTTGAACTGTCACTCAACCTTTGAAAGGAGAACACTAAGGTCGAATTAGCTGAACATATGATTGGAGAACATCAAGGAGGATGGGTGGGTTAAAACAAATTTTGAGCCTTTATCTTTTCCTTCATAAACCGTGAACCTGACCACGTTACAACCTTTAAAAGTCCTAATTGAAACAGGTTTAGTTCGAGAGCATACTTCGGTAAAGATCGCATCGAAACTGACTCCTAAAAGGATTCCTCTTGCAGCGTTGCACTAATATTGACATTCTGATAATTGATTCATACACTATATGTCATAAATTTTTTTCCAGTGAAAAGATTTGATTTTGAAAACTGCCATATGCATTGCATTTGATATGTCTTTTATGCAGAATAGCATGTTTTACTAGCGAGTAAGCGCTTGACAGCGGGAAAGTTTCCACGATGGAAAGATTTGATCAGGACGGAATTTGGGACGCCAGAATATCCCGACGAACCGGGGCAAGTTATGTCAAATGATCGCGGCATGGGAGCCATCCATCCGGAAATCATGTAGTCCGGGGCAATCAGGTCGAGATTTGATGAATCTCTCGCAGCCAAGGGTACTACTCCCCACAGATCAGCCCATGAGGGGCAAAGTCATGACGAGACTGGGGCAGGTCACCCCAGGAGCGCCAAAGGTATCCTTATCCTGAAGGCGATTAACTTGAAGCACCTCCGTGAGGTTCGAAGTGCTGAAGCCGTTTGTATCAAACCACCACAGTACAGAGATCTCAGGTTTCCTTTTGAAAGGATATGACGAAAATCTCGCAGGCTGGGGCAAAAGATGAAAGCGTAAGAGCCGTTCCTCTCCATATCTGCAGAGTTAGTTAAAAGATTGTTGTAGATTCTGGGGCAAGCCATTTCGAGTTCGTTTCATGGCATGTCCTTCCAAGCAGGATGAACCCTTCCTCCTCAGCAGGTTCAGTTGTGTTTCCCCACGGAGTCTGAACATGAGGCTATGAGCATTGATGTGTCTCCCCAAACGAAGATAGACTTTCCCCGACCAGATGTATCCTAGGCAGGATCGTGTTTCCGCAGCCAGAGACCCTTAACATACGGGCAGACTCTAGGTGATCTTATTCCTCCCCAACAAATGGAAGTCACATTTTTATCCCCAGAAGATTTGAATGCAGGCTAGCAAGCGGTCAGGCAGTTACGTGCATTCCCAGTAATTGGTCATGTGCACATTCAACCCCCAGTGAAGTCCTCACAGAATACAACCAGTTTGTCAGTGGTTTGTAAGGATCATCCCCATGCAGGACCGTCCTTTTTGTTCCCCAGCAGGTTGTCTTTCCTCCAATAGGTTGTTCATCCTCTGCAGAGTTCGTAACTCCGGATTTGTTAAGCTATTCCTCAGCAGGATTGTTGCTCCCCCAGCGGAGTCGGTTCACCTTTCCAGTATTTATTTTGCTGGCATAATTCTGTGATACCCGGTTATCCCCAACGGAGTTAGCTTTGTCTTCAGCATTTATTTTGCTGAAGCGGTTCTGTACCAGCTTTTCTCCGGCAGCCAGTGCCTGTGGTTGCATCCTGCATTTGCATTATATCTGCATTGCATAGCAATTTACCCAAACGCGTAGCACTTCCATGCCGTACGGAGCATTACGCCATTTCTCAAACATGTGCATTTTGAAACATAAGCCAGGTTGGTTACCTTTTTGTTTTCAGGTGTTTTTCCCTACAGGTAATTGGAATTCTTGTTCAGGATGGTTTTCGAGTATTCAAATTTTTGGCATGAGATATATGATGATAACGTTCGTCGTATCATGTGTGCTTTTATCAGAGTTGTTTGATTAAGTTTCCCTTCTCCCCCAGCGAAGTGTTCCTCAGATTGCTATTACATCAGCGTTAAAAGAGTATAGGGATTAGACCTTTGAAGTCGTTACTTGTTGTCAAAGTAAGTGTCTGGCAGTTGATGTCAGAATTTCCCCAGTAGAGTTTTCATCGGATCTATGTTACGTCAGCGTTAAAAATCTCGTGGATTAAACCTTTGGAGATTGTTACCCGTTTTGACGGAGAGTTTACCCGTATTGACGGAGAGTTTACCTGTGATTGACAGAGATTATTACCCGTGTTGACGAAGATGTTACCCATGTTGACGGAGATTATTACCTGTGTTGACAGAGATTGTACCTGTAATGGACAGAGATTGTTACCCGTGTTGACGGAGAGTTTACCCGTGTTGACGGAGATTGTCACCTGTGCTGACAGAGTCATTACCCATGTTGACAGAGAGTTCACCCATTTGACCCGTGTTGACGGAGATCCTTACCTGTGATGGACAGAGATTTTTACCTATTTTTACCCGTGATGGACGAAGAAGTTACCTGTGATTGACAGAGATATTTACCCGTGTTGACGGAGATCCTTACATGTGATTGACAGAGATTTTTTACCTATTTTTACCCGTGATGGACGGAGAAGTTACCTGTGATTGACAGAGATATTTACCTGTGTTGACGGAGATCCTTACCCGTGTTGATGGAGATTGTTACCTGTGCTGACAGAGTCATTACCCGTGTTGATGGAGAGTTCACCCATTTGACCTGTGTTGACGGAGATCCTTACCCGTGTTGACGGAGATTTTACCTGTTTTTACCCGTGTTGACGGATTTTACCCATGTTGACGGAGAGTTTGCCCGTGTTGACGGAGTTGTTACCCGTGTTGACGGAGTTGTTACCCGTGTTGACAGAGTTATTACCCAAGTTCGTGCTTTGTGTAGTGCAAATACCGATAATGTCAGAAATGTTCCCCGCAGAGTTGTTCGTTCATGTCTTTGGATGCCAGATTAGCACTTTTATTTAGTGCTTCGCCCGTTTCTTCGAAAATGGGAGGTCAAGGATAGTACATTGACAACCCTCGCTTTTATTTAGCGTATGCTCGTTTCCTCGCAAACGACAGGTCAAAGATAGTACATTGACAGCCCTCACTTTTATTTAGCGTATGCTCGTTTCCTCGCAAACGACAGGTCAAGGATAGTACATTGACGATTCGCGCTTTACGTATTCCTCACCCGTCCCATCGGAGATAGAAAGTCAAGGATAATATTGTGATATGGTCTTATGGCTTGGTGCTCGCTTATTGTAGTGTATTTTTGAAGATTGATTGTAGATTCAATACCTATGGCGTCACACAGGTGGTTGATGGTGAAATCAGACGTTCCATATCAGATGATTGATCAGTTTGTTGCCGTGACAACCGGATTCAATTTTCTGGATGGATTTTGTTCCCCAAGCATTTTTGTTGCAGTTTATTTCTTCAGTTAGCAAATTTCCGGGTTCTTTGGTATTCAACCGTCTTCTACCTCGATTGTTAGAAAGTCGTTCGATTTTCACCCAGTCGGGCCCAAGCCGCTTGAATAGGGGCAGCTGTTGCACCCCAAAATTTGCCTAACCTTTTCTTACCGTGTTTATGTTTCATTGCATTAGCATACCATTGTTCTAGCATTATCATAATGCATTAGAATTTAGCAGGGGATTGAGTGTGGTTTATATCAAGAGGAGCCTATCTAGAGGTCTTATTCAAGCTTGAGAGGTCACCAAAGTCCTCAGAAAGTGGGTTGTGTTCTTGAGAAGTTTGGATGCTTGTATGTGGTTCATCTCCTAACTTAGGAGCCAATTGAAGACCATCAGTGGGTTGTGAAGCCTTGATTATGGATAAAGCTCATGGAGTGCCTTGAGGGTCATGGTGGAGCTCAGTCAAGTCATTATGCTAGGTGGGAAGAGCCAAAATTGAAGGTGTTGCAATTAGGGTTTTCATCTGAGTAACCCTAAGTCAACTGTGCAATTGAAGAGGATCAAAAGCTCAATTCTATGTCTTTGTAATCATGGAGAGTTGTGTTGAGATGCATGAGGTGATATTCCAAGATCAATTCAAGGAGAATTCAAAGTGTGAGGAGTTGCTAAACTAGGGTTCTCAAGGTAAAATCCCCTATTTAGTTCTTAACTTGAAGACCACTTATCTCAATATACAAGTTTCATCTCCACTTTTGGCCAACATGGACCTTTTAGAGCATGTTCTTAGCTTTAATTTGAGTACTAGAAGTCCTCCATTGGATTTGTAGAACTCAAGTTATAGATCAGACAAGCTACAGGTCATCACATGAATGTGAAATTTGTCTGCAAAAGTGAACCAACTTCCAAAGCTATTTTGACCTAGAAGGATTTTTCTACTAAATTTTTTTCCAACATGAAAATTGTAGGTCTTGATCTTATATTTCCAAATTGTACTAGAAGTCTTTCTTCTGATTCGTAGAACTCAAGTTATGAAGTTTACAAGTCAGGGGCATTTTGGGAAAGTAAGATTACAGGTCAAGTTCACCATTTTTCATAACTCAAATGAACTTTTTTCCAACATGAAAGTTTCTCCAAATGGGGTCATTTGGTCAACCAAACCTCAAGTTATCAATGGGCTAGCTCGTGGTTGAAGATTGGTGAAATGAATTTTGGTAAAAGCATGTGAAAAGCCTAGTTTGTGATCTTATCAAAATTAAATCAAATATGGTCATATTTGTGCTCATTTTGAAGGGAAAATATGTTCTAAGATCATTGGTGACAAAATCAATTGAATTTGAGATATGCTTAATGGTGCATTTCAAGGTTTCTTCATGTTTAAGCAACACTTTGAATCATGACCATTAAGATTGCAACAAGGAACAATTGTGAGCCATAGATCTTCCTTACATTACAAGGAATGGAATTGAGTAAAAAACAAGGGAAATTGGTCATGTATTCATCCATTTCCATGGGCCTCCAACTTCAAAATTTCCAAAATTCAATTGATCCATTCCCTCATTTTTGGGCCCCCAACTCATTACAAACATCTTCTATATAATCTATAGAGTACATTCATCATTTTTTTGGATGAATTTGGTGTAGAAACAGAGTGATAACAAGTTGAAAAAGAGAGCTCAAGAGTGAAATTCGATTTTCCAATTTCTCATCAATTCAAGCCAATTCAAGGATCCAGACACCTCTAGGAGCATTCAGTGATTAATTCTGAGTTGTTTTCTTGGAGAATTCGTGGACATTTGAAGCTATCCATCATCAATTTCAGAGGTAATGGAAATTCAACATATCCCATTATTTATGGATCTTTATGGAGCCATTCTTGTATCATTGCATTGCCCTTGGTGTGAATTTCGTTTCTGGTAATAATTGGGGCGTTTTCATGGAGATTTATGGTTCTTGGAACTTTCTTGGATTGACACGGGTTCAGAGATTTAGGAGGTTACAGCTTGATTCATTGCCATATTATTATTCTACATGTAAAATGGCACAAGATTGGTTCAGGAATTGTTAAGTTTCATGGAGAAATGAATGAGATAGGGCTCTAGGAAGATCACCAGAACGTTTCCGGCCACCCCACGGTCGTGCTGTATTTTCCCACCTTCCTTCAAATTCAAATGGAGAAGACGCTCAGATGCCGTTGGATTGTGCATAAAATCTTGACCGAGTCCATAGATCGTGCGCACCAGAACGCGCCATCACATCCCACACTCCAAAACGCTGCGTTGGAATTAGTTGGCTGCATGGGCTTTAACTTCAGTTGCTACTCACACTCCCCCCTTGGCCCAGTCCAAATATTCAGTTGCTTTCTTTTGCTATCCACCACGCGTTTTATTTAATTTCTTTGTTTTTTCCTTATTTTTCTTATTTCTTGCTTGTTTACTTTTAAATGCATAAAAGTAGAAATAATACTCATTAATTCTTAAGCTTTTTACAAAACATTCTTTGACATCTTAGGAAATTTTAGAAATTAAAAAATCATTTTTAGGATTAATTTTAATTTTATTAGGATTTTTTTCCATTTTAATTGCCATTAAAACTGTGAGATTGCACCCATATTCTTTTGGATTTTCATTGAGGTACCAAAACAACAAATAAGCTCCTAATCTTTTATAGTATTATTATGGACATCTTGAGGGGTTCATGTATATTTTTCTCTGGATTTTATAGTACCATTTTCATTGGTTTTGGATAGGTCTTTGTTCATCCCCTATTTTGCCCTAGTTTTGGGGTACCCTTGATGTTTGCCCTCTTTTTAGGAACTTCCTTTTGGATTATTTGGCTACTATTTTTACTTATGATTACTAACACGTTGTAGGTGCTTGGAGAATTTATTTGGCATTTTTAGATGCATTTTGCTATTTTTGCCTTATTTTGCAAGTTGACTCATAATTTGGCACTTTCACTTGGACAATTGTATTGTTTTGGCTCCAAAAGCCTTGTATTGCTTGTGTGGTAGATATTATAGTGCTTGCTTCTTATTGTGGATATATTATAGGTATTTTGGACCATTTGGTGGCTGTTTATATTGTACATAGCTTGCCCATTTGATGTTATACTTTCATGCTTGTACATTGTGATTCCAAATAGTGGTTTATGTACCTTTCATTATAGGTTTCCCTTGATGCCTTACCATTGTATCCTTGATATTCATTTGTGGCATAGGTTGTATGATTAGAATATGCTACCTTCTGTCCAATGACCTTGGTGTTCCATTTAAGGAAGTTTTAGGTATCTCCTTTGGAGGTCTCTAAGGCATCCCTAAAGTGATGAATCCTTGAGGACTTCCTTTGTATGGTTTGATATGGTTTTCCCTTGTTGCATTTCCTTATTCTATTCTCTTGAATTATTTCATACTTGGCTTGAGGTTGAGATGAGCTTGTGGAGGCTCCTGCCCCACACTATTTTCCTCCCTCACTTGCATTGCATCTTTGCTTTCTATACTTGCATTTCATGTTGGCATTCTTACAATTGTTTTCTTCTTCTTTCTTTTGTCTTCCTTCCCTTAGGATTTCCATTCCATCTTGTTCAAGATAGAATGTGATAGATATTAGACCTTTAAACCATGCATGACAACAATAAGTATTTCCCTCCTAACCTTGACCATAGGATGAACTTTGCATGACAACTCTAGGATTGGACTAGTTCCCCTTAGTTGTGCTCTTTCTCTTCTCATCTTCAAACATATTTAAAACACCTAATAAAGATTAATTGAGGTCGTACGCTACGAGCCTTAAGCTACTTGAGAAAGGAGTTGTTGGAGAGTTTCTTTCAAACAGTCTGGATGTTTAGTATGGCACCCTTTGGGTGACATGTGACGCATTCACTCTCAGGTCATAGTCTCTAGTGCGATATCAGTTGCAAACATCCATAAAAGATACTTCTTCTAAAAAATAGAAAACAAAGATCAAACATATTTTTGTCCTCTTGGACCTTTAATCCTTGGAAACCCTTTTCTTAAGGAGAGTTTTGTTAACTCTCGGTTCTACCGCAAACGGTAAACGCCTAAGTCTCCAAAGGTCGAGCTGCATACACCAAACTGCTAGAACCGTCTGTTAACCCTACTCGGATAAAAAAGACAAACCTGTGTCTCTCGTGTCCCGAACTACGTTTGCTCTGATCTTTCATGCCATGTGAAAGTACGTAGGCACGAGATGTGATATCTCGGCGAGCAACCTTTCCCCGTAGTTAAGCGAACTACGTTGACTCTGATTTCTCGTTCCAGACGGGAATACGTAGGTATAGAACTGATGTATTCTGCCGAGTCATTCTTTTTCTTTTCAGACCAGACCTTTAGCTAGATAGATTAATCAACCCATCAGATTAACACAACAAGCGTGGATCCAATCGAGTACGATGGACGTGAGGGGTGCTAATACCTTCCCCATGCGTAACTGACTCCCGAACCCGGATAATGGTTGCGACGACCTTGTGTTATACCTTTTTGTCAGGTTTTTTCCGATCATTTCCTTTCCCTTTCAGTGGGATAAATAACGAAAGGTGGCGACTCTTCTGTTTTGCCGGCACCTTATTTTCGCGGTAGCGACACATAGCAACCTCAGGAACCCTGCCCACAACTAGCGCCTTCTCTCTTACTTGTACTGTCTCAAATGCTTGACACAAGGTCTCATGTATCTCCCCATCAACTTCCACATACTTGAACGAGGAAAAATGACTAATCATAATGTCCTCCTCACCACAGACGGTGACAATGTTATCCCCCACCATATACTTTAATTTCTGATGCAAGGTCGAGGTCACTGCCCCTGCCGAGTGAATCCAGGGCCGACCTAACAAGAAACTGTATGCTGGTTGGATATCCATTATGTAGAAGACGACATCAAAAACCTTAGGGCCGACCTGGATAGGAAGAGTTACTTCTCCAAACACAGACCTCCTTGTCCCATCAAATGCCCGCACAATTAGATCACTAGGCGTGCATATTACTCCCTGGGTGTCAAGCTTAATCAAAGCCTTTTGGGGCAACACATTAAGCGAAGATCCAGTATCCACCAGCACGTGAGATAAAACAGCCCCTCTGCACTCAATGAAAATATGTAGGGTGTGATTGTGGTTTCTCCCTTTGGGGATCAAATCCAGATCAGTAAGTCCTAATCCATTTCCAGCGTTCACATGCGCCACCACTCCTTCCAGTTGGTTCACAGATATCTCTTGTGGCACATACAAGTGTTTAGAATCCTCATAAGGGCATCCCGATGTGCCTCGGAGCATAATAGTAATGATAAGATTGATATTTTTGACGGGGTTTGCTGTAGATGGTCCACAATCTTGTAATCCCTTTTTCTAATCAGATGCATGAATTCCTCAGTGTCTTTCAACAAAGCGTTCTTTTCATCTCCTTGAGAACTTTCTTCAACAACAACTTTCCCCTTTCCCTTATCCTGTCTTTCAACATTAGCCTCTGGAGGTGCAAACATTCTCCCACTTCTCATCATTCCGCCTGTTCCCACCAAATTATCCACCGAATCAGACGTCGTTCCTTTCAGCTCTTGTTTTTTGCCGTTACAAAAGACTTCAGCCCCATAGTTCCACGGGATCGCTTTAGTGCTTTCATAAGGCACAGGCCTTGCCTTGGTGATTATGACGGTAGCTGGCCTCGGTGGCGCATATATATTAATGGTTCTAAATGGAATTGAGATTGTGGCAACCTCATCCTGCTCTTGACCAATCACCCTTTCAGCTTTTTCTTCACCAATTCTGTCAAATTGTAGTATGCCTTCATTCATTAATCTCTACACATGGTTTTTCAAGTCCTCACATCCCTCAGGACATGCCAAACAACCTTCATAGCTTTCCACACAGCCTGGAAACACTACACCCTTCAACAACCTACTTTTAACAACACTCAAAGGAGTTTTTAGCTCTTCAACACTGCTCACGAAATTCAAACTCTCTTCCTCCACAATAGCATTTACCCCAGCCGCTCCATGGTTAGGCATAGGATTTTGCATAACATTAGGCGCATCATTTGTAAAATTGATCGCCTTGCTATCTATAAGGTTCTGACTTTATGCTTGAAGGCTTTGCAATTGTCTATGTGATGGGCGGGAGCACCTGAGTGAATGTCACATCTGGCATTTGCATCATACCCTGGGGGAGTTGCGCCAGTCAGGGGTTCCAGCATTCTCTTCTGAACTAACTGCAGCTGTATCAAATGTTGTAACAGTTGTGACGATGGCATTGGTGGTGCATCAAAATTTCTGTTCATCGTCCTCCTACAATCTTGGAACTGCTGCGGAGCGTAATTCTGTTGTTGTTGTTGTTATGGACGTTATTGATGTTGTTGTTGAGGTTGTACTGCTAGAATGGCAATACTCGCAATCTGAGGTTGTTGTTGGTGATATTGATTTCTGTTTCTGTTTCTGTTGTTACCCCTGTATCCTGATACTACGTTCGTCTCCCCTTCTCTTTTCTTGTTACCAAAGTTATTTCTACCTCCTCCAGATGAAGACCCCTCTCCTGCTTGGATCTTTCTGTCGCATCGTTGCGAAGAGGGGTCGACAAAGACAGAAGAGTCGCCACCGTTCGTTATTTATCCCAAAAGAGGGATAGAGAAAGATCAGAGAAAACATAACGAAAACGGGAGAAGATAGGTCATCACAACCATATCTCGGGTTTGGGAGTCGGTTACGCAATGGGAAGGTGTTAGCACCCCTCACGTCCGTCGTACTCGACGGGATCCACACTTTGTTGTCTATTTAAAAGGGTGTTTACTATCTAGCTACAGGCCACAGGGATGAAAAAAAAGAAAACGGACTTGCTAGAGCATCGCCGCTCTATGCCTACGTACTCCCTCGTGCAATGGGAAAGTCAGAGTCAACGTAGTTCGGAAAACTACGAGTGAAGGTAGGGGAAGGTTGCTCGCCAAGACATCGCCGTCTTGTGCCTACGTATTCTCATCTGGTATGAGAAATCATAGAAAACGTAGTTCGGGCTAACAAGACCATTGGTTGGTTCAAAATGTTTTAGGCCCGAGTAGGGTTAAAACTTAGTTCTAGCAGTTAGGTGTATGCAGCTCGACCATTGGAGACTTAGGCGTTACCTGTTTGCGACAGAAACAAGAGTTAACAAAACTCTCTTTCTGAAAAAGGTTTTCCAAATTAAGATCCCGAAGGATAAAAAGTTTGAAGTTTGTTTTTGTGTTTTTTAGAGAAGAAGTGCATTGATTATTGTTTGTAATTCATGTTGCACTAAAGACTATGACCTAGGAGAGAATGCGTCGCATATCGTCCAAAGGACATACGCTAAACACTCTAGATAATTGAGAGGAGGCCCCCCAATCACCATTTCCCAAGTACTTAAGGCTCATAGCATACAACAATCCTTAACCTTTATTAAGTGTTTTGAGAAAATTTGAAGATGAGAAGAGAGAGACACTCTAAAGGGAGACTAAGACTCAACCTAATGTTCTCATGCAAAGTGTACCTATGATTGGGATAAAAGGTAATGCTACCTAATGTTATCATGCACAGATTCAAACCTAAGGTCTATCATAATCTCTCTTAAACATGAAAAATTAGAGGTCCTAGGTAACATGGCAAAGAAGAAAGAAGAAGAAGAAAGCATAAGAGAAATGCAAGTATGCAAACATGTAATGCACAATTAGAATGAAAGTGGGGGAGGAACAAAGTGTGGGGCAATAGCCTCCACAAGCACATATCAACCTCAAGCATGCATATGATAAGATGCAAGCAGAGAAAAGAATACACACAAAATAAATCAAGCAAGAAAGCAAACAAAAGTCCTCAAAAGAATCATCATTCATGACATGTTCAAAGTACCTCCAAAGGAGGGACCAAACCATCTCAAATGAGACTCAAGGATCCTTGGACAGAGATGGGGATGATGGGAGAGAATGCATAAAGTAAAAAGCAATCACACACAAGAGAATTGCAAGAATAGGCAAGGAGAAAGACCTAGGTCTTAATCACATTCAACATTTGAACCTCAAATGGAAATCCTAAAAGAATGCAACTCAAGAACAAGAAGAAAGAAAGTGTATGACCTATAAATTGACAACCAGTAAGATCAATATGTCAACAATATGAATCAATAAGAGTTCAGAGCTTAAGGGATCCACAAGTGTCATTTCCAAATCAAACTAGGTCAAGTACTTGTATGAACCCCCCTTAGAAGTAACTTGACTTGCAAGTTATCTCAAAAATAGGAAAAAGGTTCAAAAATAACCAAATAAAACCTCAAATGCTCACCAAAGAGTTGGCAACCAGAGGCCAAAAGCTCACAACCAAAGTCACTTCAAAGCATCATCAAAGAATTTGATTCACAAAGATGCCCCACTTTGAAGGAGGGTTGTCGAGGGTCAACAAAAATGCCTTAAAAGTCAAACTAAAATGAACAAAACCAAGGCCAAAATCATCCTATGAGACTCTTAAATTCATCATTCACATGAGAAAAGAGTTTCAATAATTGGATAAAAAGATTGGATCAAGAACTGGGCATGAATAAGAAAGAACAATTGGAAATCAATTTAAAAACCACTCCAACCATTAATTCCATTTTTAATTGAAAAATAAATCAAAAATGAAAATAAAAAACATAAAAAATTATTTAACACATCAAGGTGTCTTGAAAATATTTTTGTGGAATTTTATGGTATTATGAGCTATTTTTAAATGAATTAAAGTAAAACAGAAAAAAGAAATAAAATATGAACAATTAAACAAAGCCACGGTGCAAATAGAAATTAGAAATAGGAAAAACCAATGGGCCACAATGAGAGGGGGTGCAAGGAGTAATCTGAGCCCAACACAAAACAAACTGAATCCAACAATGAAACGTCGCGTTTCATTTAAATGCGTGGCAGGTCCAAACACCACGCTGGCTGGTCAAACAGATCTAGGTCGTTGATCTAGTTCAGTCAAACATTCAAAGCACACACGTGGCAAGCCAGGTAAGTCAAACGGAAAAAAGAATCAGACGACGGAACCACTGTTCTGATCATCTTCTCCGGCAATGCAGTCGGAGTTGCAAGTTCTAGACTTCACCAATTTGCACGAAATTTAATACCAAAATGAAGCTCATGCTACGTAGATCACGAATCCACCAATCAAATTCATTTATCATGCATAATTAGAGCAAATTGAACAATCAAAGTTATATGCTCAAAACTGAAAGTTCATCAAACATCATAAAGAATTATCCAGATTTTGCCTACACATGTAGGTCTTCAGTTTGCAGCAAAAATGGAGTGGAATTGATGCATATTATGAGAGAATTTTGGAAAAGAAGAATACCTAACAGAGCCTCTCCGTTGGAGCTTCTAATGCAGTTGAGCTTGAGCAAAAACTTGTAGAATCACTCAATGAAGTTCACTGAAGATGTTTCTTGCGTTGATTTGAGTTGAAATTGCTTGAATCTCGGTTTCCACTTTTCACTTTGCTCTTGAAATTTCAAATTGTGCTCTGCTCAATTCTCCATGAAATTGCATGAATGAATGCTCAAAATTCATCTGAAGCTTTTATGTAATGGATCTAGAGTGATTTGGAGGCCCAACATGGCCTTATTGGAGTGTAATTTTGAAATGCCCAAATTAGAAATGGAAGCTTCATGCACACGTGAGTTCCCTCCAATTACACCTTAATTTTATTTGAATCCACTGCTGGCAATGTGTATGGATCATGTGGGTTGAAGTCTTCCCTTAATTTGATCCAATGGTTGATATTTCATGTGAAACTTCTACTTGAAGTAAGCTTGAATTACACGTACATTTCACATTGTACCTCAAATTTTCTTGGTGCATCTTGCTTGTTGAACAAATGTGAATCAAAATGGGCACAAATATGGCATGAAAAAGTTCTCAAACTTAATCAATTTAATTCATGACTTTAAATCCAAATTTCACTTGGTTTTCTTCACCAATTTCCAAATCTTTGCCAAATTCATGACAATTTGGAGTAACTTTCATGTTGGAGAAAGTTTCATTTGAAGTGCACAAGATCATGAAAAGGACCTATAATGAAAATGACCTATAATCTCACTTTCTTAAAATACCCCTGCCTTGCAAGCTTCATAACTTGAGTTCTACAAATGCGATGAAGGACTCCTAGGACTTTTTGGAAATATAAGATCATAAGGAACGACTTTTATGTTCATCAAAAGTTGAGGAGAAACATGATTCTAGGTTAAAAGTGCCTTACGGTATTATCAATCATTTAAGCTTTATTGCATTAATCATAATCATCTTTTAATTAATCATTTAATCAAGTCCTCAACAGGGCCACGTGTCAGCCTTGTATATATACAGGCTACTATTCATTGTCTTCAAAAAAACGAAACCCTAGAGCCGCTACTGTAGCACCTCCATCACCCTCTCACCATCAACTTCATCTTCCAGAAAACCTACATGAAACCCATTCACCTCCAGCTTAACTTCATCACAGAGCCATCAAACAACCTTCTTCTGCTTCCATTTTCAACCCCATTCTGCAAGCTTCGAACAACCCCCAAATCCAGCTTTCAATCTTGGGCTCCCTCTAACCAAAACAACAACCTACAGAACTTCCAATCTTCATCATTTCCGGTTGAGAACCAAGCACAAATCACCACCCAAACCGCAACTCATTCCACCTTCATCACCATTCATCACCTTCGTCCTCCGTTTTCATCGATCTATCACCAACAAAACCTTCAAACTTCTCTGTTTCCGTCCATCATCGCGAAACCTCCGCGAACCACCATCCCTAATCTCCGTTCGTTCCATTTCCACCACCATTTTGCAATCCAACAACAAACATCAAGAACCATTAACCCAGAAACACTAACCTCCCTCCGCTCTTCCTCCAAACCTCAAATCCGGAACCTTCATCACAAACACGACCCATTCAGCCAACAGCCCAGATTCACCTTCGAAAACCACATAAAACCCACACCGAGTTTTCGTCGAAACACCCACAACTCTCTCTTCAACTTACCAAGAACAAACAACCGTTTCCATCTTCTAACAACTCAAACCACCATCAATCCAAAACGCCATCAACCTCCGACCGCGAATCTACCCAACATCAACCCAAACTCGCAACCCATTCTTTTCTCCTTTAAAACCAATTTTGGACCCGTATTCCCCCATTTCAACTCTCCAGATCGCTAACTTCCATCAACTCACAAAAACCCATTCGTAACCTATGAAACCCCAACACACAAAAATAAAATCAATTTGAAAAGAAATGAAGAAGAGAAGTTCGTTTTGGAACAAATGTCTAGTGAGAGTGAAACAAAGAGAAGAGCCTGATGCGAATACGAAGAAGAGGATTATCGTCTTTTTCTTTATTATTTTTATTTTTATTTTTTTCATTTTTTTTGTTCTTTTATTTTATGGCTGGTTGTGGTTATTGGGCCTAAAAGCCCATTTGTTTTGTTTCATCTCACCCCTGATACAACTTATTCACCCCCTATTTTCTTTCTTAACTTTTTATTATTATGTATATGGTATTATGTATATATTATTATTATGTAAATATTATTAACTTATAATTTTGTAAATATATTATTATATATATTGTAATTAATTAATATGTATATATTATGTTATTTATGTAAATATATTTTATATATTATATATTAATTTCTTTTCTTTAGTATATATTAGGTATATTATTATTGTTAGAATTTTATATTACTTTTAGAGTTTATATTATATATTATTTTAAGTTTTTTTTTTAATTTCAATTTCTTTTAGAGACTTATTTCTTTTTAGAAGTTGAATTCATTTCGCTTTTGTTATTGGGCTTTCTATCCCATTTTTATCTGTTTTGGTCGATGAAGAGACGTCTATTGTTTTTCTGTCAAATTATTGATGAGAAACGATGGACCTGAGACCGACTTTCTCTTTTCTTTCTCATTTGCAACTTTATCCCATTTTCATCTGTTTTGGTCGATGACGACACTTCCGTAATTCATTACCAGTCAAATTATTGATGAATAATGTTGGATCCGAGACCACTTTTTTCTCTCCTCATTTCTCTTCATCTTTCAATTTTATTTTGACTTTTAGTGATCGATGAAGTCTTGTGTCCACAAGACGAGATCTCACTGTTTTTGGTCCGTGTGACACGATTCAATTGGAGAACGATCCTCAATATCATTTCTCTATATTGTCCATAGCACAGGAATCAATACGCGACCTCTTAAATTTTGACTTCCCTTATAAGTCGAGCTATGACGGTTTAGCGTCACATTGGTCCCGATTCGAAGCATCATCAAGGATCAAAAGAGGAGAAGATTGGAATGGAGCTTGCACATAATGTCAAGGGTCAATGGAACCACTCTGTTCGGTAACATCTTTCTAATTCAAGTCTTTTAATCAACCGCCGAGCGTTGTAAGTTTTAATTAATAGATATGTGGGAAATGCTGAGTGGTGGCCTCCTCTCGTTCGTCTAGAGTGTTTAGTATATACCCTTTGGGTAATATGCGACACATTCGCTCCTACGCCTTAGGTTCTAGCGTGTGTGTCCCGAGTTCCTTTCCGTTTAGGCGTGTCTTGGCCTAGTTCCTCTTTTCTCTCGCCCCCTTGCGATCAGACTCCTTTCTCTCGCATCTTGGCGATTAAGATCCCCTCTCTTTCCCCCGTGTAATCGAGACCCCCTTTTTCTATCGCCTCCGTGCGATCGAGACCGTTTTCTATAGTTAAGCCGAACTACGACTGCTTTGATCTCTCATATCTGTTGAGAGTATGTAGGCATAGGATTGCAATAATCTTAGCGAGCACTTTTCCCTCTTTCATGTAGTTATCTGAACTACAGTTGCTTTGATTTCTCATGCCAGACGAGAATATGTAGGCACAAGACGTGATGTCTTGGAGAGCACACTAACAACTAACTTTTCTCTTTTCTCTCGCCCCCGTGCGATCGAAAATCTTTTCTCTCACCCCCATGCAATCGAAACTCCTTTCTCGCGCTTCCTGGAAATTGAGATCCCCTCTCTTGCCCCCGTGCAATCGAGACCCCCTTTTCTCTCGCCTCGGTGTGATCGAGACCATTTTTTGTAGTTAGCCGAACTACGACTGCTCTGATCTCTCATATTTGTTGAGAGTACGTAGGCTTAGGATTGCGATAAACCTAGCGAACACTTTTCCTTTTTCCCCCTTTAGGTAACCCATACCTTTAAACCAATGACATACAACGTCCGTTCTACCGCAAGCAGGTAACGCCTAAGTCTCCAATGGTTGAGCAGCAATACACCTAACGTCAAGAATGCATGCGCTAGTATCGTCTATCTTTTCTCTCATCCCCGTACGATCGAGAACTCCCCGTTTACCCATAGTTGGCCTGAACTACATTTTGCTCTGATTTCTCGTACCAGACGAGGATACGTAGGCACAAGACGTGATTTCTTGGCGAGCAATCCCCCCTGTAGTTTCCCGAACTACGTTGACTCTGACTTTCCCATTGCACGAGGGAATACGTAGGCATAGGGCGGCGATGTCCTATCGAGTCAGTTCTTTCCGTTATTTTCAGTTCCTTCTATTTAGCATTAGCAGTCGTAGATAGTTTGTTTTTCAGTTCCTTCGAGTACGACGGACGTGAGGGGTGCTAATACCTTCCCCTTGCGTAACCGACTCCCGAACCCGAGATTTGGTTGCGATGACCTGTCTTATTCCCTTTTCGTAGGTTTTCTTTGATTGTTTCCTTTCCCTCTCTTTGGGATAAATAACAAACGATGGCGACTCTTCTGTCTTCTGTCGGCCCTTCTTCGCAGCGATGCGACAGCTGGCGACTCTGCTAGGGAATTTTCCCATCCTCTATACGAGTCAATCCTAGCGTTTGTTTGCTTGTCTTTAGGTGTGTATTTGTGTGTTGTATTTTGTATATTGTTGTATTTACATTTTCCGCACTATATTATTATTTGTTGCTGTTGTGCTGTTGGGTGGTTGCTCCTTTGAGAGATAAGCCAAAACCCAGGCTTGAGGATACATATAGCATTAGAAGTGGAAATTAGTGATGGACCTGTATGGCAGCATGCCCTAGTCCTCACGAAATCTACGTTCAGACGAGGTTTTCTTTGAAGACATCTCATCCTGCTGGTTAGGACGGGGGTGTTGGATCTGAAATCTGTCAACTCTGGAGACCAATCACTTGGGAGTTAGCTAAGCGAGGCCGCTTCGTTAAACTATGGTGCCAAACCAGAAATGGTGAACGTATCACTGTGTCTCGAAAGTCTGTGACGCTGACGACCGCATAAGATGCTAAACTTTATCAAATTAGGTCAATACCTGTGAGAGGGATTGGGTTATGTAGGAAACTTGACCTCCAACCTACCTGGTATTTTAGTTTTCTCTTTGGAGCAAAGTTTTGAACATATCCAGCCAGCAGCGCAGCAGTTGTTCAGGGCTTCTTGGGGTCTCTGATCCTTTGTTTACTGCATCAGCATTTTGCATTGCATTTCATGTGCATCTCATGTTTGCATGTCCATCCTTGGCTAGATCAGAGAGCTTACCCGTCTTTTGTCCAATCTGCAGTTGATTTCCCGACATTCGCATTGGATTTAAGTTAGCTTCTGAAAGAATCATGGACTCAGGAGAGCAAAATCAGGTTGTTACAAGAGCAGAGTTTGAATTGATGAAGAATCAGTTGGATCAGCTCATGAAAGCCATGACAACTATAGCTAGGGGAGAGGCCAATATTCAGAGGACTCCCGTGAACAATGTTCCTCAAGCTCAACCTGTGCAGATTCATGTTGGAGATCAAGAGCATACTATTGTCATAGACAGAGGATCATCTTCTCTTCATGACTCAGATTATCAGAATTTTACTTTCTCTGTGCCAAATTCTTAAAGGGTTGTTTCGAAGATTAATCCTAAGAACCCACAGATTGTTGAATTTATGAGAAGATATCATCTGTTGGATGAAAAACTTGATGCCCTGATAAGTCGAGATACTCTTAATTTGAATGCTTCGAGCATGTGTTTAGTGCCAGGTCTTGTGATGCCTCCGAAGTTCAAGAAACCAAATTTTGAGAAGTACAAAGGAGATAGTTGTTTGAAGCAACATTTGGTGATGTTTTGCAGGAGAATGACCTCATATGTCCATGATGACAAGCTTATGATTCACTGTTTCCAGGACAGTCTGAGCGGAGCATCCTTGAGTTGGTATATGCAGTTGGAGAGTGGTTGCATCCGTTCATGGTCAGATTTAGCTAACGCCTTTGTGAAGCAGTACAATTACAATCTCGACATGACTCCCAACCACATGCAGTTGTAGGAATTATCTCAGGCAGACAATGAATCTTTTAGAGCGTATGTGCAGAGATGGAGAGAGTTAGCTACTCGTGTTCAACCACCACTTTTGAACAGATAATTGGTTGACCTGTTTGTTGATACCTTGCAAGGCCATTACTTTGATAAGATGATTGGTAGTAAGGTAGTGAACTTTTTTGACTTGGTGATAGCGAAAGAACGTATTGAGAGCGAAATCAAGAGCAGAAAGATTCGAGACATCTCAGATAGCTCTGTTTATGAAAGAGAATCAATTGTCAGCTCTAAAGAAGAATGGGAGAAAGAAAGTAATGCTATCTTGGAATCTTCATTAACTTAGATTCAGTTTTCAGACGCTTTGAGTGTTCAGAGTCAGCAACCTGTTGGGTCCGTGTATCATATATTTGCTCCCCTACAGAGTCAACATTCATACCGTCTTCAGCCGCGTCAGCACGCCTGACGAAGACTAAGGAAGCCAGAGAGGTGTTTCACTCAGTTGTCGATGTCGTATAGTCAGATATTGCCAAACTTGATCAGAGGTGAATAGATAGTGCCGAAGAAGGTTAATCCAGAGATTCCTCCATATCTGCCAGGTTCTGATGTCAACGCCCGCTGTGAGTACCATGTTGGGGCACAGGGGAATTCAACCGAAGACCGTAAGATGCTTAGTGCCCCTATTCAAACGACTTGGACCTGACTGGGTGAGAAGCGAACGACTCTCAACCAATCAAGGTAAAAGGAGGTTAAATACCAAAGAAACCTGAAAATTTGCCAACCGTAGAAATAAACTGCAAAATCTGAGAATGTGATAACGATCTCCGGAAAACTTGAATTGACAGTTGCACGACAACAGGCTAACGAACCAAGCATCTGTGTAACACCACAGACATCGAACCCGTAGGCCGGATCAATAACGATTGATGAGGATTTCTGACATCATTGCCAGACATTTGCTTATATCAAGAGAAATGTCGACTCCAAGGCTGAATCAATAACGATCTTGATAGCATCTACTAACTAAAGCAGGCAATCGCTAAATAAAAGCGAGCATCAAACCAGAAGGCCGGATCAACCGCGGTTGATAACAATCAATCTGCTAACGCACAGGCAATCGCTAAATAAAAGCGAGCATCGAACCATAAGGCCGGATTAACCGAAGTTGACAACATCAATCTGCTAACGCGCAGGCAATCGCTAAATATAAGCGAGCATCAAACCAGAAGGCCGAATCAACCAAAGTTGATAACATCTATCTGCTAACGCGCAGGCAATCGCTAAATAAAAGCGAGCATCGAACCAGAAGGTTGGATCAACCGAAGTTGATAACATCTATCTGCTAACGTGCAGGCAATCGCTAAATAAAAACGAGCATCGAACCAGAAGGTCGGATCAACCGAAGTTGATAACATCTTTCTGCTAACACGCAGACAATCGCTAAATAAAAGCGATCATTGAACCATAAGGCCGGATCAACCAAAGTTGATAACATCAATCTGCTAACGCGCAGGCAATCGCTAAATAAAAGCGAGCATCAAACCTGAAGGCCGGATCAACCGATGTTGATAACATCAATCTCCTAACGCGCAGGCAATCGCTAAATAAAAGCGAGCATCGAACCATAAGGTCGGATCAACCAAAGTTGATAACATCAATCTGCTAACACGCAGGCATCCGCTAAATAAAAGCGAGCATCGAACCAAAAGGTCGGATCAACCGAAGTTGATAACAACAATCTTGATGAATCACAAGAATATGTCGTTGGGAAAAGAGAGAACTTGAACAAGTAACTCTGCTTTTGGGAGAACCTATCTCTGCTTGGGGATGTCATCATCACAGGACTCATGGACAAAACATAACCGACGTATGATCTGAAACCCGAGAGAAAGTAAGCTGATGAGTTGTCTGAACAAAGTTGTTGGATAAATGCCCCTGTATCGATCACAGGGTGATTCCCGTTGCCACGGGAGGCTGATTGAAAACTGGCTTATGCTTCGTATGCATATGCGTATGTTTGAATGGCGTAATGCTCCATATAAAATGGAAATGCTACGCATTTGAGGATGAAATGCAAATATGATGCAAATATGATGATATATGCAAACATGCAAATGCAGGCTCGGGCTGCTGGAGAAATGTTGTACACAAAAGGGCCATTCCAGCAAAATAAATGCTGGAATGGTGAAGCCAACTCCGCTGGGGATAACCGGGTATCACATAATTACTCCAGCAAAATAAATGCTGGAAAGGTGAAACCGACTCTGCTGGGAAATAACAGAAGGTGCCAAGTATGATTGGACTCTCCTAGGGATAGCTTGCGCATGCCAATGATGATTGGGCTTTGTTGGGGAAAAACAGACAAAGTTTTCCTGCGTACCAATGGCAATTGGATTCTGGAATGATGCGACAACACGGATTGGGCTTCCTGACAATCACCAATAGGCCTTAAGCTGTAGATTATCCGTGATGGGTCAGTTACGACTGACGCTGGAAAATATCCTATCTAGATTCAAAGGTTTTGTTTGAAGGGTCGAGGGATAGTACCACGGCTTCTCGACACTCGTCTTGAACTTGAGGGTTGATCAAACCTGCTTGAGTAGCTCTGACGATACAGAGAGGAACGATTCCTTTGTTTCCATATTTTGCCCCAGCCTGTGGGATCTATGTGGGGATGTTCCTCGAGGGGAAATCTGCAATCTCTGCACCCTGATCTGCCTCAGCATCTTGAACCTCGAAGAGGTGTTTCATATTGTCGCTTTCGCGAAAATAAGGTGCCGGCAAAACAGAAGAGTCGTCACCTTTCGTTATTTATCCCTCAGAGCGGGAAAGGAAACGATCGGAAAAACCTGACGAAAAGGTATAAGACAAGGTCGTCGCAACCGTTGTCTGGGTTCGGGAGTCGGTTACGCAAGGGGAAGGTATTAGCACCCCTCACGTCCGTCGTACTCCACGGGATCCACGCTTGTTGTGTTTACTGGACGAGTTGGTTTATCTATCTACCTATCAAGGCTGGCTTAAAAAGAAAAGAAAATGACTCAGCAAAGCGTCGCGCTTTATGCCTACGTATTCTCATCAGAGAATGAGAAATCAGAGTCAACGTAGTTTGACCTACGACGGGTTATGGGGAAGGTGGCTCGCCAATACATCAGTATTGTGCCTACATACTCCCAACAGGTATGAGAGATCAGAGCTTACGTAGTTCGGGGTAATACGGATTACGGGGATTTAGATTCATCTGCTTAGTCAAATCTGTCCCCAACTGGTTCACCAATTCTGTTTGCCTCTTGAAGGAATGAACAGCTTCGTTCCTCTCACTTCTGAGTTGAACCAATTCTTTCTCCAGTTCTTCATTTGCCCTCTTCAATTCATCTCTCTCAGCTAACACCTGATTATGCTGCTGAATGGGCACGGTGGTAGGCTCTTCAATCACTGGAGGGCTTTCTGGCTTGGCAGGAAGAAACGGCATCCCTATAGCATCTGCTCTGGCTCTGATCCAAGTCACATACGGAGCGTAGGCTTGGCTCTTACTTCTCCCCAACAATGGTTTTCCCCGCTTACTGATACCATTCCAAACGCGCTGAAGCTTAGATAACACATCCCCTTCTAGAAGACCAGTGAGGTACAGAGATTCCCGTACCTCTTCATCCTTCGGCGGAGCTCTCAAAGCGTAGGCGAATTGTCGGACCAGCAAAGACGGATTATAGTTGATACAACCCTTTCTGCCTATCAGAGGCACGTTCGGAAACCCACTGCAGCTGAAGATGATCTCAGTACCCAACATATCTCTATCAAACCAGGCAATATCCTCCACTGACAGACTCATCAAACGCTCGGACCATTCAGCTGTGGCTGCAGATGAAGCAAAGGGACCCTTCTTGGGTAGGTGACTATCAAGCCATCTATAAAGCAGGGGCACACAGCACGAAACATTCTTGCCCTTTCTGTTCTCGTTTTTGTAGTGGATGGAATGGTAGACATCTCCTATCAAGGTAGGGACTGGATTCCCTGAAGCAAAGATGCGGAAGGCGTCAAAGTCTACAAAGTCAGGCATATTGGGGAACAGAATGATGCCATATATGCATAGAGCGAGAATGGCGTTGAACACGACCCAACATCCGTCTTTGGCGCACTGCTGAGCCTTACCCACTAAGAACTGCAAGGAGAAACCGGGAACCTTGTTCCAACTAGACAATACCAACTCGGAGGCATCCAGATGAAGTGAAGGAGCTAGACTAGCCAGATCAGGCTCAGCATCCATATGAACAAAAGGCATCTGCCTCTTGATAGGCACACCTAACAAATCAGCATATTCCTCTAGTGTGGGCGGGAGAACAAAATCCTGGAAAGTGAAGCATCTCAACGGAGGATCGTAGAACTGCAGCAGAGCATGCAACCCATTCAACTCGAACGCAGAAGGTTTACGAACCAAACTGAGCAATTTGCCGTAATATTTTCTGAACTCATCTCTCACAGAATCATCTGCTAAAGCAATCAAACCAGACAGCTGAACCACATCAGGGACAGAGAGCTTGTAAGCCACGGTCTTCCTCAGAGAACCCATAACAATACAATAGGAGGCAAGAAATCCTGAATCGGGGAAAACGGTACCTGCAACACAGACACACGTTAATGAAATGCAAATGAGTATGTAAAGCAATGTAAAATGCATTCATGCAGCAGGAGATCAAGGCAACTGTGCTGTGGAGATTCTGTATCAACAAAACCACGATATTGCTCTGTCAAGAACAACCACTATCTCTGATACGAAGAAAACCCTGGTATCGGACCACAAATCTTCTCTGTCAAGAACACACACACATAGGACCATAAATCTGCTCTGTCAAGAACAAACATCTAATAATAAGGACCTCTGATACAGGAGCATAAATCTGCTCTGTCAAGAACAAACATCTGATAATAAGGACCTCTGATACAGGACCAAAACTCTGCTCTGTCAAGAACAAACATCTGATAATAAGGACCTCTGATACAGGACCAAAACTCTGCTCTGTCAAGAACAAACAGATATTTGCTGATGAGACCCTCTGATCCCAATCATAAACCTGCTCTGTCAAGAACAATCATATATCTGTAGATGAGATCCTCAGATCCCAACAAAACTGATCAACTATTAAGAAAACCAGGTAGTCTGAAGGTCAAAGTTTCCTGCAATAAACCCAACCCTGCTCACAGGTATGAACCTAAACTGACTCAAGTCCGGCATCATATGCGGTCATCAGCGTCACAGACATTCAAGAGGGGTGAAATGATACCCAGAAGGTGTGGCATCACCAGCTCATGAAGCGGCCTCACTCGGCTGAATCCCAAATGATCGGTCCCCAAAGTCGACAATCCTCCAAACCAACAACCCCCTCAACCCAAAGGGTTGAAAAAGAAGTCAATCGGGAGAACCTCGTTTGAGCGTGGATTTCATGAGACACTAGTGCCTGCCAAGCAAGCACGCGCCCACTAATTTCCACAACTAATGCTATGTTCACTCAAGCCTGGGTCTGGCTTCTCACTCATCAGAATGCCCCTCCCGCCACAACACAGATAATCATATCATACTGAAAATAAAGTGTGGGAAATAAAAATGCGATAAATAAACACAACCCAACAAGTAATCATACAAGCGCTAGGATTGACTCTCGCAGGGGACGTCGGATCCCCAAACTGACTCGCATTCGGGACGTTGGATCCCAGGAAACTATCAAGTCCCCAGCAGAGTCGCCAGCTGTCGCTTTCGCGAAAATAAGGTGCCGGCAAAACAGAAGAGTCGCCACCTTTCGTTATTTATCTCAGAGCGGGAAAGGAAACGATCGGAAAAACCTGACGAAAAGGTATAAGATAAGGTCGTCGCAACCGTTGTCTGGGTTCGGGAGTCGGTTACGCAAGGGGAAGGTATTAGCACCCCTCACGTCCGTCGTACTCGACGGGATCCACGCTTGTTGTGTTTACTAGATGAGTTGGTTTATCTATCTACCTATCAAGGCTGGCTTAAAAAGAAAAGAAAATGACTCGGCAAAGCGTCGCGCTTTATGCCTACGTATTCTCATCAGAGAATGAGAAATCAGAGTCAACGTAGTTCGACCTACGACGGGTTATGGGGAAGGTGGCTCTCCAATACATCAGTATTGTGCCTACGTACTCCCAATAGGTATGAGAGATCAGAGCTTACGTAGTTCGGGGTAATACGGATTACGGGGATTCAGATTCATCTGTTTTATCGAGTAGGGTTAAACAACAGTTCCAGCAGTTAGGGACAAAGCCTATTTGCGTTGGCGCTGAAGTTTAACGACACCCTTTCCTTCAGAAAAGCTTCCTTGGAATTATGGGCCTACGGGGCAAAAAGGTTTGAAGTTTGTTTTCTGTCTTTTACGGAAGAACTGTTTTTTATGGTTGTTTGCAATTTCAATTGCACTAGAGACTATGACCTGAGAGTGAATGCGTCGTATGTCACCCAAAGGGTACCATACTAAACATCCAGACTGTGGAAAAGAAACTCTCCCACAATCCTTTCTCAGATAGCTTAAGGCTCGTAACGTACGAAAGAAACCATTCATGATTACTGTATCTTAAGCTGTTTTGAGATGAGAAGAGAGAGGGCTCAACTAAGGGGAAACTATCAAGTCCTACTGTTGTCATGCCAAAGATTCATCATATGGTTGTGGTTTAAAACAGGGAACTCCTAGAAGTTGTCATGCATAGGTTTCAACCTAAAGTTCTATCATCACTTCCTCATCAAAGGAAATGAGAGTCCTAAGGGATCATGTCAATGATAAACAGAAACAGATAAAGCATCAGCTTAAACAGTAAACAATAATACAGTAAAATGCATGCAATGCAAGTGAGGGAGGAAATGTGTGTGGGGCATCAGCCTCCACAATCATACAGAAGAAGTAGACATGCTATCAAGCAAAATAAACCACATGGGCAAGGGAGTTGGGCTCTACCGAATACCCGCAAGCAAAGCCATACAATAAAAATACAAGCAGAGGGAGCAACTCAACCTCTAGTGCAATCATGCTCCTAGATTAAAGTCAGTCTAAATATGGGCTTATTCTAATGCATCAAGCAAATCAAACAAGGCACATCAATACAGAAAAGAAAACAGACAAGAAAAGAAAGCAGAACAACAACTCCCCCTCTCAAGCTTCAGCTCTTCTGACAGCAACTTAGTCTTCAGACTTCAATCACCCTTCAAGGCTACCATCTCTCATGACAAGTATCAACTTTCTTCTCCAGGGTTTCAACCCATCAAACATAAGCTTCAACTTATTCTCTCTTCTTCAAGCTTCAGCTCTTTAGTCAATTCCACCTTCAGGCTTCACTCCTAACTGCAAGTATCAACTTGATTCCTTCAGGCTCTCAATGTATCAATGTAAGTGTCAACTCATCTCTTATTCCTCAAGCCTCAGCTCTTCACTCAATCTCAATTGAATCCTCTTCACAAGTATCAACTTAGTCTTCAAGCTTCAGCTCTCTTTGCTTTACCAGTATCAACTTGGTCTTCTTCTCCTAACTGCCTCAGCTTCTCAGAGTAATCTTCAATCACCTGGAAGTGTCAACTTCACCTTGCAATCTTCAAGCCTCAGCTCTTCACTTAATCTCCATTGAATCTTCAAGTATCAACTTGTTCTTCTTGCTCTTCAGGCCTCGGCTGCAATGGCAATGCTTAAGGAATCATCCTCTTCCACACTCTTCAGTGAAGTCCTCATCTTCAAACTCAAGTCCAACATCTTTCAAGATACTCAAACCAGAAGACAATTGATTGAACAGGATGAGTGGAAATGATAAACAGCTTATTGACAACCAAAGGAAGCCTGTAAGGGTTCATCATTCTGAGAGACTGGTTCCCTCAAAGTTCTACTTTCCAGATAAAGCCACTCATCCCTCCAAAGGAGGTATGTGAATATCTTGGAAGGACTTTTATTCATTGGGAGGAATGGAAGCACAAGATTCTTTCCATATTTGTGAAAGAAATCATTCTAGTTCTAAGGCTCTCCCTATGGCTCCTATTTCCTACATCTTCATCAGATACCTTCAGGCACAAGCAACTCCAAAGCTTCAAGCAACTTCAAGCAACTTCAAGCATCCTCACCTTGTCTTCAACTTGTCTTCAATATCAACCAAAGGCAAACCAAGCAAAAACCCTAATCTAAGGGGACTAAAGGAGTTAAACTAGTTGAATTAGTAAGTTAGGATCACCTAAAACTAGCACCTAAACTAAAATCAATCAAAAATAGAAAATTATCCTATTAATTCTACAAAGATTCCTAAGGGAACCTAGGTCAATCATGACTCTACCACATTAATTTCAAAGATCAAACCATCAAATAAGACCTAGAAATAAATTCTACATTATGAGGTATCAAACCTAAACCCTAAAAGGAAGCATCTAAATCTCAATCTAGAAAGCACACCTATTTTCATCACAAAAAAATGTGAGAAAAATACTATGGGAGCATACACGTCTAACTTAATCACACACAAAAAATTAGGATCAAAATCATCACCACATGATCACACAAAATTCCACAAAATTATGTATCAAACATAACCATTTTAATATCAATTAAAATGTAAAATTCCCATAAAATCAGAAAATGCATGAAATAAAAATATTTTTTCTCTACAAAATACTAGACTCAATCATGAGTAAAATGCAAAAAGAATGGGATTAATTGGATTAATTTTCAATTTATTATGAATTTTTCAAGAACCATGAATAAAATGGAAAAGTAATGAAAATCAAATTAAAATAACCACACGCGCGGTGCAAATAGCAAACAGAATCAGTACAAATTATAGGTTGGGCCATCAGGGGTGTGTGGATATCACTTAATTCATTAAGCCCAGCACCACAAATAAATGAAACGGTGCGTTTCGCTATCAGAATTCCTTCACAAGCTGAGATTAAAACGTGGCCATTGGATCATGCTTCTAGTCAAAGGTCCAACCAAGATCCAAGGGCGCTAACATCATCTTCTACCTTTCAAACCTCTGCAACTTCGCGCCCAGCTCCGGCCACCACCGTGCTCCGGTCACCTTCCTCAACCCTAATTCTCTCTACAGGCCTCCATTCCAAGAGGTCAAAACATGAATCTTGTCCCAAATCTTGTCACGAGTTCAACCATACCCTTTATTCAACCTAAATACTCAAGATTCACCATATCCAAATCTCAACCGAAAATGGTAATGCGCCTATTTTGTCACTAATTCTCAAATTAACTATCTGAAATCAACCCTACACCATTCTACAATGCTTCTAACACCTTAATTCAACATGATTCTACCTAATTCATGCTAGAGGAAGAAAGTTGCTAACCTGGAAATCTTGGATGGACAGATGCACTAAACCTCCAATTCAAGCTCTCCAAACTTGCAGACACGATCAATGAACCTTCTTCTTGCTTCTGTATGCAAAAGAACCGGTTGAAAGCTCCTAAATCTTGAAACCCGGTGGTGAGTTGCAGGTGGAAAATTCTGAGTTCAAGAGCACCAATTAGCCACGAATTCTTCTTGATAATGATCTGGAATCACTCCTTGACATCCATGGAAGAAGTTTCAATCAAGAAAATGGATGGAAAGTGAGGAATTTGGTGAAACAGAATTCAATTGCAAGCTATGGAAATTCAATCTCAATCTATGCTCTCTCCTTCAATCATCACCAACCTCTGCAATGGATCACCTCTACTCAATATATAGAGGATGTTTGGATGATCTAGAACCCTCTAGATCCTTCTAATGAGAGTTTCCACTTCTCATGTCATGAGATTTTCAACCATGTATCATGATATGCACCATTCTGTTTGCAGCTTGAAACCAACCTCAATCTCTTTCAATTTCTCCCCTAGTGACATTTTGGAAGGGTTTAGCTTGCCAAGGGCCTTGCTCATGCCTTGATTCTATGTTTTTCACATGTTACTTAATATGCAAGTAACCACTTTTCAAAGCAAGTCCACAAATTGAATCTCAACTCAAACATGTGGCTAAACCAATGTTCTTAAAATGTTTTCTAGAGTCAAAATGATATATTACATGCCATGGTTTGGATGTGTAGGTTGAAAATATCAATTTCCAACTTTGGTTTATTTAACTTATGCCCTTATTTTAGGTCATTTTTGCAACTTTGAGCTACAAGAATTTCCATCATCTCATGACCTCCTTACTAGCCTTAAAACATCATTTTGAACAAGTTTGATGTTGAAGATTTTTCCATTTGAAGCTTGGAAATAGGAGTTATAGCCTTATGCTTGGAATGACCTGTAATCTCCAAATGACCAAAATGCCCTTGACTTGTCAAAGCCATAACTTGAGTTCTACAAATCCTATAAAGGACTTCTAGTACTCTATAGAAAGCTAAGAGGATAAGGAACATCATTAATATTGACCAAAAGTCCATAGGAATTATCCTTCCTGGGCAAAAGTTTGATGCAAGTTGGGTAACTTTCAAGGCCCCAGATTCACATACCTCAGATGACCTGTAACTTGTCAAAACCATAACTTGAGTTCTACAAATCCTATCAAGGACTTCTAGAACTCAAATTAAAGCTACGAACAAGCTATACAACATTCATGTTGGGGGCAAGATGAGATGACAATCACATTTTGGGCTAAACTGCCTTGAATATAGGGGTCAAACTAGGGGATTTTACACTGTCAAGCCTTAGCAACCCTAGCTTGAAACTTCTCAAACTCTTCAATCATGAGGATTTGACCTTGGAATCATACTTATAACATCTCAATGTGCCAATACATGATCACATGGCCCTTGAATTAGGTCTCAACCTTGTTCAAATCATCAGTTGACCTAGGGTTGACCCAGTCAAACCCTAATTACACCACTCATGGCTGGGTCTTCTTAATCTTGCACAATGACCTGTCTAGGCTTCATGATGGCTTTCAAGACATCCCATAAGCTCTCTCAAGGCTTCAAGTCCACATTCTTGGCTTCAGAAGCATCTGATGGCTCCCACAACTCTCAAGTTAGGAGGCACACAACCTTGGTTTCAACCACTCACTCTGAGGATCTTCTAACTTCTCTGACAAAGATATCAACCCTTGAACACTTGAATAACCTTCTTGGATAGCTTCATAGTCTTGCATAACCCTTTATTGGTACTCATACCTCTTGATCTCCTGCATACATGTCAATGAAATGCAAATGATAATGCTAATGTGAATGAAATGAAACATGAGCTAGGTAAAGAAATGTTGGTCAAATTTTGGGGTGCAACACATATTAATTGCCCCACGGGTAAGAAATAACTTCTTCGCTCTTTGGGTGGCCTGCCCCTGTCTGCCACGGCTTTGCCCCTGATTGGCTAATCTGTGGGGAAATACCCTGGTTGTCCTCGAGATATTTATCAAATCTCGACCTAGTTGCTTCAGATTAACTGACTTCTGGATGGCTGACTCCTATGCTGTGATCGTTTGACATGGCTTACCCCGGGTCACCGAAATTCAGGCCTTCTGCATTCTATCCTGGTCAGACTTTCCATCGTGGAAATTTTCTCGCTGTCAAGCGCTTACTCGTAAGTAAAACAAACTGTTCTGCATAAAAGACATATTAAATGCAATGCATATGGCAGTTTTGAAAATCCAATTCGGTTCACTGGAAAAAATTTTGTGACATAAAGTGTATGAATCATTCATCAACATGTCAACATTAATACAACGCTGTAAGAAGAATCCTTTCAGGAGTCAGTTTCGATGCGGTCTTTACCGAAGTATGCTTTCGAAACAAACCTGCTTCAATTAGGACTTTTAAAGGTTGTAACGCGGTCAGGTTCACGGTTAAAGAAGGAAAGGATATAGGCTCAAAATTCATTTTAACCCATCCATTCTCCGTGATGTTCTTCAATCCTATATTCAGCTAATTCGACCTTAGCGTTCACCTTTCAAAGGTTGATTGATAGGAGCGATGATTCAGGGAATCACACATTCTTTTTTTGGAGTGACAGTCACTCGCTTTTCGTCTATGGGCGCCCGGAGCCACACAATTTCGTTCTTGTTTGAGGATTTTTCTTTCGTAATCCTTTTCCGCTTTTCGTTTTTTTCATTCCCTAACTTTTTCCTGGACTAACTCTTTTGAGTTTCTTCGATTTTGAAGTCCAGCGGGATACCCTAATTTTTGCCTAAGTCGCTTGTTCGCAAGATTCGACTTAGCGGGCTTTTTCTTTTGATTCTTTTCTCTTTTTTTTTGAACAAAACGTGTGACACCGACTCGTCTGACTTGTTTGAAAAGAGATTGTGATTGTTTCACTCCTGGTCGGCCAGGTTTAACCATTGTGGGTTTTTAGGTACGACCTATATAGTGGTTTATCCTCGAACAGGACACTCCTTTTGCAATTTGGACGCTTGGTCAAATCAGCTGATACCTACCCTGCCCCTGGTTAAGATTGAGGGTTTTTCGTTTTTAGAAGGAAACTCCTACTTCTCGGCTCAAAGAGGTGAACAAGTGATGCCCTTGTACTTCTCAAAGTCTGGCACTTTGAATTTTAGTGGTATTTTGAGACCGGGGATCAGCCCCAAGTTGGCCATATCGAGCCCCATGGAATTCAGATTCTCAAGGCTTTTCATCTTGTCCTCAAGCATTTTGAACCTCCGGCTGGCCTCAAAAGGTAGCTCAGCCTCGTCACCTCTCATCGAGAATATGTCAGCCTGATGATCCTCATGCCAAGGTTGATGAACATTTCAATGGACAACACCTGCAGCTTCAGGCCCATGGAAGTTACCAGCATTAACCCCAACATTATTACCACTTGTACCAATGTTACCATTAGTAGCTTCGAGGGTGCCATTACCAACCCAAGCAATGCCAGTACCCATTCCAGTATTCCCATTGCCCACAGTATTGGGAATGACCACAGTTGGTCTAGAGTTGTCAGCCCAGGGAGTCTCATTAAGAGGAGGGTTGGTAGTCTCGCCTCCATGCAAAACCCCATTAGCATCAACGCGTGCAATCAAGGGTTGCACGAGAGTCCTGAGTTGTTCTTTCCCAGTGGCCACCACTTGCATGATATCCATGAATTGGGACATCCTCTCCTTGAATTCTTGCATCTCAGCCTGCACTTGTTCCATCACTCTGACATGGTTAGCTCTTGTAGAGTACCGGTGAATCGGCTTGCGATCAATCCTGAAACAAACCTGGTAAGAACACAAGGGGTTAGATAAACATGCTCACGATACCTGTTATGCAAAAAAAAATTATGCTTATGTGAATGGAGACACGTATCTATGCATTAGGAGAAACTCCCCCTCGATTCTAGTTCCAAGACAAATAATGTATAGCATCCGGCCATGGAAAGAACACCTCGTATATATATGAAAAGCCCACGAAGGCAGAGTATAAACGTAACCGAGTACAAGTGAAATGAAAGAGTAACCCCAACCAACAGGCCTGGTGGTGGTCAACAATACAGACAGTGAACAAAGCTACAAAGAAATACAAAAGAAGTCAAGTGCGGCTGCGGGCACGGAAATCTTCTAGTAGTTCCTTTGTCTCTGGATGATCAGGCCTGGTGAGCAAACCCCGTATAAGTAGCTCTCTCTTCCTGACGGTGCTATGGATGTCCTTGACAAAGTCTTCCCAGGCTCCTTCCCCAAAGCAATCTTCCAACTTGCGTTTCTTGGAATATGACCTGGGTTTGTAATCCTTTAGGTTTGTTGTGGCTTTTTCCAACTTGCATTCGCTGGCACGCCTGAGATATGCTTCAGTTTCAACCTTCTCATGCTGGGCTTTAAGTTGAACCGTCAGTTTGGCAACCTGTTGCTTCAAATTATCTTCACGCTCCTTGTGACTAGTCAAAGTGGCATTCCATAGAGTGTTGAATTTGGAGATCTTCAGATACGCCTTATCCAACACTTTCTTTTTAGTTTCCAACACACTGCTCACAACCTTCATATCTAATTCATGACACTCCTTAGCATCAGTCAGCTTGGTTAGATTCGTGCCCAAGTGGTTCACCAACTCGGTCTGTTTCTTAAAGGAATACACTGCTTCACTCTTCTCATGGCGGAGTTTAGCAATTTGCTTATCCAATGCTTCGTTGGCTTTCACTAACGCTTCTTTCTCAGCTTGAAGCTGATTGTATTTCTGAATATCCACCGTGGTTGGTGTTAGAACACATATTGGTTCTTAATAATATCTCTATGTTTTGATGATAACTATTATGAAATTTTGTAGTTAAGAATTATGTACTCTAAAATTTGCTTAAGAATGTTTGCTACAGATATTAAAGTAAATATCACTCCAGAAGCAAATCAGATCTGAACATAAGAAATATGCAAGGCTCTGAAGCATCAGAAGCATTCCTTAGAAGATTCTGAACGCTGCCATCAGAAGATTCTGAGCGTTGCCTCCAGAAGGATCTGAAGCAGAAGCTCCAGAAGGATCTGAAGCAGAAGCTCCAGAAGAATCTGAAGCAATTCAGAAGCATATGAACCAATGAAGAATTCTGTATGAAGAGTTTTCAAGCATAGTTACTTCAGAAGACTCTGATAGTACTAACGCTGCCAGTACTGAGGATCTGACCCAAAACTCTGCTCTGAACTTATACACGCTAAAAGCACACTTGCTGCAAAGACTCTGATTAAGCAAAACTCTGATCAACGTCAGAAGGCTCTAATCAAATTAGACTCTGATGATTCTTGCTGAAAATTGTTGAAGAAGAATTCAAAGATTATGTCTGTTGGAATATCCAAACGACTCTTTCCTTATTTATGTTAGACACAAGAACACAGACAAAAAGGATTTCTCTGTGCTTTCTTCTTCTAGGAAAGGTCACTTGATGTGAAGACAAAAAGGCTCAGACCTTTTGGTACACACTTCGCAACGTGAAATACTCTTGGATCACTGTGCCTAAAAAAGCAAGTCTCCACTCATCTTCTTCAGTTGACGAATCACTTGAAAAGAATTCATTATCAAAGCTCTCATACAACTCATATATTCTTGCTAGAAATTAATTCTTTGTTCTTAATCTTAAGTGAAAAATCACAGTTGTGATAAAGCTTTATTAGGAGCATCTTAACACTTGTATTTGTTATTACATTTTATTGTAAGAAAACCTTAAGAAGATCCAGTTAGGATCACTAGTTCTTGAGAAGACTTTGAACAATTGTTCTTAGTGCTTACTATTGTAATCAGTTGATTAAATAGTGGATTAAGTCCTTGTTTGAGAAAGGCAAATCACTCTAGAAAGGGTGGACTGGAGTAGTTGAGTTCAACGAACCAGGATAAAAATATTTGAGTTTTTATTTCTAAGTTTTTATCTTCATACTTATTCAACCCCCCTTCTAAGTATTTTATCACCTTCAGTTGGCATCAGAGCTCCGGTTGTGTGTGTGCTACCACTTCACAGTGACAGAAAAGATCCAGTGAGAAAAACTTTGATATATATTTGGTTGTTACTATGGCTGATACTTCAATATCTAACATTAACAACAAATATGAAGAAAGGGACAGAATCATCACTAAACCCCCAATGTTTGATGGGGAGAAATTTGATTATTGGAAAGATAGGATTGAATGTTTCTTCCTTGGTTATGATGCTGATTTATGGGATTTGGTCATAGATGGATATGTTCATCCCATTGATGGGAATGGCAAGAAAGTAGATAGAAAATCTATGACAGAAGCCCAAAAGAAGGAATTTAGAAATCACCACAAGCCTAGAACAATATTGTTAAATGCAATATCTCACACTGAGTATGAAAAGATCACAAAAAGAGAAACTTCATTTGACATGTTTGAGTCCTTGAAGATGACTCATGAGGGAAACTCTCAAGTCAAGGAAACAAAGGCTCTGGCTCTAATTCAGAAGTATGAAGCCTTCAAGATGGAAGAAGCTGAATCTGTTGAAGCTATGTTCTCCAGATTTCAAATACTTACAGCTGGACTAAAGGTTCTGGATAAAGGATACTCTACTACTGATCATGTGAAAAAGATCATCAGAAGCTTACCTACCAGATGGAGACCTATGGTGACTGCGCTTAAAATGGGTAAAGATCTGAACAAGATTTCCTTGGAGGAACTAATTAGTTCACTAAGGAGTCATGAAATTTAACTTGGGGAAGATGAACCTCAAAAGAAAGGTAAATCAATTGCCTTAAAATCTAATAAATCTGCTAAAGCATTGCAGGTAATAGAGGAAAGCTCTGAAGAATCCTCATCTGAAGATGAAGATGAACTATCCATGATGTCCTGAAGAATAAACAAACTCTGGAAGCATAAAGGAAAGAAGTTCAGAAACTTCAGGAAGCCTGACCAAAGAAAAGAATCTTCTGGACACAGAAGATCTGGCAAAAAGGAGATTGTCTGCTACGAATGTAAAGAACCTGGGCATTACAAGAATGAATGTCCAAAGTTGTTGAAAGAAAAGCCTAAAAGAAAATCTGATAAGAAGAAGAAGGTTCTAATGGCAACCTGGGATGATTCAGATACATCTGAATCTGAATCTGAGTCAGAAGAGGAATGTGCCAACGTAGAATTGATGGCAGACATAGAAGATCAGGAGGAAGGAATTTCAGGATCTGAATCTGACTCTGACGCTGAAAAGGTAATGGCTAAACTCACTAAAGATGAACTTATCAAAGTGTTATCAGAAGTTATGAAGAGCTATAACAATATTAAGCTCAAATACAAGAAGCGTCAAAGCAATCTTGTATCTGAGAATAATATTCTCAAATCAGAAGTAGCTGAGCTAAATGAAAAGAACTTAAGATTGAAAAATGATTCTGAATTAGCTCAACAAGACTCTGATTCTGAAACTGAGTCTGAATGCAAAAATATTTTGGAAAAATATGATTACAGCTTTCAGAAGTTTCTTGCTAAAAGCATAGACAGAAGCAAAATGGCTTCTATGATCTATGGAGTTAGCAGAAATAACAGAAAAGGAATTGGATATAAATCTTCCTCTAGAAAGTATTTAAATCCAAAACCTGTTGATAAAATTATCATCAAGAAGACTCCTTTATATTCCCACTTTAAATTTGGTCACTTGAATGATATTGAACACACTCGTTCTGAAAAGAATATTCATGTGTTTAAATCTAAGGCTAGTCTGAATAAACCTTATGTTGAAAAACAGAAGTTTAGACAAACCTTCAGAACAACTAACCCAAAAGGACCCAAGAAGATCTGGGTACCTAAAAGTAAAATAATTCCTGTTGCAGATGTTCTTAGCAGCAAGGTCAGGACGCTAATCATGGTATCTAGACTCTGGATGCTCGCGACACATGACAGGAGAAAGGTCTATGTTCCAAAGTCTGGAGCTTAGATCTGGAGGTGATGTGAAATTTGGAGGGAATCAGAAGGGAAAGATCATTGGATCTGGCACTATTGGAAATGGTAAACTCCCCTCTATTACTAATGTTTTACTTGTAGAAGGATTAAAGCATAATCTATTGTCCATAAGTCAATTAAGTGACAATGGTTATGACATAACCTTTAATCAAAAATGTTGTAAAGCTATTAGTCAAAAGGATGGCTCAATCCTATTTAGTGGAAAGAGGAAGAACAACATTTATAAAATAAACCTTTCAGAACTTAAGGTACAGAATGTTAAATGTCTCTTGTCTGTTAATGAGGAGCAATGGGTCTGGCACAGAAGATTGGGGAATATTAATATGAGATGTATATCTCAGATTAATAAACTTAATCTTGTCAGAGGACTTCCTAATCTGAAGTTCACTTCAGATGCTCTTTGTGAAGCATGTCAAAAAGGGAAGTTTTCAAAATCATCTTTTAAATCAAAAAATGTTGTTTCTATTTCCAGACCACTAGAATTACTTCATATTGATCTGTTTGGACCTGTGAAAACTGCATCCATTAGAGGCAAGAAGTATGGATTTGTCGTTGTTGATGACTATAGTAGATGGACACGGGTAAATTTCTTAAAACACAAGGATGAGTCACATTCTGTGTTCTTTGACTTCTGCAAACAAGTCTAGAATGAAAAAGATTTCAAAATTATAAAAGTCAGAAGTGATCATGGTGGTGAATTTGAAAACAAATATTTTGAAAAATATTTTAATGAAAATGTCATTGCTCATGATTTTTCCTGTCCTAGAACTCCACAACAAAATGGAGTTGTAGAGAGGAAAAATAGAACTCTGCAAGAAATGGCCAGAACCATGATCAATGAGACTAATCTGGCAAAGCACTTTTGGGCAGAAGCAATCAACACAGCCTGTTACATTCAGAACAGAGTGTCTGTAAGACCTCTTCTGGAGAAGACTCCCTATGAACTGTGGAAGAACAGAAATCCCAACATTTCATATTTTCATCCTTTTGGATGTATTTGCTATATGTTGAATACTAAAGAAAATCTGAACAAGTTTGATTCTAAAGCACATAAATGTTTCATGCTTGGGTATTCTAAACGCTCTAAAGGCTACAGAGTATACAATACTGAGACACAGATTGTGGAAGAATCTATTCATGTTAGATTTGATGATAAGCTTGGCATTAAAAAGCCAAAGCAGTTTGAAAACTCTGTAGATAGAGAAGTAGTTTTCACAGACTCTAAAGGCTCAGAGGCAGACAAAGCTCAAGTGAAGGAACCAGAAGCAACGCCAGATGCAATTCCTTTGACTTCTCAGATGAAAAACTTAAACATTTTTGAAGAATCAACTGTTAGAGGATCATCTTCCAGAATCAAAGCTTCTCATCCAGAGAATGTTATCATTGGAAAGAAGGATGACCCTATCAGAACAAGATCCTTCCTCAGATCATCTGAAGCATTATTATTTGGATTGGTGTCAGTAATTGAACCAACTTCTGTAGATGAAGCTCTGCAAGACAATGATTGGATTATTGCCATGCAAGAAGAGCTAAATCAGTTCACCAGAAATGATGTGTGGGATTTAGTTCCAAGACCAAAAGGATTCAACATAATTAGAACTAAATGGGTCTTCAGAAATAAGCTTAATGAGAAAGGAGAAGTTGAAAGAAATAAGGCAAGGCTTGTTGCTCAAGGGTACAGTCAATAAGAAGGTATTGATTACACTGAAACTTATGCTCCAGTGGCAAGGTCAGAATCTATACGCTTTCTTATTTCATTTGCTGCACAATATAACATCACTCTATATCAGATGGATGTTAAAAGTGCCTTTCTAAATGGTATTATAGAAGAAGAAGTTTATGTTCACCAGCCTCCTGGTTTTGAGAGTGAAAAATTCCCAGAATATGTTTTCAAACTAAAGAAATCTCTGTATGGTTTAAAACAAGCTCCCATAGCTTAGTATGAGAGATTAAGCAATTTTCTTCTGGAGAAAAATTTCATCAGAGGCAAAGTGGGCACAACACTCTTTTGTAAAACATTTAAGAAAGATCTTCTAATTTGTCAAATATATGTGGATGATATTATATTTGGATCTACCAATACTATGTTGGGAAAGGAGTTTGCTCAATGTATGCAGGCATAATTTGAAATGAGCATGATGGGAGAATTGAGATTTTTTTCTGGGAATTCAAGTCAACCAAACTCCAGAGTGCACTTACATTCATCAGACCAAATATGTTAAAGAACTTCTGAAAAAATTTAACATGAATGATAGTAAGATGGCAAAGACTCCCATGCATCCAACTAGTTCACTAGGCAAGGAAGAGGTAAGTAAGAAAGTAGATCAGAAACTCTACAGAGGTATGATAGGATCTCTTCTCTACTTAACTGCTTATAGACCTAACATTTTATTCAGTGTATGCTTGTGTGCAAGATTCCTATCAGATCCTAGAGAATCACACTTAACAGCTGTTAAGAGGATTCTAAGGTATCTGAAAGGTACTTCTAATGTGGGTTTGTGTTACAGAAAATCTGATGATTTCAAATTAGTTGGATTCTGTGATGCTGATTACGCTGGAGACAGAGTGGAAAGAAAAAGTACTTCTGGAAGTTGTCAATTTCTAGGAAGAAATCTAATCTCTTGGTACAGCAAGAAGCAACCCACAATAACACTATCAACTACAGAGGCAGAATATATTGCTGCTGCTGGATGTAGCACGCAGATGCTCTGGATGAAATGTCAGCTAGAAGAGTATCAGATATTTCAAAGTAACATTTCTATATTTTGTGATAATACTTCTGCTATATGTTTGTCTAAAAACCCCATTTTACACTCTAAGGCAAAACATATAGAAATTAAGCATCATTTCATCAGAGACTATGTTCAGAAGGGAATTATAAACTTAGCCTTTGTTGATACAGATCATCAATGAGCAGATATTTTCACAAAACCCCTTGTTGAAGATAGATTCAAATTTATTCTGAAAAATATTGGTATGGATTTGTGTCCAGAATAATATTTGTCAGAAGCAAATTTTACAGATGATAAATGTTTATCACTCTGAAGTATTTCATCTGTTGCTTATTAGATTTATGTTTATTTGTGTGTATCTGAACTAACCAATCTCATAGGATCTAAACGTTGGTTAACGTTTCATTTCTCAAGAGAATTCAGAAGCACATGCAAGCAAACACGTGTCACTCTAAATCTGCAAAGATGGCGTGTACACTACTGAAGAGACGTTTGAGGTATGGTTTGAATAGTGAAAATCTTGATTTTCCCCCCAATTTGTCAGAATCAATTAATGCTTGAAATGATTTTTATTCTCTTTCATTAATTGACATTAATTTCTATGTGTAAACGTGCTTTGATTGTCTGTTTGTATGCCTAATTGTTTTCTATAAATACCACATCTCTCACCACTTTCACACTTTTCACAACTCAAGCAAGTTTATGCATTTCTGTCTTCTTTTCTCTCTTCACAAAAACCCTAAACCTTTGTCAAAATCATCTTCAATGGCAACCTCATCTTCTACAGCAGCTCAGTTTCAATCAACCATGGTTGCAGTTACTTCTGCAAATATGGGGTGGTTCCATACACGACACCTAAAAGGACTTTGTTAACTCCTGTTGACAAACTTGAAGTTCTCTGTGAATCAATGGTGGAATTTGATTCATTAGCTGAAAATGGATTTGTATTTCGTTCAATAGTTGATGCTCAAGGCTGGGTAAAATACTTTGACAGATTATTTGGACCAGTTTACCCTCATCTGTTGAAAGAATTCTGGATACATGCTTATGTATACCCCAAATTCATCTTGTCTTCTATTCTGGGTAAGGAGATTATAATTACAGAAGATCTAATCAGGAAACTCATAGGATATGAGGAGACTGATGGAGTATCTCATCTGCCAGCTGGGCGTGTAGACATGGAAGAAGTTTATGAGGAAGTCATGACTGCTGGACAGGCCTCTAACAAGTTTAAAGATCTGAAGCCTGACTACAGAATCCGGGCAAAGATTTTCATGGGATGCATTCATCACAGAAAATCTACAAATTCTCCAGACTATGTGGATAATGGATAGCTATACTTCATGTACTGTTTAAGTCAGAGCACCATGGTAGATCTTCCTTACATTCTGTTCATGCACTTATGGAATCATATTAATGCTTCAAGAGAATCTATAAAAGATAAGGGTCAGAAGATCAGAACAAGGATTCCCTTTGGAAGGTTAATTTCAGATATTCTGACAGAAAATGGACTGGTGACTGCTCTGTATGCTGCTGGAGTCAAGGAGGAACTTGAATCTATTGTTGGGAAACCTCTAAATGCCAAGAGTCTTCAGAGACTAAAAATTGTAGAGGAACTTACATCAGCACCCAAAAAGCTGAATATCTCTGAACTTAGTCAGAAGCGAGTCCCAGTTAAAAACTACCCACTGTTCTGTGCTGAAGAACCAAGGGAAATAATTGTAAGGTATATTGATTCTTGCAAGGCAGATGGAACCCCAGTTCCTGCAGATATTCTGAAAAGAGCAAGGGAACCAATGCCTGATAGAGGAAATGCGAACACAAGGAAAAGAGGTCAATCAGAAGCAGAAGCAGTGGCTGTTCAGAAGAAGCCCAAAGTTGCTGACAAGTCTAAGAAGCTGTCAAGAGGAAAGCATCTGGAGACGCTCCCTCTGTTCCCACAAAGCGTATCAAAATTAAAGGTACCAAATATTCTGTATCCTCTTTCAATAAAACTGTTTTAAATGAATCAACATTCAATTCTATTCCAAAACCACCTCCTACTCAGAAACAATTTGTTCCTGCTCCACCTCATAATTCTGAACCATTAAAAATTCCTTCCCCACAAAAATCATCTGATCCTGTTTCCACCACTCCTGTAAAATCTTCTACTAATCAATCATCTGCACCAATACCAACAACAACAACACCAGCAAATCAAACTCCACCATCTATAACAAAACCAACAGAACAATGTGAACAACAACAACAACAACCAGAAAAACAATCACAACCAGAAAAAAACCAACAGAACAAGTTCTTTCTGAACCTATACAATCTAATCAAGTGGCATCTTATCCACCTACATCTGCTCCACCTACATCAGAACCACCTACATCTGAAGCTCCATCAAAACTTTCTAAGAATCCATCAGAATCAACCAACCCATCTGAAACCAATATCCCTGAGACTGAGGTTCTAAACGTTACACCTCTCAAAACTGTTTTTGAAGTGTCCTCCACGTCTTACACTCCAACCACATCCTCAAATTCATCAGAATCTGATATACACCCAGATTTTCTGATATCTCCCTCTCACAGAAATTCTGAAGTTAATCAACCAGAACCACCTGTTTCTTCTGAAATTCTCATTCCCAATCCTATCCCAACACCTAAGCCAAGGACATCTGAGTGTGTACCCTCTGCTTCGTGTAAATTGTTTTCAAATGACAAACTTCCCTCTGGTTTCAAATTCAAAAATTTCTACACCAGAATTGAACCATCTGACACTATCACGCCTCTTAAACCCAAACTTACCATCATTCTACCATCTGTTCTTCAAACGTATATTAAAGAACTGCCAGAAGTGATTTCATCAGAACCTATTTTATCTGATAAATCTACATTCACTCCTTACTCTGATACCCCATTTGATGTTGTTTTCTATGCATCAAATGCAAAACCATATCTGTTGAATGCTTTAACTAGATCAAAACCTGACAATTCATCTGATCTTCCATTCATACCATTCTACCCTCGTCCTCTGATCACCATTCCAAAATCAACCTTTCCACCTTCACCCCAACCCAAGCCAATCACATTGGAAACTTTTCTAAAACCAAAACCTAGGCTGAATGTTGATCATTTATTTACAAGTTTTTTTGAAAGAAATAGAGATGTATTTAGGCTCTGTACAGAGGAAGTGTTCATCAACAATGGATGCAAATGAATCTGATTCCCTTTGGAATGGCTTCATAACCAAATTCAATACTGTAGCATCAAATCTGAAGAACGTATGTTCTGATGATGCGAAGCTCAAATTTGCTGAAACTGCTAGAAGTTTGTTCTGGACTGTTAAAAGATCTGCACCATTGCTTCTTAAGGATGCTCCTTCATCATCTGAAGTCTGTGATACAAAAGTAAACGTTGAATATGCATCTGAAAACAACTCTCTAGCTATGACTCTGGTAGAACATCTCTCTAGATCTGCTACTCCTAACTCCAAATCCCCTATGGAAATTAACTCTGTTCATGCTTCAGAATCTATCCCACCTTCTTCATCTGAGATCAAGAAAGAGTATCCAGATCTTGAAGATAAGATTGCAGTTCTGGAAGCTGGTCAATCAGAGATTAAATCATGGATGGCTAAGATAAGAAGTCTGAAGACATGGCTCAGTGGATGTCCAAACAAGATCAGAAGAATGAAACCATGGCTAAGTGGATGTCAAAACAAGAACAGTCCTCTTCTGAGATCACGAATCTGTTGAAGATGATTTTGTCAAAACAATCTTAGTTTATTTTTTTTCTGATGTTTGCATCTGATGTTTGCACAAGTAATTGAATATTTTCTGATGTTTGTACTTTCTGTTCTGAATGAATGAATGTCTCAATGTTTTCTCTACATGATTTATCTCGTTTGTTTTTCCTTTTATTTGTCTTTTAAAAGTTCTTACTTTTTGCTTATGACAAAAAAGGGGGAGAAAATAGATCTGAACTGTTTAATTAAACTCTACCAGAATGAAACTTCAGACATATCAATTTTATCTAACATAATATCTGAGTATTTCAGAACATTTGATAAGTATACTCTGTAAAAGAAACTCTGAGACTCCCAGATCATATGTAAATTATCAGACTCTGACTCTGAAATATGCAAGAGACTCTGACTCTCAAATGTTTAGATCAATCAAGCTCTAACTATGAAAAATACTCAAGACAAAAAGGGAAGTTTCTATTCCTTATTAATATTTAATTCAGGGGGAGATTCATCATCTCAGGGGGAGTTATAATTATTCTCTTTATAATAAAACAAAATTTCTGATGTTTTTGTCATCATCAAAAAGGGGGAGATTGTTAGAACACAGATTGGTTCTTAATAATATCTCTATGTTTTGATGATAACTATTATGAAATTTTGTAGTTAAGAATTATGTACTCTAAAATTTACTTAAGAATGTTTGCTGCAGATATTAAAGTAAATATCACTCCAGAAGCAAATCAGATCTGAACATAAGAAATATGCAAGGCTCTGAAGCATCAGAAGCATTCCTTAGAAGATTATGAACGCTGCCATCAGAAGATTCTGAGCGTTGCCTCCAGAAGAATCTGAAGCAGAAGCTCCAAAAGGATCTGAAGCAGAAGCTCCAGAAGAATCTGAAGCAAGTCAGAAGCATCTGAACCAATGAAGAATTATGTATGAAGAGTTTTCAAGCATAGTTACTTCAGAAGACTCTAATAGTACTAACGCTGCCATTACTGAGGATCTGACCCAAAACTCTACTCTGAACTTATACACGCTAAAAGTGCACTTGCTGCAAAGACTCTGATTCAGCAAAACTCTGATCAACGTCAGAAGGCTCTGATCAAATTAGACTCTGATGATTCTTGCTGAAAATTGTTGAAGAAGAATTCAAAGATTATGTCCGTTGGAATATCCAAACGACTCTTTCCTTATTTATGCTAGACACAAGAACACAGACAAAAAGGATTTCTCTGTGCTTTCTTCTTCTAGGAAAGGTCACTTGATGTGAAGACAAAAAGGCTCAGACCTTTTGGTACACACTTCTCAACGTGAAATACTCTTGGATCACTGTGCCTAAAAAAGCAAGTCTCCACTCATCTTCTTCAGTTGACGAATCACTTGAAAAGAATTCATTATCAAAGCTCTCATACAACTCATATATTCTTGCTAGAAATTAATTCTTTGTTCTTAATCTTAAGTGAAAAATCACAGTTGTGATAAAGCTTTATTAGGAGCATCTTAACACTTGTATTTGTTATTACATTTTATTGTAAGAAAACCTTAAGAAGATCCAGTTAGGATCAGTAGTTCTTGAGAAGACTTTGAACAGTTGTTCTTAGTGCTTACTATTGTAATCAGTTGATTAAATAGTGGATTAAGTCCTTGTTTGAGAAAGGCAAATCACTCTAGAAAGGGTGGACTGGAGTATTTGAGTTCAACGAACCAGGATAAAAATATTTGAGTTTTTATTTCTAAGTTTTTATCTTCATACTTATTCAACCCCACTTCTAAGTATTTTCTCACCTTCAGTTGGCTCTTCAACTCTGGGTGCACAAGGAGGTGTAGCTAAAGGAAATGGCATCAGAATCATCTTTGCCCTGTCTTGGATCCAGCTTAGTTAAGGGTCATAGGCACGACTATTGTTTTTCCCCAAGGATGCCTTACCTTATCTGTGAACGTTGTTCCAAGCATGCTTGAGCTTGGACAACATGTCATTACTCAACAGCCCTGTGAGGTACAAATATTCCTGCACCTCTTCTTCTCTAGGAGGATCCCTTAATGCATACCTGAATTGTCTGATCAGCAATGCTGGATTGTAATTGATACAACCCCTTCTCCCGATCAGAGGAACATTGGGAAAACCACTGCAACTGTATATGAGCTCTATACCTAGCCTATCCCTGTCAAACCAAGTGATATTCTCTGCAGTTAAACTCATTAGGTACTCAGACCAAACTAGTGGGCTCCCAAAAGAGACAGAAGAACCTGCTTTGGGCATGTGGTTAGCAAACCATTTGTATAATAAGGGAACACAACAAGACACCATCTTCCCCCTTCTGTTTTCATTCTTGTAATGGACTGAGTGATACACGTCGTCGAGTAGTGTGGGCACTAGATTTCCCGAAGCAAAGATATGAAAAGCATCCAATTCTATGAAGTCTGGCATGTTCGGGAACAAAATAATACCATAAATGCAGAGGGCCAAAATAGCATTGAACACTATCCAACATCCATCTTTAGCGCACTGCTGGGCTTTCCCAATGAGAAACTGTAAGGAGAAACCAGGCACTCCATTCCACTGAGTCAAACCCCCATCCAACTCCGAGGCCTCCAGATGTAAAGCAGCAACCAGCTTAGCCAAATCAGGCTTAGCGTCAGTGTGGTAAAATGGCATCCGGTCCCGAATAGGTATATCCAATAATGCTGAGTATTCTTCCAGGGTAGGTGCGAGGATGTAGTCAGGAAATGTGAAGCATCTGAGCTGAGGGTCGTAGAACTGCAACAAGGCGTACAAACCATTCATTTGATGGATTGGGAGCTTGCAAACAACGTCAAGCAACTTCCCATAGGACTTCTTGAAATCACTCATGACCCATCTATCATCCATACGAATCAAACCAGACAGAGCACTGATATCTGGAGTAGGGAGCTTGTAAGCAACAGTCTTCCTCAAGGATCCCATGGCGGATATAAGAAACAGATCACTAGAATCAAAGGGGAACAATGCACCTGCAACATAGATACGTGTTAATGAGATGTCAAAAATGAAAATGCAAATGCAAATGCAACACGCTGCAGGAGATCAAGAGTGTTGTGCTGGTGGTAGTAGAGGACCAAAACTATGCTCTGACGAGAACACAACATAGCTCTGATAATAAAGAAACCTCTGATATCAATGTCACTGATTCAAACTGTCAAGAGAAAACCAGGTTGTCTGAAGGTCAAGGTTCCTTGCATAACCCCAGTCTCGCTCACATGTATGGACCTATCCACTGATACGGTACGATATCCTATGCGTTCCTTAGCGTCACAGACTTTCAAGAAATAATGATACTTTCACCATTTCTGGTTTGGCATCATCACCCCCTAAAGAGGCCTCACTTAGCTGAGTCACAAATGATCGGTTCCCAGGGTCGACAACTCTCAAGTCTAAAGTCCCCTCAAGCCCAAAGGGTTGGAAAAGAAATCATCCAAGAGAATCTCGCCTGAGTGCGGATTTCGCGGGACACTAGTACATGCAAAGCATGCACACCCCCACTAATATCCACTCTAATGCTATGTTTTCTCTCAAGCCTGGGTCTGGCTTCTCACTCATCAGAATCTCCCTCCCACAACAGCACAACAAATAATCATATTGTACTGAAAATAAAGTGCGATAAATAAATGCAAACCTAACGGATAAACATGCAAGTGCTAGGATTGACTCGCATAGGGGACGTTGGATCCCCAGCAAAGTCGCTAGCTGTCGCTACTGCGAAAAAAGGTGCCGGCAAAGATAGAAGAGTCGCCACCTATCGTTATTTATCCCAAAGGAGGGAAAGAAAACAATCAGGAAAAACCTAGCAAAAAGGATAAGATCGGTCATCGCAACCAAATCTCTGGGTTCGAGAGTCGGTTACGCAAGGGGAAGGTATTAGCACCCCTCACGTATGTTGTATTCAACGGGATCCATGCTTGTTGTGCTTATCTGACGGGTTGTTTATCTATCTACCTATCAAGGCTGGCTCAAAATAAAAGAAAATTGACTTGGCAAAGCCTCGCAACTTCGTGCCTACGTATTCCCGTCTAGAACGAGAAATCAGAGTCAATGTAGTTCGGCTAACTACAGGTGAAGGGAAGGTTGCTCGCCAAGATATCGCGTCTTGTGCCTACATACTCTCAACCGGTATGAGAGATCATAGAGAACGTAGTTCGGGATAACGAAACACAGGTTTTTATTCATCTATTTTTACCTGAGTAAAGTTAAACAACATTTCTAGCAGTTAGGGACAATGCCTGTTTGCGGTAGGACTGAAGCTTAACAACACTCTTTTCATCAGAAAAGGTTTTCCTTGAATTAAGAGCCCACGGGGCAAAAGGAGGCTTGAATGTTTGTTTTTGAGTCTTTTACGAAAAGAAGTGTTTTTTATGGATGTTTGTAGTTCGTACTGCACTAGAGACTATGACTCAAGAGTGAATGCGTCGCATGTCACCCAAAGGGTACCATACTAAACATCCTGATTACTGAAAGGAAACCCCTCCAATAACCATTTCCTAAGTAGCTTAAGGCTCGTAATGTACTGTACCAACTTGCCTTTATTATGTGTTTTAATGTCGTTTGGAGATGAGAAAGAGAAGAGGGACTCTACAGGGGATAACTGAATCCTACGGTTATCATACAATATGGCCCAAAGGTTGAGTTTGAAGAGGAATCTACCCTAATGTTATCATGCATGGATTCATCCTAAAGTCTATCATAACCTCTCTTGAAGAAGAGAGGTTAGAGATCCTAAGGGAATATGTTAAGGGGAAACAGAAACAAAAAAATAATAAGCAGATGCATACAACTATCAAGCTACTGAAATAAGAACAAATGCATATGCTGCGCAGTAGTACAAATGCATATGCTATGCAGTAGTACAACTATCAAGGATTGAAATGATAATGGGAAACATGAAGTATACCAAAGGTATCCTTCATGGCACTCAACCAAAATCAAGATGATTATATCCTCAAAGGTTTTACCTTCATGGTGTGCCTTTAGTCCTTCCAAAGGAAGGACTAGACTCCCACAAGGAACCTTGAATCATAGGATAGGAAGTGGAAGGATGATTGCAAGAAAAGCAAAACAAAACACCTAAAGAGGAGGAATCATTCACCTACAATTTCTAAAGAAAACCTTTAATGTTTATCTCTAAGGTAATCCAACCTAAGGGAGCTTAATGGAATGTTAAGTATTTGAGAATCACCTTAAGGAAGTATCAACTTATGAACTAAGGTATAATGTGGAGATTAGGTACCTAAAGTTGTAACAAAGTTCACTAAATGGGAAAGATAGGTGGAAGGATTCCATAAGGCTACACTAATGCTAGTCAGAATGTAAAATAGGGTAAAAATAGGAAATCTATCCTAAAATTTCTAGTAAACATCTCAGGGGTCCCTAAGGATGTTGTGAGGTCATGGTAAAAATTTCAGATTGAAACTCTAATTTTAAGGGCACTAACCAAATGTTATACCTAAAGGTGTGCTAGGGGAAGTTCAATTGAGAAGGGTCCTAAAGAATTCATTCAAAACCTATCAAGATGGAACCCTTAAAATCCAAGAAACGTATCTAAGGGTCACCTAAGATGTCTAGAGCAATCATGCAAAAATTCATATCCTAAGTCATAATCCTGATCTAATACAAAAATCAACAAGCCAATCATGTATTTTTGACATTATTTAAATGACAATTTAAATGAAAAATACACAGAAAATCCAAAATGCATAAAAAATGCAATTAAAAAACTCAGAAAATTAAAGGAAATGTCAAGGATCATTCATGATTTTTTTCCAGGATTTATGGGATTTATTTGCTATTTAATACAAATTAAAAGTGAAACAGAAAAATAAAATGCAAATAAGAAAAAAGAAATAAAATGGAAAGGGCCAGGGGTGCAGGAAGTAGAGGTTTCACGTGGTAATTGTTTGGGCCATGCGCATGAGGGGTGGGAATAACAAGTGAAGCCGAGGTCCAAGGCGCTTAAGGTGAGAATCTGAGTGATTGTGTGGTTCTGGTCAAAGTAGGCCTACCATGCATCTTAATCCATGCCATACGTTATTCTAGTAAGCCAATCCAACACATATTACACTGCCACGTAATCACAAAGTCAAAACCCTAAGGGAAACTTACTCTGGCGCGTTGGATGTGGAGACTCGGTCAAGTCAATTGCACGATCTAACGGCTATGGTTGAAACTGAGGATTTAAAATGGAGAAAAGGGGGGAATGACCAGGCGGTGGCCGGAGCCACGTCGGTCATCTTCTCCGGTTGTCAAGGCACTGTAGCAAACTCCTAATTTCACCAAAACCTAAAATTGCTTATACTACTCTCCTCGTCTCCTCATGCTGATCATGAATCTACATTCTAATTCCATTTTTAGCCAAGAAATAACCTAAACCGAAGCCATCAAGTTTTGGCACCACATCAAGAATTGTCACGATTGAGTACAAAACCTATCTAGAATCCATCTAGGTATAATCACTAACCTAACTGCATGTTCAATCTAACTTAATTGCACATAATTAAGGAGAATTCGTGAAAAGTAAAAACCTGATCAGAAGCTTCAATGGAGGCTCGATTTGTGGAGGAAACTTTCTCAAACAATGCAGAATCACTCAGTGATGAGTGCTGGTGCTATCTTGATGCTTGATTCCTCTTGAAATGTCTTGAATCTCCAAAACCGATTCTAACTTGCAAGCTCCAATTTCTCAACTGTGTAAGTTCAGAGTATGCCTAAGAGGGGGGGGTGAATTACGCTTTAGAAACTTTTTCCGGTTTTTCGAGATTCTTGAATTTTACTTAGTTATGTTCTTGATGATGAAAGCAGTAAAAGCATAATGAAAATGGACACAGAGATTTATAGTGGTTCCCTTCACAATCCGAAGGTATTCCACTCCCCTTTCCACATGAAAGAGAGTTTTCACTATAGTTTTAGAATGTACAACCTATCACACCATCAACCGGTGAGGCCTACTATCTAACAACTATTTCAACAACTTAGTGTGCAAGAACAATCCTCTTGCAAGCACTACCCCTTGTGTCTAACAATCCTGGATCACAAGTCACAATAGAAATAATTCTGTAATTTGATTTGAGAGTGATATAATAATAATATCAATATAAAGATCGATCTTCTCCTTTTGATCAAAATTCACTTTTCAATATCAATACAAGTGTTCAAAAATTCTGGATATGAAATGGTATGAACAGTATGAACACTTTTTGAAATATTTGAAAATATTCGAAAAGTAGTGAATTAGATTTAATGATTATTTTGAAAATTATTGGAGGTGTTTTTCAATTTGAAAATTTTAGAATTTATATGAGTCAAAACACCATTTCAAAAAGGTATAATTGAGTATGAATCAAATAATGAAAAGGTATAACAATCAAACAAGATTTGAATTTTAAAAGAAACAATTTTTCAAAATTCGTTCAGTGTTAATCGGTTAACCATATAGCTTAATCGGTTAACACTTGAACGTTAGCCCTGAGAATTTAAAATTTGAGGCTGTTAACCGATTAACCCATATGGTTAATCGGATAACACTGTTAAAACTCAGAAAAATACTTGAGTTAAAAGTGTTGTACCGATTCCAAATGATTTTAAATCCATGCATATGCAAAATGTTAATATGATAAATTATTTGAAGACTTGAATATCAATTAAAAGAGTGAATATTGATATACCAAAGCCTTGAGTCCAAATCTTGAAAGTTGTATGATCATTTGCACATGAAGCTTGATTTGCATGACAACATTCCATAGTCTTGATCCTGATCAATTTTGAAAGCTTGACTTTTTGCAAACATGGAATGAGCTTGAGTCTTGTTGACATCATCAAAACCTTGAGATCGAAATATGCTTCTACATTCTCCCCCTTTTTGATGATGACAATCAAATGAGTATGTGCGATATCTTTGACGATGTTTTGTTCTAATCTTGGTTTGTTCCGATCTTGGTTTGCTTCTCCCCCTATGACCAGCAACTCCCCCTATCTAAACAGAGGCAAAAATTCTGCACAAAGAGATATTAGACAGCCAAGCTCTGCTCCCCCTTTGTCATTAGCAAAAAGGAAGGAGCTTTCAAACCAAAACAAGCAATATCGGCATACATGACAACATATAATCAAGCACGACATAATAGATTGAAATAAAAATGCAGTACATAGAAAAAATGTAGCAAACATTGTACGGTTACAAAAGAAATTAACAACTTAAACAACTTAAACATAATCCGGAAAGAAAAGTAATGAAAATAACAGCAACACATATTTTCTAAACATCTTCATCGGACATATCCTCGTCTTCTGCTTCCTCTTCTTCACTACCTTCATCTTCTTCATCCTCTTCTTCAACGTTGCCGGGGTTGGACTGATGGGAGGTAAGGATAAGGTTGCGAAGTGAAGCAATGGCCCGGGAGGTTTCTTGGTGACAATTCATAGTTTCTCGATGTTGGGTCATCATAGTGGTGTAGATAAACTCGTTTGTGATACCTCCTTCGGGAACGAGATAGGCATGGTTGGAAGCTGATCCTTCGCCCGCATACTTATATGTGCCATCAACGTCTTTAATAATTTTAGTGTTCTTCACAATGGTGATTTCATTAATCTCGTTGGTTGTCGGTTTCATCTTGGTAGATGGTTCTCGGTTAAGATCCAATTCTGTCAACTCAAGGATTCTAGAAACCATCCTTGCATATGGAAGTCGAGTCGAGAGAGATAGTTGTTGTCGAAGATGGTACATGATCGTCAGAATCCAGTTCACCCTGATCTTATTTTGATTGCGAATAGGAGTTGCATTTCCAAATCATTGATCTGAGCATGATTGGAGTCCTTTGGAACCAGCACATAGCAAATCACATAATGCAGCATTCGGTCAGAAACCGTCAGATTCTTCGCATAACATAACATGCGAGAAGTCTGTTGGTTTGCTACAACATTCTCCTTCGGGAACCTGCAGATTTGATAGTAATATTCCATCTTGTCATAGTTGGACCATGGCCCTTCCACGTGGTTAACCCCTTTCCTGAGAAAGTAGCCAGAGGATGGAATTTTCAACTTCGCAGCAATATCTGACAGATTCTCTTTTAAGAGACAGTCTCGAACAGAGGTTTCCATAATATGCTCATCGTCGGCATTCAAGTACACAGATAGCTTATTCATAAAAGCTTTGACCAAATCATGGTAGCAATTCCCAGAATCAGAAACAAACTTATCTATCTTTTGAAATTTGAGCAGAGCAGGAAAATCAAAAGATGAAGCAGGGAAAGCCTTAAGGTTTACGTACTTTACCGGTAGAATATGACGGACACGAACCTTGAAATCCATACGACGCTTCTTGGTAGTTTCCATAGGAATGTTGTCTTCCTCAGAGGAAGAGTCATATTCTGGTATCTTTCCCTTGCCTTTGTGAGATGAAGCCATGGATGAAGTTGAGAGATGCTGAAGGTTCTGGTTCTTTGAAGTTTTAGGGTTTGAGGAGATGAGAGAGTATTGTAAAGGAGGCAATATATATATGGAGATATATTTGAGTGGGTTTTAAAGATGGGTTGGAAGTCCAAAATTGTAGTCAAAGAAGAAGAAGAAGAGTTCCAAGGATATTGATTTGGATATTTAAGAAAATATTGACCACACATAAAAGACACGATTACCACACTCAATTTTCCAAAATTTGAATTAATTTTTCGTTTCTGATTTTTTGAAAATTTTAACAGTGTTAATCGGTTAACCATATAGGTTAATCGGTTAACACATTAAAAAATTAAGTCAGAATTGAAAAATTAACAGTGTTAATCGGTTAACCCTATAGGTTAATCGATTAACACACGTGAATTTTGGAAAAATGCTTAAAACAGAATGCACACACATTGGAAAACATATATTATGCATACATAAACCAGAGAAAAGATTAGATATCACCTTCATCGAGAATCCCAAGTTCTCGTCGAATTTTGAAGAACGGTTCTTTAGCCAATGGTTTGGTGAAGATGTCGGCGAGTTGATTGTGTGTATCGATGAAAGTAACATCTACATCTCCATTAAGTATGTGATCTCGAAGGAAGTGATGTCGGATATCTATATGCTTTGTCCTTGAATGCATGGCCGGGTTCTTTGTAATGTTGATGGCACTTGTATTATCACATCGAAGAGGAATGCAACCAAGATCTACACCGTAATCGAGGAGTTGTTGCTTGAGCCACAAAATTTATGCACAGCAACTTCCTGCTGCAATATATTCCGCTTCGGCTAGACTGAGTGCCAGACACGCTTGCTTCTTGCAGGCCCATGAAACTAGTGCATTCCCGAGAATGTGACACGTACCACTCGTGCTTTTTCTATCGGTCTTACATCCTGCATAATCAGCATCAGAATAACCAATTAACGAATAAGTACTACCTTTGGATACCATAATCCGACGTTTGTTGTCCCTTTGAGATACTTTATGATTCTCTTCACGGCAGTGAGATGTGATTCCTTCGTACTTGCTTGAAAGCGTGCACACAAACAAACGCTAAACATAATGTCAGGACGGCTTGCCATCAAATATAATAATGAACCGATCATACCTCGATATTTTGTAATATCAATTGGAGTACCAGATTCATCTTGATCAACGTACGTTCCGGATCCCATAGGAGTGGACATCACCTTGCAACTATCCATATCGAATTTCTTCAACAATTCCTTGCAATACTTGGATTGGTTGAGGAAGATGCCATCCTTTGTTTTCTTGATTTTTAGTCCAAGAAAATAGTTCAATTTTCCCATCATGGACATCTCGAATTCTCTTTGCATCATAAGTGAAAAATTCTTCACAAAGCTCTTTGTTTGTTGATCCGAAGATGATGTCGTCGACATAGACTTGTACCAATAAGGTGTTACCCTTGATCTTCTTTATGAACAATGTCTTGTCAACCTTTCCTTTTGTAAATCCCTTTTTACATAAGAAATTGCTAAGGCGGTCATACCATGCTCTTGGTGCTTGTTTCAGTCCGTAGAGTGCCTTTTTCAGTTTGTAAACATGCGAGGGATTCTTGAAGTCTTCAAAACCCGGAGGTTGTTTGACGTAGACTTCTTCATTGATGTATCCATTCAGAAAAGCGTTTTTGACATCCATCTGGAACAACTGAAAATTCATAGAACAAGCATAAGCAAGTAATAATCTAATTGCTTCTAACCTTACTACCGGAGCGAACGTTTCATCAAAATCAATTCCTTCCTCCTGGTTGTAGCCTTGTGCGACCAATCTTGCTTTGTTACGAACTATGATCCCATTCTCGTCAAGTTTGTTCTTGAACACCCATCTTGTTCCTATGATGTGCTTATGGTCCGGTCTTGGTACAAGACTCCAAACTTGATTCCTTTCGAATTGGTTGAGTTCTTCTAGCATCGCTACAATCCATTGGTCGTCACTTAAGGCTTCATCAATCTTGTTTGGTTCAATTTGAGACACAAAAGCCATGTTGAGACAAGCATCCTTAAGATTTAGTCGAGTTGCAACGCCTTGGCTAATATCACCAATAACTTTATCTATCGGGTGATCTCTATGCGTTCTCCATTCCTTTAGAAGATCTTGATGTTCTTCAATGATTTGAGTGACATCTTCTTATGGTATTTCTTGATCCTTTGAAGTTTCTCCTTGTTGTTGTGAAGTACCTACTATATCATCATCATCATCCACAATAATATTATCCTTCGTCGGACTTCTCATCAAACTTACCGAGATTGTCCTTATTGTTGTTGAGAATAAAACATTTGCATCCGAATATGTGGAAAAATGCTATGTTTGGTTTCCTACCCTTGAACAACTCATACGGTGTCTTCTTGAGAATTGGTCGAATATTGACACGGTTGCTTACGAAACACGCCGTGCTAACCGCCTCTGCCCAAAAATACTTAGGAAGATTTGAGTCGGTAAGCATTGTCCTTGCAAGCTCCACCAGTGACCTATTCTTCCGTTCTACGACACCGTTTTGTTGAGGAGTCCTTGGTGCGGAAAAGTTGTGAGAAATTCCATGCTCTTCGCAAAAATCTTCAAAATCTGAATTTTGGAATTCTCCACCATGGTCGCTTCTTATGGAGGCTATGGTGAGTGGCTTCTCGTTTTGAATTTGCTTTGCATACTTCTTGAATGCGTTGAAAGCATCATTTTTCTGCACTAAAAACAATGTCCCTGTGTATCGAGAGAAATCATCAACAATAACTAAAGCATAAAAGCTACCTCCGAAGCTTTTCGTTCTCGATGGACCAAAAAGATCCATGTGCAACAATTGAAGTGGTCTTGATGTAGAAACCACTTGCTTGGATTTGAAAGTTGTCTTAGTCTGTTTCCCTTTTTGACATGCGTCACATAACTTATCCTTGATGAATTTTATCTTTGGAAGACCAACAACTAGATCACGCTTTATCAACTTATTTAAATGCTCCATGTGAATGTGAGAAAATCTTTTATGCCAAAGCCACGCCTCGTTGTTGTTCGCCATTAGACATTTTACCTTCAAGGATGAGTCATCAAAAGAGATCATAAAAATATTATTAAATCTTTTACCTTTTAGCAAGATGTCATGGGTGACTTCATGTTCTATCAAACATTCATCCTTTGTGAAGTTGATTCGGAACCCTTTGTCACACAATTGACTTATGCTAAGTAGGTTGTGTTTAAGGCCTTCCACATAAAGAACATCTTCTATGATTGTACAAGGAGGTGCACCAACGGTTCCAACTCTAAGAATTTTTCCTTTATTATCATCACCGTAAGTAACGTATCCTTTGGCCTTTAATGATAGACTTGAAAATTTGTTTAAGTCTCCTGTCATATGTTTAGAACAACCGCTATCAAGATACCATTGATTAGAAGTTGTTTTCAAGCATACCTACAACACAAAATCAAGTATTGTTAGGTACCCAAATTGCTTTGGGTCCTTGATAGTTAGTACCCTTTTCAACCCACACATAATGCCCTTTAGCAACACCAATGTTCCGCACATAGCAAGCATTAGGTGTATGGCCTTTGATTCCACAATAAAAACAAGTAGGTTGAAAATGACTTCTATATCTAGGAACATAATTCTTTTTCTTCACAATTCTTTTCTTTTTATGACTTTGATGCATAGTTTTAGAATTGTTTGCCTTTTCTTTAACAACTTATTCACTTGCTTTCACAAAAATGGTTTCATTCGTGCTTGGTTTGGAAAACTTAGAATATCCTAATCCACTTTTATCATTAGGATATCTTTGGTGCCTAAGAATTTCCTCCAAGCCAATTTGACCTTTTTCGTATCTTTCCAAAACTCTTTTAAGTTGAACAATTTGAAAAGATAAAGATTCACAATTTTTGCACACAAGACTTTGTTTTTCATTTTCAATATTTTTTATAAAAGCAGTATTTTGTTCTTCTAAAGATGAAATTCTTTTCTTTTGGGATGAGATCCTTTATACAAAGTCTTGCATTCTTTTAGAACTTCATCTATGACTTCTTGTGCATCATTATCATAAATAGAAAAATAGTTACTAACCTCATCAATTTCTTCATCGGAGTGATGTGATGCCATAAGAGCCACATTTGCACATTCATCGCTTTCCGATTCCGATGATGAACTTATCTCATTATCGTCCCAAGCAACATAAGCCTTTTTATTTTTGAAATCCTTCTTGCCTTTGTATCCTCCTTTCTTTGCAAGTTTCGGGCAATCCGGCTTTATGTGACCTTGCTTCCCACATTCGTAACGTGTGACTTCTTGATTCCATGTAGATGCATCCTTTTTCCTGAAATGTCTATTCTTTTTAGGAAAAGAGGAATTTTTATTATTATTAAAAAACTTACCAAGCTTCTTTACAAGAAGCATGAAATTTTCATCTTCGGAAGTCTCGTTGTCTTTGTCATCCTTTGTGTCAATCTTCAAGGCAATTCCTTTGGACTTCTTTTCTTGACTTTCGTCCTTCTCGAGCCTTCCAAGTTCCAATTCATTCTCTTGAAGTTTGCCAAATAAGGATGCGGATGTCATCGTTGAGAGACTCTTCTTTTCTAAAATAGCGGTCACTTTTGGTTGTCATTCCCTTGTTAAGGATCTTAGAACTTTCAGGTTGAGATCATCATTGGTGAAGGTTTTCCCAAGAGCAATCAAGTGATTTTTTAGATGAACGGATCTCTTTTGTAAGGCAACAATAGATTCACCGGGCTGCATACGGAACATCTCATATTCTTGACTTAACGTGTTGAGCCTTGATCTTTTTACTTCGGCAGTTCCTTCATGCATTTCCACCAAGGTGTCCCAAATCTCCTTTGCCGATTTACACTATGATACACGGAAGAACTCGTCCATACTAATAGCGCTTTGGAGTACATTGATTGCTTTCTTTTCATTAAAAATCTTTTTCTTATCGTCTTCATCATACGTGCTTTTCAACTTTGCGGTTCCAACGCCATTGACCACATTTACTGGATTGTGTGGTCCTTCTTCGATTGCTTCCCATATACCTTCTCCTTGGGCTTCAAGATGTGCCTTCATTCTGATTTTCCAGAAATTGAAATATTCTCCAGAAAACAGTGGTGGTTTATTACTACTTCCACCGTCTTTGAAAATCGAGTTGGTGCTAGCGGAAGCCATACTGAATCGTTAGGAACATGTTACCTTAACTTGCTCTGATTCTAATTGTAAGTTCATTGTATGCCTAAGAGGGGGGGGTGAATTAGGCTTTAGAAACTTTTTCCGCTTTTTTGAGATTCTTGAATTTTACTTGGTTATGTTCTTGATGATGAAAGTAGTAAAAGCAGAATGAAAATGGACACATAGATTTATAGTGGTTCCCTTCATAATCCGAAGGTACTCCACTCCCTTTTCCACATGAAAGAGAGTTTTCACTATAGTTTTAGAATGTACAACCTATCACACCATCAACCGGTGAGGCCTACTATCTAACAACTATTTCAACAACTTAGTGTCCAAGAACAATCCTCTTGCAAGCACTAACCCTTGTGTCTAACAATCCTGGATCACAAGTCACAATAGAAATAATTCTGTAATTTGATTTGAGAGTGATATAATAATAATATCAATACAAAGATTGATCTTCTCCTTTTGATCAAAATTCACTTTTCAATATCAATACAAGTGTTCAAAAATTCTGGATATGAAATGGTATGAACAGTATGAACACTTTTTGAAATATTTGAAAATATTCGAAAAGTAGTGAATTTGATTTAATGATTATTTTGAAAATTATTGAAGGTGTTTTTCAATTTGAAAAATTCAGAATTTATATGAGTCAAAACACCATTTTAAAAAGGTATAATTGAGTATGAATCAAATAATGAAAAGGTATAACAATCAAACAAAATTTGAATTTTAAAAGAAACAATTTTTCAAATTTCGTTCAGTGTTAATCGGTTAACCATATAGGTTAATCGGTTAATACTTGAACTTTAGCCCTGAGAATTTAAAATTTGAGGTCGTTAACCAATTAACCCATATGGTTAATCGGTTAACACTGTTAAAACTCAGAAAAATACTTGAGTTAAAAGTGTTATACCGGTTCCAAATGATTTTAAATCCATGCATATGCAAAATGTTAATATGATAAATTATTTGAACACTAGTATATCAATTAAAGGAGTGAATATTGATATACCAAAGCCTTGAGTCCAAATCTTGAAAGTTGTATGATCATTTGCACATGAAGCTTGATTTGCATAACAACATTCCATAGTCTTGATCTTGATCAATTTTGAAAGCTTGACTTTTTGCAAACATGGAATGAGCTTAAGTCTTGTTGACATCATCAAAACCTTGAGATTGAAATATGCTTCTACAAACTGCTCTAACTGAATTTCCCTCCAAAAATCATCCAATTCAATCTGAAAACGATCTAGAGTTTATATACAATCTATTTGGATCCATTTCAGGCCCAACCATGGCCTATACAGACCAATCCAACTTTCTCTTTTTCTCACTTTTTCCACTTGCCATGCTCACGAAAATACTCTGTTTCCAGCTCCAAATTGGCTCAAACTCAATGCTAGTGATGTAAGGAGAATGAATGGCTATGATTCAACCCTTGATTTCAATCAATGGTTGGTATTTGCTATGTAACTTATTCTTGAAGCAACTCCAAAATTGGCCATGAAATAAGCTTCAAATTGAAATTCTAATAATGCCAATGTTTTCCAATCATCAAATGCACTCAAAATATGCACAAACTTGCAATATTTGGAGCCAATGTGAATTAATTTGAATTTTTCCATTTTAATGCCTTTAATGATTCATTCATGAAATTTCCTTCTAAAAATCCTCATTCCAATCCATGGCAATGGATTCTAGGTGCTTAGTTGGGTAAATAACATCATTTTGAACAACTTTCAAGTTGGAAAAATCTTCATTTGAGGTATGCAAGTTAGTGAAATGGACCTATAATCCAAAATGACTTGTAATCTCACTTTCCCAAAAGGCCCATGTCTTGCAAGCAATGTATCTTGAGTTCTACAAATCCAATCAAGAACTTCTAGTACTCTTTGGAAAGATAATAAGATAAGGAACAAAATTCATGTTGTTCTGAAGTTGAGGAGAAGCTTCCTTTTATGTCAAAAATGGCATGGAAGTTGGTTGACTTTCAAGTACCAAAATCACATTCATCTGATAACCTATAACTTGTCTACTTCATAACTTGAGTTCTATAAACCCTATCAAGGACTTCTAGTACTCAAATTAAATCTATGGTCATGCTCTACAACAATCATGTTGGGGTCAAGGTGAGATGAAAATCACATCTTGAGTTATGTGGTCTTGAAGTTAGGTATTAAACCAGGGGATTTTACACTGCCAAGCATAGTAACCCTAGCCTAGCAACTCCTCACACTCTTGATTCATGATGGGATAGTCTTGGAATCATCCCTTTAGTGTCTCAACACATCATTCCATGGTCACATGGCCTTGAAATTAGGTCTCAACATTCTTCAAATCAGCGCTTGACTTAGGGTCGACCAGGTGAAAACCCTAGTTGACTCAGCTTTGACTGTGGTCTCTTGTACTTTCCATAATGATCCTCAAGTCATCTCATGAGCTCCATTAATGCTTCATACCCACATCCATGGATTCAAAATAATCTGTTGAGCTCTTCATGGCCTCCAAGATAGGAGGTGAACCACATACATTCATCTGCCCTTTGACCTTTCTGATGGTGACGATACACTCTTGAATAGCTTGAATATGGCTTCTTGATTGGGCTTGGACATTTAATAACTTCCTCTTGACGAGCACATCCCTCTCAATCCCCTGCAAATGGGATGTGCCATTATAATGCTAATGCTATGAATGCAATGCTAAGGCTATATGAATGCAATGAAACAAAGCTAAGTGAAGAAAAAAAGTTAGGAAAATTTTGGGGTGCAACACTTAGAAGCAAGATTCAAACTTTTCTTGACTCCAACATGTTCTCTGTCACACCTCAGGGTATCCATATCAATGATCTTCCTTCCTCCAGCCATGTGGGTTCAGCAGCTAATGTTATGGAGGGATTCACCGAGAGCAGGTGTTCAGAAGATTATCAGGATGACTTTGACGAGCAATTCTAAAGATGGTTGGTTCAACAGCAAATCAAGATTTGAAAGCCCAGTTCCCCGAAGTTGGAAGTTCTTTTTATCATGTCATTTTCTTTCATTTGTAGTTTCTTTTCTGTTGAAGTGCAAACTTATTTGCAAATCTTATCTGTAGAACTTGTTTGTTTTCAATTGATAATGAAAATGAAATGAATATGCATGTTTTGATTAAATCCATTCTTGTTCACTCAATGCTTTTCTTGTTCTTAAACACTTCTTTAAGAGGAATCCGATAAAGGATGACGAAATTGAAAGACGCAAGCTTTTGAATGTATGCTTTTGAATAAAACCTCTGCTGATGATGTGCAGGCATTGTTTCAATTCCTAAACACAGGAGATATAAGGATGTTAATCCCTTGTCAACCCCTTTGAGCCTAGTAGTAGGAGTTTCTTTCTGAAAACGAAAAACCCTCGATCTTAACCTAGGGAAGGGTAGGTGTCAGTTAATTCGACTAAACATCCAAATTGCAAGAGGAGTGTTCCCGTTTGAGGATCAATCACACCTATAGAGGTCGTATCTAAAAAGCCGAAGAGTGAGACAATCATGACCCTTTCAACAAGTCAGACAAGCCAGTGTCACACGATTTGTTCCGAAAAAAGAATCAAAAGAAAAAGAAAAGAAAAAAATAAAAAGCCCGCTAAGTCGACAACTTAAAAACAAGTGGCTTAGGCAAAATTAGGGCATCCCGCTGGACTTTAAAATCAGAAGAGATACTTAAAAGAGTCAGTCCAGGCAAAAATAGGGAATGAATGATGATGAAAAACAAGTCGTGTGACTCCAGGCACCGAAGACGAAAAGCGAGTGACTGTCACTCCCGAAACTTGTGGTTTACTGAACCATCATTCCTGTCATTTAACCTTTGAGAGGTGAGCTCTTGTGTCGAATTAGCTGAACATAGGACCGGAGAACATCAAGGATAGTGGGTGGGTTAAACAGAACTTTGAGCCTTATATCCTTTCTTTCAAACCGTGAACCTGGCCAAGTTACCACCTTCAAAATTCCTAATTGAAGTAGGTTTGTTTCGAAAGCATACTTCGGTAAATATCGCGTTGAAACTGACTCCTAGAAGGATTTTCTTACCCTATGGGTATTGATATTGACATTCTGATAAGTGATGCGTTCACTAAATGTCACAACTTTTTTCCAGTGAACAGACTTGGATTTCAAAACTGTCATATGCATTGCATTAATATTATCTTTACAAAACAATTTGTTTTACTTGCGAGTAAGCACTTGACATCAAGCGAGTTCCTACAGTGGAAAGTTTGATCGAGATAAGATGCAGAGCGCCGGAGTACTCCGTTGAGAAGGGGCAAGGCATATCAAATGATCGCATAAGGGGAGTCAGGCGCCCAAAGGTGCAGTTAATCTGGGGCAATCAGGTCGAGATTCGGTAAATCTCATGAAGGTCAGTTAGTCAGAGACACTTCTCCACAGATCATCCAATCAGGGGCGAAGTCATTGCAAGGCTGGGGCAGGTTACCCCAAGAGCACAAATATTATCCTTACCCAGAAGGCAGTTAATCTGAAGCACCTCTCCGAGGTTCATGATGCTGAGGCAGTTCATATCAAACCAGCAGGGTACAACGCTTTCAGATCTTCTTTCGAGGAAGATTTATACAGAAATCCCACAGGCTGGGGCAAGAAGGAATTGTTCCTCTCCATACTTTCAGAGCTACTCAGAGCTATTCAAGCGGGTTCAATCAACTTTCAAATTCAAGAAGAATGTCGGGAAGTCATGTTAACCATCCCTTGACCCTTCACATATAATCCAGAAAGCCCAATTGGCGCCTCGTTTCAAAATCCAATTCCCATTGGTACCCAGGAAAATTTCACCTGGTCTTCCCTAGCAAAGTCTAATCATACTTGGCACATCCGATTAACCCCAACGAAGTTGGCTTCACCTCTTCAACATTTATTTTGCTGAAGTGATTCTTTTGCGTCCATCTTTCCCCGACAGCTCGAGCCTACATCTGCATTTTTGCATATAGTTATCATATTTGCATCATCTTTGCATTTCATCCTCAAATGTGTAGCATTTCCATTTTGTATGGAGCATTACGCCAAAAAAATTTCAAACATGTGCATGCGAAGCATAAGCCAGTTTTTGTTAGCCTTCCGTGGCGACCTGAATCAAATCTTCAATCAAGACAGTGGCATAACTCCAATGGCCTGGTTCAGTCAACTCATCGTACTTTGTTCATCAACCCTCTGATGATGACATCCCCAGCAGGTGTTCTTCCCATCTAGCATTAGACAATGTGAGTTTTGGATATGGTTTTCTCTCCGTCTATCATTAGACGATGCGAGTGATTTGGATATGATGCTTCTCTCCGTCTATCATTAGACGATGTGAGTTTTTTGGATATGATGCTTCTCTCCGTCTATCATTAGACGATGTGAGTGTTTTGGATATGATGCTTCTCTCTGTCTATCATTAGACGATGTGCGTGTTTTAGATATGGTTTTCTCTCCGTCTATCATTAGACAATGAGAGTGTTTTGGATACTGTTTTTTTTCTGTCTATCTTTAGACGATGTGATTTCATATGATGTTTCTCTCCGTCTATCATTAGACGATGTGAGTGTTTTGGATATGGTTTTCTCTCCGTCTATCATCAGACGACGTGAGTGTTTTGGATATGATGTTTCTCTTCGTCTATCATTAGACGATGTGAGTGTTGTGGATATGGTTTTCTCTCCGTCTATCTTTATACAATGTGATTTCGGATATTCTTCCTGTCTACCATATGACGATGTGATTTTGGATATTATTCTTCCTGTCTACCATTAGACGATGTGATTTTGGATATTATTCTTCCTGTCTACCATTAGACGATTTAATTTGGATATTATTCTTCCTATCTACCATTAGAAGATGTGATTTTGGATATTATTCTTCCTGTCTACCATTAGACGATGTGATTTCGAATATTTTTCTTGTCTATCATTAGACTATGTGAGTTTTGGATACGATATTACTTCCTGTCTATCATTAGACGATGTGACTTTGGATATGATATTACCTCCCGTCTATCATTAGGCGATGTGATTTTTTCGATATGGTTTGCTTCCCGTCTATCATTAGACGATGTGATATTTGGATATGGTGTTCTTTCCGACGACGTATGACCGGGCTCCAATTGCATACATTCTGAAGAGACTGCAAATTTCCGGGTTCTTTTGTATTCAATCACCTTCTACCTTGAATGTCTGAAAGCGGTTTCTTTTCATCCATTCAGGTCTAAGTCGATTGAATAGGGGCAGTTGTTGCACCCTAAAATTTGCCCATCTGTTTTCCGACTTTGACTGGCTTTTGCTTCGTTTTCATCTGCATATCATTTTTCGCATTTTGCTTGTGTTATCAGCTGAATTGAATTTATCATGATTTTAGTCGCTTTGCTCGTGTTTCAGGCGATTCAAATCAATTCAAACGAGAAGTTCAGTATTGAAATCGAGTGAAAGTCGCTCTCCTCTTGATAATTCAATCCATGTTGATGATATCGGCGCATTTCGGTGCTCGCCCGTTTTTCCATGGAATTTCACATTTTTATTGCTTTATTTTATTTAATTATTTAGAAATAGTTCTTTTAGAATATTAGAATATAGTTTTTTATTAGGTATTTTTTATTAATTTTTAGAATTTACCTTTTTAGAAAACAATTTTTAAATTAGATTATTAAAATAGAAATTTCAAATAGTTTAGATTTAGAACTTTTATCTTAGGAGTAGATTTAATTAGAATTGTTTTTATTAGTTTTAATATCAGATTTTTATTAAATAGAATTAAGATTTTTAATTTTTGCTAGAATCTTAGTTTATGTAGATTTTAATAGCTTAGAATTATATTAATATTAATTAGTTTAAAGTAGTTTTTTAGTTTAGATTAATTATTGCTTTCATTTAATTTAGATCAATTAGTTTAATTAGGATTTCATTTAAAATGTTACGGTATTATCAATCATTTAAGCTTTATTGCATTAATCATAATCAGCTTTTAATTAATCATTTAATCAAGTCCTCAACAGGGCCACGTGTCAGCCTTGTATATATATAGGCTACTATTCCTTGTCTTCAAAAGACGGAACCCTAGAGACGCTACTGTAGAGCCTCCATCACCCTCTCATCGTCAACTTCATCTTCCAGAAAACCTACAAGAAACCCATTCACCTCCAACTTACCTTCATCACAGAGCCATCAAACAACCTTCTTCTGCTTCCATTTTCAACCCCATTCTGCAAGCTTCGAACAACCCCCAAATCCAGCTTTCAATCTTGGACTCCCTTTAACCAAAACAACAACCTGCAGAACTTCCAATCTTCATCATTTTCGGTTGAGAACCAAACACAACTCACCGCCTAACCTGAAACTCATTCCACCTTCATCACCATTCATCACCTTCATCCTCCGTTTTCATCGATCTATCACCAACAAAACCTTCAAACTTCTCTGTTTCTGTCCATCATCGCGAAACCTCCGCGGACCACCATCCCTAATCTCTGTTCGTTCCATTTCCATCACCATTTCGCAATCCAACAACAAACAGCAAGAACCATTAACCCAGAAACACTAACCTCCCTCTGCTCTTCCTCCAAACCTCAAATCCGGAACCTTCATCACAAACACGACCCATTCAGCCAACAACCCAGATTCACCTTCGAAAACCACACAAAACCCACACCGAATTTTCATCGAAACACCCACAACTCTCTCTTCAACTTACCAACAACAAACAACTGTTTCCATCTTCTAACAACTCAAACCACCATCAATCCAAAACTCCATCAACCTCTGACCGTGAATCTACCCAACATCAACCCAAACTCGCAACCCATTCTTTTCTTCTTTAAAACCAGTTTCGGACCCGTACTCCACCATTTCAACTCTCCAAATCGCTAACTTCCATCAACTCACAAAAACCCATTCGCAACCTATGAAACCCCAACACACAAAAATAAAATCGATTTGAAAAGAAATGAAGAAGGGAAGTTGGTTTTGGAACAAAGGTCTAGTGAGAGTGAAACAGAGAGAAGAGTCTGATGCAAATACGAAGAAGAGGATTATCGTCTTTTTCTTTATTTCTTTTTTTTTTTCATTTTCTTTTTTTTGTTCTTTTATTTTATGGTTCGTTGTGGTTATTGGGCCTAAAAGTCCATTTGTTTTGTTTCGTCTCACCCCTGATTCAGCTTATTCACCCCCTATTTTCTTTCTTAACTTTTTATTATGATGTATATGTTATTATGTATATATTATTATTATTATGTAAATATTATTAACTTATAATTTTATAAATATATTATTATATATATTGTAATTAATTAATATGTATATATTATGTTATTTATGTAAATATATTTTATATATCATATATTAATTTCTTTTCTTTAGTATATATTATGTATATTATTATGGTTAGAATTTTATATTACTTTTAGAGTTTATATTATATATTATTCTAAGTTTTTTTAATTTCAATTTCTTTTAGAGACTTATTTCTTTTTAGAAGTTGAATTCATTTGGCTTTTGTTATTGGGCTTTATATCCCAGTTTTATCTGTTTTGGTCGATGACGAGACCTCTATTGTTTTTCTGTCAAATTATTGATGAGAAACGATGGACCTGAGACCGACTTTCTCTTTTCTTTCTCATTTTCGATTTTATCCCATTTTCATCCATTTTGGTCAATGACGACACTTCCGTAATTCATTATCAGTCAAATTATTGATGAATAATGTTGGATCCGAGACCACTTTTTTCTCTCCTCATTTCTCTTCATCTTTCGATTTTATTTTGACTTTTAGTGATCAATGAAGTCTTGTATCCGTAAGACGAGATCTCACTGTTTTTGGTCCGTGCGACACGATTCAATTGGAGAATGATCCTCAATATCGTTTCTCTATCTTGTCCATAGCACAGAAATCAATACGCGACCTCTTAAAGTTTGACTTCCCTTATAAGTCGAGCTATGACGGTTTAGTGTCACACTGGTCCCGATTCGAAGCATCATCAAGGATCAAAAGAGGAGAAGATTGGAATGGAGCTTGCACACAATGTCAAGGGTCAACGGAACCACTTCGTTCGGTAACATCTTTCTAATTCAAGTCTTTTAATCAACCGCCAAGTGTTGTGAGTTCTAAGTAATAGATATGTGGGAAATGATGAGTGGGGGGCCTCCTCGCATTCGTCTACAGTGTTTAGTATACACCCTTTGGGCAATATGCGATGCATTCGCTCCTACGCCTTAGGTTCTAGCGTGTGTGTGTCCCGAGTTTCTTCATGTTTAGGCGTGTCTTGGCCTAGTTCCTCTTTTCTCTCCCTCTCGTGCGATCGAAACTCTTTTCTCTCGCTCCCATGCGATCAAGACTCCTTTCTCTCGCATCCTGGCGATTGAGATCCCCTCTCTTGACCCCGTGCAATCGAGACCCCCTTTTTCTCTCGCCTCCGTGCGATCGAGACCGTTTTCCGTAGTTAAGCTGAACTACGGCTGCTTTGATCTCTCATATCTGTTGAGAGTACGTAGGCATAGGATTGCAATAATACTAGCGAGCACTTTTCTCTTTTTCCTGTAGTTAGCTGAACTAAAGCTACTCTGATTTCTCATGCCAGACGAGAATATGTAGGCACAAGACGCGATGTCTTGGCGAGCATACTAACAACTAACTTTTCTCTTTTCTCTCACCCCCGTGCAATCGAAACTCTTTTCTCTCGCCCCCGTGCGATCGAGACTCCTTTCTCTCGCATCCTAGCGATTGAGATCCCCTCTCTTGCCCCCGTGCAATCGAGACCCCCTTTTCTCTCGCTCCGTGCGATCGAGACCGTTTTTCATAGTTAGCTGAACTACGGCTGGTCTAATCTCTCATATTTGTTGAGTGTACGTAGGCATAGGATTGCGATAATCCTAGCGAGCACTTTTCCTTTTCCCCCCTTTAGGTAACTCGTACCTTTAAACCAATGACATATTATGTTCGTTCTACCGCACACAGGTAACGCCTAAGTCTCCAAATGGTCGAGCAGCAATACATCTAATTGCTAGAATGCATGCGCTAGTATCGTCTACCTTTTCTCTCGTCCCCGTGCGATCGAGAATACCCCGTTTACCCGTAGTTGTCCTGAACTACGTTTTGCTCTGATTTCTCGTACCAGATGAGGATACGTAGGCACAAGACGCGATGTCTTGGCGAGCAATCCCCCTCATAGTTTCTCGAACTACGTTGACTATGACTTTCCCATTGCACGAGGGAATACGTAGGCATAGGGCGGCGATGTCCTATCGAGTCAGCTCTTTCCGTTCTTTTCAGTTCCTTCTGTTTAGCATTAGCAGTCGTAGATAGTTTGTTTTTCACCCATAGACTTAGACAACAAGCGTGGATCCCGTCGAGTACGACGGACGTGAGGGGTGCTAATACCTTCCCCTTGCGTAACCGACTCCCGAACCTGAGATTTAGTTGCGATGACCTGTCTTATTCCCTTTTCGTAGGTTTTCTCTGATCATTTCCTTTCCCTCTCTTTGGGATAAATAACGAACGGTGGCGACTCTTTTGTCTTCCGCCGGCCCTTCTTCGTAGCGATGCGACATCTGGCACATCATGTGGCTCATTCAATATCCTAGATACCAAATTAGCAATGGTGTTGTGGATATCCCTAAAGCCCTCCTTATTGGTATCCTCAGATGGGGTGGAGGTTGAAGTGTGAAGGGCCTGACCTGTGACTAGTTCTTTAGGTCTTCTTGCATGCGAAGTCCGTGGTTTCTTCACACTCATACCTTCAGGGATCACCTTGCGCAGGGGTGCCACCTCAAGAACCTGGATCAGCGATGGTGGTCATTTTCTTGGTAGGGATAAATTTTGGTTGTTGAGATATTTTAGGAGACTTTGGCCGTGAGAAAGCAGGTTTTCTATGGTTGTTGAAGGAGGTATGGAAGATGAAGAAGTTGTATGGGAACCAAAAGAAGCAAACGTATAGTGTGTAGGGGGTAGAGTGATTAGTTTGCAAAAGAAGAGGGAACTCAAAATTTTGACCAATCAGCAAATGATTAAATTTTAGATTATTCAAACTACAACTCCCAAATACCATTAATTGTTATAACTCCTTATAGAGACACATTCTTAATTTTCCTCTTAAGTTTTCACTTTGAGTTGTCTTGCAATCTCTTGTAAAAATGGCAGCACTTTGTAGGTCTGAGTCCCTAAGCTCCACACAATCTTCTCTAGAGTGAAGTCTGTTATCATTGTACATGGATCCATTAGGCTGAATTGGGTTCATATTGATGGCACTAAGATTGTCACAATATAATGTCATGACATCCTGAGTGACATTGCTCCCTTTATGCTGGTCATCTTTCATGGACTCCATCAAGTTCCAGTATAACAGATCTAGATTTTTATGATGTCCATTCTTTGGATGTGCTATTTTGGCTTGCCTGCCAACCTGACATTTACCACAACATGTTCTTTCATCTGGGGTTAACTTTAGAGTTCCTCTTACTGCTTCCTTGGATATGGCCTTTTTTATCCCTTGAAGATGTCTACTTTTTTTATGCCACAGTTGATCCTCCTTCTCTTCTTTGTTCAAGACTTTGAAGTTACTTTTAGGCTCCCATAAGTAACATTTATTCTTAGCTCTAAATCCCCTCATGACTTCCTCATCTTCTCCATTAGTGACAACACATTCACCCTTAGTGAATTTGATACTGAGACCTTGGTCACAGAGCTGACTGATACTGATAAGATTTACAGTCAGTCCTTTAACCAACATGACATTATCCAGTTCTGGAACACCATGACAGTCTAGTTTCCCAGCACCTTTGATTTCTCCTCTAGCTCCATCACCAAAGGTTACATGACTTGAGGAATGAGGTATGATGTTCACCAAAAGGTTCTCTATCCCAATCATATGTCTAGAACAACCACTGTCAAAATACCAGTCTTCTTTGGTTAGCATCCTTAGAGAAGTATGAGATACTAGAGCCACATTCTTAACAACCCATTGTCGTTTCTTGATAGGAGCAACCTGTTTGGATTTGACTTGATGAACATCCAGTTTGGATTTGACTTGGTGCATGTGGCTGGGAAATCCATGCAGCCTGAAGCAAAAAGGCTTTATGTGCCCAAATCTTCCACAGTAGTAACACCTCCAACTTTGGAGTTTTTTCTTGGTCTGGTTCATGTTTCTGTTCTTCTGATGTTGAGACATTGGTTGTGACATCTGGTTTGACCTAAGATTTTCAGGTTTTGGCCTCTTGAACCCCAAGATGGGTCCATGTTCACCAGCAAAGCCTATCCCAGACTTGTCACTTGCTTTCTAACCAACTTGTTGAATTTTATCTAGAGTGCCAGTGCCTTTGTTTAGCATCCTGATGGACTTTGACATCTGATCAAGTTTGGAATTCAGCACATTGATCTCACTGTTGAGTGAGTCTATGGTTGCAAGATGTTCTATCTTCTCAGCTTTCAACTCCCTTATGAGTTTCTTCTGCTGCTCCTCTTGTTGATACATTTCTGTACTTCTGATACACACATGTTTATGTGAAGATGCAAGCTTATCAAGAGTCAACTCATCTTCACTATAATCATCATTAGATACACATACACTATTTAGTGCAGCGACATGTTTTGCAGACTCTTCTTCTGATCCACTCTCAGAATCTCCATCTGACCAAGTGACATTTAGTCCTTTCTTCTGCTTCTCGAGGTAAGTGGGACATTCAGCTCTAATGTGACCATATTCTTCACATTCATGGCACTGAATTCCTTTGCCTTGGTTAGGCTTATCTTCATATTTACCTCTTTTGCTGATGTTAGATGAAGTGTTCTTAACATTGGGTCTAGTCTTTTGATCTATTCTTTTGATCAGCTTGTTAAATTGTCTACCAAGCATAGATATAGCTTCTAAAAGATTCTCCTCACTTCCTACACTTTCTTCATCTGAGTCCTCTGCAGCATTGGATACAAAAGTTATACTTTTGTTCTTCTTCTCAGCATGATCACACATTCCCATCTCAAATGTTTGAAGAGAACCAATGAGTTCATCCACCTTCATGTTGCTTATGTCTTGAGCTTCTTCAATAGCAGTAACCTTCATGGAAAATCTTTTGGGCAATGATCTGAGTATCTTCCTTACAAGCTTTTCTTCAGACATTTTTTCTCCTAAAGCTCCTGAAGTATTGGCAATCTCCAGAACATTCATGTAGAATTCATGAATAGTCTCATCCTCCTTCATTCTCAGATTCTCAAACTTAGTAGTCAGCATTTGTAATCTAGACATCTTGACCTTAGAGGTACCTTCATGAGTTGTTTTGGGAGTATCACAAACCTCTTTGGCCAGTTCACAGTGATGCACAAGTCTGAAGATGTTATTATCTATGCCACTGAATAAAGCATTCAGGGCCTTTGAATTCTCAAGAGCCAAGGCTTCTTGCTCTTTGCTCCATGCTTCTTTAGGTATTAGCACAATTGCTCCATCTTTATCTGTTTTCACTGGATGTTCCCATCCTGAGTTAGCTGCTCTCGAAGCCTTGCTATCCAGATACCTCAAGAAGGCTATCATCTGAGGTTTCCAGTAGTCATAGTTAGAACCATCTAGAATTGGTGGTCTATTCGTGAATCATATATCCTTGTTAATAGTACCAGAATTTATCTTCCCTAGATCTCACCCAGAAAATAACAGGCAGGGTGCCTGCTCTGATGCCAATTGAAATTCTAGTAACAGACAATGGATGTTAAAGTGGATGTTATGACATCCACTACTAAACAGACTATTAAACTTAATAGAAAGCAGGAACTGAAAGTAGTAAATAACACAGAGAATTGTTGACCCAATTCAATGCAAATCACACCTACATCTGGGGGCTACCAAGCCAGGGAGGAAATTCACTATAAGCAGTGTTAATTCAGAGTCAAACTACTAGTTTGCACTCTTCACTTAAGACCTACTCAATGCAACTTCAGCCTAACACTAGACCTGAGTTCATACTCACTCCCCCTCAATCACAACAGTGATATCAACCAATTAAGTTACAGATTAAAATGAAAACACACTTCAAACAAGTCTTGATCTTGCTTCACAACTTCAATCAAGAGACACAACACTCGTGCTTAAAAGCTTAGAGTGACACAATTAGCATACAACTCAAACACACTAGTCCAATGCAATCATATAACAAATAATTGTTTGGCTCACAAGAAATCCTAAGACACAAACACACACGTGAAGATCACAGTACACAGACTGAGTTCTTCACTCACAAAACACTCTGTAAACTCTCTGTCAAAAACTCTATTCAATTAGGATTGCTACTTTGTTATTTATAAGCAGCAGAAAGATCTTGGGCCTAAGTGCAGAAATTAGGTTTAACCAAGTTAAACCTCTTTTCATAAATCAGCGCACTTTTAATTAGGTCATAGGCATTTCCTGTTATGCTTAGCACTGCCTAGTGTCGCTACTGCAAAAAAAGGTGTCGGCAATGACAGGGGAGTTGCCACCGTTTGTTATTTATCCCAACGAGGGAAAGGAAACAATCAGAGAAAACTTGCGAATCGGGATAAGATTGGTCATCACAACCAAATCTCAGGTTCGGGAGTCGGTTACACAAGGGGAAGGTATTAGCACCCCTCACGTCCGTCGTACTCGACGGGATCCACGCTTGGTTATCTATCTAAAAGGGTGTGTTTATCTATCTACCTAAAGGTCTCAGGGACAAAAGAAAGGAAGAGTGACTTGACAGAGCATCGCCGCTCTGGGCCTACGTATTCCCTCGTGTAATGGGAAAGTCAGAGTCAACATAGTTCGGCTAGCTACGAATGAAAGGTGGGGAAAGGTTGCTCGCCAAGACATCGCGTCTTGTGCCTACGTATTCTCGCACGGTACGAAAGGGTGAACACTAAAAACTCTAGGCCATCAAGAGGAAACCCCGCAATAACCATTTCCCAAGTACTTAAGGCTCGTAGTGTACAATATTCATTAGCCTTTATTAAGTATTTTGAAGTTGTTTTGAGAAGAGAAAGAGAGATGACAAACTAAAGGGAACTAGTTCAAACCTTGTAGTTGTCATGCAAGATGGACCTATAGTTGAGGTTAAAGGGAAATTTTACTTAATGTTCTCATACATAGACTGAAACCTAGTGTCTATCACAATCATCCTTAAATAAGGAGATTGGAAGTCCTAAGGGAACATGTGAAGAAAAGAGAAGAAGAGAGCAACGTGAAATAAAACATAAAATAAGAATGCATGAATGCATATGCAATGCAACACACAAGCAAAGGGAGGAAGTAGTGTGGGGTGAAAACCTCCACAAGCTCATCTCAACCTTTTTTAATGCATAAGGGAAGAAAAGAAGGATAAAAGCTTACAACATGTATACCTCAATCCTAATGTACAAAATCATACAACATGAAAGGGAAATAAGAAGAGGATTGAATGAGATGATGGGAGGCAAAGTGAGAACCAAAGGAACTCACAAGGGCTACTCAACCAAACATACTACATCCAATATGCACACAAATCACACCAATGATCCTCAAAGGCTCACTACTTATGGCATGCCTTAAGTTCCTCAAAGGAGGGACCAAGCTTCCGTAAGTAGGATCCTAAAGTCCTAGGAAAGAAAGATATGAAAGAGAAGAGTGTAAACAAAGTAATTGAAAAGAAATGCACCAAGGAGTACAAACAAATCAGGTAAAAAGAGTGTAAACATTCACCTACATGTACACATGAAAAACCCTAAAAGAAAGGTCTAAAAGAAAGCCAAACTTAAGCAAGTTATGAACATACTTTAAACCCAAAATTGAATATACAAACACCTTATTATGTATATGACATGAATACACAAAAATTAGAGGCTTAAATATTGCACAAAACCCAAATAAAACACAAACAAGTTCATGTATCAAGGTGAAAACCATACAAGGGTAGGCTAGAATGTAAAATACACTAAAAATAGCATACAAATCCTAAAAATGCCAAGTAAAATCCTATAGGACCCCTCTGGTGTTAGGAATTAGAGGGAAAGTTCTAAGGGATACCCTAAAAGCTAGTGCAAATCGAGGGTCCTAAAGATCCAACTAAAACCCTAACCAAATGGTAATAAAACCAGGGGCAAAAATGTCACAAAAATCACTCAACATGCCAAGGATATGCACAAGAAAAGTCAGCCAATTATATGAACACTTCATCAAGAAATAAAATCGAAAATAAGAGATAGGCAATCTTCAATCCAACTAAAATACCTCCAAATGAGAAAATCAATTTTAATTGGAAAATGACTAAAAAAATTAAGTAAAAAAATTGTAAATTCACTTAACATGGTAAAAAGCGTAGAAATATTTTTTGTATGATTTTTACATAATCAGAGGTATTTTATAGGGGTTAAAACTCAAATGAAATAAAAATGAAAAAAGAAAAAAGGAAATGAAATGGAAAATGCTTCGTGCTGATAGCAACAAAATTCAGTTGTTTCCTATGGGCTTCACTCAAGGTGGGGTGCGAATAGGACTTGTGGCCCTAGTCCAAATGACTCAGGAACTTAAGTGAAACTGTTTGTTTCACTAATCCACCGTGGCTTGGTCAAGATTTCAACGAGTTCAGATTAAATCACAGCCATAGAAATTGGATAGGTCAACAATTCAACCAGTGACATGGATGTACACATAGGCATCTGAGGGAAATAATTAGGCGCCAAAGAAGACGAGCCAGACGGTGGCTCCGGTCATCTTCTCCTGCCAGCCAACAACGCAGGTGGCTCAAAACTTCACCAAAACCTAAAATATTTGAGTCTAAACTCATCTACATGTTGCCTAGATTAATAATCCAAGGTTCTTACTAATTAATTCCTCAAGAATCATGCAATACGAATCCAAATAATTTTGAGGTCAATCCAAGAATTGTCAAGAACACGCATAAAACCTATCCAGAAATGATCTACATGATTAATACTTCAAGATTCCACGAAAATGGCACACGAAGGATGCATAAACAGAGAGCAATTGTGAAAGATGATTTACCTAACGGAGCACCTCCGTTGGGTCTTGATTTTATGCTGAAACTCTTACAAAACCACCCAGAAACATTCTATAATCTTCAAGGAAGCTTTAGGTACTCATAGTTCGGCTTGAAAGGGCTTGGAATGAAAATTTTGATTTCAACTTGCTCTTGAGTTTTTGTAACTGAACTCTGTTCAAAACTTCATGAAAATCCACCACTGAAGATTTGTTCATGATTAGAAAGCTTTATACTTTGGATCTGAAGCACTTTGGAGGCCCAATCATGGCCTGCTAAGTCCAATTGAAAATCCAAAAATTTGAGTTTCAAGCTTGCAATTTCACGAGGGAAAATGACTCTAATAGTTCTGAATTCGATCTTTACAGCTTGCTTGTGATGTAAGGTAATCCAATGGACATGATTGGCTCCTTGTTTTGATCTTGTGGTATGAATTGGATGTGTTGCTTCATGGTGAAGTAACTTGTAAAATGGTATGTAAAAACTCATCAAAAACCAATTCTGAACTTGGCATTGCATTTGGTACATTCAAGGCACTCAAAAAATGCCAAAATTTTTCATGAAATGGTTCAATAAGATTTTGATCCAAACTAGGCCTTTTAAGTACTTTTCCATGGAAATTCCTTCATCAATCTTCCAATTCAATCCAAACCCATGATAGGTGATGACTTAATGATGAAAAGGATTTCATTTGAAGCAAGTTTAATGTTGGAAAAAAGTTCCATTTGAAGTGTGCAAAGTTGTGAAATTGACCTATAACCAAAATGACTTATAATCAAAGTTTCCCAAAATACCCCTGCCTTGTAAGCTGTATATCTTGAGCTCTACAAATCAGATGAAGGACTTCTAGGACTTTTTGAAAAGCTAAGATCATGAGGAAAAACTTTCATGCTTGGGTCAAAGTAAGGAGAAACATCCTTCTAGGTCAAGAATGTCTTGGAAGTTGGTTGACGTTTGTTGACCAAAATTACATTCATTTGAGGATCCATAACTTGTCAGCATCATAACATGAGTTCTAGAAACTCAATGGATGATTTCTAGTACTCAAAAGAAATCTAGAAACATCCTCTACAAGTTTCATGTTGGGGCCAAGGTGAGATGAAACTTGTATCTTGAGATATGTGGTCTTGAAGTTAGGCACTAAATATGGGATTTTACAATAACGACCTTAGAAACCCTAGCTTAGCAACTTCTCACACTCTTGATTATTCTTGATTTGATATTGGAATAACTTCTTAGATACCTCAACACAACATTCCATGATCATAAAGACTTGGAATTGAGTCTTAATCTCCTTCAGCTTCACAGTTGACTTAGGGTTGACCAGATGAAAACCCTAACTGCACCACCTTTGACTATGACTTCTTGCACTTGATATAATGACTTGAAGAAGCTCCTAAATGACCCTTAAGACATTCAATTAGCTTATATGATGTTCTCCATCCATAACCAAGGACTCAATATCATCTAATGATCTCCTCATGACCTCAAAGATAGGAGGTGAACCATATTCATTCATCTGCTCTTTCAAAGAAATTTGACTTTTTTCTGATGATGATAAACATTGGATAGCTTGAATAAGGCCCCTTGCTTAGGCTTAGAAACTTTGGTAATCTCATCTTGCTAGGCACACCTCTTGATCCCCTATACATGAATCATGCTATGCAAAATGCAAATGCTAATGCTATGAGAATGCAATGAAACATAAACCAAGTTAGAAAAAGGTTGGGCAAATTTTGGGGTGCAACAGCTGCCCCTATTCAAGCGACTTGAACCTGACTGGGTGAAAAGCAAACGACTTTCACACAACCAAGATAAAATACGGTTGAATACCAACAACTCTGAAATTTTCCAACCGCTGAAATAAACTGCAAACTCTGATAGGATAAAAAATCTCCGGAGAAAACATGAGCCGACAGTTGCAACAACAACAATCTAACTGATTAACAATCTTTGACATGTAAACAGAACGACGTCTGCTAACGCGCAGGCAATGACACTATGTCGGAAAGATCATTTGATATCCACGGGCATCTGTTGAATAAAACAGGCATCGAACCCTTAGGCCGGCTCAACACGCAGTTGATAACATCTGCTAACGCGTATGCAACGACACTAAGTCGGAAATATCATCTGATATCAACGAGCATTTGTTAATTAAAACAGGCATCGAACCCTTAGGACGGCTCGACACACAGTTGATAACATCTGCTAACTTGCAGGCAACAAAACTAAGTCCGACAGACCATCTGATATCAACACGCATCTGTTGAATAAAACAGGCATCGAACCCTTAGGCCGGATCAACCGAAGCTGATCTTCTGCTAATCTAAGCAGGCATTCGCTAAATAAAAGCGAGCATCGAACCTGAAGGCAGTATCAACCGAAGCTGATCTTCTGCTAATCAAAGTAGGCAATCGCTAAACAAAAGCGAGCATCGAACCCGGAGGCCGGCTCAACATGAAGTTGATCCTTTGCTATCCAAAGTAGGCATTCGCTAAATAAAAGTGAGCAACGAACCCGAAGGCCGTCTCAACACGAGATCTTGTGTTATCCAAAGCAGGCATTCGCTAAATAAAAGCGAGCATCGAACCCGGAGGCCGGCTCAACACGAAGTTGATCTTCTACTATCCAAAGAAGGCATTCGCTAAATAAAATCGAGCATCGAACCCGAAGGCCGACTCAACACAAAGTTGATCTTCAGCTATCCAAAGCAGGCATTCGCTAAATAATAGCGAGCATCGAACCCGAAGGCCGGCTCAACACGAAGTTGATCTTCTGCTATCCAAAGCAGGCATTCGCTAAATAAAATCGAGCATCGAACCGGAGGTCGACTTAACACGAAGTTGATCTTCTTCTATCTAAAGCAGGCATTCGCTAAATAAAAGCGAGTATCAAACTCGAAGGTCGGCTTAACACGAAGTTGATATTCTTCTATCCAAAGCAGGCATTCGCTAAATAAAACGAGCATCGAACCCGAAGGCCGACTCAACACGAAGTTGATCTTTTGCTATCCAAAGTAGGCATTCGCTAAATAAAAGCGAGCATCGAACCAAAAGGCCGGCTCAACATGAAGTTGATCTTCTGCTATCCCAATCAGGCATTCGCTAAATAAAAGCGAGCATCGAACCCGAAGGCCGGCTCAACACGAAGTTGATCTTCTGCTATCCAAAGCAAGCATTCGCTAAATAAAAGTGAGCATCGAACCCGAAGGCCAGCTCAACACGAAGTTAATCTTCTGCTATCCAAAGCAGGCATTCGCTGAATAAAAGCCAGCATCAAACTCGAAGGCCGGTTCAACACGAAGTTGATCTTCTGCTATCCAAAGCTGGAATTCGCTAAATAAAAGCGAGCATCGAACCCGAAGGCCGACTCAACACGAAGTTTATCTTTTGCTATCCAAAGCAGGCATTCGCTAAATAAAAGCAAGCATCAAACCCGGAGGCCGACTCAACACGAAGTTGAACTTCTTCTATCCAAAGCAGACATTCGCTAAATAAAAGCGAGCATCGAACCCGAAGGCCGGCTTAACACGAAGTTTATCTTCTGCTATCCAAAGCAGGCATTCACTAAATAAAAGAGAGCATCGAACCCGAAGGCAGGCTCAACACGAAGTTGATCTTCTGCTATCCAAAGCAGGCATTCGCCAAATAAAATCGAGCATCGAACCCGAAGGTCGACTCAACACGAAGTTGATCTTCTGCTATCCAAAGTAGGCATTCGCTAAATAAAAACGAGCATTAAACTCGAAGGCCGGCTCAACACGAAGTTGATATTCTTCTATCCAAAGCAGGCATTCGCTAAATAAAACGAGCATCGAACCCGAAGGGCGACTCAACACGAAGTTGATCTTCTACTATCCAAAACATGCATTCGCTAAATAAAAGCGAGCATCGAACCGAGAGGTCGGCTCAACACAAAGTTGATCTTCTGCTATCCAAAGTAGGCTTTCGCTAAATAAAAGCGAGCATCGAACCCGAAGGCCGACTCAACACGAAGTTGATCTTCTGCTATCCAAAGCAGGCTTTCGCTAAATAAAAGTGGGCATCGAACCCGAAGGCCGACTCAACACGAAGTTGATCTTCTGCTATCCAAAGCAGGCATTCGCTGAATAAAAGCCAGCATCAAACTTGAAGGTCGGTTCAACACGAAGTTGATCTTCTGCTATCCAAAGCTGGCATTCGCTAAATAAAAGCGAGCATCGAACCCGAAGGCTGGCTCAACACGAATTTTATCTTCTGCTATCCAAAGCAGGCATTCGCTAAATAAAAGCAAGCATCGAACCCGGAGGCCGGCTCAACACGAAGTTTAACTTCTTCTATCCAAAGCAGGCATTCACTAAATAAAAGCGAGCATCGAACCCAAAGGCTGGATCAACGCGCTGTTGATAACATCTTGATGAATCACAAGAAGACTCTGCTGGGGAAAAGAGAAACCCAACTAAGTAACTCTGACGAGGAGTACATTATAAGATGAACACATCTATCACAAATCTTCTACCAAGGTCTGAACACCAGTACAGACTTATAGAAACAAAGATCACAACTTGCCACATTCTGAACACCACGGGGATACAGAAATTAGCTGTCTGCTGAAGATACACCTAAAAGTAAAGAGGTAACAACCTGACTTATGTTTCAAATGCATATGTTAGAAAATGGCGTAATGCTCCATACAAAATGGAAATGCTACGCATTTGGGTAGATGTTATGCACGCATGCAGATGCAACGGAACCAAATCAGCAAAATAAATGTTGGAACCCTGCTGAGCAAAGAGAACGACCTTGCTGGGGATAGCTAGCACATGCCAGTAAATTGAACTTAAGCTGGGGGAGCAAGCCTTGAATAACTTCCTGAAAGAAATTTCCTAAATAGCAACCAAACCTGTTGGGGAGATAGAACAATCTGCCAGACAGTAATTCTACTCTGTTGGGGATTATATCAAATCCTGCTGAGGAAGAACCCATGAATGGCCTTCCAGAATACAAACCTTCTAGAGAATAGGCGACCCTACCCGGGAAAAAGAACCACACATGGGAACCCGTCCGCCTGCTGGGGAATCAACGACTCTGCGGAGGATAACGGTCCACCTCCCAAGATTAACCATGCTCCACTAGGGGCATCAGCCCTAAATAGCCTGCCAGAATATAACATTCTGGGGAACAAGCACCTCTGCTGAAGAAACGACGCAAACTGCACAGATCTCACTCCAATACTAGGAGTACTCAGCTGGGGAAGAGACGTTTCCTCTCTGACTCCACTAGGGATAACGCAATGAGGGAATCAACCTCAACCTCTCCTTGGGGAGATGAGGAATGGACTCATAATTGGCAACTTGACCACCGAGGGGATACAAAATCATCTGCTCATACTCCGTGGGGGTTACTTACTCTGCTGAATAAGCCAATCTTGCACTGTCGAGGAATGAATGCACATAGATAATCCGCTAGAGCTAAATGTGTATTGACCAACTGCCGAGGAAGATTCCACACCTACTCTATGGAAAGAAATCCAATCCTGACTTGCTAGGTAGTAAGCACATATCTGCAATCTGTGGGAATTAAATGTGTACCGACCAATTGTCGGAGACTAAGGTACACACTTAAACACTCATTTAACTTGCGTACAACTCTACTAAGGATAGAGATACGACTTCCAATTTCTAATGACGGACTCTGGTTGGGGAGAATAACCTTGCTTGAGTAACTGCCCCCCAATGTAGTTCAATTTGCCCCAGTTTATTCTCTAGGACGAAAAGGAAAGCTTGCCGTGAAACGACCTCGAGATGGCTTGCCCCAGAATCCGTACCATGGAAGGATTCGCCCCTGGTTGATCACTTCTGATAGATTTTGAAGGTATGGAGAAGAACCTTTCCCAAGTTCCCGATTTTGCCCCAGCCCGTGAGATCTCTTCAACATCTTCCTCGAAAGGAAACCTGAACTTTTTGTACCCTGACGGTCTGATACGAACTGCCTCAGCCTTTTGAACCTCGAAGATTAACTGCCTTCTAGATAAGAATAGCTTTCATGCTCTTGGGATGGCCTACCCCAGCCTTGCGATGACTTTGCCCCTGATTGGCTGATTGGTGAAGCATTAACCCCTGACTGCGAGAGATTTACCAAATCTCAACCTGATTTCCCCAGGTTAACTGTCTTTTGGATGGCTGACTCCCATGATGTGATCATTTGATAAATTGCCCCGGTTCAACGGAGTGGCATTCTTCATTCTATATTGATCACATTATGCACTATAGAAACTTTCCTGATGTCAAGTGCTTACTCGCAAGTAAAACAAATTGTTCTACACAAAAGATATACTAATGCAATGCATATGGCAGTTTTGAAATCCAAGTCTGTTCACTAGAAAAATTTGTGACATATAGTGGATGAAATCATTTATCAAAATGTCAACACAAATACAACACTGCAATAGGAATCCTTTTAGGATTCAGTTTCAACGCGATCTTTACCGAAGTATGATTTTGAAACAACCCTGCTTCAATTAGGACTTTTGAAGGTTGTAACGTGGTCAGGTTCACGGAGAAAAAGAAAGGATATGAGGCTCAAATTTTATTTTAACCCACCCATTCTCCGTGATGTTATCCAATCCTACATTCAGCTAACTTGACACAAGCGCTCACCTTTCGAAGGTTGAATGACAGGAATGACGGTTCGGGAAACCACAAGTGTTCGGAGTGACATTCACTCGCTTTTTGTCTTTGGTGCCTGGAGTCACACGACTTGTTTGTTTGAGGATTTTTTCTTTTGTAATCCTTTTCGCTTTTTCCCTAACTTTTGCCTGGACTGGCTCTTTTGAGCTTCTTTTCTTTTCGGAGTCAAGCGGAATGCCCTTAATTTTTGCCTAAGTCGCTCATTTTCAAGATTTGACTTAGCGGGCTTCTTCTTTTGATTCTTTTTTCTGTTTTTTTAACAAATCGTGTGACATCGGCTTGTCTGACTTGTTAAAAGGATTGTGATTGTTTCCCTCCTTGGTCGGCGATGGATACCCATTGTGGGTTTTTTGAGGCACGACCTATACAGGTGCGATTGACCCTCGAACGGGAAAACTCCTTTCGCAATTTGGACGCTCGGTCAAATTAGCGGACATCTACCCTGCCCCAGGTTAAGATTAAGGGTTTTTTCGTTTTTCAGAAAGAAACTCCTACTACTAGCCTCAAAGGGGTTGACAAGGGATTATCTTCCTTATATCTCTGGTGTTTAGGAATTTGAAACAATGCCTGTACATCATCAGCAGGCTTTGTTCAAAAGCATACAATTGGAAGTTTTCGTCTTTCAATTTCATCATCCTCCCCGGATTCCGCTTAAACAACTGTTAGACATCAATTAAAAACATAAGTGAACACAAATGGATTTAATCAAAACATGCATATTTATTTCATCATCGATTATCAATTGAAAACAATACAGTTTTACAAGGGAGATTTGAATTTAAATAGGAAACAAACTACAAATGCAAAGACAATGACAAGATAAAACAAAGATTGCCAGCTTCGGGGAACTGGGCTTCCAGATCTTCGACTTGCTGCTGAGCCAGCTATCTTCAAACTCGATCGGATGAAAGGTCGACATGCATCCTTAATCCTCCTTTTGGAAAGGAAATGTGCCTCTTGTCAATTAATTGTTGCACCTTGGCTTGAATGGCTTTGCATTCGTTGGTTGAGTGTCCCATGGATCCTCTGTGATATCCGCATTGCACACTGGGATCATACCCAAGAGGGTATGGCTCCGGCACCGGCTTGAGAGCCTTGGGCTCCACCAATGAGTTCTAGTTCAAATGCGGCAACAGCTGACTGTATGACATCAGAACTGGATGAAGAGGAACATTCCTCCTTTCTGAATTGTTGCAAGGCCCATTCTGATTCTGGCGCCAAGGGTTTTGCTGCCGAGGAGCATGAGGTTGTTGGCGCTGATTAGGACGTTCCTCATAATCAGGCACTTTCATTCTCAGACTCGGCCCGGGAACAGGCAATAGCTGTGGGCACGAAGATTCAGAAGTCATAAATTGCAAGGCATCCTCTTGGTCAGATGCAGCTTCAGGAGAAATAAGAGGAACAACCATCTCTTTCGCAATGAGTGGACCAAGACCCCCTGGTACACTTACGCCGCCCGGGCGCAAATTCAACTGCCCTTGAATCAAGTAAATCCTGCACTTTATGCTTAAAAGCTTTGCAGGTCTCAATGTTATGTCCTGGTGCCCCAGAATAGAAATCACAATGAGCCTTGGTATTATAGCCTGGTGGTAGCTCCCCAGTCAACGGAGACATAGTCCGAGGTTTGACCAGCCGAAGTTGAAGCAAGAGTTGCAAGAGCCAAGCATACGTCATAAGGATCTGGTCAATGATCCTGCCAAGCTGATTCGTCCTCTGAGCATACCTTCTAACCTTGGGATCGTCTCGGGAACCAGAAGATATCTGCTGGTGGGAAAGTTCTGGACTCTCAGACTGTGCAGCAGGTTTTGTAGGCACATCACGCCTAGGGAGAGATTCCACAGGTAAATGTGGAATGATCATCTCTGCTACAGCTTCAGGCACTTGATCATCCTCCATTCTTAGTACACCCCTTAGCACTTATGTGACCAAACCCAACTAAGTCTTCAACTGATGGTTCTCCTCCCTGAGCATCTTCTGATCCAGACGCAACGCTTGCATTTCCACCATGAACTGCCTCATCTAGCCTTGGACTTCCCTCAACTCTAATTGAACTTGCTCCATGGCTTCGCGTTGATTCCCCGGTGAACGGTCTGATCCCATATCCTGAAAACAAATTACAAACCACAGGAAAATAAGATCAGCGGTTCCGATGCACATGTGATGCAAAAAATGCAAACTGAAGACATGTATGTATGCAATAGGGAAATTTCCCCCTCGATTCCAGTTCCGGAAGGACAACATGACAACGGAGAGCCCCATAGACAAGCAATAGTAGAAACTCCTCATATATATATATATATATATATATATATATATATATATATATATATATATATATATATATATATATATATATATATATATATATATATATATATATATATATATATATATATATATATATATATATATATATATATATATATATATATATATATATATATATATATATATATATATATATATATATATATATATATATATATATATATATATATATATATATATATATATATATATATATATATATATATATATATATATATATATATATATATATATATATATATATATATATATATATATATATATATATATATATATATATATATATATATATATATGGAAAGCCACGCAGGCAGTGTACAAGCATATCAACTTAGTACAACCAGAAAGGACCTCAACCAACAGGCCTGGTGATGGCCAGTACAATAAGCATAAGCGGCAACTACAAAGAGAAAATAAGGTAATCAAGCTGGATGACGAGACCGGAAATACTCTAGCAACTTCTGCGTCTCGGGGTGATCTGGTCTGGTGAGTAGCCCCTGGATAAGCAGCTCTCATTGGCTAATGGTGCGCTGTAGGCCCTCCGTGTAATCCTCCCAAGCTCTTTCCCCGAAGCACTCTTCAAGCTTGCATCTCTTGGAATCAGCTCTTAACTTGTAATCCTCCAAGTTTGCAATAGCTTCACTTAGTATGTACTCATTGTTACGCCTGAGTGATGCCTCTGTTGAAATCTTCTCGTCCTTGGCTCTCAATTGAGTCTTCAATTTGCCGATCTGCAGCTTCAACTTATCTTCGCGCTCTTTATTGTTGGACAAGGTAGCGTTCCACTGGGCGTTGAACTTGGATATCTCTAAATAGGCTTTATCCAAGCCCTACTTCTTAGTGGCGAGCACACTACTAACAGCTTTCAGATCTAGACCCAATCATTCCCGGGATTTAATCTGCTTAGTCAAGTCTGTGCCCAACTTGTTCACCAACTCAGTCTGTTTCTTCAAAGAATAGGTTGCGTCAGTCTTCTCACTTCGGAGTTGAGCAATCTCTTTCTCTAACTCCTCATTAGCTTTCCGTAGCTCCTCTTTCTTGGCCCATAAATGGTTGTACTTATGAATGTCCACCGTGGTTGGCTCCTCAATCATGAAGGGATATAAAGGCGCAGCTGAGGGAAACGGCATCAGCAATCTCTTCGCTCTATCCTGAATCCACCTCAAGTAGGGATCATAGGCTCGGCTATTACTCTTTCCCAACAATGCTTTTCCTCTCCCGTGAATATTATTCCAAGCATGCTCAAGTCTGGCCAGTGTATCATTATCCAACAGCCCGGTGAGGTACAGAGATTCCTGTACCTCTTCTTCCTTGGAAGGATCCCTCAATGCATATCCAAATTGTCTAACCAACAACGACAGATTGTAGTTGATGCACCCCTTCCTCCCGACCAAAGGGACGTTAGGAAATTCGCTGCAGTTATAGATGATTTCTGTACCAAGTATATTCCTATCAAACCAAGTGATGTTCTCAGCTGACAAACCCATTAGACGTTCAGACCACTCTGACGTACCTGCAGAAGTAACAAAAGGATTTGTCTTGGGCATATGACTGGAAAACCACCTGTACAGTAAGGGAACACAACAGGACACATTTTTCCCCCTTCGGTTCTCATTCTTGTAGTGAATCGAGTGATAAACGTCACCGAGCAGTGTGGGTATGGGATTCCCTGAGGCAAAGATATGAAACGCGTCCAAGTCTATGAACCCCGGCAGATTAGGGAACAAAATAATGCCATAGATGCAGAGAGCTAGGATGGCATTGAATACGATCCAACAAGCATCTTTGGCGCATTGTCGGGCCTTTTCAACCACGCACTGCAAAGAGAAACCAGGCACACCATTCCACTCAGTCAACTTTCCTTCTATCTCTGGGGCATCCAGATGTAATGCAGCAGCAAGCTTAGCTAGATTAGGCTTAGCGTTAGTATGGAAGAATGACATCTGATCCAGAATCGACACATCTAACAATGCAGAATATTCCTCCAGGGTAGGTGCGAGGATGTAAAACATCTCAGCTGTGGGTCATAGAATTGCATCAGGGCATACAACCCATTCATCTCATACACCGAAGGCTTGCAGACAAAACTGAGCAGTTTCCCATAAGATTTTCTAAAGTCTTCCATTACCTCTCTATCAACCACGACAATCAAACTGAGCAGAGAACTAATATCTGGATTAGGAAGCTTGTAGGCAACTGTTTTCTTTAAGGGTTCCATGTCGGAGGTGAGGAACAAGATCACTAGAATCGAGAAAGGAAATATGCACTTGCAACATAAATACATGTTAATGAGATGCAGATGAAAAATGCAAACATGGGATCAAGATTGTTGTGTTGTAGCTTGACAAGAACCGACGCTTCGCTTTGACAAGAACAATAGCACAACTCTGACAATAGGAACCACTGATATCAAGAATACAGATTCACACTGTGAAGAAAACCGGGTGATCTGAAAGTCAAGGTTTCCTGCATAACCCAATCCCTCTCACAGGTATGGACCTATCCACTGATAAGGTTCGACATCCTATGCGTTCATCAGCGTCACAGACTTTCAAGAAATGATGATACGTTCACCATTTCTGGTTTGGCATCATCATCTCCCAAAGAGGCCTCACTTAGCTGAATCACAAATGATCGGTCCCCAGAGTCGACAACTCTCATATCCAAAATCCCCTCAAGCCCAAAGGGCTGGAAAGGAAATCATCAAAGAGAATCTCGTCTGAGTGTGAATTTCATGGGGAACTAGTACATGCAAAGCATGTACGCCCCCCACTAATCTCCACTACTAATGCTATGTTTACACTCAAGCCTGGGTCTGGCTTATCACTCAAAAGAACCTCACTCCCCACAGCATAGCAATAATGATGTATAATGCTGAAAATAAATGCGAGAAAGTAAAAAAATAAAGTACAACACATATGTACATACACCCCAAATATAAACAAACAAGCGTTAGGATTGACTCGTATAGGGACCCGTTGGAGTCCCCAGCAGAGTCGCCAGTTGTCGTTACTGCAAAAAAAGGTGCTGGCAATGACAGGAGAGTCACCACCATTCATTATTTATCCCAACAAGGGAAAGGAAACGATCAGAGAAAACCTGCGAATCGGGATAAGATTGGTCATCGCAACCAAATCTCGGGTTCGGGAGTCGGTTACGCAAGGGGAAGGTATTAGCACCCCTCACGTCCATCGTACTCGACGGGATCCACGCTTGGTTATCTATCTAAAAGGGTGTGTTTATCTATCTACCTAAAGGTCTCAGGGACAAAAGAAAGGAAGAGTGACTCGACAGAGCATCACCGCTCTGGGCCTACGTATTCCCTCATGCAATGGGAAAGTCAGAGTCAACGTAGTTCGGCTAGCTACGGATGAAAGGTGGGGAAAGGTTGCTCACCAAGACATCGCGTCTTGTGCCTACGTATTCTCGCAACATACAAGAAATCAGAGCAAACGTATTTCGGGCTGACACAAAACCACAGGTTGATTAAGTGTTTTAAACTCGAGTAGGGTTAACAAACAGTTCTAGCAGTTAGGCGTACGCGGCTCGACCTCTGGAGACTTAGGCGTTACCTGTTTGCGGTAGAACTAAGAGTTAACAAAACTCTTATTTATGAACATTTTTTCCATTATTAAAGGGTCCCAAAGGACAAAATGAAGTTTGATCATTTGTATTGGTGTCATTTAAGGAGAATTGTTTTTGAATTGTTTATAATTCATATTGCACTAAAGACTATGACCTGGGAGCGAATGCGTCGCACATCACTCAAAGGATGAACACTAAACACTCTAGGCCATCAAGAGGAAAACCCCCAATAACCATTTCCCAAGTACTTAAGGCTCGTAGCGTACAATATTCATTAGCCTTTATTAATTATTTTGAAGTTGTTTTGAGATGAGAAAGAGAGAGGACAAACTAAAGGGAACTAGTTCAAACCTAGTAGTTGTCATGCAAGATGGACCTATTGCTGAGGTTAAAGGGAAATTCTACTTAATGTTCTCATACATGGATTGAAACCTAGTGTCTATCATAATCATCCTAAAATAAGGAGATTGGAAGTCCTAAGGGAACATGTTAAGAAAAGAGAATAAGAGAGCAACATGAAATAAAACATGAAATAAGAATGCATGAATGCATATGCAATGCAACACACAAGCAAAGGGAGGAAATAGTGTGGGGTGAAAACCTCCACAAGCTCATCTCAATCTTTATTAATGCATAAGGGAAGAAAAGAAGGATAAAAGCTTATGACATGCATACCTCAATCCTAATGCACAAAATCGTACAACATGAAAGGGAAATAAGGAGAGGATTGAATGAGATGATGGGAGGCAAAGTGAGAACCAAGGGAACTCACAAGGGCTACTCAACCAAACATACTACATCCAATATGCACACAAATCACACCAATGGTCCTCAAAGGCTCACTACTTATGGCATGCCTTAAGTTCCTCAAAGGAGGGACCAAACTTCCATAAGTAGGATACTAAAGTCCTAGGATAGAAATAGATGAAAGAGAAGAGTGTACACAAAGAAATTGAAAAGAAATGCACCAAGGAGTGCAAACAAATCACGTAAGAAGAGTGTAAACATTCACCTACATGTACACATGAAAAACCCTAAAAGAAAGGTCTAAAAGAAAGCCAAACTTAAGCAAGTTATGAGCATAATTAGAACCCAAAATTGGACATACAAACACCTTATTATGTATATGACATGAATACACAAAAATTAAAGGCTCAAACATTGCAAGGGTAGGCTAGAATGTAAAATATAAAACACAAACAAGTTCATGTATCAAGGTGAAAACCATACAAGGGTAGGCTAGAATGTAAAATATACTAAAAATAGCATACAAATCCTAAAAATGCCAAGTAAAATCCTATAGGACCCCTCTGGCGTTAGGAACCAGGGGTCAATGCTATGGGGAAAAATTCTAAATAAGACTAGGCAAACAGAGGGCAAGTTCTAAGGGATACCCTAAAAGCTAGTGCAAATCGAGGGTCCTAAAGATCCAACTAAACCCTAACCTAATGGTAATAAAACCAGGGGTAAAAATGTCACAAAAATTACTCAACATGCCAAGGATATGCACAAGAAAAATCAGCCAATTATATGAACACTTCATCAAGAAATAAAATCCAAAACAAGAGATAGGCAATCTTCAATCCAACTAAAATACCTACAAATGAGAAAATCAATTTTAATTGGAAAATGACTAAAAAAAATTAAGTAAAAAAATTATAAATTCACTTAACATGGTAAAGAATGTAGAAATATTTTTTGTATGATTTTTACATAATCAGAGGTATTTTATAGGGATTAAAACTCAAATGAAATAAAAATGAAAAAAGAAAAAAAAGAAATGAAATGGAAAATGCTTGGTGCAGATAGCAACATAATTCAGTTGTTTCCTATGGGCTTAACTCAAGGTGGGGTGCGAATAGGACTTGTGACCCAAGTTCAAATGACTCAGGAACTTAAGTGAAACGGTTAGTTTCACTAATCTACCGTGTCTTGGTCAAGATTTCAACGCGTTCAGATTAAATCATAGCCATATGATCTGGATAGGTCAACAATTCAACCAGTGACGTGGAAGTACACATAGGCTTCTGAGGGAAATAATCAGACGCTGGAGAAGACGAGCCAGACGGTGGCTCCGGTCATCTTCTCCGGCCAGCCAACAACGCAGGTGATCAAAACTTCACCAAAACCTAAAATCTTTTAGTCTAAACTCATCTACACGTTTCCTAGATTAAATAATCCAAGGTTCTTACTAATTAATTCCTCAAGAATCATGCAATACGAATCCAAATAATTTTGAGGTCAATCCAAGTTTTGTCAAGAACACGCATAAAACCTATCCAGAAATGATCTACATGATTAATACTTCAAGATTCCACGAAAATGGCACACGAATGATGCATAAACAGAGAGCAATTGTGAAAGATGATTTACCTAACGGAGCACCTCTGTTGGGTCTTGATTTTGTGCTGAAACTCTTACAAAACCACCCAGAAACGTTCTATAATCTTCAAGGAAGCTTCAGGTACTCTTAATTCGGCTTGAAAGGGCTTGGAATGAAAAATCTGATTTCAATTTGCTCTTGAGTTGTTGTAACTGAATTCTGTTCAAAACTCCATGAAAATCCACCACTGAAGATTTGTTCCTGATTAGAAAGCTTTATACTTTGGATTTGAAGCACTTTGGAGGCCCAATCATGGCCTGCTAAGTCCAATTGAAAATCCAAAAATTTGAGTTTCAAGTTTGCAATTTCACGAGGGAAAATGCCTCTAACAGTTCTGAATTTGATCTCAACAGCTTGCTTGTGATGTAAGGTAATCCAATGGACATGATTGGCTCCTTGTTTTGATCTTGTGGTGCGAATTGAATGTGTTGCTTCATGGTGAAGTAACTTGTAAAATGGTATGTAAAAACTCATCAAAAACCAATTCTGAACTTGGCATTACATTTGGTACATTTAAGGCACTCAAAAAATGCCCAAATTTGTCATGAAATGGTTCAATATGATTTTGATCCAAACTAGGCCTTTTAAGTACTTTTCCACGGAAATTCCTTCATCAATCTTCCAATTCAACCCAAACCCATGATAGGTGATGACTTGATGATGAAAAGGATGTCATTTTAAGCAAGTTTGATGTTGGAAAAAAGTTCCATTTGAAGTGTGCAAAGTCGTGAAATTGACCTATAACCAAAATGACTTATAATTAAAGTTTCCCAAAATACCCCTTCCTTGTAAGCTTCATATCTTGAGCTCTATAAATCAGATGAAGGACTTCAAGGAATTTTTGGAAAGCTAAGATCATGAGGAAAAACTTTCATGTTTGGGTCAAAGTAAGGAGAAACATCCTTCTAGGTCAAAAATGTCTTGGAAGTTGGTTGACTTTTGTTGACCAAAATCACATTCATCTGAGGACCCATAACTTGTCAGCATCATAAGTTGAGTTCTAGAAACCCAATTGATGAGTTCCAGTACTCAAAAGAAAGCTAGTAACATTCTCTACAAGTTTCATGTTTGGGTCAAGGTGAAATGAAACTTTTATCTTGAGATATGTGTTCTTGAAGTTAGGCACTAAATAGGGGATTTTACACTGACAAGCTTAGAAACCCTAGTTTAGCAACTTCTCACACTCTTTATTCTTCTTGATTTGATCTTGGAATAACTTGTTAGATACCTAAACACAACATTCCATGATCATAAAAACATGGAATTGATTCGGTTAGAACAGTAGTAGAGTATCGGGTTTTTGTTATCGTATCCACGGGGAATATAAGATATTGCCGCAGTTCGACAGTTGTAAAATTCTTAACTATTAGTAACAAAGGGGGGTTTTGGTTTTGGTAACTGTTTCTTGCCTAAAAAGTAATGTAATGCGGTAAAAGTTAGAGTTTACGGTTTAAAGAAAGATTGTCAAAGTTAGGGTTCGATGATCCCTTTGCATGCACCTGTTCGATCAAACAAGATTCATAAACTCCATTAGATGATAAATACATTCACAACATCCTCTCAATGTGATTATTTCTAACTCTCATTGTGGGTTTTACCATTTTTATCCATTGTTGATTTCTCACACAATCTATCAAAATGACAACATTAAAGTTTAACATTTTAGTGAACAACTTCATTCTTAACTATCTCTAGCTTAAGAGCAAATATGGATGAAAACCTAGGTTAAGAGTTGGAAAACATTTTTCAATCATAAACCAACACAAAGAGTTAACATGAAAGCAAAGTTTTCACCATATATTCATCAATCAAGAGTTTACAAATGATGATCAATACATTTACATACAAAGCTTGATGATCACTTACATCTAACCTTGACAAAAAGAAGAACTTAGCTACTCATTCTCATGGTAGCTTGAATAAGAAGAAAAGGGAGAAGATGAAGAACATCTACTTTGAAGAATCGATGAAGGATGTGATTCCACTTCTATTGATTACAAAAATGAGCAAAGAGAGAAAAACTACTCTATTTGAGTTCTAGGACTGAGTTTTTATGTTACAAGATTATCAATCAACATAGTACAAGGTATGGCACTTATAAAGCAATAATAAAGTACAAAAAGTAGCTATGTTTCCGCACATTCACCAGGCGAACAGGATCCTTCGCCAGGCGAAGATAAAGTAACAAGGCACTTCAAAGTGCCTCAGCAAGCAAACCGCCCTCTGAGATATCGCACCTTCGCCAGGCGAACCTTCACTGGCTTCACTCGCCAGGCGAACTTCATGCAGGTTGGCTACTGGAATAGCCAAGAGAAAAGCCAAGACTTCTTCGCCAGCACCTTCGCCAGGCGAACGGTAGCGAAGCTTCGCTGGAACCTTCGCCTGGCAAACTTCCTGCCCTTTTGGTCTGGGAGTTTAATTTGAATTATTCGCTTTGGCTCGCCAGGCGAACATTCGCTGGCACTCGCTGAGCTTCGCCAGGCGAATGCTTTGATTTTCAACTTCTTCTGGCAGCTATGACTCTTCCCTTCCAAGGTGCCCCTATTAGTGTCAATCCTGCACACTAACAGCAATATTACAAGCACCATTCACTTGAATCACAACAAAATGAAACTAAACAAATTCAACTACTAATTCAAACACTACTAGATAAAAAAAACAAGTAAGAATACTACTAAAAAGAGGCCAAATATATACAATATTTGGGATCTAACAGAGTCTTAATCTCCTTCAGCTTCACAGTTGACTTAGGGTTGACCAGATGAAAACCCTAACTGCACAACCTTTGACTATGGCTTCTTGCACTTGATATAATGACTTGAACAAGCTCCTCAATGACCCTCAAGACATTCAATGAGCTTATATGATGTTCTCCATCCATAACCAAGGACTTAATATCATCTAATTATCTCCTCATGCCTCTAAGATAGGAGGTGAACCATATTCATTCATCTGCTCTTTCAAAGAACTTTGACTTTCTTCTGATGATGATAAACATTGGATAGCTTGAATAAGGCCCCTTTCTTAGGCTTGGAAACTTTGGTAATCTCCTCTTGCTAGGCACACATCTTGATCCCCTGTACATGAATCATGCTAGGCAAAATGCAAATGTTAATGCTATGAGAATGCAATGAAACATAAACCAAGTTAGAAAAAGGTTGGGAAAATTTTGGGGTGCAACACCTATCATTTCGCCTGAGATAGCTAGGATCCCTAAAATGTTTCCTGAAGCATAGCCTGAGCTTCCTCATGCAATATACCAGAAAACTAAAACACGCACCCTTGATGTCAGCTACCTGATGTCATGACATTCAGTATGACATCAAATACACTTTGCTCTAGCTAAGCAAACTTACCTTGCAGAACACTACACCAGCATGTCATGACATCAATCATGACATCTACACACACAACATTGTTTTACCATAAAATGCAGCCAATCAAAATATCTACAGTAACTACTAGGAATAACTAGGGAAAACGGGTATCGACCATGTGTCAAACCAATAACAATTGGATTTAAAAGCAATGCCAGTAACCACTGGACTTACACTGGGAAAATGGGTAACGACCACGCTCCATACCAATAACAATTGGATTTATCAAGACGTGTCAGTAACAACTGGATTTGCTGGGGAATATTGGTGACAACCAAATCAAAGTACCAATAACAATTGGATTTCAAGCAATACCAGTAACTACTAGACTTCAACGGGGAAGTCGGTAACAACTGAACCACATACCAATAACAATTGGTTTTAGCAATTAACGCCAGTAGCTACTGGACTTTAATGGGGAGATAGGTAACTACCAATGTCAAGGTACCAATAACAATTGGATTTTGAAAACATAGTAACCACTATGTCTCACCAGAGTCGGTTAACTAACGGAACGTCGGTTGGGGTAGATTCAGATAAACATCGAATCTCAAAGATAAACTATGGTATTAGTAACAACTAACATCTTGGTAACCACCAATAAGTAGTAATAGATATTGCTAGTTACAACTAGACCTCCTTGGGATATAATCATTTATCACAATAATAATTAATTCGGGTAACTTGACAAAGTGAGCCCGTGACAACAGGTTTGGAGCAAAAGGATTGGTAGCGACCAGAGGATCTCAAAGGCTACGTCCAGAACAGAAGCATGCCAACAGATGCGTATGCTAATGGTATGATGTAAATGTAAATGCAGACTGACTCACGGGAGAGAAGGAAAATAAAGGAAAGATGACAATCTAACTTAACTAGAAGGGAGATTAATCACACTGAGTCCCAACGTCACTACCCAGAATAAAATCTTTCACTGGGGAGAGCAGAGTAACTTTCCAGAAGAGATTTCGTCATTGCTTTTGCAAACTTGCGGAGGAGAAGTCACAACTTTGTAGCATGGTGGTCTCTGAGTGCAATCTTATCTGAAGATGTCGTTAAGGTTTCTATTGCTCTGCTCTCACGAGAGGAGTCTAATACCGTCATGTCACACCTTTAAAGTTACGACTTGTTTGTTAGATAAGTTTTTACAAGACAGATTTATTTTTATTTTTCAAAAACATTTTGCTTTCAAAACCCATTATTAATGAATAAGTGAAATTTGCATAACAAGAAAAACATAGATCTCGACAAAGATTGGTCCAAAATATAATTTCATTAATGGGCAAGAACCTTACCAAAGTTGAGGTCTCGGGAACAATTACAATTGGAAAAATGGCAAAAGAAAATAAAACAGGTTACAAAATCCAACAATGATCCAGCCCTACTAACTAGTAGTCCATATGATTCGCTGCTTCTAACGAGAATGGCGGATAGTGATCCTCCTGATTATCTTTTGCGGGCTTAACAACTTCTAATGTAGTTAAAGCCTTACCCCTAACTTTTGCCTGAATTTCCCTTTCAGGTTTTCAATTCACCTGGAGGCTCCTTTTTACCTAAGTCGCCTTTCTAGGTTTTCAACTTAGCGAGCTCTTTTTATTTTATTTTTATCCCTAATTTTTTCCTGGATCACCTTAATAGTTGTGATCAACCGGGATGCTCATTTTTTCCTGAGTCGCCTTTCCATGTTTTCAACTCAGCGAGTCCTCTTTTTGGCATAATATTTCCTTACTGCATCCGAGTTGACAGGGTACTTAAGATGTTCGCTGTTAATTGTCTCGAGAATTAGAGAGCCTCCAGAGAAAACAATTTTCACAACAATGGGGCCATCATAGTTGGGCATCCATTTTTCGCGCATATCCTTCTAAATTGGCAGAATCTTTCTGAGCACGAGTTCTCCTTCCTTGTATTCTTTGAGATGGACCCTTTTATCAAAAGTTCTCTTCATCCTTTGCTGGTATATTTGACTGTGACACATCATGGCCATCCTCTTTCCATTAATGATATTTAGAGATTCAAATCTTTTCTTTACCCATTCAGCTTCTTCGAGCTCTGCTTCCATCAAGACCCTTAACGAAGGTATCTCAACTTCGATGGGTAGTATTGCGTCTATCCCATAGACAAAGGAGAAAGGGGTTGCCCCTATTGAAGTGCGTACCAATGTTCTGTATCCTTGCAAGGAAAATGGTAACATTTCGTGCCAGTATTTGTAGGTTACAACCATCTTTTGCACTATTTTTTTGATATTTTTGTTCGCAGCTTCAACAACACCGTTCATCTTTGGTCTGAACAGTAAAGAGTTGTGATGTTTGATCTTGAAACTATCACAAAGCTCTTTCATCATTTCAGATTTGACCCATTGTCAGTGATAATTTGATCAGGGATGCCGTATCGGCAGATGATCTCTTTCATGATAAAGCGGGCAACCACCTGTTTAGTTACATTTGCATAGGATGCAACTTCTACCTATTTGGCGAAGTAGTCGATAGCGACGAGGATGAAATAGTGACCATTGGACGCTTTGGGCTCAATTTCCCCAATCATATCTATGCCCCACATTGTGAATGGCCAAGGCAATGTCAATACATTAAGAGGATGTGGAGGAACATGCACCTTGTCAGTGTAGATCTAGCATTTGTGGCATCTCCGAGCAAAGAGGATGCAATCTATTTCCAGGGTCAACCAGTAATAATCATCCCTCAAGATTTTCTTCTCCATGGCATGGCTGCTTGCATGAGTGCCGAAGGTACCTTCATGCACATCTATCATCAACAGGTCCGCCTCTTTCTTGTCAACACATCAGAGCAGGACCATATCATAATTTCTTTTATACATAACGTCATTGCTGATGAAGAACTTAGATGAAAATCTTCGTATAGCCCTCTTGTCAATTTTAGAGGCATCGACCAAATACTCTTGATTCTGAAGAAAGTTCTTGATATCATGGAACCAAGGTTTTCCATCAGACTCTTCCTCTTCCATCATGATGTATGTTGGCACCATTTTTCTTTTGATGCTAATCAAGGGAGCTTCATTGACAAACTGAACCTTCCACAATGATGCTATCATGGCCAAAGAATCTACAATGTGATTCTCAGCCCTCAGGACATGTTTTAAAGTATCAAAGTACTCGATCATTTCCAAAATGTAGTCTTTGTAGGGAATCAACTTCTCGTCTCGAGTTTTCCATTCTCCTCTGAGTTGGTAGATTACTAAAGCAGAGTCGCCAATCATCTCTAAAATCTTAATGCAAAGAATGATGGCAGCTTCGAGTCCCAGGATACAGGCTTCGTATTCAACTATATTGTTTGAACATGAGAAGCACAGTCTAGCGGTAACAGCGGTATATCCTCCAGCTGGATTTTCCAAAACAGCCCCAACACCATGTCCCTTTTTGTTGGGCGCCCCGTCAAACATCATCTTCCAACGGGATCTGGGTTCAGGACCTTCCTCAGGACTAGGTTCCAATTTCATTCTTTGAACATACATCACATCCTCGTCAGGGAACTCAAATTTGAGCGGTTGGTAATCATCTACAGGATGCTCAGCAAGGTGATCTGACAAGATGCTTCCTTTAATGGTTTTTTGGGAGATGTACTGAATATCATACTCTAACAAGAGAATATGCCATCTGGCAAGTCTTCCATTATGATCCGGCTTTTTGAAGATGTATTTTATTGGGTCCATATTTGAGATCAATAAAATAGTGTGGCAGATCATGTATTGTCGGAGACGTTTGGTCACCCAAGCCAAAGCAAAACAAGCTTTTCCAAGGGAGAGTAACGACTCTCGCAATTGGTGAACTTTTTGCTTAAGTAATAGATCGCATGCTCCTTCTTTCCTGACTCATCTTTTTGTCCCTGAATACAGCCCATTGAATCTTCCAATACCGTCATATACATAAAGAGCGGTTTTCCAGGTACGGGAGGGATCAACACTAGAGGTTCTTGAAGGTAGCTTTTAATATTTTCAAATGCCAACTGGAAGTCATCATTCCATGTTATTGCTTGATTTTTTCGTAACAACTTGAAGATTGGTGCACATATAGGAGTCAAATTTGAGATGAATCTGGAGATGTAGTTCAAACGTCCAAGGAAACCTCTGATTTGTTTTTCTATTTGGGGAGCTGACATCTCTTGAATAGCCCTGACTTTGTCGGGATCCACCTCAATTCCTCGTTGACTAACGATGAACCCAAGTAATTTGTCGGATCGAACTCCAAATGTGCATTTAGTTGGATTCAGCCTCAGTTGATGTTTCCGGAGTCTTTCAAACAACTTTAACAGATCTCAAGGTGATATTTTTCGCTTTGAGATTTAGCAATCATGCCATCTGCATACACCTCGATCTCTTGATGCATCATATCATGGAAGAGTGCAACCATGGCTCGCTGATAAATGGCTCTTGCATTCTTCAACCCGAAAGGCATGACCTTATAACAATAAGTGCCCCATGGTGTTATGAACGTTGTTTTCTCCATATCATTTGGGTCCATCCTAATTTGATTGTAACCCGAGAACCCGTCCATAAAGGAAAATACTACAAAGTTAGTTGTATTACCAACCAATATGTCGATGTGCGGTAGTGGAAAGTCATCTTTTGGACTGGCTTTATTGAGATCTTGATAGTCCACACATATCCTGACCTTTCCGTATTTCTTCGGCACTGGCACAATGTTGGCTACCCACTCAGGGTACTTTGAAACTACTAGAAATACTTCGTCGATTTTTTTCTTTACTTCATCTCTGATCTTTAGAGTCATGTCTAGTCATGATCATCAGAGTTTTTTATTAACAGGAGGACATTTTGGTTTCAGAGGGAGCTTAGGGACCACAATATCGGTATCTAGCCCTGGAATATCCTGGTTAGACCATGTGAAAAGATCGACATACTCTTTGAGGAGTAGTATCAACCTGTCCTTGTCCTCTGTTTCCAGTGATGCCCCAATTTTTACTTCTTTCTTCATCTCTTTAGAACCTAAGTTGACAACTTTGATTTGCTCTTTATACGGCTGAAAGTAGGCTTCTTCATGCTCATTCATTCTGGTTAACTCTTCGGGAACCTCAAATTCTTCATCAAGCTCTTCTTCAGCTTAGAAAACAAATGAACCATTACCAAAAGGAACCGAATAATCAATGGATTTTGCAGCTGATGGAGGTTCTCTACATGGTTTTAAAGGGTTTAACATGATCAGACACACACACAACAATCATGCAGATGATGGGTTCAATTTTAAGTTTTTCCAAAAATATTGTCATTTTTTCCTTTATACAAAAAGTGAAACTGATGAAAAAGTAAATGAACAAAAAGGACAAGAGTTTTAACAAAAACACTTCTTCATTCATTAATCTTTTTAATCGCAAAGTGGCCCATACAAAATGATTCGCTGGCCTTAGGTAAGACCAGTAATTTCAAAGAAAACAGAAGCTAACAAGCAATGCATTACTCTAATGGTAGCACGACAGGAATTTCCACTTCCTCCTAATTGTGTAAGGCCGTTTCATCTCGGATCACTAGGTTGTTGAGGCTGCTTCTCTCATCTTCTTTAATGATGGCGTTGACTTGTACCCCACCGCTTACAAACATCTCCTTTAGGGTTTTCTGCTTCTGGTTGTCATCTTCGGACGCTTCTTCCAGAGTTGGTTTGTACCCAAACCCTTGCTTATCATTTTTGGCGTGAGCGTTCACTTCTATAACTTCTCCCCATCCATGCGAGAGTCCTTCCTTCATTGCAACTTTTATGCTTTGCGCGGAGGCAAAAGATGGACCACGGGCTATAGCAAAATTATCAATTAACACAGCGTGAGTGCTTTCTATGGCTTGGAACGCTGTTTCTAGCGCATCCTCTTCGGCTTCGATGTATCGGAATGACGACAGGTTTCTCACCATCAAATCTTCCTCCCCGTGCACTATGACTAGCTGATCAAGAGGGGAAAAGTTTAGCTTTTGATGTAGGGTGGAGGTTACAGCTCCCGTCGCATGGATCCAAGGTCTGCCCAATAAACAGCTGTAGGCTAGATTAATATCCATGACTTGGAATGGTACTTCAAAACATTATGGACCCACCATTAATGGCAAAGTCACCTCTCCAATTACGAACCGTCTGGATCCATCAAATGCCTTTACAACCAAAGAGGTTGCTTTCATAATTGCTCCTTTATGACTTAATTTTTCCAGAGTCCTTTTTGGCATTACATTCAAGGAAGAGCCGGTGTCAACCAAGACTCTAGCTAAAGTATCTTCTTCATATTTGATAGAGATGTGCAATGCACAATTGTGTTTGCGGCCTTCTGGCGTAAGATCATCATTTCTGAAGCTTAATGTGTTACATGTCGCGATGTTGGTGACAATCGAGTCGAATTGTCCCACCGTGATTTCTTTGGTGACGTGGGCTTGAGTCAATATTTTCAGAAGAGCTTCCCTTTGCGGGGGTGAGCTAAGCAATAGTTACATTACAGAAATCTTTGATGGCATCTGGTTCAGTTGGTCCACCACTCTATAATCACTTTTGCAGATGATTCTCAGGAACTCTTCGTCATCTTCTTTTAATATCTCTTTTCCTTTTGTCTTATCGGTGACTACCAATTCTTTTGGAACAGTCTCTTTAGGAACAACCTCTTTGACAGTAGGAATGACCTTAAGTGTTGCTTTGGGAGTTTCAATGGTAACCTTTGGTACATAAATCCGCCCACTACGAGTCATCCGACTCCCTCCGGCAATGTTAGTCACATAGGCTTGTTTCCTTCCGGCTTTCACGTCTCACCCGGAACTGTCGTATTTCCATGGTACAGCTTTGGAATTTTGCTCTCTCCAAGGATCAAATCTTGGCCGAGCCTTTCTGAATCTGGGCACTGGATCATTGCAGAATATTGGTCTGACGGAGCTGGATTGAGCCATCTTGTTATTGTTGGTATTGAACACCGCTCTTTTCTTAGGATCCTCTGGTAGATTGAACACTAGTTCAATAACCGCAACGTCCTCTTTTTTCTTCTTACTACTAACTTGTAGCATCCCCTCGTTGATTAATGACTGAATGTCTTTTAGAACAAGGTCACAACCTTGTGGGTTCTTGTTGCACTCTTCACAATCCTCATGAGTACTCTTAAGCAACCATGCTTGAGCTAATCTCTTGTGCAATTCCACCAGCGGTGTTTTAACTTCAGCCACTTTAGTGACTGTTCTCATCTTAGAGCCTTCTCCTTCTTCCGTTATAGCATTCACTCCACCGTGGTTCGGCAGAGGATTATCCTTCACATTGGGATGATTATCCTCAAATGGCAGTATCTTCTTTTCAATCAATTCCCTGACAATGTGTTGAAGCGCAATACAACCCTCTAAATCATGCCCAACGGCGTTCTCATGGAACAGGCAATGTGCATCGGGATTGTAGTATGGAGGCAAAGGATCGGGTGGGGCACCCAATTTTCTTGTTTGAATAAGTCCTCTAGCTACCAACATAGGATATAGTTCGGTATAACTCATTGGTATTGGTTTTATCTTGGGCCTCCTGTACTAATATGTTGGCATAGAAGCTTAAGCCCTGGGCTGCTACATCTGCTGATTATTGTAAGGTCGGTAATTGTACTGCTGATAGGTATTCGGTGCCCCTGGCTGAAGATTTTGTTGATGTTTTTGATTTTGTTGATTTTGTGTCTGGAAGACTGGCGTAACCACCACTATGTATTATGGTTGATAATATTGTTGTTGTTGAGCTTGAACTTGGGGGCGGATCCTTCGGTTTTGTGACCTTTTCTCGTACATTATCGCATTGGTTTCTCCCTCTTTCTTTTTCTGGAAACTACCGGATGGTTTCTTGGATGAATAGTTGCTGGAACTGCTGGCAGAACAAGACATTTTTCTGTTCTTCAATCCGGCTTCCACTTTGACACCCACTACCACAATATCAGCGAAGTTAGCCGATACACTGCTTATCATTCTTTCATAATACTCTGGTTTAACGGTGTCGACAAACCAATATGCCAATTTCTTATCTGTAAGTGGTGGCTCAACTTGTGCAGCCGTCTCGCGCCATCTTTGCGCGTATTCTTTGAAGGATTCTGAATACTTCTGAGTCATGCTCAATAGTTGATGTCTATCTAGAGCAAGGTCCATGTTATATTTTTATTGTTGGATGAAAGAATCAGATAGATCTTGAAAACTTTGAATCTTTGATTGGTCTAGTCCCAAATACCATTTTGCAGAGGCTCCTTTCAAACTTTCTTGGAAATAGTGTATCATTAACTTGTCATTGTCGAAATACGCAGCCATGCGTCTAAAATACATCAGCAAATGGAGTTTTGGGCAAGTTGCCCCATCATATTTTAGAAAGGATGACATTCGAACTTTAGGGGGAACACCAACCCCGAGACCAAGCACATGTCTCTGGCATCAGTACCAAAGATGTTTTTCCCTTCTAAATCCTTCATTCTTCTTGCTATGATTTCCATCTCGACCCTCAGCTTGTCGTGTTTTTCAACCCCTGCTTCATATTCATCTGGAATTTCATAAACTTGTTGTTGTTGATTATTGAAGGCCGGTTAAACATTCATCTAAGCGCCCGTTTGAGTAAATTGAGGGTTATGGAATTCATGCATAAGTCTTGTTGTTTGTGTCGTTGTACCTTGGACATGAAATGGAGATACAAAATCTTTGGAGATGCCAAATGGAAACTCTGTTGTGGAAGTCACTACCGGCATAGGGGTTGTTGCAGTTGCGTTAACCTCAGATTCCACCGTGGCTTGCATATCCATTTTTGCCCTGATCACTTGCATAGCTTCCAGGATCTGGCTGACATCGCCTCGAAGACCCTCCAATTCATTGTCAATCTGATTGATTCTCTTATGTTGATCTGCCATTCTTTTATGAGTATTTTCTTGAGTGTTGTAGCGGTAGGGACTCAGTGTAATCTTCTTCTGGAGGAAAAGAACAATGGATGAGTTGCAGAACCCATGCAACACCATGCAAATGATATTCTATGTAAATGCAAATGCAAATGCAATACTACTCATCCAAGGAAAAGCATTAATCTTGTCTACAAACAAAATTAGTAAATCAACACACGTAACAACGTGATTGACAACATAAAAGGAAAGCAGAATTTCATTGATAAAATTGTCTATTACAACAGATGGTTCTCGTAAATGAACGAGACCTTTCTTACAACATAATTTTCAAAAAGTAACGATTACATTCATAAGCTCTTCATATTACAATCTTAGAAAAAGCAGGAATTTTTTAGGCCTCGATCATTCTAACAAGATGATCCTTCCTCTTCTTGAGGTCTGGCGTGGTATTGACTCCGACAAATCAGCTCCCATAGCTCAGCATTTTCTTGTTCTACTTTAACTAAAGCAAACTTCAGTTCATCTCTAGGCATGAGTATTTCTGGTTCCAGAGAGATTTCATAAGTATGATTGTAGAACATTTTCACAGCTATCTCTTTTGACCAAAGGAGATGAGCTCTTGTGGCCAGGCAGCTTGTTGCACCCCGAAATTTGCCTAACTTTTCTTCACCTAGCTTGTGTTTCATTGCATTCATGTTAGCATTATCATCTGCGTTTCATTGACATGTATGCAGGAGATCAAGAGGTATGACTACCAATCAAGGGCTACATAAGACTATGAGGCTAGCTAAGAGGGTTGTTCAAGTGCTTAAGGGTTGATATCCTCATCAGAAAAGCCAAAGATCTTCAGAGAGAGTGGTTGAAACGAAGTGTGTAGGTCTCCTAACTTGAGAGTTGTGGGAAAGTCATCTGACGGTGCTGAAGCCATGAAGTTAGACCTAGAGCCTTGAGAGAGCTCATGGGAAGTAGTGAAGTTCATTTTGAAGCCTAGACAGGTCAATATGCAAAGGATATAAAGCTATAACCAAGATTGGTACAACTAGGGTTTCATCTGGTTAACCCTGGGTCAACTGATGATTTGAAGAAGGTTGAGACCTAATTAAAGGGCCGTGTGATCATGGATTGATGTCTTAAGATGCCAAAGGGATGATTCTAAGGTCAACTTATCATGTATCAAGAGTTTGAGGAGTTCCTAAGTTAGGGTTGTTATGCTTGACAGTGTAGAATCCCCTGGTTTGGTGCCTAACTTCAAGACCACTTAACTCAAGATGGGATTTTTATATCACCTTGACCCTAACATGATTGTTGTAGAGCATGATTATAGCTTTAATTTGAGTGCTAGAAGTCCTTGATAGGGTTTATAGAACTCAAGTTATGAGCCAGACAAGTTATAGGTCATCAGTGGAATGTGAAATTGGAGCTTGAAAGTCAACCAACTTGCATGAAATTTTTGCCCTAGAAGGATGATTCCTATGAACTTTTGGCTAACATGAATGTTGTTCCTTATCTTCTTAGATTTCTAGAAAGTACTAGAAGTCCATGATTGGATTTGTAGAACTCAAGTTACAAGCTTTGCAAGATAAGGGTATTTTGGGAATTTGGAATTACAGGTCATATTTGGTTATGGGTCAATTTCATCAACTTAGGCACCTCAAATGGACTTTTGATCAACTTGAAAGTTGTTCAAAATGGTGTCTTTAGTCCAACCATGACCCAAACATCCATTGATATGAATTGAATATGGAAGTGTATGAAGAAATTAGGAAAAAAGATCATAAAAGGAATTAAGAAAGGAAAAAATTCAAAATAAATCACAATGGTTCAAAAAATCACAAATTGGTGCACATTTTGACTGGAGTGGACATTTTGAAGACAATGACAATGTTACATTTTTGGTTTGAGGCATAATTCATGGACATTGTTTAGGTTACTTTGAATTGAAGTAACATAACCAATCTTGACAATAGGATCAAACCAAGCTTGCAATCTAATCCATTCATCTTCACCAGGTCATATGCAAGTCATTTGAGTGAAAATCAAGCTGAAACTGAGTCAGAATGCACGATCACCATGGTTACACTTTGAAGAAAATTGAAATTTTGGATTAAGCAATTTGGGCCAGGATTGGGCCAGGTTATGATCCAAACACATTTTATTTAAGTCTTGGATCATGTTCAGATCATTTTTTGGAAGAGATTGGTGAAGAATTCAGTTGTGGCAGTTAGAGGTGGAAGCTTCAAAACTCAAAATCGTGTTTGCATTTCCAGAGGATTTCAAGGCCAATTGAGGATTCTATTAGCATCAGTGGTCATCCTTGAAAGTTTTTGCATCTCCTGGAATCAAGAATCACACTGCAACTACCTCAATTGCAAGCTTTTTTTCAGGTTTGCATACTTCAAAATTGCTCTAGTTCTAGGCTGTTTTAGCATGAATTAGATGTGTGGTTAAGTTATAGGAGGAACATAGATGGATTTATGATCATAATCTTGAGGTTTAGAGACAATTTAGGTCATGGTGCAAATTCTGTGTGGCTTCGAATCTGGTTGTTCTTGAGGTGTTTGCATGAATTGGATAGTGATTTATAATCCTTGAGAGGTGAGGAAGATTTCTGTGTAAATAATTGGAAGTTTGATGACATTTATGGAATTGAGGAATTTTCTGTTCATCATCGTATTAGGAGATTTATGAAGAAATAATAAAAATGGAAGGGATCTGATACTCAGGGTGAGGAGACGAGTGGATCCATGTATTTTTCTTGGAGTTTGGTTGAGTTTGATTGCAGAGCATGATTGCTCTGGCCGGAGAAGACGGTGGAGCTCTTCTCCGGCCACCATGGTTGATTTTCCTCCCCTTTCAGTGTTCAAATGAGAAAGATGTACTGGAACCGTTGATTTCGTTTGAATCTATTGACTTGGTATTTGCATCCAGCAGATGAGATTGGGTTTGACTAGGGTTTGGTGAGCTGGCACAACCTGAAGCACAGGATTAGACTACTTTTGCATTGGATGGATATGATTAGGGAGTACCATGTACACTAGTCAACTGAGCCACATCCTGATCACTAACCAAAATGCATAGCTTCATTAAATGATGTGGCACGCGCGTGGCCTTCAGATCATTGGACTGGTCAATATATCTAGTGGTTCTGGCATTTTCTGATTTCTTTTAATTCTTTAATTGATTTTTCATTTTCTTTTATTGATTTTTCATGGTTAATTCATTTTAAATAGTTTTAATGATCATAAAATTATGGACAAAATATGTGGTTGATCCTTGTTTAATTTCTGATTTTTCCATGCCTTTGGATTTTATTTTGGTGTTGTTTTCAATTTAATGTCCATTTTTCTATTTTTGATAATTGATTAAAAATGCATAAAATGACTGGTTGTTTGCTAATTTTATTACCAATTTATGCTTTTGAATTTGATGTTGATTTTTGGCTGGCTGGTTATAGACATATTGATGAGATTGTAGGATTTTTGTGGTGAGTTTTAGGTGATTCTAAGCATAGTTTTGAACTAGGTTTTTAGAGCCTTCCCCACTTGAACCTTCATTTGACACCTTGTGGTTTAGAATTTCATTAGGGCCCTTAAACATTGATTTAAGCTCTGGATTTTCTACCATAGGTTCTTAATACATATAGGATCCCTTAGGAAAATTTATAGATTTTTAGTAATTGATTTACTATTTTAATTAGATTTTACATCTAGGCTGTTTGTAGAATGCCTCTAGCATAGTGCTTCCCATAGATGAACTTCAAAAGTGACCTTTAGTTCATGATAAGTTTCCAAACCTTTTCTGATGGTTTAGTAGACATGTTGATACCTCTGTAGATTGAATCTCAAGGTTTGATTTGGTGTTTTAGTTCCCTTTGGAGAGTTGCTTTTAGAGCTTGTAGAATTAGGGTTTTTAGAGCCTTTAGGAGTTTCTTCCTTTTTCATAATTGTGGGAGTTCCCTTTGATTCGCATTCCCTTTCCTATCCAATGATGCAAGGTTCCTTGTGGGATCCTAGTCCCTCCTTTGTAAGGACTAAAGGCCTACCACAAAAGGTAAAACCTTTGAGGATACCAATCTCAGATGAGTGGTTGAGTGTCATGAGGGATTCCATTGGTTTCCCTCATGCTTCCCCTCATCATGCAATGATCTTTGTGTTGATTCACATCATCTCTTGATGGAGCAAGTCAAAGCTTGAAGATGAATTCCTCATTCCCTTTTCTCCTGATGGAAGTTTTGGACATGAAGATAACTACAGACTGTCAGACTGTCAGACTGCTGGAGTGTTGTTGTGCTGCTCTGCTGTGTTTGCTGTTTGATTGTATTTGTGTGACTGTTTCTCTGGTGTGTTGCATTAGAATAGGCTTTCATGTAGTTGATACTAGGCCTAAGTGCATTGAAAGGTTGAGCTTGCCTCCCTTTGCTTGTTTGCATAAGAGGTTGAGTCTGTCTCCCTCTACTTGTCTGTTACTGTTTGGCTTTGCTTGTCGGCAGAAGGTTGAGTTTGCCTCCCTTGCCTGTGTGTTGTTTTGTTGCTTGATTGCTCTAGAGGTTGAGTGAGTCTCCCTCTGCTTGTATTGCTGCATTACATATGCATCTTTACTATTTTCTCTACTGTTTATCTATTTACTGATGTTTAGCTGATGCTTTATCTGTTGTCTGTTTCCCATTGACATGATTCCCTAGGAGTCTCACTTCCTTTGATAAGGAAGTGATGATTAGAACTTTAGGTTGAAACCTATGCATGATAACGTCTAGGAGTTCCCTGTTTCAAACCTCAACCATAGGATGAATCCTTGGCATAACAACATTAGAACTTGATAGTTTCCCCTTAGTTGTGTCTGTTCTCTTCTCTCTTTGAACAAATCAAAATACAGTAATAAAGGTTAATTGATATCGTACGTTACGAGCCTGAAGCTACTTAAGAAATGATTGTTGGGGGGTTTCCTTCCAATGATCAGGATGTTTAGTATGGTACCCTTTGGGTGACATGTGACACATTCACTCCTAGGTCATAGTCTCTAGTGCGATATTAGTTGCAAACAACCATAAAAAACACTTCTTCCGTAAAAGACAGAAAACAAACTGCAAGCCTTTTTGCCCCGTGGGCCCGTAACTCAAGGAAAACTTTTCTGAAGAAAAGAGTGTCGTTAACTCTCAGTTCTACCGCAAACGGTAATGCACGAGTCTCTGACGAGCAAGCTGCATACACCAAACTGCTGGAACTGTTTGTTAACCCTACTCGGAAAAATAGATGAATTTGAACCCCCGTAATCCGTATTATCCCGAACTACATAAGCTCTAATCTCTCATATCTGTTGGGAGTACGTAGGCACAATACTGATGTATTGGCGAGCCACCTTCCCACGTCCGTTTACCCGTAGTTAGCCGAACTACGTTGACTCTGATTTCTCGTTCTCTGACGAGAATACGTAGGCATAAAGCGCGACGCTTTGCCGAGTCATTTTATTTTCTTTTCAGACCAGCCTTGATAGGTAGATAGGTAAAACTAACCCGTCAGATAAACACAACAAGCATCGATCCCGTTGAGTATAATGGACGTGAGGGGTGCTAATACCTTCCCCTTGCGTAACCGACTCCCGAACCCAGACATGGTTGTGATGACCTTGTCTTATACCCTTTCGTCAGGTTTTTCCGATCATTTCCTTTCCCTTCCTGTGGGATAAATAACGAAAGGTGGCGACTCTTCTATTTTGCCGGCACCTTATTTTCGCGGTAGCGAGAGCTGGCGACTCTGCTGGGGATCTGACGTCCCTTGTGCGAGTCAATCCTAGCGCTTGATCTATCTGTCGGGTTTGCATATATTTATCGCATTTTACCTTTCACATTTTATTTTCAGTATGATATGATTATATGTGCTGTTGTGGGGGGGGGGGGGCTCTGATGAGTGATAAGCCATACCCAGGGTTGAGTTTATACCTAGCATTAGTTGTGGAAAGTAGTGGGCGCGTGCATGCTTTGCATGTACTAGTGTCTCACAAAATCCACGCTCAGACGAGATTCTCCCGGTTGACTTCTTTTCCGGCCCTTTGAGCTTGAGGGGTTGTTGGTTTGGAGGATTGTCGACTCTGGGGACCGATCATTTGTGACCTAGCTAAGTGAGGCCTCTTCAGGAAGTGATGATGCCAAACCAGAAATGGTGAACGTATCATCATTTCGTGAAAGTCTGTGTACCTGGGAAACGCATAGGATGCCATACCTTATCAGTGATTAGGTCCATACATGTGAGTGGGGTAGGGTTATTGCAGAAAACTTTAACCTTCAGACAACCTGGTTTTCTTGACAGTGAATCAGTATTGTTGGTATCAGAGGGTTCTTATCGTCAGAGATATGTTTGTTCTTGACAGAGCAGAATTATTGGTCTTCTTCAGGGTTTTGTTGTCAGAGCAGTGTTGTGGTTATGTTGAAACACAGCCCCGGTCTCCTTAACAACGCTCTTGATCTCCTGTTGCATTATTGCATCTTGCATTTTTTGCATACTCATTTGCATCTCATTAACGTGTGTCTGTGTTTCAGGTGCATATACTATCCCCCGGTTCCAGTAATCTTGCCCTCTATTTGATAGCATGGAATCTTTGAAGAAGAATGTGGCATACAAGCTCCCTACCCCAGATGTTACTTTGCTGTTTAGTTTGATTGCCTTGGCAGATGATACAGTGAAAGGGGAATTCAGGAAATCGTATGGGAAGTTGTGTCGCTACTGCGAAAATCGGCGCCGGCTGAACAGAAGAGTCGCCACCGCGCGTTATTTATCCCACGGGAGGGAAAGGAAACGCTCAGAGTAAACCTCGCACAACACGGGAAAGGTATGGTCATCGCAACCAAAACCTGGGTTCGGGAGTCGGTTACGCAAGGGGAAGGTATTAGCACCCCTCACGTCCGTCGTACTCGACGGGATCCACGCTTGTTTTCGGGTATGGATTGTTATTCTATCTACGCTAAAGGTCTGGGGTTAAAAGAAAAGAAAATGAAAATAATAATGACTCGGCAAAGTATCGCACTTTATGCCTACGTATTCCCGTCTGGAACGAGAAATCAGAGTCAACGTAGTTCGCCTACCTACGGGAAAGGAGGGGAAAGTTGCTCGCTAGGATATCGCATCCTATGCCTACGTACTTTCATACAGCATGAAAGATCAGAGCAAACGTAGTTCGGGCCACGTACGACACAAGCTTGTCTTGGTTGATTTTATTTCTTCTGAAAAAGGTTTTCTGATTAGCAGTCCAAGAGGACAAAAACGACGTTTTGATGAGTTCACATTCTTTTACGAAAGAAGCGTCTTTTATTGTGTTTGAAATCTTTATGTGTTTTTTCTGTTTGTTTTGAGAAAGAAAGAGACAGAACTCTAACCTACGGTTGCGAAGGGAATCAAACTATCCTAATGTTATCATGCATGGGTTAAGACCTAGTGTCTATCATGCTCCTCTCTTGCACAGAGAGAAACAGAGATCCTACGGGATAGGCAGAAACAGAAGCAATATCAGATATATACAGTAAAACAGTAAAATGCATGGATGCAACAGCGCAAGCGAGGCAAGGGAGTCCCACTCTACCTCGAACCTAGAAGACAATAGGCAAAAGTGAACAGGCTTCACTTTCAACCCAGCAGGGTAAACAGCACACAATACAGTCAGGAAAACCAATCAATACATCAGCAAATGAAATACAACAGCAAAAGAAACAGCATCAGCAGCTCTGAATCAACATCTAGCTTCAAGTAATCTCCAATCATTCACAGGCTTCAACAAGCATCAATCTCCAACTTCATGACCTTCAGGCAAGGGCTTTGATCATCAGTCTTCTATCTGCAATGGCTTTTCTTCAAGCTCAAACCTCCAGGATGAGGGATCAGTCACAAGAGTGAATTGGATGAATGTTAGACAGTTGATTACCTACCAAGGGTGGTTCATCAACTGTTAACATCAAACAGAAAGTTTCCTCTCAAAAGTTCTATCTTTCAAATATATTCACTGATCATTCCAAAGGAAGGAGGTGGATATTTGAAAGAGACTTTGAATCATAGAGGAAGGATGGATGCAGACAAGGCATTCCATATTTGAGAAACAAGGTTTCTAATCTAGAGCTCTGCCTAGCTCCTAAACCCTAGTCTCCTCAGCATCTGCTAGCAAGAAACTCCTCCTCAACTCTGACAGTTGATCTTCAGTCTTTGGATCTCCAATGGTCTTCATTTCCTCAAGTCTTCAGCTTCCCCAGGGCCCCAGACAAACCCAATACCCAAACAAACAAGCAACAATCCCCAGAGGGCACACCACACCAGACAACAGATATACAGACAGTATTAATAGCAGTAGGGGAATCCTGACTTTTTCTAAGGGATCTAGTAGCTACCCATAGCCCTTATAGTCCCATAACTAATCTATTCAAACCCTAAGTCCTAAGGGAAATGAAATCAAACTCCTAAGTCATCACCTAAAACCCTAGTTTTGTTCATGATGTTCAAACCTATTTTAATCACCTAAAATTAACTTCTAAAAATGGGAGCTAAAATATTTCTACAAGTTGAATATCTCATCTAAACAATATAAAAAGAATGACCAAAAAATATTAAAGCATGTGAGAGAACAAAAATTATTAAAATGATGCATGAAATGAACTATTTAATATGACATTTATTTAGAAAATATGGAAAAAATATGGAATAAAAATAAAAATGCAATTTTATTTTCTTATAATATTCTACACATCCTAAGGAAAATAGTGTAAAAAGAATGAATTAAAAATGGCTTTTTATGAATTTTTTATGAATTTCTAAAATGAATGAAAAATTAAAATGAATTAAAAAAACAATTGGAATTAAAATAAGAGGGAGGGGGTATGAATAGAAATTCGCTCCAGTTCAATTCAGGATGGGCCACACAATGGGGGGTGCGCGTAGCACTTTGTACTAGGCCCAGAAAACATTCAGAATTGATGAAAATAAAAAGCGAGCTGGGGGGTGAAACTAGTAGTGAAATCACGTTGAAAGTGCAATTGGGCTCATAACTAGGGGTGGGGATAGCAATAAAATTCTGAGGCCCGCCCGTTTCAATTAATGAAACGGTGCGTTTTGGCACCAACTTCATTTCCCTCCCAAATCAGATTAAATGTGAGCCACAGGATTACGCTCCAAGTCAAAAGTCACACGCGAAATGGATGGACACGATTGTGTCTTCTTCGTTGGTTCTGAACCTAGGGTTTCAATCTCCATGAGACTCCATGCACGAGCAAGCTTCCCCTCATCTGTTCTCACTCTACAGGCACCCAATCCACACGATGTGAACATGAAAAATGCTCAGGATTCTTCCCTCTACAATCCTATGGCACTAATTCAGTCTGAAACTCAACCATTCATTCAACCCGATCGATGCAAATTCTGATCACCATGGATATGCACTGAGATGCATCATGATAATTCTCCACCAAACATGCACTAACCTAATCTACAACTAATGGTCATTAATCTGCACTATCAAGCTAACACTCTAATGCATTAATCTAAGAGATTCAAGCCCTAACAGCTTATGGCACCTGCTAACAAATGTCACCAATCCTCTCCAAATTCACCCTAACTGTTCTCCTAACCACCTAGATTGCATCTAAACTAATAAAATCATGCCTAACTAACTGGATCAAGCAAATCGAATGAAAACATACCTGGTGCAAAAGCTTGAAAACAGCTATGGAAGATTGAGGATCTGAGACTTTTGAGACTTGGATCTTGATCTACACACTCAATACTCAATTCTGTATGCAATATTTTGGAGCTTCCTTGCTTGAATTATGCTGTCCAATGGAAACTCCAATTTTGATGTTGATGAAAAAGGTGCTCGAAAATGGATGATTCACACCAAAACTGTGCTTCAATTCTGATCTAGGATGATGATGGAGCAAGATTGAATTGATGTGGATGATGATTTTGTGAAGAATTTGTGAGATTGGAATGAAACTTCAAAGAGAAAGAATGAGGGAATTTTGTGAAATTCTTGGTGCAAATGAAGCCAACCCTTGATCAATGCACATTTCATGAATATATAGACCTCATATGAACATTCTAGATCCATCTTGCACATTCCCTTGTTTTCCAACTTTGATCCATTTTGGTTATGTTTCTTCAATTACAAGTAACCAAAGATAACTTTCTTTTTTCCTTCTAAACTCAAAAAAGTGTTTGAACCATTGTTCTTAGAATTGTTTTTCCATTCAAAATCATATATTGGAAGTCTCCATTTGGACTTGTAAATCTCTCAAACCATTTTCCATCTTGAATTTATTCACTTTATAAGCCATTTTAGTTCATATTTTGACCAATTATGCAACTTCATGCTATGAGCTTCTCCAATAATTTGTGACCTTCTTTCTAGACTTAAAATCCCATTTGGAGCAAGTTTGATGTTGTAAGTTTTTCCATTTGAGGCCTCCTTGTATGAGTTTTGGACATAGGTTAAAATGACCTGTAATTCACAAATGCCCAAAATACCCTTTGCTTGCCAAGACCATAAGTTGAGTTCCACACATCATATGAAGGCATGCCATACCATTCTAGAAATCTAAGACAATGAGGAACAATTCTTATGTTGACCAAGAATTCATTTGAAATCTCCTTGAGGGGTAAAAATTGCTTGGAAGTCAAGTCACTTTCACAGACAAAAATTCAGACACCCCAGATGACCTGTAACTTGCAAGGACCATAACTTGAGTTCTATAAATCTCCTTGATGTCTTCCACCACTCAAATTAAAGGTCTTGAGATCCTCTACAAGTTTCATGTTGGCCAAGAAGCCATTTGAAGCTAGCATTTTGACTTATCTTGCTTGGAAATTTGACCTAAACTAGGGGATTTTACAGAGAAACCCTAATTTAGTAACTCCTCTTCTCCTTGATTTATCTTGAATCCTCCTTGGCATATCTCCATATCCTTCTTCATATGTCAAATGATGAACCCCACATCTCTCCAATAGACTTGAATGCCCTTTAAATCAGTCAATTGACCTAGGGTTGACCTAGGGTTAACCCAGATGAAACCCTAGTTGACTGTCTTCAGCTATAGCTCTTGTGCTCTCATCATTGACTTGTCTTCTTCTCCAAATGACTTTCTAAGTATCTCATAATGCCCAGATACTCTCCATGCCTTCACTTTACAGCTCACAATCCTCTTGTTGACCCTTAGATACCCTCAACTAGGAGATGGACTCAAGGCTTGATCTGCTGAGCTCTTTGCTTTCAAGTTCTTTCCTGATGACTTGAATGAGATGGAATTAGGATAATAACCTCTTGATAGGCCTCTAGAGATGAGAATAATGATTGGTCCCCTGTTGAATGGCTTGCTATGCTTATGCTATGCAGATGGTTAGTCTATGTACATGACTCTATATGCAAATGCTAATGATAATGAAACATAAACCAAGTGATAAGGCTGGGCAAATTTTAGGGTGCAACAGCTGCCCCTATTCAAGCGACTTGGACCCGATTGGGTGAAGAGCCCGGAGCCTTCAGACATTCGCGGTACGAGACGGTTGAATACTAAGAACCCAAAAATTTGCCAACCGCAGAAATAAACTGCGCTCCTGCTTGAGGAATGACATTCATCAGCTGAATCTGACTGCTACGGTAACCCACTGATCTCGTGCGACTGTGCTGGGGATTGTCTTCATCGTTCTGAAGAGGATTCTGTCATAACAGATTGCTTGCTTGTCCACGTTAGGACTCTATCCGTCGTCGATACGAAGAAATCTCAACTAAACCTGTCCACGTTAGGACTCCACCTGCTGTTAATCCCAGAAAAATCTCGGCAACTCCGCTGGGGATAATTCATCTGCATTTCCATAGACTGAATCGTCCACGTTAGGAATAACACTCTTCCACGTTAGGAATAACACCTGTCCACGTTAGGAATAACATCGTCCACGTTAGGAATCATTTCTTCTGTATCTGTCCACACCAGGACTAAACCTTTCATTTTTCCACGTCAGGAAGCAATCTTCTTTCCACATAAGGAGAACTATATCGATCTGTCCACGTAAGGACTCCAATATCATTTGACATGTCCTCGTCAGGACTCCAATCCTTCCACGTAAGGAATTCAACTTTGGTTCTAAACCTGTCCACGTCAGGACTCAACATTCCACGTAAGGAGTACATCATTCTTCCATGTCAGGAATTAACTTTTCTTAAATCCTGTCCACGTAAGGACCCCAATTTTTCCACGTAAGGAATAAACTTCTTCTTCCACGTTAGGAATAACTTCTTTGATCTGTCCGTGTCAGGACTAAACTCTTCCACGTCAGGAATAATCCATTTCTTTCCACGTCAGGAATCACCATTTTTGATATGTCCGCGTAAGGACTCAAATCTTTCCACGTTAGGAATCTCCGTCTTTCCACGTAAGGAAACCATTTTTCTTCCACGTAAGGAATGCTCTTGATATGTCCGCGTAAGGACTCTGATCTTTCCACGTAAGGAATACCCGTCTTTCCACGTCAGGAACCCAATCTTAATCTGTCCACGTAAGGACTCCATATTTTCCACGTTAGGAATCACCTCTTTTGATATGTCCGCGTAAGGACTACATCTTTCCACGTAAGGAATCTCCATCTTTCCACGTTAGGAATAACAATTTCTTTGATTTGTCCACGTCAGGACGCTGATCTCGTCTTGATTTGTCCACGTTAGGACTCAGGCGTCTTTGACCTGCTGAGGAAATAAGACTTGTCCACGTAAGGACTCACACCCTTGTCTGACCTGTCCGCGTCAGGACCCATGCTTTGCCAACACGAAAAAGGATAACTGCTGAGAGTAACTGGTCCACGTCAGGACACCAACACAAAGAGTAACCACTTTTGTCAACGTCATGACCTCCCATTCCACTAATTCCGAGAAACCGAATCTGCCCACGATAGGACTAACACATCTCCCCAATCCAAGGAAATAAACCTGTCCACGTTAGGACGCCCACTTCTGAAGAAATCCCGTCAATCTAGGAATAAATTGTCCGCGTCAGGACTTAGTTCTCCATTGATCCTCACCCACAAACTTCTCAGCACTGACGTGACAGCGACTTTGAGATGAACTCTACTGGGGGATATCCGGAAACCAACTATCGGACGCCTGTTCTGATAACCGGCGGTGGCCTCTGAAATTCTGATTCATGGAAACCCCTTTTAATGTTGACGTAACAACAACTTTGCAGGAAACAATCCGCTGATCGGACCAGGGAAACTTCAACAAAACTCTGGCGGGGACATAAGTAACTCTGCTTGGGGACAAAGAGAAACTTATCCTACTGGCTCTGGTGGGGAAAACTGCCGAAACTGACATTAGATGTCTCATGCCGAGATCTTGAAAGTTTGATTGTTCATTTGAGCGAGAGCTCTCTTCGCCTGAACTGCTAGAGTGCATAAACTGCTTCAGCAAAATAAATGCTGGGAGGATAATGCCGACTCCGCCGGGGATAGCCAGATGCTACAGAATTATTCCAGCAAAATAAATGCTGGAAGGGGGAAGTCGACCCTGCTGGGAAATTGGCAACTCAAACCACACGTCTTGTTGAGGTAACCCCCTGCTGGGGAATATAACTTTGCTGGGGAATATCAGAGGCGCATAGTACGATCGGACTTTCTGCTGGAACGTGAACTGATATCACCAGTATCCTCGACAAAATAAATGACAGGTCCCACCATCAACTCTGCTTCGGAAAGTCTTGATCTTCGAGTTCCACTGGAAGGAATGAAAATACTTGCAAAGAGAATTCCGCTGGGGATGGGATGATTCTCTTGGGGAAAATTAACTGACTCCACTGGGGGGAGTGTCTGACCCTGCGGGGAAAGATGAACTTGTCTGAATACAGCCTTACGATCTCAGAATCGCTAAACTCTGCTGAGGACGAATAACCTTTCTGCTCCCTTCGGATAAGCTACGGCTAGCTGGGGAATTCTATCCTTCTTCAGGAAGAACATGCATGACCTGCGTGGAGACGCAATCTTTTGATCACCTTCCTCGTATGGTTATGAAACCTGCAACAACACAAACAAGACACGACAAGCCTGTGCAATCAAATCAATTCAGGTTAGTGACGTTACACTCAGTTAATTCAAAGCTTTAACAACTGTTGGCAAGGGCCAGTAATGTTATACTCATGCTAGCTTCAATAAACTTAGGCGTTTTATCATGCACAAAACAGTAAAGAACGGGCATCAAGTACTGAATAACACATTTTCATTGATTGGGCCCCTGAATGGGCGGAGTTTTGGTACACGGGATGTAACTCCTGAAATGAGGAAGCTACGCAAAGCAAATATACAAGTATGCAAGTATTCACAAGAAGCATAAATATTGACAAATTAAATTTTGTACACATGTCGGCAACTGGATGCAGATGAACACCACGAACTGATCCTCCCATGACTCGTCCGACTCTAATGCTTTCCCGGTATCCCCACTTCTGAAGAGGTTGTATCCGATAACTGACTCCTCAAATGTATTCTCCCGCATTGATGCTCATTGAATATCAAGTTCGGACCGCAGTCATTTGCTTTTCAAATCCCTAACTTTTGCGTGAACCGCCCTTTACGGGTTTTCAGTTCACCGGGATACCCCTTTTTGCCGAAGCCGCCCAGTGTAGGTTTTCAACTTCGCGGGTGTACATTTTTTCAATTTTATCCCTAACTTTTGCCCGAACCTTTCATTCTGTTTTTGGTTCGCCAGGATGCCCCATTTTTGCCTGGACTCTCTTTTTTTTTTGTCCAGCGGGTCTATTTCAAGCAAAGTATTTTTTAACTGCGTCCGAATTCACAGGTGACGCAAAGTCTTCTCCGTCCATGGTGGACAACAACAACGCTCCTCCTGAAAAAACCTTACTGACAACGTATGGCCCTTCGTAGTTGGGGGTCCACTTGCCCCTGTGATCTGCTTGCGGCGGGAGAATCCTTTTCAGCACAAGGTCGCCCGTCTGAAAGCTTCGCGGAAGTATTTTCTTGTCGTACGCTTTCTTCATTCGTCTTTGGTACAAACGACCGTATGCCAGAGAAGCTAGCCTCTTCTCATCCATCAAACTCAGTTGGTTCAATCTATTCGTTACCCATTCTGCCTCGTCCAACTGAACGTCTCGCAATACCCTTAGAGAAGGGATCTCAACCTCCAATGGTAATACCGCTTCCATTCCGTATACCAACGAGAACGGAGTTGCCCCGGTTGATGTGCGTACCGTCGTACGGTAACCGTGCAAAGCGAAAGGTAGCATTTCATTCCAATCTTTATAGGTCACCACCATTTTCTGAACAATTTTCTTGATATTTTTATTGGCCGCTTCGACAGCGCCATTCATCTTGGGTCGGTAAGGGGAGGAGTTGTGATGCTCGATCTTGAAATTCTGACAGAGCTCCTTCATCATTTTGTTGTTCAGATTTGAACCATTATCCGTGATTATCCGCTCGGGGATCCCATATCGGCAAATGATATCTCTCTTGATGAATCTAGCCACCACTTGCTTCGTTACATTTGCGTAAGACGCCGCTTCCACCCACTTGGTGAAATAATCGATTGCTACTAGGATGAATCGATGCCCGTTAGAAGCCGTCGGCTCGATCTTTCCGATCATATCGATTCCCCACATCGAGAATGGCCATGGAGATGACATCACATTTAGAGGACTCGGAGGCACGTGTATCTTGTCAGCATATATTTGGCACTTGTGGCACTTCCTCGCGAACTTGAAACAATCAGTTTCCATCGTCAGCCAAAAATAACCTGCCCTCAGCAGTTTTCTCGTCATAGCATGTCCACCAGCATGCGTACCAAATGCACCTTCGTGAATTTCCTCCATGAGAAGCTTGGCCTCCTTCTCGTCTACACAACGCAACAACACCAAATCGTGGTTTCTTCTGTACAAGACGCCATCCGGATTCAAATAGAAATTGCCCGCTAATCTCCTGAGAGTCTTCTGATCTTGACTGGATGCCCCAGCCGGATACTCTTTGTTCTTCAGGAAATTAAGGATATCAAAATACCACGGTTTGCCATCAGATGCTTCATCAATAGCAAATACATAAGCTGGCCTGTCCAACCGAGAGATAGTAATTTGGGGAGCTTCGTTCCAGAAGTTGACCTTGTACATGGAAGACAAGGTGGCAAGGGCGTCAGCCATTTGATTTTCTGCCCGCGGCACGTGATGCAACTCAACCTTGTCGAAGAAAGGCAACAATCTCCTTGCATAATTCATGTAATGTATCAAATTGGGCTGCCGTGTCTCCCATTCCCCTTAGATCTGATTCACCACCAGAGCTGAGTCTCCGTATACGTCTAGATGTTTGATTCGCAAATCAATGGCTTCTTCAAGCCCCATTATAAAAGCTTCGTATTCGGCCTCATTGTTGGTAACGACAAAGGTCAATCGGGCAGTAAACGGGATGTGCGACTCGTGTGGCGTAGTGATAATTGCCCCTATTCCGCTACCGTAAGCATTCACAGCTCCATCAAATATCATCTTCCACTGGGACCCCGGCTCTGGTCCTTCGTCTGGTAACGGCTCTTCACAATCCTTCATCTTGAGATACATGATATCCTCGTCAGGAAAATCAAACCTCATCGATTGGTATTCTTCAATAGGCTGCTCCGCCAGATACTCAGACAGCACACTCCCCTTTATAGCCTTTTGCGAGACGTATTGAATATCATATTCAGTCAAGACCATCTGCCAACGGGCAATTCTACCTGACAACGCCTGCTTTTCGAATATATACTTGATTGGATCCATCTTCGAGATGAGCATGGTTGTATGATTCAGCATGTACTGCCTCAAACGCTTGGCGGCCCAGGCTAGCGCGCAACAAGTTTTCTCCAGCATTGAGTACCGAGATTCACAGTCTGTAAATTTCTTACTCAAGTAATAGATCGCATGCTCTTTTCTCCCCGTCTCGTCGTGTTGACCGAGAACACAACCCATGCTTCCCTCAAGAACCGTCAAATACATTATCAAGGGTCTACCTGCCACCGGGGGTATCAAAATAGGAGGCTCCTGCAGATACTTCTTTATTTTGTCGAACGCCTTTTGACAATTTTCGTTCCACGTTACAGCTTGATCTTTCTTCAACAGCTTGAATAATGGTTCACACGTGGCAGTTAGGTGAGATATGAACCGGGCAATGTAGTTCAATCTCCCTAAAAACCCGCGCACCTCTTTCTCTGTTTTAGGCGTCGGCATTTCTTGAATCGCTTTTATTTTAGCAGGATCAACCTCTATTCCTCTTTCGCTTACGATAAACCCCAGCAGTTTACCCGACCTCACCCCGAAGGTGCATTTGTTAGGGTTCAGCCTCAGCCTGAACTTCCTAAGTCTTTTAAACAACTTCAACAGATTCACCAGATGCTCTTCCTCCGTCTGGGATTTAGCAATCATATCATCAACATAAACTTCGATCTCTTTGTGCATCATGTCATGAAAGAGAGTCGTCATCGCACGCTGATATGTTGCCCCAGCATTTTTCAAACCAAAGGGCATCACTTTGTAGCAAAATGTTCCCCACGGCGTTATGAAAGTAGTCTTCTCCATATCCTCTGGCGCCATTTTAATCTGATTATAGCCTGAAAAGCCATCCATGAAGGAGAATACGGAGTATTGAGCAGTATTATCAACTAACACGTCAATGTGAGGAAGTGGAAAATCGTCTTTTGGGCTTGCTTTATTCAAATCTCTATAATCCACGCACATCCGAACCTTGCCATCATTCTTTGGCACCGGTACGATCTTAGCAACCCATGAGGGATACTTCGTCACAGCCAGGAAACCAGCGTCCCACTGTTTCTGCACCTCCTCTTTGATCTTCATTGCCATATCTGGTCGAGTTCTGCGAAGCTTTTGTTTGACCGGCGGGCAATCTTCTTTCAGTGGCAGGCGATGCACAACCATATCTGTATCGAGCCCTGGCATATCTTCGTATGACCAAGCGAATACATCATTATACTCTCGGAGCATTTCAACCAGTCTTCGCTTGATATCACTCTGCAGTGCGGCTCCGATACGAATATTCTTCTCAACCCCTTCCGACCCCAAGTTGATAATTTCGATAACCTCGTCGTGAGGCAGAATGGCTCTTTCCTCTTGCTTCACCAACCAAGACAGTTCTTCAGGAACGTCGCTATCTTCGACAACCTCTTCTTCAGTCTGGAATACCGGGTGATCGAAGTCGGGACGAGTCATAGGTGGCTCAAGGATGTCATCTGAAAATGTCATCCTGCAAAAGGAAGGGTTAAGTGCTTCAAAATGCGTATAAAGCAGATAACCACATTGCCATTTTATTGAAAAATACAAAACAGGAAAGACAGGGATTACAGTATTTGCACATGAAAAAACGCCATTTATTTAATGATTAACGCGCAATGTTTATAACAACACAGCCCTAAGCAAATCCTGATGCCCCGGGCAAGACATCAGATTATTCAACAATTAATAAAGCAAAGCATTACTGTTTAAAAGTCACAGGAACAAGCTCCTGAATAGACCAGTTGCACAGTCCTTGTCCTGGCGTTCTTGGCTGAATCCAGGCATCCATATCACAGTCGCTGTCTCCTTCATCAGACTCTGAAGCAGCATTGACAGTTTCATGACATACTCCACTGGCAGAGATGGTGATTGACTTTCTGAAATGAGGGGCCCCCACGGAAGGAGTTGATGACGACGGTCGGTACCCCAACCCGAACCGGTCCATCTTCACTGGGATATCCAATACTTTGCCCCAGCCTTTGGCTTCTCCTGCTTCCATTAGCGCTTGCGCTTCTTTATACGATGAGACAGCTATCTCTGGCGCTTTGCTTGGCCCGGGACTCTTGTCCTTTATACGCAAACCTTCGAATGCCTGGCATGGCGTCTCGTGGATTTCCCCGTCGACTTCCACATATTTAAACGAAGAAAGATGGCTGACCAGGATGTCTTCTTCTCCGCACACGGTGACTACACTGTCTCCGACCATATACTTTAACTTCTGATGCAGGGTAGACGTGACTGCCCCTGCCCCGTGAATCCAAGGTCTTCCAAGCAAGCAGATGTACGCAGGCTGTATATCCATGATATAAAACTCCGTTGCAAACACTTCCGGCCCCACTTGCAGAGGCAAAGTAATCGATCCGAAGACTGTTCTCCGCGTGCCGTCAAACGCTCTGACTACCAAATCGCTGGGTGTACACAAAATCCCTCGAACATCCAGCTTCATCATCGCCTTCTTAGGCAGCACATTCAAAGATGATCCGGTGTCAACCAATACGTGCGACATTGTCGATCCCCTACACTCAACAGATACGTGTAATGCCATATTATGATCCCTCCCTTTCGGAGTCAAGTCAAAATCGGTAAAGCCCAGACTGTGGCCAGCATTCACGTGTGCCAATACTCCTTCTAGCTGATTTACGGAGACATCCTGGGGCACAAAAGAAGTGTCCAGGACTTTCAGCAAAGCATTCCTGTGGGCTTCCGAACACAACAGCAATGACAGGATAGATATTTTGGATGGCGTTTGCTGCAGATGCTCCACAATCTTATAATCACTTTTCCGAATCAAGCGCATGAATTCTTCTACATCCTTAGATGCTGCTTCTTTTTCATTTGCTTGAACCGGAACATTCTCAACCACTTTCCCTTTTCCTTTCGCTAGCCTTTCGGCCTCCACTTCAGGAGATATAAAGATCCTGCCGCTCCTCGTCATGCCTCCTGAACCAACAACGTTATCCACAATCTCCACTGGCTGCTTGTTAACGTCGATCTTTATCCCGTCACAATACACCTCTAGCCCATATGACCATGGTACTGCTTTCGTGTTCTCATACGGGATTGGCCCGGCTTTAGTTATGGTAATCGGTGGGCGCTGAGCTGGTGCTGCAATAGTGATCGTCTTCCGAGGAATTGTCACTGTGGCCACATCACTCCGATTATCCACTACTGCCCCTGCAGGCTCATCAGTTGCCGCTCGATCAAACTGCAATATACCTTCATCAATTAAGGCCAGAATGCCTTTCTTCAAATCCTCACACCCCCCAGACAGGGCCCAACAATCTAAACAGTACTCATTACAACCCGGGTAAACACCTCCTTGCAACAGTCGGCTCTTTATCTCGCTCAGCGGCGTCTTTAAATCCTCAACATTCATAATCAGATTCAGACCTTCCTCAGTCAGCACGGCATTCGCCCCATGATTAGGCACGGGTTTCTGGACTATATTCGGAACTGCCGTTCCGAAGTTGATAGACTTGTTGTCCAAGAGATCCTGCACAACGTGCTTAAAAGCATGACAACCTTCGATATCATGGCCCGGGGCCCCAGAATGAAACTCACAGTGTCTATTTGCATCGTAGCCGAACGGGGGAGTTCCCGTTATCGGTGCCAGCGTTCTTTTCTCTACCAGATTCAATCCCAATAATGTCTGCAATAAGTCATCATAGTTAGAGGGAGGCTTCTCAAATACTCTTCTCGGCTTGCCACCCTGGAATCTTCGCTGAGCCTGCTGTGCCCCCTGTTGAGGCTGCTGCTGCTGTGGCATTGGTTGCTGCTGAACGGGTTGTTGTTGCTGGATTGGTTGTTGCTGATAGGGGATAGTAGCACTCGACACCTGCTGTGGTTGACGATGTTGATTTCTTCCCCTGCCTCGGCCTCGGCCTCGGCCTCCAAATACCGCGCTAGCTTCGCCCTGACGGCGCCCACCATAAGCTTTCTTATTACTGCCAGATGCAGTTGATTCGTCGACTTGGAACTTTCCTTGCTTAATATTTCGCTCAATCTTTTCACCCATCAGAATCAGGTCTGAAAAACTGGCCAGAGACGTATGAAACAGCATATCATGAAACAGCCCGGTGAATGTGCCGACAAACATATCATTCATTTCTTTATCTTCCACAGGAGGACGGACCCTGGCAGCCATATCGCGCCACCTTTGCGCGTACTCTTTAAAACTCTCCCCCTTCTTCTGCGAAAGCCCGGCCAACTGGACCCGATTGGGTGCCAGGTCGCTGTTATACTTGTAATGGGCTACAAACGCCTCCGCCAATTGCTTCCAAGTCTTGATGTCAGTTGGCTCCAACCCCATGTACCACTCTAGGGAAGGACCCGATAGACTATCCTGAAAGAAATGCATTAGCATTCTTTCATCAGTGGAGTATGCAGACATCTTTCTGTAATAAGCTCGTACATGCACTTTCGGACATGTGTCTCCTTTGTACTTATCGAACGCAGGCGCTTTGAACTTAATTGGCACCCTCAAGCCAGGTACCAAGCCCATAGTTGCCATGTCCAGACCCACAGCACTCTGATTTAGGACTCCCTTCATTTGCTCTTCCAGCATTCTAATCTTTTGAGAATCATCCATCGGCCCTTCAAAACCTCCTCCAGAGAAGGCGTCCTCCTGTTGATCCTCTTGCCACATACCGTTTCCAGCCCCGTATCCATCATATGCATTATTGCGTCCAGCTCTGATCTGGTTCATCCCGGGACCTCGGCCTCTGTTGCCGTACCCTTGAACACCTCCAGCAGGACCATAAGCCATAAATCCAGTACCGTTTCCGTTTCCAAAGCCTCCGTAACCCTGATTGACCATACCGTAACCATCTTGCCCAAAGCCTTGAGCGTTAAAGCCATACTTGCCAGCGTTGTCGAATCCCTGATCATTGAATCCGAACCCAGTATTGACAAAGCCATTGCCTCCGAGATTATCTCCCACATTGACATCACCCAGCCCAACATTATGGACAGCAGCATCATTTCCAACTCCGACGTTACCATTCACAGCAGCGGTAGCGTTGTTGACGTTAGCAGCGGGCATATTGACCACAGGCGGAGCCACTGGCGTGGGAGTGCCGTCTCCATGAGCAGTATCAACCCGGACAGACTGATGATCGTCATTACCATGACCAGCGTTGCGAGCCAACAGAGGCTGGACCATGGCCTGTAAGTTCTCCTACCCTTTTGCTATAGCCTCCATGGTCTGCATGAAGAGGGCGAGCTTCTCGCGCACATCCTGCATCTCGTTCTGAATTTGGTCCATGATTTTCCGACAGTTGGAGCGTGTAGAATAGCGGTGCGGATGTTGATCTGGAATCCTGTTAAGTACCTGGTACAGAGCAGGAAATAAGACACCATTCAAAGATTACCTGTCATGCAATATGTATATGAATGCAATGCAATGTGTCTGTGCATTAGGGAAGTTCATTCCCCCAGTTCTAGTGCGAAGGTGCCGGTGCAGTGACAGTGTTGACAATAGGAATATCGGAGCTGAATCATATGAAGCCTCATATATTGCAGAGAGAATCAATAATCTCAGGGTACAATATCACTGAGAGTATAAAGAAGGCATGACCTCAACCAACAATCCTGGTGATGGTCAGCACTATGCAAATAAAGCATACAAATAACTACGTGAAATGATCAAGTCCTCCCAAAAGTTTGATACTCCTCTATCAACTTCTTGGTCTCCGGATGGCTTGGTCGATCAAGCAGCCCTTCAACAAGCTGGTTTCTCCTCTTAAGAACACGGCGTACGTCTTCAGCAGTTTCTTCCCATGTCGCTTCTCCGAAGCAGTCTTCTAGCTTTCGCTTCTGAGACACTGCTTCATCTCTGGATTTGATTGCCTTGTTCAGTGCATGCTGGATACTATACCGGTTCATCACTTCTTCCTCACACTTCTTGATGCTAGACTTCAACTTCTCTTCGAGGTCGGAAATTTGCTGCTTCAGCTTATCTTCCCTCTTCTTGTTGTTAGTGAGTGTAGCATTCCAAGTCTTATTGCAAGAAGATATCTCTCGGTGTGCTGCGTCGAGCGCTTTCTTTTTGGCTTCCAGCATGTCATGGGAACTTCTGAACTCTTTCCCCAGACGTTCGCGCTTCTTCTTTTCCTCGGTCAACTCAGCTCCTAACCGGTTTACCATCTCGATCTGTTGTTGGAAAGCATATACAGCCTTGTTTTTCTCACTGCGTACTTGAGCTAGCTCTTGCTCTAACCCTTCATTAATCTTCATTAAGGCTTCTTTCTCCTTCACAACTTGTTCATAGGCTTCTCTAGAAACAGTAGTTGGCTCTGCTACCGGAATAGGATCAAGAATTGGTGCATCTGGAAACGGCATCTTCAACTGACTAGCCCTCTCCTGAATCCAAACTCTATAAGGGGCATAGGCCTGACAGTCATTCTTTCCTAACAACGGCTTCCCTTTGCGGTTAATACGCGTCCAGGCATGTTGCAACTTGGCCAATAACTCCCCCTTCACGTCACCGGTGAAGTACAGAGATTCCTGTACTTCTTCCTCCTGAGGTGGATTCTTCAGCGCATATCCAAACTGGCGAATGAATAGAGAAGGGTTGTAATTAATACACCCTTTTCTTCCAATCAGCGGCACATTAGGGTACCCAGAACAACTGAAGATGAGCTCAGATCCCAACAGATCTCGATCAAACCAAACAACGTCTTCGGAAGATAGCCTCATCAGGCGTTCTGACCAACTGGCTGAGGTTGCACTGTCTACAAAGGGTCCCTTTGTGGGAAGGTGACTCTTGAACCACATATTCAACAGAGGAGTACAGCAGTAAACAACTTTTCCTCTTCGGTTCTCATTCTTATAGTGCAATGAATGATAGAAGTCTCCAATCAAAGTTGGCACTGGGTTGCCTGCAGCAAACAGATAGAAAGCATCCAAATCCACAAAGTTGGGCAAGTTAGGAAACAGCACGATTCCATAGATGCATAAAGCCAGAATAGCATTGAAAACCACCCAACAACCGTTCTTGGCGTACTCCCGAGCTTTAGCGACTAAGAAATCCAGAGAGAAACCTGACACCCCAAGCCAAGAAGTCAATAACAGATCTGCAGCGTTCATATGCAAGGCTTTGGCTAAGTCCTCTAACTTGGGCTCAGCAGCAGAGTGGATGAAGGGAACTTTGTTCTGCACGGGAAGCTCGGTAAACTCCACATATTCCTCAATGGTAGGTCCCAGAATGAAGTCAGCAAAAGTAAAGCATCTCAATGTGGGATCATAGAACTGCATCAAGGTGTATAGCCCGTTCATCTCATCAGCAGTGGGCTTACAGACTAATCTCAGTAATCTCCCATGGCTCATTCTAAAGCTTCTCCTAACCTCTTCATCAGCAAGAGATATCAGACCAAGCAGAGAAGTAATATCAGGTGAAGGCAGCTTGTATGCAACTGTTTTCCTCAAACCAGCCATAATCAATACTCAGAAATCCGGGCACTAGAACTAGGGAAATGCAAATGCACCTGCAGCACAGACACACGTTAGTGAAATGCAAATGGTAATGGATATGCAGGCAATGCAATGCAAGTATCATGCAACAGGGACCAAAGCTGTAGCTGAATAGCCTAAACCCAATCAAGAAAGGTCTCAGATAGACCATCCAGAAGTCATCAACCCGGGTCTCAGATAGACCTAAAACAAAGCTCCAATACTGGTCTCTGACAGACCTCAAACCATAACTCCCACTGGTCTCTGATAGACCTCAAATCACGTCTCCAATTGGTCTCTGACAGACCTCAGAACTCAACTCTAATTGGTCTCTGACAGACCTCAGAATACATCTCCAGATGGTCTCTGACAGACCTCATAACTCTCCATAAATAACCAGGATCTCTGATCAAGAAATAACCGGTAGTCTGGAGTCTAGTTACCTGCATAACCCTGAATCCCCTCACAGGTGGGTGGCCCTATAACTGGCACAAGGTACGGCATCCTATGCGGTTGTCGGCGTCACAGACTTTCAGGGTTGATGATACGATTCCCAGAAGGAGTGGCATCATCAATTCCTGAAGAGGCCTCACTTAGCCAACTTCCAAATGATCGGTTCCCGGAGTCGACAATTCAGCTGACCAACAACCCCTTCGACCCAAAGGGTAGAAAAAGAAGCCAACCAGAAGAACCTCGTCCGAGTGTAGATTTCATGAGACACTAATGCAAGCAAAGCCGGCACGCGCCCACTACTTTCTACGCTAATTCTAGGTGCACTCAAGCCCAGGTCCGGCTTATCTCTCAATATCAGAACACCCGTCACACCCCAAATACAGCAATAATAATCAATATACAAAGCTGAAAATACAAGGTTAGAAATATACAATAACTCCATACAAAATCCTCGACGGGAAAACAAGCGCTAGGATTGACTCGCTCAAGGGACGTTGGATCCCAAATGCATAAGAACCATCGCAGTCCTTAGCAGCCAGGGGACGTTGGATCCCCAGCAGAGTCGCCAGCTGTCGCTACTGCGAAAATCGGCGCCGGCTGAACAGAAGAGTCGCCACCGCGCGTTATTTATCCCACGGGAGGGAAAGGAAACGCTCAGAGTAAACCTCGCACAACACGGGAAAGGTATGGTCATCGCAACCAAAACCTGGGTTCGGGAGTCGGTTACGCAAGGGGAAGGTATTAGCACCCCTCACGTCCGTCGTACTCGACGGGATCCACGCTTGTTTTCGGGTATGGATTGTTATTCTATCTACGCTAAAGGTCTGGGGTTAAAAGAAAAGAAAATGAAAATAATAATGACTCGGCAAAGTATCGCACTTTATGCCTACGTATTCCCGTCTGGAACGAGAAATCAGAGTCAACGTAGTTCGCCTACCTACGGGAAAGGAGGGGAAAGTTGCTCGCTAGGATATCGCATCCTATGCCTACGTACTTTCATACAGCATGAAAGATCAGAGCAAACGTAGTTCGGGCCACGTACGACACAAGCTTGTCTTGGTTGATTTTATTTCTTCTGAAAAAGGTTTTCTGATTAGCAGTCCAAGAGGACAAAAACGACGTTTTGATGAGTTCACATTCTTTTACGAAAGAAGCGTCTTTTATTGTGTTTGAAATCTTTATGTGTTTTTTCTGTTTGTTTTGAGAAAGAAAGAGACAGAACTCTAACCTACGGTTGCGAAGGGAATCAAACTATCCTAATGTTATCATGCATGGGTTAAGACCTAGTGTCTATCATGCTCCTCTCTTGCACAGAGTGAAACAGAGATCCTACGGGATAGGCAGAAACAGAAGCAATATCAGATATATACAGTAAAACAGTAAAATGCATGGATGCAACAGCGCAAGCGAGGCAAGGGAGTCCCACTCTACCTCGAACCTAGAAGACAATAGGCAAAAGTGAACAGGCTTCACTTTCAACCCAGCAGGGTAAACATCACACAATACAGTCAGGAAAACCAATCAATACATCAGCAAATGAAATACAACAGCAAAAGAAACAGCATCAGCAGCTCTGAATCAACATCTAGCTTCAAGTAATCTCCAATCATTCACAGGCTTCAACAAGCATCAATCTCCAACTTCATGACCTTCAGGCAAGGGCTTTGATCATCAGTCTTCTATCTGCAATGGCTTTTCTTCAAGCTCAAACCTCCAGGATGAGGGATCAGTCACAAGAGTGAATTGGATGAATGTTAGACAGTTGATTACCTACCAAGGGTGGTTCATCAACTGTTAACATCAAACAGAAAGTTTCCTCTCAAAAGTTCTATCTTTCAAATATATTCACTGATCATTCCAAAGGAAGGAGGTGGATATTTGAAAGAGACTTTGAATCATAGAGGAAGGATGGATGCAGACAAGGCATTCCATATTTGAGAAACAAGGTTTCTAATCTAGAGCTCTGCCTAGCTCCTAAACCCTAGTCTCCTCAGCATCTGCTAGCAAGAAACTCCTCCTCAACTCTGACAGTTGATCTTCAGTCTTTGGATCTCCAATGGTCTTCATTTCCTCAAGTCTTCAGCTTCCCCAGGGCCCCAGACAAACCCAATACCCAAACAAACAAGCAACAATCCCCAGAGGGCACACCACACCAGACAACAGATATACAGACAGTATTAATAGCAGTAGGGGAATCCTGACTTTTTCTAAGGGATCTAGTAGCTACCCATAGCCCTTATAGTCCCATAACTAATCTATTCAAACCCTAAGTCCTAAGGGAAATGAAATCAAACTCCTAAGTCATCACCTAAAACCCTAGTTTTGTTCATGATGTTCAAACCTATTTTAATCACCTAAAATTAACTTCTAAAAATGGGAGCTAAAATATTTCTACAAGTTGAATATCTCATCTAAACAATATAAAAAGAATGACCAAAAAATATTAAAGCATGTGAGAGAACAAAAATTATTAAAATGATGCATGAAATGAACTATTTAATATGACATTTATTTAGAAAATATGGAAAAAATATGGAATAAAAATAAAAATGCAATTTTATTTTCTTATAATATTCTACACATCCTAAGGAAAATAGTGTAAAAAGAATGAATTAAAAATGGCTTTTTATGAATTTTTTATGAATTTCTAAAATGAATGAAAAATTAAAATGAATTAAAAAAACAATTGGAATTAAAATAAGAGGGAGGGGGTATGAATAGAAATTCGCTCCAGTTCAATTCAGGATGGGCCACACAATGGGGGGTGCGCGTAGCACTTTGTACTAGGCCCAGAAAACATTCAGAATTGATGAAAATAAAAAGCGAGCTGGGGGGTGAAACTAGTAGTGAAATCACGTTGAAAGTGCAATTGGGCTCATAACTAGGGGTGGGGATAGCAATAAAATTCTGAGGCCCGCCCGTTTCAATTAATGAAACGGTGCGTTTTGGCACCAACTTCATTTCCCTCCCAAATCAGATTAAATGTGAGCCACAGGATTACGCTCCAAGTCAAAAGTCACACGCGAAATGGATGGACACGATTGTGTCTTCTTCCTTGGTTCTGAACCTAGGGTTTCAATCTCCATGAGACTCCATGCACGAGCAAGCTTCCCCTCATCTGTTCTCACTCTACAGGCACCCAATCCACACGATGTGAACATGAAAAATGCTCAGGATTCTTCCCTCTACAATCCTATGGCACTAATTCAGTCTGAAACTCAACCATTCATTCAACCCGATCGATGCAAATTCTGATCACCATGGATATGCACTGAGATGCATCATGATAATTCTCCACCAAACATGCACTAACCTAATCTACAACTAATGGTCATTAATCTGCACTATCAAGCTAACACTCTAATGCATTAATCTAAGAGATTCAAGCCCTAACAGCTTATGGCACCTGCTAACAAATGTCACCAATCCTCTCCAAATTCACCCTAACTGTTCTCCTAACCACCTAGATTGCATCTAAACTAATAAAATCATGCCTAACTAACTGGATCAAGCAAATCGAATGAAAACATACCTGGTGCAAAAGCTTGAAAACAGCTATGGAAGATTGAGGATCTGAGACTTTTGAGACTTGGATCTTGATCTACACACTCAATACTCAATTCTGTATGCAATATTTTGGAGCTTCCTTGCTTGAATTATGCTGTCCAATGGAAACTCCAATTTTGATGTTGATGAAAAAGGTGCTCGAAAATGGATGATTCACACCAAAACTGTGCTTCAATTCTGATCTAGGATGATGATGGAGCAAGATTGAATTGATGTGGATGATGATTTTGTGAAGAATTTGTGAGATTGGAATGAAACTTCAAAGAGAAAGAATGAGGGAATTTTGTGAAATTCTTGGTGCAAATGAAGCCAACCCTTGATCAATGCACATTTCATGAATATATAGACCTCATATGAACATTCTAGATCCATCTTGCACATTCCCTTGTTTTCCAACTTTGATCCATTTTGGTTATGTTTCTTCAATTACAAGTAACCAAAGATAACTTTCTTTTTTCCTTCTAAACTCAAAAAAGTGTTTGAACCATTGTTCTTAGAATTGTTTTTCCATTCAAAATCATATATTGGAAGTCTCCATTTGGACTTGTAAATCTCTCAAACCATTTTCCATCTTGAATTTATTCACTTTATAAGCCATTTTAGTTCATATTTTGACCAATTATGCAACTTCATGCTATGAGCTTCTCCAATAATTTGTGACCTTCTTTCTAGACTTAAAATCCCATTTGGAGCAAGTTTGATGTTGTAAGTTTTTCCATTTGAGGCCTCCTTGTATGAGTTTTGGACATAGGTTAAAATGACCTGTAATTCACAAATGCCCAAAATACCCTTTGCTTGCCAAGACCATAAGTTGAGTTCCACACATCATATGAAGGCATACCATACCATTCTAGAAAGCTAAGACAATGAGGAACAATTCTTATGTTGACCAAGAATTCATTTGAAATCTCCTTGAGGGGTAAAAATTGCTTGGAAGTCAAGTCACTTTCACAGACAAAAATTCAGACACCCCAGATGACCTGTAACTTGCAAGGACCATAACTTGAGTTCTATAAATCTCCTTGATGTCTTCCACAACTCAAATTAAAGGTCTTGAGATCCTCTACAAGTTTCATTTTGGCCAAGAAGCCATTTGAAGCGAGCATTTTGACTTATCTTGCTTGGAAATTTGACCTAAACTAGGGGATTTTACAGAGAAACCCTAATTTAGTAACTCCTCTTCTCCTTGATTTCTCTTGAATCCTCCTTGGCATATCTCCATATCCTTCTTCATATGTCAAATGATGAACCCCACATCTCTCCAATAGACTTGAATGCCCTTTAAATCAGTCAATTGACCTAGGGTTGACCTAGGGTTAACCCAGATGAAACCCTAGTTGACTGTCTTCAGCTATAGCTCTTGTGCTCTCATCATTGACTTGTCTTCTTCTCCAAATGACTTTCTAAGTCTCTCATAATGCCCAGATACTCTCCATGCCTTCACTTTACAGCTCACAATCCTCTTGTTGACCCTTAGATACCCTCAACTAGGAGATGGACTCAAGGCTTGATCTGCTGAGCTCTTTGCTTTCAAGTTCTTTCCTGATGACTTGAATGAGATGGAATTAGGATAATAACCTCTTGATAGGCCTCTAGAGATGAGAATAATGATTGGTCCCCTGTTGAATGGCTTGCTATGCTTATGCTATGCAGATGGTTAGTCTATGTACATGACTCTATATGCAAATGCTAATGATAATGAAACATAAACCAAGTGATAAGGCTGGGCAAATTTTAGGGTGCAACAAGTTGCTCAGTCTGGTTCGTAAACCTTCAATCTATAAGTTGAACGGTTTGTATGTGTTGCTACAGTTCTATGACCCTCCGTTGAGGTGCTTCACTTTTCCAGATTTCATTCTTGCGCCTACCTTAGAAGAGTATGCTGAGTTGTTGGGTGTACCAGTTAAGAATTAGATGTCGTTTGTTCACATGGATGTTAAGCCTAATCTGGCTAACCTAGCTGTTGCTCTTCATCTGGATGCTTCAGAGCTGCTTCTGACCTCATGGAATGGAGTTCCTGGTTTTTCTCTGCAGTTTCTGGTTGGGAAAGCCCAACAGTGTGCTAAAGACGGTTGTTGGATCGTATTCAACGCTATTCTCGCCCTCTGCATCTATGGCATCATCCTGTTTCCCAACATGCCAGACTTTATAGATTTGGACGCCTTCCATATATTCGCATCGAGAAATCCAGTTCCCATCTTGCTTGGTGATCTATATCATTCTGTTCATTACAAGAATGAGAATAGAAGGGGTCAAAATGTGTCGTGTTGTGCGTCTTTACTCTACAGATGGTTTGATAGCCACGTGCCCAAGAAGGGCCTCTTTGTTTCCTCTGCAGCCACAGCAGAGTGGTCTGAATGCCTGATGGGTTTATCAGCAGAGAGCATCGTTTGGTTTGATCGGGATATGCTGGGTACTGAAGTCATCTACAGCTGCAACGGTTTTCCTAATGTGCCATTGATCGGAAGAAGAAGTTGTATTAACTACAATCCCTCATTACTTGTTAGACAGTTCGCGTACGCCTTGAGAGGCCCGCCAAAGGATGAAGAGGTGCAAGAATCTCTGTACCTCACAGGTCTCCTAGAGGGGGATATGTTAGCCAAGCTCAAGCATTCTTGGAATGACGTCAGCAAGCGAGGGAAAGCACTGTTAGGTAAGAGCAATAGCCAGGCTTATGCTCCTTATGTGGCTTGGATTCGAAGCAGGGCATAAACAGTAGGGATTCCTTTTCCACCTGCTAAGAAAGATTGCCCTCCAATGGTCGAAGAACCTACCGCAATATCCATTCAGAAATACAATCAGGTATTAGCTGAGAAGGAAGAACTGAAGAAGACCAACGAGGAGTTGGAAAAAGAGCTGGTACTGCTCAGAAGCGAGAGAAACGAAGTCGTCTACTCCTTCAAAAAGCAGACAGAGTTGGTGAATCGGCTAGGCACAGACTTGACCAAACAAATGGCTGAACGTGAACGTTTAGGTTTGGACTTCAAGGCTGTCAACGATGTGCTTGCCACCAAAAAGCAAAACTTGGATGATTCATACCGAAGAATCTCCAAATTTAACCAGCAGTGGAATGCCACTATAGCCAGCAACAAAGAGCGGGAGGACAAGCTGAAGCAACAGATCTCCCAGTTGAAGGCTCAGTTGAAGGCCAGTGAGAAGAAGTTTGATGATGAAACTGCTCGTAGGTACGCCACTGAAGACAGGTTGAACAAGGCTATTGCAAACCTGAAGGATCGCAAGCAGACTTTTGAATCTAAGAAGCGAAGGTTAGAAGACTGTTTTGGCAAAGAAGAGTGGAAAGACTCCGTTGAAGGTCTTCAGTACATTATTATACAGAGGGAGTCACTTGTCGAAGGGTTACTCACTCAGCCTGATCATCCCAAAACGAAGGGGTTGTTAGAAGAGTTTCGCGCCCGCGGCCGCACTTGACTACTTTGTAATCCTTTGTATTTTCTGATCTTTGTTGTATGCTGACCATCACCAGGCTTGTTGGTCGAGGTCATGTTGTTGATTCTACCTGTACTCAGTGACATTGTATGCTGCCTTGTTGGGATTTATATATATATGACACGTTATTTCCATGACTGGATCCGGACTTCTTATTATCAGCACTGGTACTCTGGTGTTGCACCCCAAAATTTGACCAACATTTCTTTACCTAGCCTGTGGTTCATCTCATTCACATTAGCATTATCACTTGCATTTCATTGACATATGTGCAGGAGATCAAGAGGTATGATTACCAATCAAGAGCACCACAAGACTTTGAAGATAGCCAAGAAGGTTATTCAAGTGTTCAAGGGTTGATATCTTTGTCAGAGAAGTTAAGAGATCCTCAGAGAGATTGGTTGAAACCAAGGTAGGGTGCCTCCTAACTTGAGAGTTGGGGGAGCTTCTCAGATGATTCTGAAGCTATGAGGATGGACTTGAAGCTTTGAGAGAGCTTATGAGATGTCTTGAAAGCCATCATGAAGCCTAGAGAGGTCATTGTGCAAGATTAAAGAAGACTCAGCCATGAGTGGTATAATGAGAGTTTGACTGGGTCAACCCCAGGTCAACTGATGATTTGGAGAGGGTTGAGACCTAATTCAAGGGCCATGTGATCATGGATGGGTGCATTGAGATGTTATAAGGATGATTCCAAGGTCAACTCATCATGATTGAAGAGTTTGAGAAGTTTCAAGCTAGGGTTTCTAAGGCTTGACAGTGTAAAATCCCCTAGTTTGACCCCTATCTTCAAGGCGGTTTAGCTCAAGATGTGATTGTCATCTCATCTTACCCCCATCATGAATGTTGTAGAGCTTGTTCTTAGATTTAATTTGAGTACTAGAAGTCCTTGATAGGATTTGTAGAACTCAAGTTATGACTTTGACAAGTTACAGGTCATCTGAGGTATGTGAATCTGGGGCCTTGAAAGTCACCCAACTTGCATCAAACTTTTGCCCAAGAAGGATGATTCCTATGAACTTTTGTTCAACATGAATGTTGTTCCTTATCTTCTTAGCTTTCTATAGAGTACTAGAATTCCTTGATAGGATTTGTAGAACTCAAGTTATGGCTTTGACAAGTCAAGGGCATTTTGGTCATTTGGAGATTATAGGTCATTTCAAGCATAAAGCCATAACTCCTATTTCCAAGCTTCAAATGGAAAAATCTTCAACATAAAACTTGCTTAAAATGATGTTTTAAGGCTAGTAAGGAGGTCATGAGATGTTGAAAATGCTTGTAGCTCAAAATGGTAAAAATGACCTAAAATGAAGGCATAAGTTAAATAAGTCAAAGTTGGAAATTGAAATTTCCAAGCTACACATCCTAACCATGGCATGTAATATACCATTTTGACTCTAGAAAACATTTTAGAAACAATGGTTCAGCCACATTTTTGATTTGAGGCCTAAATCATGGACTTGCTTTGGAAAATGCTTACTTGCATATTAAGGTACATATGCAAAACATAAGGAAAATCAATACACAAGCTAGCAAAGCATCCTAACATATCATGCATCTCATCTAAGGAGATTTTCAAAGGAGAACAAGTGCTGCAATGAGCCAAACACAAGATGGTACATGAGATGGATTGAAATCAAAAACTCATGACATGAGAATCACAAATTCTCATTGGATGATTCCAAAAAGTTCTGGATGGTTTAGAACCATCCTATATATTGATTAGAACTTGCTCAGATGCAAGGTTGGTGAGAGATTAGAGAGGAGAGTGAGATTGCCATTCCATTTTCTTCCATTGCAAGTTGAAATCAATTTCTATATTCCACACCATTTCCATTTATTCTTTCAATCCCAACATCTTCCATTGATCATACTGAATGTGTGCATACCAAATTGAGAGCAAGATCATGAAGAATTGAGAAGATAGCATTTGGATTTTGGGAGCTGCAAGTCACCATCGGATTTGGAGATTCAGGCTTCTTGGATCGAATCTTTTGCAAACAGAAGCACTAACATCAATCAAGGAGTGATTCTGAAGAGTTTGAGGTGTTGAATTGAAGATTTGATCTACCTGTTACTCAGAAATTTCCAGGTTTGCAACTTTTACTCTACACCCTAATTCAAGCATTGTTAGTTAGATTTGTTAGGTTAGAATGGTTAGAGACAAGTAGGAGGTAGATTCTGGAGATTTTGAGGGCATTTGGTGAGGTTCAAGATAGTGACCCCATTTCTGTTTGGACCAAGAACGTGTTTGATATGGTGAATTGATGAGAGTTCTATAGCAAGAATTAACCAGTGTAACATGAGGAAGAGATTGATCACTTTAATTTCAAGAATGGTTAGAGTTGAGGTTTGACCCTAATTTTGATTCACTATCGGGTTTAGAGATTGAGGGTGATTCTTTGAATTCTAAGGCTATGGTTGTGATCAGGGATGAATTTAGAACAGATTAGGGCTTTGAACCATGGATTTTGGTTGAGTTTGGATGGAGTCCGAGTGAGGAAGGTGAGGCAGATGAAGCTCTTCAACCATGGTGGTTTCCCTCCTTTTTCATTTCAAAGGAAGAAGATAATGTATTGGCCGTTGGATGGAGAAAGACTCATTGACTGGGATTAGATCGTGTGGCTGAGGTTTAATTTCACGTTTGAAGAGGGAAGTCTGAAACATTGATACGCAGCCGTTTCATTAAGTGAGGTCATGGGCTTAAGTTGATTTTGATAGTCACACCCCCTCTCGTGGCCCATTGTGGATTTGCACTAGTTTTCCTTACTTTCTGCACCGCATACTTTTCTTTTTATTTTTATTTTTGAGTTGGTTTTCTGATTAAATAGATGGGCCTAGCGCATTTACTGATGGCACCCCCATTTAGAGCCCATCTGGATAATGAACTGCATATCATTGCTATCTGCACCAAACATTTCACATTTCATTTTATTTTCTCCATTTTATTTTAAACTTTAGAAATTTATATAAAATAGAAAAATCATGATTTTTGCATGGGAGTTTTTGCTCCCTTTTCACATTGATGTATAGAAAATTATAAAATCAAAACATTTGCATTTCATGCATTTTTAATATTTTTTGTGTATTTTCTCTTTTAATAGCTTTTTAATTCATTTTATGTTGATGCATAGTTTTGTAGAATTTTGTTTAGCTAGTTCCCTTCATATTTTTAGGCCATTCTTTTTAGGATAGTTATATTAGGACTTTATCTACCCTCTGGATTTATTCCATAATTTTGTGATTAGTTTTTGATTAGTTTTGAGTAGATGACTTTAGGTTGTGTAGATTTAGGTCAATCCTTAACATAGGTCCACAATAACACTAGAATGTTGGGTTTCTAGGTCAAGATAGATATTGGGACATATAGGGTATTAAGGGTTGGTATATAGGATCCCCTAGAAATTATATTAGATTTTAATATAGTAGTATACTATTTTTAATTGATTTTTGTAATTGATTGTTGTTTGTGTTGCCCTTATGGGCTTGTATTTTGTTTTGCTTTGCTTTGTGGGCTTTTGCTTGGCTTGGTGGGCTTGGTATTGCTTTGTGGAGCATGGAAGAGCATAGTGGAAGACTTGAAGATTGAAGAAGGAGCTTGAGAGCTTGAAGACTTGTTTGTTTTGTTGTTGTTTTAGGGTTAGGAATTAAGTAGAGCTTAGACTTAGTTAATTTCATTCTTAAACATGGATGGTATCTCTCACCTCCATTCTTCCCCATGATTCAAGGTCCTTCCATGGTATTCACCTCCCTCCTTTGGAGGGATAAGTGATGGTACCTAGGAAGTAGAACTTTTGAGGGAACCATTCTTCTGACGTTGAACCCTTATAGGTCACCTTTGGTGGTCAATAAGCAGTTTAATATCCTAGCTTATCCAGTTAAGTGATTTCTTCTGGTTTGAGTATCTTGAGGGATGGGCTTGAGTGTGAAGATGAAGACTTCATTGAAGAGTATGGAAGAGGATGATTCCCTGAGCATTGCCATTGCAGCTGAAGCTTGGAGAGCAAGAAGAGCAAGTTGATACTTGAAGATCCAGTAAAGATTGAATGAAGAGCTGAGGCTTAAAAATTGAAGGATAAAGTTGACATTCCCAGATGATTGAAGATTACTCTGAGAAGCTGAAGCTTGTAGGAAGAGAAGACCAAGTTGAGACTGGTAAAGCATAGAGCTGAGTCTTGAAGAACAGAGGATGAGTTGATACTTACTTTGAAGCTTGGAGATCCTGAAGGAATCAAGTTGATACTTGTGGTTAAGAGTGAAGCCTGAAGGTGGAATTGACTGTAGAGTTGAAGCTTGGAGAAGTGAAGATAAGTTGAAACTTATGTTGATGGGTTGAAACCTGGAGAAGCAAGTTGATGCTTGCTAGTGAAGATGATAGTCCTGAAGAGTGATGGAGGTCTGAAGACTGAGTTGCTGTTAGAAGAGCTGAAGCTTGGAATTGAGAGAGGGAGGAGTTGATCTGCTTTCTTGACTGTTTCTTCTCTGTATTGCTGATGTGCCTTGTTTGACTTGCTTGATGCATTAGAATAAGTCCATATCTAGACTAACTTTAATCTAGGAGCATGATTGCACTAGAGGTTGAGTTGCTCCCTCTGCTTGTATTGTTACTGTATGGCTTTGCTTGCGGGTATTCGGTAGAGCCCAACTCCCTTGCCCATGTGGTTTATTTTGCTTGATAGCATGATTTTATTTCTTCTGTATGATTGCAGTATACTGTTTTTCCTTGATAGCATGTTTTATTTTCCTCTGTATGATTACTGTTATTCATTCTGGCTTGAGGTTGAGATGAGCTTGTGGAGGCTGCTGCCCCACACACATTTCCTCCCTCACTTGCATTGCATGCATTTTACAGTCGTTTACTGTTTACTGTGTACTGTTTACTGTTTAAGCTGATGCTTCATCTGGTTCTGTGTATCATTGACATGATCCCTTAGGACTCTCATTTCCTTTGATAAGGGAGTGATGATAGAACTTTAGGTTGAAACCTATGCATGATAACTTCTAAGAGTTCCCTGTTTCAAACTTCAACCATAGGATGAATCCTTGGCATGACAACAGTAGGACTTGATAGTCTCCCTTTAGTTGAACCTGTTCGTTCTCTCTCCTCATCTCAAAACAGCTTAAGATACAGTAATCATGAATGATTTCTTTCGTATGTTACGAGCCTTAAGCTATCTGAGAAAGGATTGTTGGAGAGATTCTTTCCAACAGTCTGGATGTTTAGTATGGCACCCTTTGGGTGACATGCGACGCATTCACTTTCAGGTCATAGTCTTTAGTGCGATTGAAACTGCAAACACAATAAAAAACACTTCTTTCGTAAAAGACAGAAAACAAACTTCAAACCTTTTTGCCCTGTGGGCCCATAATTCCAAGGAAGCTTTTCTGAAGAAAAGAGTGTCGTTAAACTTCAGCGCCAACGCAAACAGACTCTGTCCCTAACTGCTGGAACTGTTGTTTAACCCTACTCGATAAAACAGATGAATCTGAATCCCCATAATCCCTATTATCCCGAACTACGTAAGCTCTGATCTCTCATACATGTTGAGAGTACGTAGGTACAATACTGACGTATTGGCGAGCCACCTTCCCCGTAACCCGTCGTAGGTCGAACTACGTTAACTCTGATTTCTCATTCTATGATGAGAATACGTAGGCATAAAGCGCGATGCTTTGCCGAGTCATTTTTCTTTTCTGTTTAAGCCAGCCTTGATAGGTAGATAGATAAACCAACTCGTCCAGTAAACACAACAAGCGTGGATCCCGTCGAGTACGACGGACGTGGGGGGTGCTAATACCTTCCCCTTGCGTAACCGACTCCCGAACCCAGACAACGGTTGCGATGACCTCGTCTTACCCTTTTCATCAGGTTTTTCCGATCGTTTCCTTTCCCGCTCCGAGGGATAAATAACGAAAGGTGGCGACTCTTCTGTTTTGCCGGCACCTTATTTTCGCGGAAGCGACATCTGGCACTAGAATCAGGGGAGAAATCTCCCTAAGGGACAGACACACGTTTGCATTTGCATGAATCATTTGCATAACAGGTACCTTGCCATTTTTCTAACCCTTTGTGCTTGCAGGTTATTTCAAGATTGAACGAAGACAGATCCACCGGTACTCGACCAGGGAGAATCAAGCCAGAGCGATGGAACAAGTTCAAACTGACATTCAAGAGCTCAGAGAGAGGATGGATCGCTTCATGGATCTCATGCAAGTGGTCGCTAACGGCCAGGACCAGCTCAGAACTCTGGTGCAACCTCTGATTTCACACGTCAACAGCAACGGCGTGCTACATGGTGGGAATATGGTGAACCCTCCGCTTGTTGAGACCCCCCATGCTGGCATTCTTATGACTTGAGGGAATGGAAGTGACAATGGCAATGTTGTCACTAACATTGGAGCTAATGGGAATACAACTGACGTCGGAAATGGCAACTTTGAGGCCAATGGCAATGCTGGGATAGGCCATGGCAATACTGGAGGAACTGGTAATGCGGGGAATGCTGGCGCTGGTAATCTGTATGGTATTGAGGCTGCTGGGTTTGCTCAGGGTAATGGCCATCAGCCGTGGCAAGAGGACCGTCAAGAAAACTTGTTCTCAATGAAGGGAGCTGAGGGCGAATTGAACTCTGAAGCCCGTTTAAGGTTCAAGGCACTCGAGGACAAGATGAAGAGTTTCGAGAACTTGAATACATTGGGCGTTGACATGACCAAGCTGGGACTGATCTCAGACTTCAAGGTGCCTCCCAAGTTTAAGGTACCCGACTTTGAGAAGTATAAGGGCACCACTTGCCCCCGTGTCCATCTAAGGTCGTATTACCGAAAGATGTCTGCACATTCTGAAGATGAGAAGTTGCTGATGCACTTCTTCCAGGACAGCCTGTTCGGCCCCTTGTTGGAGTGGTATATTGGTTTGGAACCCACAAGTGTACGTACATGGAAAGACCTTGCTGAAGCATTCTGTTGCACCCTAAAATTTGCTCAACTTTATTCACTTGGTTTATGTCTCAATATCATTAGCATTTGCATATAGAGGCATGTACATAGACTAATCATCTGCATAACATAGCATGGCAAGTCATACAACAGGGGGACCAATCATTATTATCATCTCTAGAGGCCTATCAAGAGGTTATTATCCTGATTCAATCTCATTCAAGTCATCAGAAAATAATTTGTAAGCTATCAAGTCAATGGGTCAAGCAGTTCATCTATCTCCTGGCTGAGGGTATCTGGGGATCATCAAGGAGAGTATGAGCTATGAATTGAATACATGGGGAGTATCTAGACATCTTGGGAGACTTAGAAAGTCATTTGGAGAAGGAGACAAGTCATTGGTGTAGTCACAAGAACTACAGTTGAAGACAGTCAACTAGGGTTTCATCTGGGTCAACCATAGGTCAACCCTAGGTCAATTGACTGATTTAAAGGGCATTCAAGTCTATTGGAGAGATGTGGGGTTCATCATTTGACATATAAAGAAGGATATGGAGATATGCCAAGAAGAAATCAAGAGAAATCAAGGAGAAGAGGAGTTTCTAAATTAGGGTTTCTATGTAAAATCCCCTAGTTTAGGTCAAATTTCCAAGCAAGACAAGTCAAAATTCAAGGTTAAAATGGATCCTTGGCCAACATGGAACTTGTAGAGGATCTCAAGACCTTTAATTTGAGTGGTGGAAGACATCAAGGAGATTTCTAGAACTCAAGTTATGGTCCTTGCAAGTTACAGGTCATCTGAGGTATCTGAAATTTTGTCTGCAGAAGTGACTTGACTTCCAAGCAATTTTTACCCCTCAAGGAGATTTCAAATGAATTTCTGGTAAACATAAGAATTGTTCCTCATTTTCTTAGCTTTCTATAATGGTATGGTATGCCTTCATATGATGTGTGGAACTCAACTTATGGTCTTGGCAAGCAAAGGGTATTTTGGTCATTTGTCAGTTATAGGTCATTTTTAAGTAAAGGCCATATCTCCTATTTCCAAGCCTCAAATGGAAAAACTCAAAACATGAAAGTTGTTCAAAATGTGATTTTAAGTCAAGAAAGAAGGTCGTGAATGATTGGAAAAGCTCATAGCATGGAATTGCATGATTGGTCAAAAGATGAACTAAAAAGGGCTTATAAGTTGAAAAAGTTGAATTTGGAAATTGGTTTGGAGGATCTAGAAACCCAAAATAGGTCATCCAATATATCATTTTGATTGGAAACCTCATTTTAAAGACATTGGTTCATCCACATTTTTAAGTTTAAGCTTAAAAATGGGACTTCCTTTGTAAATTTGCTTCTTGCCTCATAAGGTCACATGGCAAAACCCCAAATAAACAAGGAATCAATGGGCAAGCTTGCAAGGGTTTTTCAGTTCAATCAAAATACCATCTAAGGAGAATTTCAAAGGAGAAGTGAGGAGTGTGCAAGCTTGAACAAGGAATGGCATATGCTTAGCATGGAATCAAAAATCTCATGAAGTGAGATATCCAATTTCTCATTGGATTGTTCCAGTCCCTTCTAGATCATTCTTACACCATCTATAAGTAATTTGGGATGTGCTCAGATGCAGAGGTTAGAGAGAATTGCTGCAGAAAGAGAGATTGAAATCAAATTTCTTCCATAGCAAGTCATTTTCCAATTCTTCATTTCTTCCCCATTCTGTTCAATTTCTTGATCTGATTCAATTCTATCATCATCATTGAGTGTGTAACAATCAAAATCCGAGGAAATTCAGGTCCAAATCGTGTTCTGTATATTGAGTTTGGCAGCTTGCAGCTTCAGATCCATTTCCAAGATTCAAGCACAATCAACCCTAACTAGTGCAAACAGAAGCAAGCTCTTGTGTCACTGAATGTTTCTGCACGAGTACAAGCATTGATTTGAAGGATTCCCCTATCTGGTTCACTCATTTTACCAGGTTTTCATCTTGACCTCTACACTCTAATTTATGCATAGTTCATCAAGATTAATAGGTTAGAATGATAGGGAATAAGTAGTAGATCGTTTCTGGAAAGTATGGATCGATTTGGTGATGTTTTTTAGGTTGGCATAATTTCTGTTAGAAGCAAGAACTCTTCGAATTAGGAGTGTTAGGCTTAGTTCTGTAGGGGGAAATGATCTAGGTGAAGAGAGGAACACGCTTGTGTCATCAATTTTGAAGATCATGAGAATCAGTTCTTGATCTTTTCTTGGAGGTAGCTATCGGGTTTAGGGTTAGAGGAGATTTCAGTTAGTTTTGACACTATGGTTGGATTCCTGGTAAGATTTGGAGTGGATTTGGTTTTTATATGTTGGCATTCCATGGAGAATCGAGGGAGTTAGGGTATGGATCAGTTGGTGTGTTCATCCATGGAGTTCCTTCCAAGCCCTGAACCAAGGAGGAAGACGATCTTGTCACCCTCATATCACCTTTTGACCGGTTGACTGACCTTTGATCCAACGAACGAGATTTAAACTTCGTTTATGAGGGAAAAGCTGAGCTAAGACCAAACGCTGCGTTTCATTAATTGGGGGGTTGGGCTCAGAGCGCTATCCACACCCCCCATTTTAATAAGCCCAATGCTTTGAACGTGCCTTCCCTGCTATTCAAACCCCCTCCATTTTATTTTCTTTTATTTTCTTTAATTTTCTTATGCATCTTCTAAAATTCATAATAAATAGCAAAATAATCATTTTTTATTCATTCTTTTTGCATTATTTTCTTTGGGATGCCTAGAAAATTATAAAAAATAAAAATTGCATTTTATTTTTTATTTGATATTTTTCCCATATTTTCTAAATAAATAGCATTTTAAATAGTTTCATTTCATACATGATTTTGTTAATTTTTGTTCTATCAGATGCTTTCATATTTTTCATCCATTCTTTTTAGGTTGTTTAGTTTAGATATTGAACTTGTAGATTCATTTTAGTTCCCATTTTTAGAAATTAATTTTAGGTGCTTAATGTTAGCTTGAACAACATGAATAAAACTAGGGTTTTAGGTGATGACTTAGGAGATTTGATTCTTTTCCCTTAGGACTTAGGGTTTGACTATTTTAGTTATGGGACTATAGGGGCTATGGGTAGTTATTAGATCCCTTAGAAAAAGTCAGGATTCCCCTACTGCTATTAATACTCTGTATATATCTGATTGACTGGTGTGGTGTGCCCTCTGGGGATTCTTGTTTGCTTGTATGGGTATTGGGATTGTCTGGGGACTTGGGAGAGCTGAAGACTTGAGGAGATGAAGACCATTGGAGATCCAGAGATTGAAGATCAACTGACAGAGTTGGAAAGGAGGTTCTTGCTAGCAGATGCTGAGGAGACTAGGGTTTAGGAGCTAGGCAGAGCTCTAGATTAGAAAGCTTGTTTCTCAAACATAGATGGCTTTGTTTGCCTCTATCCTTTCTCTATGATTCAAAGTCTCTTTCAAATATCCACCTCCTTCCTTTGGAAGGATCAGTGAATATATTTGAAAGATGGAACTTTTGAGGGGAAACTTTCTGTTTAATGTTAACAGTTGATGAACCACCCTTGGTAGGTAATTAACTGTCTAACATTCATTCACTTCATCTGGTTGACTGATGTTCATCCTGGAGCCTGAGACGTGAAGAAAAGCCATGGCAGATAGAAGACTGATGATCAAAGTCCTTGCCTGAAGGCCATGAAGATGGAGATTGATGCTTGTTGAAGCCTGTAGCTGATTGGAGAAGTCAGATGTTGAGTCAGAGCTGCTGATGCTGTTGTATTTCTTTGCTGATGTATTGTTTGGATTTCCTGGTTGTATTGTTTGCTGTTTACCCTGTTAGGTTGAAAGTGAAGCCTGTTCACTTTCGCCTATTGTTTTCTAGGTTCGAGGTTGAGTGGGACTCCCTTGCCTCGCTTGTACTGTTGCATCCATGCATTTTACCGCTTTACTGTATATATATCTGATATTGTTTTTGTTTCTGCCTATCCCGTAGGATCTCTGTTTCTCTCTGTGCAAGAGAGGAACATGATAGACACTAGGTCTTAACCCATGCATGATAACATTAGGTTAGTTTGGTTCCCTTCGCAACCGTAGGTTAGAGTTCTGTCTCTTCTCTCTCAAAACAAACAGAAAAACACATAAAGATTTCAAACACAATAAAAGACACTTCTTCCGTAAAAGAATGTGAACTCATCAAGACGTCATTTTTGTCCGCCGGGACTACTAATCAAGAAACCCTTTTTCAGAAGGAATAAAATCAATCAAGGACAGACTTATGTTGTACGTGGCCCGAACTACGTTTGCTCTGATCTTCCATGCTGTGTGGAAGTACGTAGGCATAGGATGCGATATCCTAGCGAGCAACCTTCCCCTCCTTTCCCGTAGGTAGGCGAACTACGTTGACTCTGATTTCTCGTTCCAGACGGGAATACGTAGGCATAAAGTGCGATACTTTGCCGAGTCATTTTCTTTTCTTTCTAACCCAGACCTTTAGAGTAGATAGAATAACAATCCATACCCGAAAACAAGCGTGGATCCCGTCGAGTACGACGGACGTGAGGGGTGCTAATACCTTCCCCTTGCGTAACCGACTCCCGAACCCAGGTTTTGGTTGCGACGACCATACCTTTCCCGTGTTGTGCGAGGTTTACTCTGAGCATTTCCTTTCCCTCCCGTGGGATAAATAACGCACGGTGGCGACTCTTCTGTTCAGCTGGCGCCGATTTTCGCAGTAGCGACAGCTGGCGACTCTGCTGGGGATCCAACGTCCCCTGGCTGCTAAGAACTGCGATGGTTCTTATGCATTTGGGATCCAACGTCCCTTTGAGCGAGTCAATCCTAGCGCTTGTTTTCCCGTCGAGGATTTTGTATGGAGTTATTGTATATTTCTAACCTTGTATTTTCGGCTTTGTATATTGATTATTATTGCCGTATTTGGGGTGTAACGGGTGTTCTGATATTGAGAGATAAGCCGGACCTGGGCTTGAGTGCACCTAGAATTAGCGTAGAAAGTAGTGGGCGCGTGCCGGCTTTGCTTGCATTAGTGTCTCATGAAATCTACACTCGGACGAGGTTCTTCTGGTTGGCTTCTTTTTCTACCCTTTGGGTCGAAGGGGTTGTTGGTCAGCTGAATTGTCGACTCCGGGAACCGATCATTTGGAAGTTGGCTAAGTGAGGCCTCTTCAGGATTTGATGATGCCACTCCTTCTGGGAATCGTATCATCAACCCTGAAAGTCTGTGACGCCGACGACCGCATAGGATGCCATACCTTTGTCAGTTACTAGGACATCCACCTGTGAGAGGGTTTGGGGTTATGCAGGTAACTAGACCTTCAGATACCGGTTATTTCTTGATCAGAGATCCTGGGTATTTATGGAGAGTTAGGAGGTCTGTCAGAGACCAGTTGAGAGTCTTGAGGTCTGTCAGAGACCAGTTGGAGTTATGGTTTGAGGTCTGTCAGAGACCATTGTTGAAGCTTCGTTTTAAGTCTATCTGAGACCAGGGTTTGAGGACTTCTGGATGGTCTATCTGAGACCTTTCTTGATTGGGTTCAGGCTATGCAGCTACAGCTTTGGTCCCTGTTGCATGTTACTTGCATTGCATTGTCTGCATATCCATTACCACTTGCATTTCACTAACGTGTGTCTGTGCTGCAGGTGCATTTGCATATTCCCCGGTTCTAGTGCCCAGACTTCTGAGTATTGACTATGGCTGGTTTGAGGAAAACAGTTGCGTACAAGCTGCCTTCACCTGATATTGCTTCTTTGCTTGGTCTGATATCTCTCGCTGATGAGGAGGTTAGAAGAAGCTTTAGAATGAGTCATGGGAGATTACTGAGATTAGTCTGTAAGCCCACTGCTGATGAGATGAACGGGCTATACACCTTGATGCAGTTCTATGACCCCGCATTGAGATGCTTTACTTTTGCTGACTTCATTCTAGGACCTACCATTGAGGAGTATGTGGAGTTTACTGAGCTTCCCGTGCAGAACAAGGTTCCCTTTATCCACTCTGCTGCTGAGCCCAAGCTGGAGGACTTAGCCAAAGCCTTGCATATGAACACTGCAGAACTGTTATTGACTTCTTGGCTTGGGGTTTCAGGTTTCTCTCTTGATTTCTTGGTTGGCAAAGCTCAGGAGTATGCCAAGAACGGATGCTGGGTGGTTTTCAATGCTATTTTGGCTTTATGCATTTATGGGATTGTGCTGTTCCCTAACTTGCCCAACTTCGTAGACCTGGACGCTTTCCATCTATTCGCTGCCGGCAATCCAGTGCCAACGTTGATCGGAGACTTCTACCACTCATTGCACTACAAGAACGAAAACCGAAGGGGAAAAGTTGTTTATTGCTGTGCTCCTTTATTGAATATGTGGTTTAAAAGTCATCTTCCAATGAAGGGGTCCTTTGTGGAAAGTGCAACCACTGCTAGCTGGTCTGAACGCCTGATGAGGCTATCTTCCGAAGACATTAGATGGTTTGACAGAGACCTACTGGGATCTGAACTTATCTTCAGTTTTTCGGGGTACCCTAACGTCCCGTTGATTGGAAGGAAAGGGTGTATCAACTACAACCCATCTCTGTTCGTCCGTCAGTTCGGATATGCGCTGAAGAACCCGCCAAAGGAGGAGGAGGTACAGGAATCTCTGTACTTCACCGGAGACGTGAAGGGGGAGTTACTAGCCAAGCTGCAACATGCCTGGACGCGTATTATCCGAAGGGGGAAGCCGTTGTTAGGAAAGAATGACTGTCAGGCCTATGCACCATACAGAGTTTGGGTCCAGGAGAGAGCAAGTCAGTTGCGGATGCCATTCCCAGATGTACCAATCCTTGTTCCTATTCTGGTAGCAGAGCCAACCACTGTTTCTCGGGAAGCCTACGAGCAAGTTGTGAAAGAAAAAGAAGCCTTGATGAAGATCAATGAAGGGTTAGAGCAAGAGCTAGCTCAAGTACGCAGTGAGAAAAACAAGGCCGTATATGCTTTCCAACAACAGATCGAGCTGTTAAGCAGGTTAGGGGCTGAGTTGACCGAGGAAAAGAAAAAGCGCGAACGTCTGGGGCAAGAGTTCAGAAGCTCCCATGACATGCTGGAAGCTAAAAAGAAGGCGCTCGACGCAGCACACCGAGAAATCTCCTCTTGCAATAAGACTTGGAATGCTACTCTCACCAACAATAAGATGAGAGAAGATAAGCTGAAGCAGCAAATCTCCGACCTCGAAGAGAAGTTGAAATCTAGCATCAAGAAGTGTGAGGAAGAAGTAATGACCCGGTATAGTGTCCAGCATGCACTGAACAAGGCAATCAAATCCAGAGATGAAGCGGTGTCTCAGAAGCGAAAGCTAGAAGATTGCTTCGGGGAAGCCACATGGGAAGAAACTGCTGAAGACGTACGCCGTGTCCTTAAGAGGAGAAACCAGCTTGTTGAAGGGCTGCTTGATCGACCAAGCCATCCGGAGACCAAGAAGTTGATAGAAGAGTACCAGACTTTTGGGAGGATTTGATCATTTCATATAGTAACTTGTATGCTTTATTTGCATAGTGCTGACCATCACCAGGATTGTTGGTTGAGGTCATGCCTTCTTATTGTACTCTCAGTAATATTGTACTCCGGGCTTATTAATTTTCCCTGCAATATATGAGGCTTTCTATGATTCAGCTCCGATATTCCTATTGTCAACACTGTCACTGCACTGGCACCTTCACACTAGAACTGGGGAAATGAATCACCCTAATGCACAGACACATTGCATTGCATTCATACGCATATTGCATTACAGGTAATTTTTGAATAAGTGTCTTATGTCCTGCTCTGTACCAGGTACTTTCCAGGATTGCAGATCAACATCCGCACCGCTATTCTACCCGCACCAACTGTCGAAGGATCATGGATCAAATGCAGAACGAGATGCAAGATGTGCGCGAGAAGCTCGCTCTCTTCATGCAGACCATGGAAGCTATTGCAAAAGGGCAGGAGAATTTGCAGGCCATGGTCCAGCCTCTGTTGGCCCGAAACGCTGGTCATGGTAATGAAGATCATCAGTCTGTACGGGTCGATACTGTTCATGGAGACGGCACTCCCACGCCAGTGGCTCCGCCTGTAATCAATACACCTGCTGCTAATGTTAACAACGCTACCGCTGCTGTAAATGGTAACGTCGGAGTTGGAAATGAGACTGCTGTCCATAACGTCGGGCTGGGCGATGTCAATTTGGGAGATAATATGGGAGGCAACGGCTTTGTCAATACTGGATTCGGGTTCAACGATCAGGGATTCGATAACACTGGCAAGTACGGCTTTAATGCTCAAGGCTTTGGGCAAGATGGTTATGGTGCGACCAATCAGGGTTACGCGGTTTTGGAAATGGAAACGGTACTGGATTTATGGCTTTTGGTCCTGCTGGAGGTGTTCAAGGGTACGGCAACAGAGGCCGAGGTCCGGGAATGAATCAGATCAGAGCAGGACGTAATAATGGATATGATGGGTATGGGGCTGGAAACGGTATGTGGCAAGAAGATCAGCAGGAAGACGCCTTCTCCGGAGGAGGTTTTGAAGGGCCGATGGATGATTCCCAGAAGATCAGAATGCTGGAAGAGCAGATGAGGGGAGTCTTAAACCAAAGTGCTGTGGGATTGGACATGGCAACAATGGGCTTGGTACCTGGTTTAAGGGTGCCAATTAAATTCAAAGCTCCTGCGTTTGACAAGTATAAAGGAGATACGTGTCCAAAAGTGCATGTACGAGCTTATTACAGAAAGATGTCTGCATACTCAACTGATGAAAGAATGCTGATGCATTTCTTTCAGGATAGTCTGTCAGGCCCTTCCCTAGAGTGGTACATGGGGTTGGAGCCAACTGATATCAAGACATGGAAGCAATTAGCAGAGGCATTTGTATCCCATTACAAGTATAACAGCGACTTGGCACCCAATCGGGTCCAGTTGGTCGGGCTGTCGCAAAAGAAGGGGGAGAGCTTTAAAGAGTACGCGCAAAGGTGGCGCGATATGGCTGCCAGGGTCCGTCCTCCGGTAGAAGATAAGGAAATGAATGACATGTTTGTCGGCACATTCACAGGTCTGTTTCACGATATGCTGTTTCACACGTCTCTGGCCAGTTTTTCAGACCTAATTCTGATGGGGGAAAAGATTGAACGTAACATCAAGCAAGGAAAGTTCCAAGTCGAGGAATCAACTGCATCCAGCAGTAATAGGAAAGCTTATGGTGGGCGCCGTCAGGGCGAGGCAAGCGCAGTATTTGGAGGCCGAGGCCGAGGCCGAGGCAGGGGACGAAACCAATATCGTCAGCCGCAGCAGGTGGCGAGTGTTACTATCCCGTATCAACAGCAACCACTCCAGCAACAACAACCGGTTCAGCAACAGCCTATGCAACAGCAGCAGCAGCCTCAGCAGGGGGCACAGCAGGCTCCGCGAAGATTCCAGGGTAGTAAACCGAGAAGAGTGTTTGAGAAGCCTCCCTCAACCTATGCAGACTTGTTGCAAACATTGTTGGGATTAAACCTGGTAGAGAAAAGGACCCTGGCACCGATAACGGGAGCTCCACCGTTTGGTTACGATGCAAGCCGGCACTGTGAGTTTCATTCTGGGGCCCCGGGCCACGATATAGAAGGTTGTCACGCTTTTAAGCATGTTGTGCAGGATCTTTTGGATAATAAGACTATCAATTTCGGAACGGCAGGTCCGAATATAGTGCAGAAGCCCATGCCTAATCATGGGGCTAACGCCATTCTAACTGAGGAAGGGTTGAATCTGATTATGAATGTTGTAGATTTAAAGACGCCGCTGAGCGAGATAAAGAGCCGATTGTTGCAAGGGGGTGTTTACCCGGGATGTGACGAATATTGCTTAGACTGTTGGACCCTACCTGGAGGGTGTGATGATTTGAAGAAGGGCATTCAGGCTTTAATTGATGAAGGTATATTGCAGTTTGATCAAGCAGCCACTGAAGAACCCGCGGGGGCAGTAGCAGATAATCAGAATGATGTGGCCACTGTGAAGATTCCTCGGAAGACGATCACTATTGCAGCACCAGCTCAGCGCCCACCGATCACCATAACTAAAGCCGGGCCGATCCCGTACGAAAGCACGAAAGCAGTCCCATGGTCATATGGGTTGGAAGTATATTGTGACGGAATAAAAATTGATGTTAATAAACAGCCAGCCGAGACGGTGGATAATGTTGTCGGCTCAGGAGGCATGACAAGGAGTGGCCGGATCTTTATATCTCCTGAAGTGGAGGCTGAAAGACTAGCGAAAGGAAAAGGGAAAGTGGTTGAAAATGTTCCGGTGCAGGCAAGTGAAAAAGAAGCAGCATCGAAAGATGTAGAAGAGTTCATGCGCTTGATTCGAAAAAGTGATTATAAGATTGTGGAGCATCTGCAGCAGACACCGTCCAAGATATCTATCCTGTCATTGCTGTTGTGTTCGGAAGCTCACAGAAATGCGTTGCTGAAAGTCCTGGATACTTCTTTTGTACCCCAAGACGTCTCCGTAAATCAGCTAGAAGGAGTGTTGGCACATGTGAACGCAGGCCACAGTCTGGGATTTACTGATTTCGACTTGACTCCGAAAGGGAGAGATCATAATATGGCGCTGCACGTATCTGTTGAGTGTAAAGGATCAGTAATGTCGCACGTATTGGTTGACACCGGATCATCTTTGAATGTGCTGCCCAAGAAGGCGATGATGAAGTTGGATGTTAGAGGAATCTTGTGCACACCTAGCGACTTGGTAGTCAGAGCATTTGACGGCACGCGGAGAACAGTCTTTGGATCGATCACCTTGCCTCTGCAAGTGGGGCCGGAAGTGTTTGCAACGGAGTTTTATATCATGGATATACAGCCTGCGTACAGCTGCTTGCTTGGAAGACCCTGGATTCATGGAGCAGGGGCAGTCACGTCCACCCTGCATCAGAAGTTAAAATATATGGTCGGAGACAGCGTAGTCACCGTGTGCGGAGAAGAGGACATCCTGGTCAGCCATCTATCTTCATTTAAATATGTGGAAGTCGACGGAGAGATACACGAGACACCATGCCAGGCATTCGAAGGTTTGCGCATCAAGGACAAAGGTCCCGGGCCGAGCAAAGTGCCAAAGATAGCTGTCTCATCGTATAAGGAAGCTCAAGCTCTAGTGGAAGCAGGAGAAGCCAAGGGCTGGGGCAAAGTGCTGGACATTCCTGTGAAGATGGACCGGTTCGGGCTGGGGTACCAACCGTCGTCATCAACACCTGCCGTGGGGGCCCCCCGTTTCAGAAAGCCAATCACCATCTCTGCCAGTGGGGTGTGTCATGAAACTGTCAATGCTGCTTCAGAGTCTGATGAAGGGGACAGCGACTGTGATATGGATGCCTGGATTCAGCCAAGCGCGCCAGGACGAGGACTGTGCAACTGGTCTATTCAGGAGCTTGTTCCTGTGACTTTTAAACAGTAATGCTTTGCTTTATTAATTGTTGAACAATCTGATGTCTTGCCCGGGGCATCATGATTTGCTTAGGGCTGTGTTGTTATAAACATTGCGTGTTAATCGTTAAATAAATGGCGTTGTTTCATGTGCAAATACTGTAATCCCTGTCTTTCTTGTTTTATATTTTTCAATAAAATGGCAACGTGGTTATTCGCTTTATACGCATTTTGAAGCACTTAACCATTCCTTTTGCAGGATAACATTTTCAGATGACATCCTTGAACCACCTATGACTCGTCCCGACTTTGAGCACCCGGTGTTTCAGGCCGAAGAAGAGGTTGTCGAAGATAGCGACGTTCCTGAAGAACTGTCTTGGTTAGTAAAGCAAGAGGAAAGAGCCATTCTGCCTCACGACGAGGTCATCGAAATTATCAACTTAGGGTTGGAAGGGGTTGAGAAAAACATTCGTATCGGAGCCGCGCTGCAGGATGATATCAAGCGGAGACTGGTTGAAATGCTCCAAGAGTATAGTGATGTATTCGCTTGGTCGTATGAAGATATGCCAGGGCTCGATACAGATATGGTCGTGCATCGCCTGCCACTGAAAGAAGATTGCCCGCCGGTCAAACAAAAGCTTCGCAGAACTCGACCAGACATGGCAATGAAGATCAAAGAGGAGGTTCAGAAACAGTGGGACGCTGGTTTCCTGGCTGTGACGAAGTATCCTTCATGGGTTGCCAACATCGTACCAGTGCCCAAGAAGGATGGCAAGGTTCGAATGTGTGTAGATTATAGAGATTTGAATAAAGCAAGCCCAAAAGACGATTTTCCACTTCCTCACATTGACGTGTTAGTTGATAATACTGCTCAGTACTCCGTATTCTCCTTCATGGATGGCTTTTCAGGCTATAACCAGATTAAAATGGCGCCAGAGGATATGGAGAAGACTACTTTCATAACGCCTTGGGGAACATTTTGTTACAAAGTGATGCCCTTCGGTTTGAAAAATGCTGGGGCAACATATCAGCGTGCGATGACGACTCTTTTCCATGACATGATGCATAAAGAGATCGAAGTTTATGTTGACGATATGATTGCCAAATCCCAGACGGAGGAAGAGCATCTGGTGAATTTGCTGAAGTTGTTTAAAAGGCTTAGGAAGTTCAGGCTGAGGCTGAATCCTAATAAATGCACCTTCGGGGTGAGATCGGGTAAGCTGCTGGGGTTTATCGTAAGCGAAAGAGGAATAGAGGTTGATCCTGCTAAAATAAAAGCAATTCAAGAAATGCCGACGCCTAAAACAGAGAAAGAGGTGCGCGGGTTTTTAGGGAGGTTGAACTACATTGCCCGGTTCATATCTCACCTAACGGCCACGTGTGAACCGTTATTCAAGCTGTTGAAGAAAGATCAAGCTGTGACGTGGAACGAAAATTGTCAAAAGGCGTTCGATAAAATAAAGCAGTATTTGCAGGAGCCTCCTATTCTAATACCCCCAGTGGCAGGTAGACCCTTGATAATGTATTTGACGGTTCTTGAGGGAAGCATGGGTTGTGTTCTCGGTCAACACGACGAGACGGGGAGGAAAGAGCATGCGATCTATTACCTGAGTAAGAAATTTACAGATTGTGAATCTCGATACTCAATGCTTGAGAAAACTTGTTGCGCGCTAGCCTGGGCCGCCAAGCATTTGCGGCAGTACATGCTGAATCATACAACCATGCTCATCTCGAAGATGGATCCTATCAAATATGTGTTTGAAAAGCAGGCGTTGTCAGGTAGAATTGCCCGTTGGCAGATGGTCTTGACTGAATATGATATTCAGTACGTCTCGCAAAAGGCTATAAAGGGGAGTGTGCTGTCTGAGTATCTGGCGGAGCAGCCTATTGAAGAGTACCAATCGATGAGGTTTGATTTTCCTGACGAGGATATCATGTACCTAAAGATGAAAGATTGTGAAGAGCCGTTGCCAGACGAGGGACCAAAGTTGGGGTCCAAATGGAAGATGATATTTGACGGAGCCGTGAATGCATACGGTAGCGGAATAGGGGCAATCATCACCACGCCACACGGGTCGCACATCCCATTTACTGCCCGATTGACCTTTGCCGTTACCAACAATGAGGCCGAATACGAAGCTTGTATAATGGGGCTTGAAGAAGCCATTGATTTGCGAATCAAACGTCTAGACGTATACGGAGACTCAGCTCTGGTGGTGAATCAGATAAAAGGGGAATGGGAGACACGGCAGCCCAATTTGATACATTACATGAATTATGCAAGGAGATTGTTGCCTTTCTTTGACAAAGTTGAATTGCATCACGTACCGCGGGCAGAAAATCAAATGGCTGACGCCCTTGCCACTTTGTCTTCCATGTACAAGGTCAACTTCTGGAACGAAGCTCCCCGAATCATTATCTCTCGGCTAGACAGGCCAGCTTATGTATTTGCTATTGATGAAGCATCTGATGGCAAACCATGGTATTTCGATATCCTTAATTTCCTGAAGAATAAAGAGTATCCGGCTGGGGCGTCCAGTCAAGATCAGAAGACTCTCAGGAGATTAGCGGGTAATTTCTATTTGAACCCGGACGGCGTCTTATACAGAAGGAACCACGATTTGGTGTTGTTGCGTTGTGTAGACGAGAAAGAGGCAAAGCTTCTCATGGAGGAAATACACGAAGGTACCTTTGGTACGCATGCTGGTGGACATGCTATGACGAGAAAACTGCTGCGGGCAGGTTATTTTTGGCTGACCATGGAAACTGATTGTTTCAAGTTTGCGAGAAAGTGTCACAAGTGCCAAATCTATGCTGATAAGATCCATGTGCCTCCAAGTCCTCTGAATGTGATGTCATCTCCATGGCCATTCTCGATGTGGGGAATCGATATGATTGGAAAGATCGAGCCGACAGCTTCTAACGGGCATCGGTTCATCCTAGTAGCAATCGATTATTTCACCAAGTGGGTGGAAGCGGCGTCTTACGCAAATGTAACTAAGCAAGTGGTGGCCAGATTCATTAAAAGAGATATCATTTGCCGATATGGGATTCCCGAGCGGATAGTCACGGACAACGGTTCAAACTTGAACAACAAAATGATGAAGGAGCTCTGTCAGAATTTCAAGATTGAACATCACAACTCCTCCCCTTACCGACCCAAGATGAATGGCGCTGTCGAGGCGGCCAATAAGAATATCAAGAAAATCGTTCAGAAAATGGTGGTGACCTATAAGGATTGGCATGAAATGCTACCTTTTGCTTTGCACGGTTATCGTACGACGGTACGCACATCAACCGGGGCAACCCCGTTCTCGTTAGTATACGGAATGGAAGCGGTGCTACCATTAGAGGTTGAGATCCCTTCTCTGAGGGTATTGCGAGACGTTCAGCTGGACGAGGCAGAATGGGTGAAAGACAGGTTGAATCAATTGAGTTTGATGGATGAGAAGAGGCTAGCTGCTCTAGCATACGGTCGTTTGTACCAGAGCCGAATGAAGAAAGCGTACGACAAGAAGATACATCCACGAAGCTTTCAGACGGGCGACCTTGTGCTGAAAAGGATTCTCCCGCCGCAAGCAGATCACAGGGGCAAGTGGACCCCCAACTACGAAGGGCCATACGTTATCAGTAAAGTCTTTTCAGGAGGAGCGTTGTTGTTGTCCACCATGGACGGAGAAGACTTCACGTCACCTGTGAATTCGGACGCAGTTAAAAAATACTTTGCTTAAAATAGACCCGCTGGACAGAAAAAGAGAGTCCAGGCAAAAATGGGGCATCCTGGCGAACCAAAAACAGAATGAAAGGTTCGGGCAAAAGTTAGGGATAAAATTGAAAAAAATGTACACCCGCGAAGTTGAAAACCTACACTGGGCGGCTTCGGCAAAAAAGGGTATCCCGGTGAACTGAAAACCCGTAAGGGGCGGTTCACGCAAAAGTTAGGGATTTGAAAAGCAAATGACTGCGGTCTGAATTTGATAATTGCAATAAGCATCAATGCGGGAGAATACATTTGAGGAGCCAGTTATCGGATACAATCTTTTCAGAAGTGGGGATACCGGGAAAGTATTAGAGTCAGATGAGTCATAGGAGGATCAGTTCGTGGTGTTCATCTGCATCCCGTTGCCGACATTTAAGTTGTCAATATTTATGCCTCTTGTGCATACTTGTATACTTGTATATTTGCTTTGTGTAGCTTCCTCATTTCAGGAGTTACATCCCGTGTACAAAACTCCGCCCATTCAGGGGCCCGATCAATAAAACACGTTATTCAGTATTTGACACTGTTCTTTACTGTTTTGTGCATGATTAACGCCTAAGTTTGATGAAACTAGCATGAGTATAACGTCGCTGGCCCTTGCCAACAGTTGCTAAAGCTTTGAATTAACTAAAAATAACGTCACTAACCTGAGTTGATTTGGTTGCATAGGCTTGTCTTGTCTTGTTTGTGTTGTTGCAGGTTTCATAACCGTACGAGGAAGATGATCGAAAGATTGCAATAACGAAAGACTCAGCCTTCACGCAGGTTATGCAGGTTCTTCCTGGAGAAGGATCGAACTCTCTAGCTAGTCGTAGCTTGTGCAAAAAAAAAAAGAAGAGAAAGGATCGACGATTACAAGATCGTAAGGCTGTATTCAAACAGGTTCATCTTTCCCCGCAGGGTCATTCACTCTCCCCCAGCGGAGTCAGTGGATTCCCCCGAGAGAGTAGTCCCACCAGCAGAGTTCTCTCCTTGCAGCAATTGTTCTTTCCTCCCAGTGGAACCCGGAGATCAAGACTCTCCCCAGCAGAGTTGGTGGTGGGTCCTGTCATTTATTTTGTCAGAGACACTGTGTAATATCAGTTCACTCTCCAGCAGAGAAGTCCAATCATACTTGGCATACCTGCTATTCCTCAGCAAAGTCATTTTCCCCAGCAGGGGTTTACCTCAAAGGGGTATTTGGTTCAAGCTCCCAACTTCCCAGCATGGTTGACTTCACCCTGCCGGCATTTATTTTGCTGGAATAATTCTGTAGCATCTGGCTATTCCCGGCGGAGTCGGCATTATCCTCAGCATTTATTTTGCTGAAGCAGTTTCTGTATTATAGCAGTTCAGGTGGAGAGAACTCTTGCTCAAATGAACTACCAAACGCTCAAGATCTCGGCATGAGATATTCAATGATAATGTCAGTTTCGGCAGTATTCCCTACAGAGTTACCAGGATAAGTCTCTCCTTATTCCCAAGCAGAGTTATTTGTCATCAAAAGGGCTTCATGAATCGGAATTTCAGAAGTTGCCCCCGGTTACCAGAGCAGGCATCCGGTAGTTTGGTTCCCAGATATCCCCAATAGAGTCCGCCCCAAAGTCACTGTCACGTTGGTGCTAAGAAGTTTATGGGTGGGAATCAATGGAGAAGCTAAGCCCTGACGTGGACAACTTATTCCTATTTTGACGGGATTTCTTCAGAAGTGGGCGTCCTAACGTGGACAAATTTATTTCCCCGGATTGATGAGATGTGTTAGTCCTAACGTGGACAGATTCGGGTTCTCGGAGTTGGTGAAATGGGAAGTCATGACGTTGACAAAAGTGAGTGCTCTTTGTGTTGGTGTCCTGACGCGGACCAGTTACTTTCAGCAGTTATCTTTTTTCGTGTTGGCAAAGCAGGGGTCCTGACGTGGACAGATCAGACAAAGGTGTGAGTCCTGACGTGGACAAGTCTTATTTCCTCAGCAGGTCGAAGGTGCCTGAGTCCTGACGTGGACAAATCAAGACGAAAGATGGGTCCTGACGTGGACGAGTCAGTTCCTTACGTGGAAAGACGAATTTATTCCTTACGTGAAAAGAAGTTGGTATTCCTTACGCGGAAAGATTGAGTCCTTACGCGGACGTATCGAAATGGATTCCCTACGGGGAAACAAGTGCATCCCTAACGTGGAAGAGTTTAGTCCTTACGCGAACAGATCAAAGAAGTTATTCCTAACGTGGAAGAAGAAGATAGATTCCTTACGTGGAAAATCTAGTCCTGGCGTGGACCGATTCAGAAGAAGAAGTATTCCTCACGTGGAAAGAAAGCGTGTTCCTTACGTGGAAGAGAAAGAGAAGTTTAAGTTCCTTACGTGGAAAGATTGAGATTCCTTACGTGGAAAGAGAAAATGATTCCTGACGTGGAAAAGAGACGGAGATTCCTAACGCGGAAAAGATTGAGTCAATACGTGGACAGATACAGAAGAGATGATTCCTAACGTGGATAGGTGTTACTCCTAACGTGGAAGAGTTTTATTCCTAACATGGACGATTCAGTTTATGGAAATGCAGACGAATTATCCCCAGCAGAGTTGCCGAGATTTTTCTGGGTTAACAGCAAGTGGAGTCCTAACGTGGACAGGTTTTAGTTGAGATTTCTTCGTATTGATGACAGACAGAGTCCTAACGTGGACAAGCAAGCAATCTGTTATGACAGAATCCTTTTCAGAACGATGAAGACAATCCCCAGAGTGGTCGTTACGAGATCAGTGAGCAGCTGCAAACAGTCAGATCCAAGCAGTGGATGTCGTTACCCAGACAGTGGTGCAGTTTATTTCTGCGGTTGGCAAATTTCCGGGTTCTTAGTATTCAATCGTCTCGTACCTCGAATGTTTGAAGGCCGTTCGCTCTTCACCCAATTGGGTCCAAGTCGCTTGAATAGGGGCAGCTGTTGCACCCTAAAATTTGCTCAACTTTATTCACTTGGTTTATGTCTCAATATCATTAGCATTTGCATATAGAGGCATGTACATAGACTAATCATCTGCATAGCATAGCATGGCAAGTCATACAACAGGGGGACCAATCATTATTATCATCTCTAGAGGCCTATCAAGAGGTTATTATCCTGATTCAATCTCATTCAAGTCATCAGAAAATAATTTGAAAGCTATCAAGTCAATGGGTCAAGCAGTTCATCTATCTCCTGGCTGAGGGTATCTGGGGATCATCAAGGAGAGTATGAGCTATGAATTGAATACATGGGGAGTATCTAGACATCTTGGGAGACTTAGAAAGTCATTTGGAGAAGGAGACAAGTCATTGGTGTAGTCACAAGAACTACAGTTGAAGACAGTCAACTAGGGTTTCATCTGGGTCAACCCTAGGTCAATTGACTGATTTAAAGGGCATTCAAGTCTATTGGAGAGATGTGGGGTTCATCATTTGACATATAAAGAAGGATATGGAGATATGCCAAGAAGAAATCAAGAGAAATCAAGGAGAAGAGGAGTTTCTAAATTAGGGTTTCTATGTAAAATCCCCTAGTTTAGGTCAAATTTCCAAGCAAGACAAGTCAAAATGCAAGGTTCAAATGGATCCTTGGCCAACATGTAACTTTTAGAGGATCTCAAGACCTTTAATTTGAGTGGTGGAAGACATCAAGGAGATTTCTAGAACTCAAGTTATGGTCCTTGCAAGTTACAGGTCATCTGAGGTATCTGAAATTTTGTCTGCAGAAGTGACTTGACTTCCAAGCAATTTTTACCCCTCAAGGAGATTTCAAATGAATTTCTGGTCAACATAAGAATTGTTCCTCATTGTCTTAGCTTTCTAGAATGGTATGGTATTCCTTCATATGATGTGTGGAACTCAACTTATGGTCTTGGCAAGCAAAGGGTATTTTGGTCATTTGTCAGTTATAGGTCATTTTTAAGTAAAGGCCATATCTCCTATTTCCAAGCCTCAAATGGAAAAACTCAAAACATGAAAGTTGTTCAAAATGTGATTTTAAGTCAAGAAAGAAGGTCATGAATGATTGGAAAAGCTCATAGCATGGAATTGCATGATTGGTCAAAAGATGAACTAAAAAGGGCTTATAAGTTGAAAAAGTTGAATTTGGAAATTGGTTTGGAGGATCTAGAAACCCAAAATAGGTCATCCAATATATCATTTTGATTGGAAACCTCATTTTAAAGACATTGGTTCATCCACATTTTTAAGTTTAAGCTTAAAAATGGGACTTCCTTTGTAAATTTGCTTCTTGCCTCATAAGGTCACATGGCAAAACCCCAAATAAACAAGGAATCAATGGGCAAGCTTGCAAGGGTTTTTCAGTTCAATCAAAATACCATCTAAGGAGAATTTCAAAGGAGAAGTGAGGAGTGTGCAAGCTTGAACAAGGAATGGCATATGCTTAGCATGGAATCAAAAATCTCATGAAGTGAGATATCCAATTTCTCATTGGATTGTTCCAGTCCCTTCTAGATCATTCTTACACCATCTATAAGTAATTTGGGATGTGCTCAGATGCAGAGGTTAGAGAGAATTGCTGCAGAAAGAGAGATTGAAATCAAATTTCTTCCATAGCAAGTCATTTTCCAATTCTTCATTTCTTCCCCATTCTGTTCAATTTCTTGATCTGATTCAATTCTATCATCATCATTGAGTGTGTAACAATCAAAATCCGAGGAAATTCAGGTCCAAATCGTGTTCTGTATATTGAGTTTGGCAGCTTGCAGCTTCAGATCCATTTCCAAGATTCAAGCACAATCAACCCTAACTAGTGCAAACAGAAGCAAGCTCTTGTGTCACTGAATGTTTCTGCACGAGTACAAGCATTGATTTGAAGGATTCCCCTATCTGGTTCACTCATTTTACCAGGTTTTCATCTTGACCTCTACACTCTAATTTATGCATAGTTCATCAAGATTAATAGGTTAGAATGATAGGGAATAAGTAGTAGATCGTTTCTGGAAAGTATGGATCGATTTGGTGATGTTTTTTAGGTTGGCATAATTTCTGTTAGAAGCAAGAACTCTTCGAATTAGGAGTGTTAGGCTTAGTTCTGTAGGGGGAAATGATCTAGGTGAAGAGAGGAACACGCTTGTGTCATCAATTTTGAAGATCATGAGAATCAGTTCTTGATCTTTTCTTGGAGGTAGCTATCGGGTTTAGGGTTAGAGGAGATTTCAGTTAGTTTTGACACTATGGTTGGATTCCTGGTAAGATTTGGAGTGGATTTGGTTTTTATATGTTGGCATTCCATGGAGAATCGAGGGAGTTAGGGTATGGATCAGTTGGTGTGTTCATCCATGGAGTTCCTTCCAAGCCCTGAACCAAGGAGGAAGACGATCTTGTCACCCTCATATCACCTTTTGACCGGTTGACTGACCTTTGATCCAACGAACGAGATTTAAACTTCGTTTATGAGGGAAAAGCTGAGCTAAGACCAAACGCTGCGTTTCATTAATTGGGGGGTTGGGCTCAGAGCGCTATCCACACCCCCCATTTTAATAAGCCCAATGCTTTGAACGTGCCTTCCCTGCTATTCAAACCCCCTCCATTTTATTTTCTTTTATTTTCTTTAATTTTCTTATGCATCTTCTAAAATTCATAATAAATAGCAAAATAATCATTTTTTATTCATTCTTTTTGCATTATTTTCTTTGGGATGCCTAGAAAATTATAAAAAATAAAAATTGCATTTTATTTTTTATTTGATATTTTTCCCATATTTTCTAAATAAATAGCATTTTAAATAGTTTCATTTCATACATGATTTTGTTAATTTTTGTTCTATCAGATGCTTTCATATTTTTCATCCATTCTTTTTAGGTTGTTTAGTTTAGATATTGAACTTGTAGATTCATTTTAGTTCCCATTTTTAGAAATTAATTTTAGGTGCTTAATGTAAGCTTGAACAACATGAATAAAACTAGGGTTTTAGGTGATGACTTAGGAGATTTGATTCTTTTCCCTTAGGACTTAGGGTTTGACTATTTTAGTTATGGGACTATAGGGGCTATGGGTAGTTATTAGATCCCTTAGAAAAAGTCAGGATTCCCCTACTGCTATTAATACTCTGTATATATCTGATTGACTGGTGTGGTGTGCCCTCTGGGGATTCTTGTTTGCTTGTATGGGTATTGGGATTGTCTGGGGACTTGGGAGAGCTGAAGACTTGAGGAGATGAAGACCATTGGAGATCCAGAGATTGAAGATCAACTGACAGAGTTGGAAAGGAGGTTCTTGCTAGCAGATGCTGAGGAGACTAGGGTTTAGGAGCTAGGCAGAGCTCTAGATTAGAAAGCTTGTTTCTCAAACATAGATGGCTTTGTTTGCCTCTATCCTTTCTCTATGATTCAAAGTCTCTTTCAAATATCCACCTCCTTCCTTTGGAAGGATCAGTGAATATATTTGAAAGATGGAACTTTTGAGGGGAAACTTTCTGTTTAATGTTAACAGTTGATGAACCACCCTTGGTAGGTAATTAACTGTCTAACATTCATTCACTTCATCTGGTTGACTGATGTTCATCCTGGAGCCTGAGACGTGAAGAAAAGCCATGGCAGATAGAAGACTGATGATCAAAGCCCTTGCCTGAAGGCCATGAAGATGGAGATTGATGCTTGTTGAAGCCTGTAGCTGATTGGAGAAGTCAGATGTTGAGTCAGAGCTGCTGATGCTGTTGTATTTCTTTGCTGATGTATTGTTTGGATTTCCTGGTTGTATTGTTTGCTGTTTACCCTGTTAGGTTGAAAGTGAAGCCTGTTCACTTTCGCCTATTGTTTTCTAGGTTCGAGGTTGAGTGGGACTCCCTTGCCTCGCTTGTACTGTTGCATCCATGCATTTTACCGCTTTACTGTATATATATCTGATATTGTTTCTGTTTCTGCCTATCCCGTAGGATCTCTGTTTCTCTCTGTGCAAGAGAGGAACATGATAGACACTAGGTCTTAACCCATGCATGATAACATTAGGTTAGTTTGGTTCCCTTTGCAACCGTAGGTTAGAGTTCTGTCTCTTCTCTCTCAAAACAAACAGAAAAACACATAAAGATTTCAAACACAATAAAAGACACTTCTTCCGTAAAAGAATGTGAACTCATCAAGACGTCATTTTTGTCCGCCGGGACTACTAATCAAGAAACCCTTTTTCAGAAGGAATAAAATCAATCAAGGACAGACTTATGTTGTACGTGGCCCGAACTACGTTTGCTCTGATCTTCCATGCTGTGTGGAAGTACGTAGGCATAGGATGCGATATCCTAGCGAGCAACCTTCCCCTCCTTTCCCGTAGGTAGGCGAACTACGTTGACTCTGATTTCTCGTTCCAGACGGGAATACGTAGGCATAAAATGCGATACTTTGCCGAGTCATTTTCTTTTCTTTCTAACCTAGACCTTTAGAGTAGATAGAATAACAATCCATACCCGAAAACAAGCGTGGATCCCGTCGAGTATGACGGACGTGAGGGGTGCTAATACCTTCCCCTTGCGTAACCGACTCCCGAACCCAGGTTTTGGTTGCGACGACCATACCTTTCCCGTGTTGTGCGAGGTTTACTCTGAGCGTTTCCTTTCCCTCCCGTGGGATAAATAACGCACGGTGGCGACTCTTCTGTTCAGTCGGCGCCGATTTTCGCAGTAGCGACACATTCATACGCCATTATCAGTATAACAGCGATCTGGCTCCCAAACGGGTTCAGCTACAAAATTTGTCTTAGAAGAACAACGAAGGATTTAAAGAGTACGCCCAAAGATGGCGTGAACTGGCAGCGAGAGTTCAGCCATCGATGGTTGAACGAGAACTTGTTGAGATGTTCATAGCTACTCTTCCAGGGGTTTATTATGAGAAACTGGTCAGTGGTATGTTGGGAAGCTTCTCCGATCTCATAATCACTGGAGAACATGTTGAAAATGGCATCAAACTCGGAAAGATTCAGGGTGTAGATGTATCCTCAGCTGGAGGGGGAAAGAAACCTTACAGTGGTAAGAGACATGAAGGCGAGACAAGCTCAGTGTCCAATGCTCGGGGAAAAGGAAAAGGCCAGCGCCAACAGGTCGCTAGCATTACTATTCCTACTGTCCAACAACCTCAGTAGTAGCAGCAGCAGAACCAGCAAGGGTACCTGAGGTATCAGAACAAAGCTCCTTTGTCAAGTCGTCATCTTGAGACCCCACGTATGTCGTATGCTCAGCTTTTTCAGACTTTGCTCCAGTTGCAGCTAGTTCAGAAGAGAACTTTGGCTCCCTTGACAGGGACACCTCCACTGGGCTACGATGCGAATGCGAGATGTGAGTTTCGTTCGGGGGCACCTGGCCACTCGATTGACAACTGTAAGGCACTCAAGCACAAAGTGCAAGATATGGTTGATGCCAAGATAATCAACTTTTCTGATAATGTTTTGAATGTTAAAAAGAACCCTATGCCCAACCATGGGGGAGATGGGGTTAGCGTCATCATTGAAGAGGAAGATTCGGATTTATTGACTGATGTCAAAGACCTGAAAACACCACTTGGTTTCGTTAAAGCCAAGTTGATGAAGAAAGGTATTTTCCCGGGCTGTGGAAAGTTGTGTATGGATTGTGCGAATCATTCAGAAGGCTATGATCAGTTGGTAGCAGGGATTCAGAGTTTGATGAACGAAGGAATTCTGCAGTTTAGTCGAAGTGCTAAAAACAGATCAGGGGAAGTAATGTTGAAGCAGAAGGATGAGGTTGCCACTATCACCATCCCTCGTAAAACAATTACCATTTCTGCATCGAGGCCACCTACGATCACCATCACGAAGGCTGGGCATATACCATTCGAAAGCACTAATGTTGTTCCATGGCACTATGGGGCAGATGTCTACTGCAATGGACAGAAATTAGAGTTGGAGCCATCTGGGCAGTCTGTTGACAACCTTGTGGGAACTGGGGGAATAACACGTAGTGGAAGAGTGTTCGCTCCACCTGAGACTGTGGCTGACAAAGCTGACAAGGCTGAGAAAGCCGACAGAGGTAAGAGTAAGGTCGTTGAAGAAACCTCCCGTGAGGTAGGAAAAGACCTGCTTGTGAAAGACGCCGAAGATTTTATGAGACTGATCAAGAAAAGTGATTATAAGATCGTTGATCATCTTCATCAGACGCCGTCTAAGATCTCTATTTTGAATTTATTGTTGTGTTCTGAGGCACACCGCAATGCCCTGCTGAAGGTTCTGAATGCAGCGTATGTACCGCAAGAGATCTCCATCAACCAGCTAGAGGGAGTAGTGACTCATGTGAATGCTGGGAATGGATTAGGGTTTACTGACCTAGAGCTGACGCCGAAGGGAAGGAACCACAATAGCGCCTTGCATATCTCGATAGAATGTCGAGGAACGGTTATGTCCCATGTGTTGGTGGACACGGGATCATCTCTGAACGTTCTCCCTAAGAAAGCTCTGATGAGGTTGGATACGAGAGGGATGATTTGTACACCCAGTGATCTAGTGGTAAAAGCTTTCGATGGCACTAAGCGTCAGGTCTTCGGAGAGGTAACTCTACCTATCCAAGTTGGGCCAGAAACATTTGACGCAGTTTTCTACATCATGGATATCATGCTTGCCTATAGCTGTCTATTGGGCCGGCCTTGGATCCATTCTGCGGGCGTAGTGACTTCCACATTGCACCAGAAGCTGAAGTATGTTGTGGGGGGCAACATCGTGACAGCCTGTGGTGAAAAGGACATAATGGTGAGCCATTTGTCGTCTTTTAAATATGTTGAGGTGGATGGCGAGATCCACGAAACTTTGTGCAAGGCGTTTGAGACCGTCAAAGTCAAAGATGCGATCCCGATGATGATCGAGAAACTTGAGATGAATCTCTCTTCCTTCAAGGAAGCTCAGGCTGTTGTTCAAGCTGGCTCTGCCCCAGGTTAGGGGCAAGTTCTGGAAATTCCTAACAAGCAGGATAAGTTTGGGTTAGGGTATTCTCCTTCTGCTGATGCTTCCTCCTCTCGCAGTGCGCCGTGCGTCAAAGGGCCTATTCAGTTCACAAGAGGTGGGGTGATATTTGAGAATGTCAACACCGTGTCTGAAGACGACGAAGATAGTGATTGCAACCTGGACTCCTAGATTCAGCCATGCAAACCAGGCCAGAGCCTCAACAACTGGTCCGTCTAGGATGTCATCCAAGTGACGCGCTAAGAGTAATGCTTTGTCTTTTCCAATTATTGTACAACCTTATGCTCTACCCGGGGCATAACGGTTTTATTGTCAGGGCCTTGATAGCTTATGCATGTATATATTATCAATAAATCAAAGGGCGTTTTTCCTTGCATTCAAATTTTGTGATCTCTGTTATTCCTATTTTTACTTTTCTTTTGAAAAACAATAAAAGGGCAATACGATTTGTGCTAACCTGCATATCCTTGTTTTAAGTTTAACCCTTGTTATTGCAGGATTCACATCACATATGACATCGATTCTGAACCTTCTATTACTCACTTCGACTTTGATTGCCCGATATATCAAGCTGAAGGAGAGATTGATGAAGACGAAGACATTCCAGAAGAGTTGGCACGTTTGTTGAAACAAGAAGAGAAGGTCATTCTGCCTCACGAGGAAGAGATTGAGATTGTTAATCTGGGTTCTGAGGAACTTGTCAGAAATGTCAGTATATGGGCTGCATTACAGAGCAATGTCAAGCAGAGATTGGTCGAGACGCTTCGAGAGTATAGTCACATCTTTGCTTGGTCACATGAAGATATGCCCGGACTCGACACGGACATAGTGGTCCATCATCTACCACTGCGAGAAGATTGTCCTCCCGTTAAGCAGAAGCTTAGAAGGACACGACCAGATATGGCCGTTAAGATCAAAGAAGAAATGCAAAAAAAGCTGGATGCTGGATTTTTAGCGGTCACTACTTACCCTCTGTGGGTCGCCAACATAGTACCTGTACCGAAGAAGGACGGTAAGGTGCGGATGTGCGTTGATCATCTGGATTTGAATAGGACGAGCCTAAAGATGATTTCCCGCTCCCTCATATTGATGTGTTGGTCGATAATATAGCTCAATTTTCTGTGTCTTCGTTCATGGATGGCTTCTCCGGCTATAATCAAATCAAGATGGTGCCGGAAGACATGGAGAAAACCACGTTCGTTACCCCTTGAGGGACATTTTGCTACAAGGTAATGCCCTTCGGTCTGAAGAACGCAGGGGCCACTTACCAGCGAGCGATGGTCACTTTGTTTCATGACATGATTCACCATGAGATTGAAGTCTACGTTGATGACATGATTGCGAAGCCCCAAATGGAGGAGGGACATCTGGTCAATTTGCTGAAGCTTTTTGAGAGGCTTAGGAAGTTCAGGTTGAGGCTGAATCCTAACAAGTGTACTTTCGGAGTAAGGTCTGGAAAATTAATGGGGTTTATTGTGAGTGAAAAAGGCATTGAGGTTGATCCTGCTAAGATAAAAGCAATACAAGATATGCCAGCGTCGAAGACTGAAAAAGAAGTTTGTGGTTTCCTGGGCAGAATAAACTACATTGCAAGGTTTATATCTCAGCTCAGGCCACGTGTGAACCGATGTTCAAGATACTGAAAAAAGATCAGGCGATTATCTGGAACGAGGATTGCTAGAAGGCATTCGACAAGATAAAACAGTATCTGCAGGAACCTCCGATTTTGATACCCCCAGTGGCCGAAAGACCCTTAATCATGTACTTGACAGTTCTTGAGAATAGCATGGGTTGCGTTCTCGGTCAGCATGACAAGAGTGGCATAAAGGAGTATGCCATTTATTACTTGAGTAAAAAGTTCACAGATTGTGAGTCCCGTTACTCAATGCTGGAAAAGACGTGTTGTGCACTCGCGTGGGTTGCCAAACGTTTACGACAGTATATGCTCAATCACACGACCATGCTAATTTCGAAGATGGATCCGATCAAGTACGTCTTCGAGAAGCAAGCGCTTTCAGGTAGGATTGCCAGATGGCAAATGGTGTTGACGGAGTATGAGATTCAGTATGTTTCCTAGAAGGCCATCAAGGGAAGTGTATTGTCTGAATACCTTGTCGAACAGCCTATCGAAGATTATCAGCCGATGAAATTTCAATTCCCTGACGAGGATATCATGTTTCTCAAAGTGAAAGATTTTGATGAACTGTTGCCCGACGAGGGGCCAGATAGGAAGTCCCAGTGGAAATTGATATTTGACGGGGCGGTTAATTTGTACGGAAGTGGCATTAGGGCAATCATTACGACTCCTCAAGGGTCCCACATTCCGCTCACTGCTAGATTGACTTTTCCAGTCACCAACAATGAAGCGGAATACGAGGCATGCATCATGGGTTTAGAAGAAGCCATTGATTTGAGAATCAAGAACCTGGATGTATATGGTGACTCTGCACTTGTTGTTAACCAAATTAAAGGGGAGTGGGAAACTCGTCAGTCGAATTTGGTTCCGTACATGAATTATGCCAGAAGGATGCTTCCGTTCTTTGATCGAGTGGAACTCCATCATGTGCCCAGAGCAGAAAATCAGATGGCTGATGCCTTAGCCACGTTGGCTTCGATGTACAAAGTCGACTTTTGGAATGAAGCCCCAAGAATTGTCATTTCCCGTCTTGATAGACCAGCATTCGTTTTTGCAGTTGAGGAAGCCTCCGATGGCAAGCTATGGTTCCATGATATCCAGACTTTCCTTATGACCAAGGAGTATCCTGCGGGATTATCAACCCAGGATAAGAAGACTCTGAGGAGGCTGTCTGGAAATTTCTATCTCAATCCTGATAGAGTTCTGTATAAGAGAAATCATGATCTCGTACTACTCAGATGTGTAGATGAAAAAGAAGCGAATTTGCTTATGGAGGAAGTCCATGAAGGCACATTTGGTACGCACGCCGGAGGGCATGCTATGACGAGGAAAATCCTACGAGCAGGATATTACTGGCTGACGATGGAGTCGGATTTTTTCAAATTCACGAAGAGATGTCATAAATGCCAGATTTATGTTGATAAAATTCATGTGCCGCCGTGCCCGTTGAATTTCATGTCATCCCCGTGGCCGTTCTCCATGTGGGGCATTGATATGATAGGCAAGATCGAGCCCACTGTGTCTAACGATCATCGCTTCATTTTGGTAGCCATCGACTACTTCACCAAGTAGGTGGAGGCAGCCTCGTACGCTAACGTGACCAAGCAGGTGGTGGCTAGATTCATAAAGAAGGACATCATCTGTCGATACGGAGTTCCCGAGCAAATCATTACTGACAATGGTTCGAATCTGAATAACAAGATGATGAAGGAGTTATGCCAGAGCTTCAAGATTGAACATCACAACTCATCACCTTACCGGCCGAAGATGAATGGTGCGATTGAAGCGGCCAATAAGAATATTAAAAAGATGGTTGTGACCTACAAAGATTGGCATGAGATGTTGCCTTTCGCATTGCACGGTTATCGTATGACGGTACGCACATCAACTGGGGCAATTCCTTTCTCACTAGTGTACGGTATGGAGGAGGTTCTACCGTTGGAAGTTGAGATTCCTTCTTTGCGAGTTTTGGTTGACGTGAAACTCGATGAGGCAGAATGGATTAAGAACTGACTAAATCAACTCAGTCTGATGGATGAGAAGAGATTAGCATCGATTGCATACGGTCGTCTGTACCAGAGTCGAATGAAGAAAGCTTATGATAAGAAGGTGTGTCCTAGAAGCTTTCAGACGGGTGATCTCATCTTGAAGAAGATTCTTCCACCAAATTCCGATCACAGGGGCAAGTGGACTCCCAACTACGAAGGTTCGTACGTCGTCAGCAAGGTCTTCTTGGGAGGAGCCTTGTTGTTATCCACGATGGATGGTGAAGATTTTGCATCCCCTGTGAACGCGGACGCAGTTAAAAAATACTTTGCTTAAAACGACCCGCTGGAAAGAAAAAAGAATATCCAGGCAAAAATGGGGCATCCCGGCGAACCATAAAAAAGAAAGAGGTTCGGGCAAAAATTAGGGATATAAATGAAAAATGTACACCCGCAAAGTCGAAAACCTGAAAGGGCGGCTTTGGCAAAAAAGGGTATCCCGGTGAATCAAAAACCCGAAAGGGCGGTTCAGGAAAAAGTTAGGGATTTGAAAAAGAAAATGACTGCGTTCCACGTGTGAACTTTCATTGTTTAGTGGTTGGGAAGACCTGAGGGCCGTTTATCCGAATCAATCTCTTCTGAAGCTGAAGCGTCGGAGAAGTATCGAAGTCGAGTAGGTCATAGAGGGATCAACTCATGGTGTTCGTCTACACCGCATTGCCGACATTTGTGTATACTGATCTATATTTATGTTATTATGTTTGCGCAGCTTCCTCATTTTAGGAGCATGCATCTGTTGTAAAATATTTTGCCCATTCAGGGGTTCGTTATCAATAAACATATACTATTCAATATTTCTGTTTGTTTGTTAGCTTTTATCTGTTTTGTTTGCGAAAAAAGAACGCCCGATGTTTTTTGATAAAATGCGCATACATAAACTTGCTGGCCTAGGCCGATAATTGTTGAAACATTGAATTACCTGAACATTGTCACCGGATGATAACCTTGATAGGTCCCTTTGTAAAGGGTATCTTGTCTGTTTGTTCATGTTGTTGCAGGGACGTCACCCTCCAGGCAGTATGCCAGATGTTTTCCAAGCAGAATGATTCCTTCTTCCCCAGCGAGTTCAGCAGCACTTCCCCACGGAGTCTGAACATGGGACCGTGAGCATTAATGTGTCTCCCCAAGTGGAGATAGATTCTCCCCAACCAGATGCATCCTAGGCAGGATCGTCATTTCCCCAGCTGAGTCATACGCAGAGGTGTATACTCATTCCCAGCACTGGGTCAATAGGCAGTTTTCTCGTAGAAGACTATTTGCAAGTGTTCAGCTTCCGATAGTTCAGACTGAAGTCTCCAGCAGAATTGAAATTCCCCCACAGAGTTGTATTCTCCCCGGCAGGTAGGAGTGATTCCAGCGTCTGATTTCCTATCCTCAACCGAGTTTGCAGTTCCCCAAGAGAGCCGAGTCCTTGGGAGCCGTTCAGGGCATTATTGAGTTTCCCCATGAGAGTGTTGAATAACTGATGTTGTACTTCCCCATCGGAGTCCGTATCTCCAGGAAGATTCTATCTGTGAAGGCCGTGCAGTTTATTTCTGCGATTGACATCGTTTCCTCAGCAGTTCATGGTTCGTGTACCTAGTTGAGTGAGTACATGTTATCGTAGAACTTTATTCCCCTGTAGTAGTCGCCTGGAGTTCGTTTCCCCAGGTTGAGTCCAATTGAGATTGGTGTGACTTCTTCTCCTCAGTAGGATGATTCCTCCCCGCCAGAATGGTTCTTTCTCCTTGACAGGAGGATGTTCCCTTCAGCATTTATTTTGCTGATGGGGTCGTAGCATTTTGCATGATTGCATAGCATTTACCCTAAACGCGTAACATTTCCACCGTGTGGAGCATTGCGCCATTTTCAAACATATGCATATGAAACATGAGCTAGGTCGTTACCGTTCTTGTTTTGCAGGTGTTCCTCCGCATAATGGTTTGCTCAAGATGATTCTTGAATTCCTCAGTAGAAGTTGTTCACTTAAGATGATTCTTAAAACTCCCCAGTGGAGTAGCCAGAGTTGGTTACTCAAGATGATTCTTAGAGTCCCCGGCGGAGTTGTTTGTTCAGGATGATTCTTGATTTCCTCAGCAGAGTTTATTCGTCCAGGATGATTCCTGAATCCCCGAAGCAGAGTTACTTGATAGTTCTCAAGATTCCCCAGCGGAGATGTGTCATCCCCAACAGGTTTCAAATAGAGAAGTTGAAATTTCCCTTGAAGACTTACTGATGAAGTCCGACTACGATGATTGAAGCAGTTCTCCTAGCTGACGCGGAGTGCCTGACGGCAGAAGATTATATATCCTTATTAGTTCATGATTGACTGAGGATTCTATTTCAGACTTGCTGACGTAGTCCGGCTGACGCCCGAGAATTTCTTTGAATGCCTGACGGCATAATTATAGAGATTGTCAAAAGTTCCTAATGACCTGATGAGTCCCGAAGAATTCTTCTGCCACCGTGCCGCAGAATGCCTGACGGCAATATCAGCTATGTATCACCCGTTACCGTGTAACCAGTGAGCCCTTGATGACTTGAGGAAGAAGCTGCAGTGAAATCTGATGATCATCCTGACAGAAATTTGGGCCAGGTGTCGTGCAACTCCCATTTCAGACTTCAAAGATTGTCCTACCCACCAAAGTATCGTTTACTTGTGCGGTTGGCAAATTTCCGGTTACCGTGTAACTGATTCCCCAACAGAGTTGTCGTGCAACTATCAATATTAGCTATCCTTCACCAGTTACCGTGTAACCGGTGATCCCTCGATGATTTGAGGATGTAGTGATATCAGATATGTCAGATCAGTATTTCTCCAGCTAGTTTCCGTGCAACTATCATTTCAGTTTCCGAAGATATGTCTATCCATCAGAGTATTGTTTACTCGGGCGGTTGGAGAATTTCCTGGTTTATTGGTATTCAACCGTCTTTTACCTTGATTGGTTGAGAAACGTTCGCTTCTCACCCAGTCAGGTCCAAGACGTTTGAATAGGGGCAGCTGTTGCACCCCAAAATTTGTCTAACTTTTCTTCACCTAGCTTGTGTTTCATTGCATTCATGTTAGCATTATCATCTGCATTTCATTGACATGTATGCAGGAGATCAAGAGGTATGACTACCAATCAAGGGCTACACAAGACTATGAGGCTAGCTAAGAGGGTTGTTCAAGTGCCTAAGGGTTGATATCCTCATCAGAGAAGCCAAAGATCTTCAGAGATAGTGGTTGAAACGAAGTGTGTAGGTCTAACTTGAGAGTTGTGGGAAAGTCATCTGACGATGCTGAAGCCATGAAGTTAGAGCTAGAGCCTTGAGAGAGCTCATGGGAAGTAGTGAAGTTCATTTTGAAGCCTAGACAGATCAATATGCAAAGGATATAAAGCTATAACCAAGATTGGTACAACTAGGGTTTCATCTGGTTAACCCTGGGTCAACTGATGATTTGAAGAAGGTTGAGACCTAATTCAAGGGCCATGTGATCATGGATTGATGTCTTAAGATGCAAAAGGGATGATTCCAAGGTCAACGTATCATGTATCAAGAGTGTGAGGAGTTCCTAAGCTAGGGTTGCTATGCTTGACAGTGTAGAATCCCCTGGTTTAATGCCTAACTTCAAGACCACTTAACTCAAGATGGGATTTTCATCTCACCTTGACCCTAACATGATTGTTGTATAGCATGATTATAGCTTTAATTTGATTTCTATAAGTCCTTGATAGGGTTTATAGAACTCATGTTATGAGCCAGACAAGTTATAGGTCATCAGTGGAATGTGAAATTGGAGCTTGAAAGTCAACCAACTTGCATGACATGTTTGACCTAGAAGGATCATTCCTATGAACTTTTGGACAACATGAATGTTGTTCCTTATCTTCTTAGCTTTCTATAAAGTACTAGAAGTCCATGATTGGATTTGTAGAACTCAAGTTACAAGCTTTGCAAGATAAGGGTATTTTGGGAATTTGGAATTACAGGTCATATTTGGTTATGGGTCAATTTCATCAACTTAGGCACCTCAAATGGAATTTTGATCAACTTGAAAGTTGTTCAAAATGGTTTCTTAAGTCCAACCATGACCCAAACATCCATTGATATGGATTGAATATGGAAGTGTATGAAGAAATTTGGCAAAAAGATCATAAAAGGCATTAAGAAAGGAAAAAATTCAAAATAAATCACAATGGTTCAAAAAATCACAAATTGGTGCACATTTTGATTGGAAAGGACATTTTGAAGACAATGGCAATGTTACATTTTTGGTTTGAGGCATAATTCATGGACATTGTTTAGGTTACTTAGAATTGAAGTAACATAACCAATCTTGACCATAGGATCAAACCAAGCTTGCAATCTAATCCATTCATCTTCACCAGGTCATATGCAAGTCATTTGAGTGGAAATCAAGCTGAAACTGAGTCAGAATGCATGATCACCGTGGTTACACTTTGAAGAAAATTGAAATTTTGGATTAAGCAATTTGGGCCAGGATTGGGCCAGGTTATGATCCAAACACATTCTATTTAAGTCTTGGATCATGTTCAGATCATTTTTTGGAAGAGATTGGTGAAGAATTCGGTTGTGGTAGTTAGAGGTGGAAAACTCAAAATCGTGTTTTCATTTCCAGAGGATTTCAAGGCCAATTGAGGATTCTATTAGCATTAGTGATCATCCTTGAAAGTTTCTGCATCTCCTGGAATCAAGAATCACACTGCAACTACCTCAATTGTAAGCTTTTTTTCAGGTTTACATTCTTCAACATTGCTCTAGTTCTAGGCTATTTTAGCATGAATTAGATGTGTGGTTAAGTTATAGGAGGAACATAGATGGATTTATGATCATAATCTTGAGGTTTAGAGACAATTTAGGTCATGGTGCAAATTCTGTGTGGCTTCGAATCTGGCTGTTCTTAAGGTGTTAGCATGAATTGGATAGTGATTTGTAATCCTTGAGAGGTGAGGAAGATTTCTGTGTAAGGAATTGGAAGTTGGATGACATTTATGGAATTGAAGAATTTTTTGTTCATCATCGTATTAGGAGATTTATGAAGAATTAATAAAAATGGAAGGGATCTTGATACTCAGGGTGAGGAGACGAGTGGACCCATGTATTTTTCTTGGAGTTTGGTTGAGTTTGATTGCAGAGCATGATTGCTCTCGCCGGAGAAGACAGTGGAGCTCTTCTCCGGCCACCATGGTTGATTTCCCTCCCCTTTCAGTGTTCAAATGAGGAGGATGAACTGGAACCGTTGATTTCGTTTGAATCTATTGACTTGGTCTTTGCATCCAGCGGATGAGATTGGGTTTGACTAGGGTTTGGTGAGCTGGCACAACCTGAAGCGCAGGATGAGACTACTTTTGCATTGGATGGATATGATTAGGGAGTACCATGTACACTAGTCAACTGAGCCACATCCTGATCACTAACCAAAATGCATATCTTCATTAAATGATGTGGCACGCCCGTGGCCTTCAGATCACTGGAATGGTCAATAGATCTAGTGGTTCTGGCATTTTCTGATTTCTTTTAATTCTTTAATTGATTTTTCATTTTCTTTTATTGATTTTTCATGGTTAATTCATTTTAAATAGTTTTAATGATCAGAAAATTATGGAAAAAATATGTGGTTGATCCTTATTTAATTTCTGATTTTTCCATGCCTTTGGATTTTATTTTGGTGTTGTTTTCAATTTAATGTCCATTTTTCTATTTTTGATAATTGATTAAAAATGCATAAAATGACTGGTTGTTTGCTGATTTTATTACCAATTCATGCTTTTGAATTTGATGTTGATTTTTGGATGGCTGGTTATAGACATATTGATGAGATTGTAGGATTTTTGTGGTGAGTTTTAGGTGATTCTAAGCATAGTTTTGAACTAGGTTTTTAGAGCCTTCCCCACTTGAAACTTCATTTGACACCTTGTGGTTTAGAATTTCATTAGGGCCCTTAAACATTGATTTAAGCTCTGGATTTTCTATCATAGGTTCTTAATACATTTAGGATCCCTTAGGAAAATTTATAGATTTTTAGTAATTGATTTACTATTTTAGTTAGATTTTACATCTAGGCTGTTTGTAGTATACCTCTAGCATAGTGCTTCCCATAGATAAACTTCAAAAGTGACCTTTAATTCATGATAAGTTTCCAAACCTTTTCTGATGGTTTACTGGACATATTGATACCTCTTTATATTGAATCTCAAGGTTTGATTTGGTGTTTTAGTTCCCTTTGGAGAGTTGCTTTTAGAGCTTGTAGAATTAGGGTTTTTAGAGCCTTTAGGAGGTTCGTCCTTTTTCATAATTATGGTTTGCTTTGATTTGCATTCCCTTTCCTATCCAATGATGCAAGGTTCCTTGTGGGAGCCTAGTCCCTCCTTTGGAAGGACTAAAGGCCTACCATAAAAGGTAAAACCATTGAGGAAACCAATCTCAGATGAGTGGTTGAGTGCCATGAGGGATTCCATTGGTTTCCCTCATGCTTCCCCTCATCATGCAATGGTCTTTGTGTTGATTCACATCATCTCTTGATGGAGAAAGTTGAAGCTTGAAGATGAAGTCCTCATTCCCTTTTCTCCTAATGGATGTTTTGGACATGAAGACAACTACAGACTGTCAGACTGTCAGACTGTCAGACTGCTGGAGTGTTGTTGTGCTACTCTGTTGTTTTTCTGTTTGACTGTATTTGTGTGACTATTTCTCTGGTGTGTTGCATTAGAATAGGATTTCATGTAGTTGATACTAGGCCTAAGTGCATTGAAAGTTTGAGCTTGCCTCCCTTTGCTTGTTTGAATAAGAGGTTGAGTCTGTCTCCCTCTGCTTGTCTGTTACTGTTTGGCTTTGCTTGTTGGCTGAAGGTTGAGTTTGCCTCCCTTGCCTGTGTGTTATGTTGTTGCTTGATTGCTCTAGAGGTTGAGTGAGTCTCCCTCTGCTTGTATTGCTGCATTGCATATGCATCTTTACTGTCTTCTCTGCTGTTTATCTGTTTACTGATGTTTAGATGATGCTTTATCTGTTTTCTGTTTCCCATTGACATGATCCCCTAGGAGTCTCACTTCCTTTGATAAGAATAAATCAAAATAGGATGAATCCTTGGCATTACAACATTAGGACTTGATAGTTTCCCCTTAGTTGTGTCTGTTCTCTTCTCTCTTCAAACAAATCAAAATACAGTAATAAAGGTTAATTGATATCGTACGTTACGAGCCTTAAGCTACTTAGGAAATGATTGTTGGGGGGTTTCCTTCCAATGATCAGGATGTTTAGTATGGTACCCTTTGGGTGACATGCGACGCATTCACTCCTAGGTCATAGTCTCTAGTGCGATATTAGTTGCAAACAACCATAAAAAAACACTTCTTCCGTAAAAGACAGAAAACAAACTGCAAACCTTTTTGCCCCGTGGGCCCGTAACTCAAGGATAACTTTTCTGAAGAAAAGAGTATCGTTAACTCTCAGTTCTACCGCAAACGGTAACGCACGAGTCTCTGATGAGCAAGCTACATACACCAAACTCCTGGAACTGTTTGTTAACCCTACTCGGAAAAATAGATGAATCTGAACCCCCGTAATTCGTATTATCCCGAACTACGTAAGCTCTGATCTCTCATATCTATTGAGAGTACGTAGGCACAATACTGACGTATTGGAGAGCCACCTTCCCCCGTCCGTTTACCTGTAGTTAGCCGAACTACGTTGACTCTGATTTCTCGTTCTCTGACGAGAATACGTAGGCATAAAGCGCGGCGCTTTGCCAAGTCATTTTCTTTTCTTTTCAGACCAGCCTTGATAGGTAGATAGGTAAAACCAACCCGTCAAATAAACACAACAAGCGTGGATCCCGTTGAGTACAATGGACGTGAGGGATGCTAATACCTTCCCCTTACGTAACCGACTCCCGAACCCAGACATGGTTGCGATGACCTAGTCTTATACCCTTTCGTCAGGTTTTTTCGATTGTTTCCTTTCCCTTTCTGTGGGATAAATAACGAAAGGTGGCGACTCTTCTGTTTTACCGGCACCTTATTTTCGCGGTAGCGACACAGCTCACATTTTCTTCAGCAGTCATTCCTTGTAGATGTGGATGATACCAGGTCAAACGGGCTTGACTTTCAAAGTTTTCGTCACTACCCTTTTCACAAATATAAGTCATTATCAAGTCTTGATCTGGTTCTGGTCCTGTTTGATACCCTAGCTGATGGCTAGTGAGGACCGGACTGTAGCTGATGATTCCCTTTGTGCCTATAAGTGGTATGTTGGGAAAGTCTCCACAGCTGTGAATCATGGCGTTTCCTCCATTTTTTATGTCGTACCAATTGACGTTGTAATGGGAAAGTGATGCTAACTTTCTGATCCAAGTATCTTTGTTGTGGAGATTTCAGAGAACATAAGTCTTGGGAAAGTGTGAAATAAACCACTTGCTGAGAAGTGTTGTGTAGCACGAGAATAGTCCTAAATCATATATTTTTCGGCGGTGGATAACATAGTAGGTGTCAGCCAGCAGTGTGGGAACTGGGTTTTTGATTATGAAGAGTCTGATGGCTTCTTCGCTGATGAGCTCATCGTAACTAGGTAAAATGTATAGTCCATAGATTAGAAAAGCCAAGATTGCTTCAAAGATCTCTAAGTCCCTATTATCATAGTGGAATTCATCTCTTTCCATGAACGGCCTTGCTTCCGTTCTTGAGAATCCTTCTCTACTCACCAATCGAGCAGGCAACTTTGTGGGCTCAAGATGCAGGGCTTTAGCAAGCTTCTTTCTTTGTGGTTTACCGTAGGGATGAGTAAATGTTAAAGGAATCTTCAAATAAGCAAAATACTCTTCCAAGGTTGGGAGTAGTTGGAAATCTGGGAAAGTGAAACAATGGTACACCGAGTCGTAGAACTCGACGAGTGCCAACAACATGTCTTCATTGACTCTTGTATCCACCAGAGGTAGCAGATCTCCATATTTGGCGATGAATGCGGAGGGATTCCTAATGAAGCCCCTCAAGATCCTAATATTTTCCAACCTTAGGCTCAGGAATGAAAATCTACTTCTGCGATCCATAACAATGTTTGTAAAAATAAGATTTTAAATTCCTTGAATAGTTAGTAAAAATGCAAGAATGCAATGCAACTGCAACTGGCTTTACGAAACTTAGAAGATTAATTAAGTCAAACCCTCATTTCATTAATTTTTGGGAAAAGTTATAAATTTAAAATACAAGACAAGAATTTTAAGTTTACGTCAAAAAACTAGGTCCAATAGTCTACGTTTCTGACAAGAACTTTAGTCGCGGGACATCTTCAACTTCTTCACTATTGTATTTTCCATTAACAACTTGTCTACTATGCTCTTCCAAGCTCCGGATGGAGGCGGAATGTTTGAGTACCCGTGAGTGCTTTGAGTAGGCTTGGCACTAGAAAAAAATAAATTCTCTTTTGTCACATCACCATCGATCACACGTCGTTCGAGCTAACTGATCAGTTCGTCTTTGTCTTGCAATTCTCTTCTGAGTTCTGTTGTTTCAAAAAACAGAGTATGATACTTCCCTTCTCAAGTATCTCTTTCAAACTTTGTTCTTTCAAGAACTTCTTGGTACTCTTCCATTTTCTCAATGGGAATGGCAGAAGATGATGATGCAATAACAATCTAAGAATTCTTCTCCGAGAGATATGGCATCTTTAGATATCGGGCTCGAGATTGCACCCATAAAGTGAATGGTTCGAAGGCCACACAATTCTTCTTTCCCAGATCAGCTTTAGTCTTTTTATGAATATTCTCCCAAGCATCGACTGTGTTATTTCTCACATTCTCCGTCGCTTCGGTGTTGTGTAGAAGAATCCAGATAACAACAGATTTGTGGGCTTGTCCTTCATTGGAAACCCAAACTGTCGTTGGGCCAAAGCGGGGTTATAGATGATTCCTCCCCTTACTCCAATGAGTGTTATATTTAGGAAAGTATCACACTGGTCAAAGTAGACTCCTTTTTCATAGGCAGGATCATACAAATGAATGTCAACTTGCGTCAGAGACATTATCCTTTGGGACCATCTCCATCCATTGGGATTTTCTTTAGAAGAGTCAGTTCTTGGCAAATGGTTGACGAACCACTTGCACAATAAGGGTGAACAACAAAGGATGGTTCCTTTTCCTTGAAGTGTTCGATGATGAATTGAATGGTAATTGTCTCCTAACAAGGTAGGCACTGGGTTGCCACTTAGGAATATAGTGATAGCGGATGAATTGACAAATTCTTCGACTTCTGGAAACAACACCAATCCATAGATTAATAGAGAAAGAACTACTTCGAATGCATCCATACTACCCTCTTTGGAAAGATAAGCAACTCTCTTAACTAAGAAACCAGAATGGAAACCCTTGACTCCGCTTTTGGTGGCACAGTTATCCTTAATCTCCGATACTTCGAGATGAAGAGCATCTGCTATTTCCTTCGGCGAGGGTAAGTTTTCTAAACCACTGTAAGGTTTCTGTTCCTTCATAGGAACTCCCACATAGTAAGCATATTCCTCCAAGGTTGGCATCAACTGATAGTCGGTGAAGGTAAATCAGTGATAGAATTGAACCAAAGTGTTGAGAACTCCTTCCATCCCAGTCTTGACTATACTCATTATTTTCCCATATCTTTTCCCAAAGTCTTATGATATCATAGTCCCTAGTTTTCTTAACTTGGATGTATCAGGCTTCTTGAAACTTTATTTCTTGGTGTTTCTTGTCCCAATATCCATGATATCTAGGGTTTCACAAAAAGAAATCGACTGCGTTTTACAAAACCAGTTGCAACATGATATGCTATGATGACATGATGGGATGATGCACACATAACACATAAACAAGTATTCACAAATACAATGCACATGCACACACAGGGCTTCCCTAAGTTCAAGGTCAAAGCATGGGGTCACAAGGTCTACCCAACCCCAAGGACTTGTACTATAGGTTAATTGTACTTGCCGAACGGGTTCTATCAAAGTTCCCAGAGTCATGGTAAATCCTTTGGATATTATCAGCCACCATGACTACTCGTGTGGGTCAAAAATATTCTCGGGACGAACTCGTCTGAGTGTAGTATCACGTGACAACTATTTCGGGACTACTCCCTCAAAGTTTTTGCACTACGTCCTAAAAAGGCTTAGTGGGGTAACAATGTTATTAAAGGTCCTCAGTTTCACTGACTCTCAGGTTGAAACAATTAATGAAATGCATGACTACTCATACATCATCAATCATCTCAAGAAGGTCTCGACTGAGCGTGATTACATCATATGTCAAAATTATTAGGACTACTCCCAACAATCAACTATTGATCATATCACATCCTATCATATGTGAACTCAAGTTTGGGTTAGGACTTATCTCACCTCTCATGATACCCAATGTTCATAGCATACAATACATATATATTCACAAATACACATGTAAGAAAGTATTCATACAACAACGCTAAGAGATTCGGGGATCGGGGGTTGGTTATGCCTAGGGTAGGTATTTCACATCCTAAACATATGTAGTACTCTACAGAACCTTGTGTGTGTGTATGATAAACTTGCTATGGTTAGGCTATGGTTTGAGATTAGGTTAGGGTAAAGACCTAAGGATACCTTCTATGTTTTCTTGCAAGGATATCGCATCTTTTGCCTACGTATCCTAACTAGGATAAAATCAGAGCAATCGTAGTTCACCTCACTGAGGGTGGATGAACACTTGATTATGATCAAGGTCAAAAGGGGGACAAACATAACAATGCTTGTATAGAGTTTAACAAAACTCTCTATTCTAAGTTGTACACTCAAGATTGGCTTTAAAAAAATCCAGGAGGGGGGTAAGTGATCATGACAATGATCCTTACATAGAGTTGACAAACTCTAACCTAGGGTCCTAGTTGAAGAACACTCCTTGTAAAGGTGGGTCTTTTAGACTTAAGCAAAGTCTAATGGCTAGTAGGTTATAACTTAACTAAGATAGGATTCAAGATGACTTAACAAAGTCAGAGGGAGGGTAATAAGTTACCTACGACCCAAGGGTCAATAGAGAGACTTTCCTTTGGACACAAGGACACAGACAACTTGATGTGAACTAAAAAGTTCCATCACTGGGGAATAACTTGACAAAGTTAAAGAAATAAAGCATGAACATGTAACAACATGTAACAATAATCAAAAGATCAACATTTAACATCTTAAAAAAGATCAAAAAGCAAAGAGGTAACAACCATCAATGCAAGTAAAGAACATGTGTAACAACAACAAGTTCATCTATAACATTCAAACAAGATTAATGCAAACAAGTGACAACTTGAAGCAAGCATGTTATAAGGATCAAATGAGATCAAATGTAACAACATAAGACCAACTAAACATGTATTGATGACAATAAAACAAGCAAGAATACAAGAAATGTTACAACAGTTCAATCATGAATTCATGATTTCATGGGGATAAGTAAACAAGTTCCATGGTAACGACCAAGTCAACAATCAAACCCTAGCATGTTATGGTTCTAACAAGACACATAAAAAAGTAGAATGAAGCATGATAAACATATTCAAGAGGTCGCAACATCAAGAATCATGTCAAAGTTCACAGATGAAATTCAAAGTATACCATGCATATTCAAGCATTCACAAAGGCAAGAACAAACCCTAAACATGTTATGGTTCTAAAAAGATACATGAAAAGTGAGGTAAGGCATAATGGACATATTCAAGAGGTTACAACATCAAGATTCATGGCAAAGTTCATAGATGAAGTTCAACAGGCCATTTTCGCATATATATACATTCATAAAAACAAGTATGAACATGGTAAGACAATGAATCAAACATATCTAAACATTTAAACATGTTTAAAAAACATATATGAATCATACAAGACAAATCTCACAAGAAAACATCAAGTTACAAGTTGAAAAAGTTCAAGAACATCATGGAAAAAACCCTAAAAACACATGTTATTCAAGTGGATCAAAGTATTTCTAGGATAAAAATCCTTGAATTCCTTTTTCACTTAATGAAAATAGAAATGATAAGGAGATATTTTCAAAAATAATGGCATAAATAGCACAAAAAATGAGCAAGTTATGATCATAGAAAGTTGGTTTACTAATGGGGGCAAAACTAAGGCAAGGCAAGGTCTCAACCTAAGACCAATTTGCAAGAAGATTGAAAATCAGTCAAATCTTAACCAAATGAGGTGAAAAAAAATTAAAAATTGTGTTTTTTTGAACAAGGAATTCAATGGTACCATTTGTTTTTCCATACCATGCACTCAAAAAAATTCGATAGCATCAAGGTTTTGGCATCTTTGGTCACAACCAAATGCAAAAAAAATAGGCAGTCATGTGTAGTGTTGTGCTTGGTGAAAAAAGTGTAAAAACATCACATATACATCATATATAGAGGTTATCGCAAAATAAATCAAGAAAAGCACACATGGTTTGACAGATTGGATGCATCATGCAAAAAATGACTAGGTTGGACCTAGTTTGTGACCTGGTTTTTTGACAGTACAAAAGTTACAAGTTTTGCTGTAAGAAATGGTTCATACATGACACATGACATACATAAAACATGTTAAAACAATGTACAACACAAGATCATAGCTAGAAGTCTTTGTAGCATCTGAAATGCAAGTGGAAAGTTCACGTTTATGAGTTTTAGGCATGGCTCTTGAAGCAAGCTTGAGCAATAAGAAAACCAAAGATCTTGAGAGCTCCTCCAAGGTCTGGAAATGCTCCAAGGATGATTAATATGTGCTACAAGTAACCCTCAAGCCAGTTGGTGGGCATAATGCCTTTTAAGTGAAGAAAAACTTCCAAAATCCAAAGATTTCCAAAGCCAACTCACTCAATCCTTGTTACAGAAGTGTGGAAACATGGCACAATTTTGCAAGAACATGAGATTGAGTGGGAGGAAGAGTTTCATATGGTTCTTAGCATGTAACTAGTGTGTTTTGGATGTAATAGGTGAGTTATATTTATATCCAAAGACCTTGGATCAAGGTATGGGCAAAAGTGAAGCAAATTGCTAAGTTTAGCCTTCCATCAGGAAAATCTTGGAGTTTTTCAATGCAATCTCCATCTCTGACCTCAAGACACTATACCAATAGCTTCTCCATGCCCTATAGGTTATTTTAATCATGCTTGAGAGGGTAGGAGGTGTTGCACCCCAAAATTTGCCTAGCCTTTTCTTACTTGGTTTTTGTTTCATTGCATTGGCATATCATTGATCTAACATTTGCATAGCATAGCATTGTTCATTTGTGCAGGGGATCAAGTGTGGTTTATATCAAGAGGATCCTATCTATAGGTCTTGTTCAAGCTTGAGAAGTCACCAAAGTCATAAGGAAGATGGTTGGGTTCTTGAGAGGTTCAGTTGTTTGTATGGGGTTAATCTCCTAACCTGAGGACCAATTGAAGACCATTAGTGGGTTGTGGGGCCTTGATCATGGGTATGGTGTGGATAGAGCTCATGGAGTTCCTTAAAGGTCATGAGAGAGCTCAGTCAAGTCCTTATGCTAAGTGTGAAGACCCACGGTTGAGGGTGTTGCAATTAGGGTTTTCATCTGAGTAATCCTAAGTCAACTATGCAATTGAAGAGAATCAAAGCTCAATTCTAAGTCTTTTTAATCATGGAGAGTTGTGTTGAGATACATGAAGTGATATTCCAAGATTAATCCAAGAAAAGTTCAAAGTGTGAGGAGTTGCTAAACTAGGGTTCTCAGGGTAAAATCCCCTATTTAGTGCCTAACTTCAAGACCACTTATCTCAAGATGAAAGTTTCATATTCACTTTTGGTCAACATGAAACTTGTAGAGCATGCTCTTAGATTTAATTTGAGTACTAGAAGTCCTCCATTGGATTTATATAACTCAAGTTATGGGCCAGACAAGTTACAGGTCATCTGAGGAATGTGAAATTTGTCTGCAAAAGTTCACCAACTTCCATGGAACTTTTGACCTAGAAGGGTGTTGCTCCTAAACTTATGGCCAACATGAAAGTTGTAGGTCTTGATCTTATCTTTTCAAATTGTACTATAAGTCTTCCATCTGATTTGTAGAACTCAAGTTATGAGGTTTACAAGTTAGGGGTATTTTGGGAAAGTGAGATTATAGCTCATTTGGTATTATAGGTCATTTTCACTATCTTGCAAGTTTCAAATGAAGTTTTTTCCAACATGAAACGTGCTCAAAATGATGTTTTTAGGTCAATAATGTACTTATGATGAATTGATTTGGCTTAGGGTGAGACTTGGTTTGAAAGAAATTGACAAAAGGGAGAATTAAAAGGCATTTATGTGAAAAATTCAAAATTAATTCATGGGTGTTCAAACAAGGCCAAGTGAGGACTCATTTTAATCAGAAAAATCATTCTAAGCACTTTGACATTATTAGAATTTTCATTTGGGGCTTATTTCATGGTGGTTTGATTTGTTACTTCATGAATAAGCAACACATCAAATATTGCTCATAAGGTGCCAACAAGCTTTCCTTTTGATTTCTACACTCTCACCAGACCATAGGCAAGCTAATTGAAGTTTCTAGAAGGTTGAAACAGCCAGAATTCGTGCATTCCATTATTGAGTTTTTGAAGGAAAATTGAAATATGGATATTCTGATTTGGGCCTTTAATGGACCTCCAAAGCCCACAAACATCTTCTATATAAGTTCCATGATGGATTCAGGTCAATTTTGGTGTTCATTTCGTGCCATAGCCAGAGATTGAAGATTGAGTTTCAAGAGCAAAAGTGAAAATCGTGATTTCTGATTCAGTGCAATTCAAGGCAATTCAAAGCTTCAAGCATCTTCAGCATACTTCATTGAGCGTATCTGCACAAGATTGGAGCAAGAGGAGCACCATAACTGCCACAATTTGAAGCTACAAACCAGGTTTGAATAATTCACGATTGCACTAATTTTAACATGATCTAAGAAGAATTTACATGTGGTTAGGCTTTAGGGAGATGTTTAGATGGATTCTGGACCAAAAATTGAAGGATTAGAGACAAATTAAGATGCAATATGATTTTTGTTTGGATGCGAATTGGCTTGCTCTTGAGGTTTTAACATGATCTAAATAGTTTAAAATGATCTGTGAAGCATGAGGAATAGATCTGTGGTTTCAATTGAAGGTTTGGTGAGATTTCAGAACATGGTGCATTTTAGGATTTCTATCGTGTTTTAAATTGTCTTAAGAATTAGAAGAAATGAAGGTGATATTTGAGATCTACGTGGAAAATGGAGTTGAACTGTATAAATTTCATTGAAGTTCCTTGACCTGCACATGACGTCTCACCAGAGAAGACGACCGGCGTCGTTCTCTGGCCATCACTGCAACTTTCCCTCCATTGCCAATTCAAATGAGGAAGATGACTTCGTCACCCTTAGATCTGATGAAAACCTTGACTCAGTCCCCTCATCCAACGATCATGACTTAAGCTCAGATTTTCCTTTGACCAGATGGAACGCGTCGTTTCATTTAATGCATTGGCAGCGTGAAAGCCCTTAGATTAGGAGACCAAGTCCAACCATCCAACGCGCGTGTTATTTTCCAGCTTTAATTCATTTTAAAATTCATTTTTCATTTTATTTTAATTCATTTGCATTCCAAAATTCTTATTAAATTCATTAATCATCAGAAAAATACCATAAAAATATGTTCATGCTCTAGATTTTATTTGTGATTTTTCTATGCTTTTACATTTGATTTTTGCCTGATTTTCAATTTATTTGGCATTTTCTCATTTTTGCTATTTTCTTTAATTTTGCATTTTTGATCCATCTTCTTTCTGATTTTTGTTCTTTCAATTGGTATGGATTCTTGTTGAGATTTTTGGCTAGCTGTTAGTGTAGAGATGCATGATCCCTTAGGAATTATCTCATAATTTTTAGATAACATTAGGTTCTGTTTTGAATTAGGATCATTAGACCTTCCATTTTAGGGTTTTCATTTGATACCTTGTGATCTAGGATTTTTTAGGTGACCTTCCCATTTGATTTGATCCCTGACCTTTCTACTATAGGTCCTTAACCTTCTTAGGCTCCCCTAGAAAATCTTATAGGATTTTAGAAGTAGTTTTAGTATTTTTCATAGATTTAATACTTAGGCTAGTTTTAAGATGCTTTCAACATAACACTTGCTTTAGAAGGACCTCTATGGTGGCCTTTAGTTCATAATAGGTTTGCTAATCTTCCTTGATGGTGCTTTAGACATGTATAGGCTTTTGTTTGCTTGATTGTGGTGTTTGGTTTTAGTGGTTAGACCTTCTTTTAGTAGCTTTCTTTGAGCTTGTTCAATTAGGGTTTAGGAAGAGCCTAGTTTGCTTTCTCTTTCTTCAAATAAACATGGATGGCTTTGATTGCTTTCCATTCTCATCCTATGATTCAAGGTCCCTATGTGAAAGCCTCATCTCTACTTTGGAAGGATGTGTGGCATTTCACAAGAGGTAGAACCTTTGAGAATGCCTATCTCAGATGAATGGTTGAGTGCCAGGTTGGATTCCCTTGGTTTCCATCCTGCTTCCCATCATCAATCAATAATCTTGGTGTCGCGGTGAAATTTGGATACCAAAATATTAATTAGTTTGAATCTTATTCATTTGCAACCGAACTTTGATTTGTCCAAAGGAAGGGATAAAGATCGAAATTCCCACAATGCAATGCAAATGCAAGCTAGAGAGTTTTAGGTTCGGGGGTTGGTTAAACTTAGGGAAGGTGCTAGCATCCTAAGTTTCTGTAGTACTCTACAGGAACCTCTTGTTTTATGTTGTTTATTGCTACGTGTTTATCTGCTTAAGGTTAAAAGACCTATGGGTTTATTTCTAAGTATACTCGATAAGATATCGCATCTTATGCCTATATATCCTTACGGGAGTGGAATCAGAGTATTTGTAGTTCCCCTAAAGGGTTAGAGGAGTTCTTTGACTGTGGTCAAAGTTCCTACGGGTTTAGGGTAGTTGATTGATTGATTTTAGGAGAAGAGATGAGTTGTCATTTTAAGGGAGATTTAACCGCCACAAGTTGTAGGAATGTATTTTTTGCATCATCTTAAGAGAAGAGCTCACGTACTCGGATAAGGATCGACGAGGTACGCCTCTATCTCTCTTAAGGCAAAGTTCCTACGATATTGATTGTATTGATGTGGGGTGGAGATTCAATCTCGCTTAAGATGATTTGGCATCTTTCTCTAATGTGTTTGAATATATTTGTATTGTGTTGTATTGTTTTCGTATGTTGTAAAGAACGGTCCTTCCTATGGGGTAGGATCTATCCTAGGAGATCGACTTGAATGGGATCAAAGATTAAGGGAAATATGATGCAAATGATGTGCACTGTTGTACCCCAAAATTTGCTCAACCTTTTCTTGCCTGATTTATGTTTCATTGCATTTCATTTGCATAGTTACATCATGTACATAGTTCAATCATTGGCATATCATAGCATAGCATGCATCCAACAAGGGGGCAAGGATTAAAGAGAATCAAGAGAGAGCCATTGAAATTTCTCAACTACATATCAGAATCGGTTTTGGAGATTGAAGGGGATTCAAAGCAAATTGATAATTGGAGAAGCTTGGGAAGTGGTTCTTGAGTGATTCTGGAAGAAATTTGAGGTTGAATCGAGCAAAATCATCATCTGTTCATCCATTTTTACCAGGTTTGCAACTTTCAATTTTAGCTTTAATTTATAGATAATTGCTTAGGTTTTGATATGAGGATAGGTTAGTATTGATGCTAGGATGGATTTAGGCACAAGAATTAAGCAGTTGGAGACACTTTAAGTGAGATGCCATTTTCTGTTGAGAAGAATAACTCACGATTCTTGAGGATTTAAGCATGATTAGATAGTTAGAATTCTTGTCTGATGCATGTAGATGAGTTTAGGATCATTAATTGCAAGAATTGAGTGATTCGCTATTTGAGCCATATTCTGAAATTAGGATCGGATTTGGAGTTAGAGCAAGAATCAATAAAATTGGAGTGCATATTTGAACTCAGGGGATGATTTTGAATGGGATAGGGTATTAAGATGTTGTGTTTGGTGATATTTGTTAACCTCCTCGCCGGAGACGACGGTGGCGCTGTAGCTCAGGCCACCGTCTGAGTTTCCCTCTCAAATTCAAAGCATTTGGAGAAGACGATACAATGCCCGTTAGATCATGTTTGACCATTGACTGAAGCTAGGAACCAAGGGCCACGATCTCAGTTCACAATCTGAAGAGAGTTTGAGTTTGTCAAAACTCTGTGTTTCATTAAACGCTATTGGGTGGGCTGAGGTGAAGTTCTTGCTATACACACCCTACCTTAGGCCCATGATCTGTTTTGAACTGAAATAAATTGCTAAACAACACGCACGTTTCCTATTTTCCATTTCTTTTTTTGATTTTCTTTTCAATTGGTTTGGGCTTAGTCTGAAGCGCTTTTCACACCCCCTTTTTGGGCCCAACTTGGATTACAACTGGATAATATTGCTATTTCACACGCGCATTTTTCATTTTTGATTATTTTTTCTTATTTACTTCATTTTCATATAGTTAGAATTTAATTCATAATAAATAGAAAAATTAATCTTTTTAGGCTAGATTTTTTTCCCTTGACTCCTTAAAGAGTCTAGATTTTAATAGGATTAGAATTTTATTAATTCATGCATTTTAGAATTTAATTGTATTTTTTTGAAGTTTAATTGCTTTTATTTTGAATATGGTTGATATGTGATCTTGCTGATTTTAGTATGGATGATTGGTGTGGAATTTTCAGGTGATTTTTTTTGGGTTAGCTAGCTTAGATATGCATGTACCCCTAGTAATTTTCTCATATTTTTGTGAGATAATTTTAGGTTGTTCTGAACATTGAACATTAGGTGGTGTAGATTTAGGGTTTTAAGATAGTACCCTTAGGCTTAGGGCATAGTTTTAGGTTTTAATGAATAGTTAACCCCCTGGTTTTTGTATGGAGATATTCTTAAGAGGTTTAGGGACCCTTAGAATTTTCTAGGATTTTACAGTCATTTTTGGTATTTTAATTAGATTTAGTTTTAGGACTAATATTTAGGAGTTTCTAATGCACTAATTTGACTAGTTTAATTCAATAGTTCCCCTTAGCTTAGGGTGGTGGTGCTCTTGTGCTTGGATGAAGATGAAGACCAATTGAAGATGCTTTGGAGAGCTTGAAGAAGCTTGGATATGAAGATTTCTCATCTTGTGGATGCTTGTCAGGAGCTTAGGGAAACTAGGGTTTTAGGAAGAGCATTAAATTAGTTTTGTTTCTTTCTTCAAACATGGAGTATATTGTTCATCTCCATTCAATCAAATGACATAAAGTCCTCTTAAAGAAGTCACATCTCTCCTTTGGAGGGATGAATGGCATACTTTAAGAGTAGAACTTTGAGGGTACTTTTCTACTATAATGTTAAGTTCTTAGTGGCTTCCTTTGGTTGTCATTAAGTTACTTAACATTCCACCTTGATCTTGTTGAATGATTCTCCCTTGGAGGTGCTTGTTGAAGCTTGGTAAAGAGAAAGTTTAGTGCTTGTTGAAGCTAGGAGTTTGTGCTTGTTGAAGATGGTTGCTTGTTGAAGCTAGGGTTTTGATGCTTGTTGAAGCTAGGGTTGTGCTTGTTGAAGCTGGTTGCTTGTTGAAGCTAGGGTTTTGCTGCTTGTTGAAGTATGAAGTTAGGAGCTTGTTGAAGCTGTTTACTGGTTGAAGTTTGCTAGGGTTTAAGCTGGTTTCTTGTTGAAGTTTGAAGCTTGTTGAAGCTTGGTGCTTGTTGAAGATTGGAGGTTTAGAGGAGCTTGAAGATAGGAGCTATTCATGAAGATGAAGGTTGTTGCTGTGAACTTTTTGCTGTTTAATCAACCTGTTGCTTTTAGAGCTGCTGCTTGTGCTGTTTGCTGTAGGAGTTTGGTGATGCTGCTTGGGGCAGCCTCCTCTATTTTATTTTGGGGTTTTTGTTTTCTGTATTGTCTGTTGGCTTGTGTAGCTTGCCCCCTAGGTTTGAAGTGAATGTTGATTCACTTTGCCTGTTGTTTTCCCAGGTTCGAGGTTGAGTGGGACTCCCTTGCCTCGCTTGTATTGCTGCATTGCATGCATTTTACTGTATTTTCTTGCTTGCTTTTCTGTTTATCCCCTAGGATCTCTGATTTCCTCTGTGCAGGAGGGAATTATGACAGACATTAGGATTCTTATCCATGCATGACAACATTAGGTTAGTTTTTATTCCCTTTTCAACCCTAGGCTTCTTAGAGCTTCTTTCTCTTCTTATCTCAAAAGAACTCAAAAACACAGTAATAAGGTTAATCGATGTCGTATGTTACGAGCCTTAAGCTATTCGAGAAAGGGTTGCTGGAGAGCTTCTTTCCAGTGGTCTGGCTGCTTAGTGTGGCACCCTTTGGGTGACACGCGACGTAGTCACTCTCAAATCATAGTCTCTAGTGCATCAGAGATTGCAAACAAACTAAAAAACACTTCTTTCGTAAAAGATTCAAAACAAACATCAAAGTGTCATTTTTGTTCGCTTAGACTCTTAATCAAGAAAAGCCCTTTCATAAGGTAATCAAAACAATCAGACAAGCTTGTGTCTTCCGTAGCCCGAACTACGTTTACTCTGATCTTTCATGCTGTATGAAAGTACGTAGGCATAGGATGCCGTATCCTAGCGAGCAACCTTCCCACCTTATCCGTAGTTAGGCGAACTACGTTGACTCTGATTTCTTGTTCCAGACGGGAATACGTAGGCATAAAGTGCGATACTTTGCCGAGTCATTCTTTTTTTATATTTTCTTTCCTTTTGTCCCTTGACCTTTAGTGTAGATAGAATAATAATCTGTACCAGAAAACAAGCGTGGATCCCGTCGAGTACGGCGGACGTGAGGGGTGCTAATACCTTCCCCTTGCGTAATCGACTCCCGAATCCAAGAATTTGGTTGCGATGACCATTCCTTTCCCGTTTTGCGTTAGGTTTACTCTGAGCGTTTCCTTTCCCTCCTTTAGGATAAATAACGCACGGTGGCGACTCTTCTGTCATAGCCGGCGCCGATTTTCGCAGTAGCGACATGCACTACACACAAGTGTTGAATTATGTGTAGGTTTTTCCTTTGGATGGAGTGCAATGCGGAAAAGTAAATTGCAATAATATAAATTGTTGAAGAATAAATTGCAAGGACATGATGATGCCACACCTTCTGGGTATCGTATCATCAGTCTTGAAAGTCTGTGACGCCAACGACCGCATAGGATGCCGTATCTTGTGTCAGTTGATAGGACACCTACCTATGAGAGGGATTGGGGCATGCAGGAAACTTGACCTCCAGACTACCCAGTTTTCTTAATATTGGATCAGTATGTGTGGTTACTTGGGGTTCTTCATCAGGACAGTGTTATGGGTCTGTTGAGACCAAGCTGGAACTTTGTTATAGGTCTGTTGAGACCAAGTTGGAGCTTTGTTGTGGGTCTGTTGAGACCAGGTTTGAGCAGTATTATAGGTCTGTTGAGACAGATATTGTGGATGGATCTCTTCAGCAATATAGCACTTGATCCCTGTTTGCATGTTTGCATATTGCATTGTTGCATACTCATTCTGCATATCATTAACGTGTGTCTATGCTGCAGGTGCATTTCATACCCTCTGATTCTAGTTGCCCGGATTCCTGACTGCTATTATGGATACTTTGAAGAAGACTGTGGCATACAAGTTGCCTACTCTAGATGTTTCTTCTTTGCTTGGTTTGATGTCTTTAGCTGATGATGATGTGAAGAGGAGCTTCAGGAAGAGTTATGGGAAACTGCTTAGGTTGGTTTGCAAACCATCCACGTATGAGCTGATTGGATTGTATGCACTTATGCAATTTTATGATCCCTCGCTGAGGTGTTTTACTTTCCCTGACTTCATTCTGGCTCCGACCATGGAGGAATATGTTGAGATCTTAGAGTTAACCATTCAGAACAGGGTACCCTTCATTCATATGAATGTTGAGCCCAAACGGAAGGACTTGGTCGTGGCTTTGCATTTAGACTCCTCAGAGTTGTTGTTAACCTCGTGGAATGGAGTTTCTGGTTTTTCTCTCAAGTTCTTGGTTAGGAAAGCACAAGAGTATGCCAAGAGTGGCTGTTGGATTGTGTTTAATGCTATCCTTGCTTTATGTATCTATGGCATTGTACTATTCCCTAATATGCCTGACTTTGTTGATCTGGATGCGTTCTATATATTTGCTTCAGGCAATCCTGTGCCTACACTGATTGGAGACTTCTATCATTCTCTGCATTATAAGAACGAGAATAGGAGGGGAAATAACGTCTCTTGTTGTGTGCCTTTGTTGTATATGTGGTTTGATAGTCACCTGCCCAAGAAGGGTATCTTTGCTGAGTCTGCAGCTACGGTGGAATGGTCTGAGCGTCTGATGGGGCATTCTTCAGAAGATGTTGTCTGATTTGATAGGGATTTACTGGGATCTGAGATTATCTATAGCTGCACAGGATATCCTAACGTTCCTCTGATTGGGAGGAAAGGGTGCATTAACTACAATCTGTCATTGTTGATCAGGCAATTCAGTTATGCTTTGAGAAGCCCACCAAAAGAGGAGGAAGTGCAGGAATCTCTGTACTTCAAAGGTGCTCTGAGCGGAGAATTGTTATCCAAGCTTCAGCATGCTTGGAATAACATTTTCAAGAAAGGGAAGCCGTTGTTGGGTAAGAATGATAGTCAAGCCTATCCTCCGTATCAAGTCTGGATCCAAGATAGGGAAAAGCAGGCGCTGATGTCGTTTCCTGCAGTATTACCTCCTGCTCCCCTCGTGGTTGAAGAGCCAACTACTGTGTCTATTGAGAGATATGAGCAGGTTGTGAAGGAGAAAGAAGAGCTGATGAAAGCCAACAAGAAGTTGGAAGAAGAGCTAATGCAACTCAGGAGCGAAAGGAATGAAGTCGTGTATTCCTTCAAGCAGCAAACAAAGCTGGTGAACCAGTTAGGCACAGAACTGACTGAACAACGAAAGAAGCGTGAACGTTTGGGGATAGACTTCAAGAGCTCTCATGACATACTGGATTCCAAGAAGAAAGCACTTGATATAGCCTACCGGGAGATCTCTACATTCAACAAAACTTGGAACGCTACATTTACCAACAACAAGGAGAGAGAAGATAAGCTGAAGTTGCAAATCTCCAAGTTAGAGGATCAGTTGAAAGCTAGCCAGAGGAAGTTTGAGGAAGAAGTTGTGCGTAGTTTTTCCATTCAAGCCTCATTGGACAAAGCTGTCAAAAACCTGAAGGAGCACAGACAGAACTTTGAAGCCAAGAAGAGGAAGTTAGAAGACTGATTTGGCAAGGGAGCTTGGGAAAACTCCAACGAAGGCCTCCAGTTCACTATACGGCAGTTAGAGTTGCTCGTCGAAGGGTTGCTCACTCAGTCCGATCATCCAGAGACCAAGAAAATTGTTAGAAGAGTACCGTGATCATTGTAACACTTGACTGTTGTATATGCTTTAGTTGCATTGTGCTGACCATCACCAGGATTGTTGGTTGAGGTCACACCTTCTTGTTATTGTGTACACTCAGTGATATTGTATTTCTGACTTGATGGGCTCTTTGCAGCAATATATGAGATGTTTCTTCCATGAGTGGATCCAAGATTCTTATCACCGTCACTGCACTGGAACTTTGGCACTAGAATCAGGGGTTGATCTCCCTAACGCACAGACACATATTGCATCTGCATATTCATTTTGCATTGCCAGTTACTTGTTGAATCTGTATCTTATTTCCTACATCTCACAGGTTTTCCAGGGTTGACGACCAGATAGTTCATCGCTATTCAAATAGAAATAGCTGTAAAAAAGATAATGGATCAAGTTCAGAATGAGATGCAGGAGATGTGCGGCAACATGACGCAGTTCATACAAGCAATGGGAACCATGGCCAAGGGCCAGGAGCAGCTGCAGGCTATTGTACAACCTCTGATTGCACGGGCTAATGATAGTACTGCTGATATTACTCTTCATGACACTCAGGGTTTCCTCCAGGGTTTTGGATGCCGACTTGCAGAGATAGACATGGAGCATGTTCAAGCTAAGTTAATTGAAGTTCGAGGCCAACTGGGGCAATTCATGAAGGACATGCACGCGTTGCGCTCGAATCAAGAGACGCTCGAAGAGGAGAATTCCCAATTGAAGGCTCAGGTAGGATTGATGGCTGAAATATTGAGGAATGTACTCAGAAGAGAAGGTGAGCAAATGTCCGAAGCTGCGGATGGTTTACTTGCCCCACAAGGGTCGGAGGAACCAGTGCCCAGGCATGATAGGCCTAAGAGACCCTCTACACAATTTGAAGCTCGAGATTCTCCTCGTCGGCAGTCGCGACTGATTTCTCAGGATAACTCAAGGGGGTATGGTAAAAGGATGAAGCTTTATGGCAGGGTATTTGATGAGATTCCGGTGGATTATGATCAGTTGGTGCAACTCTTGTTCCAACATCAACTGATTAAACCCCGCACTTTGGCTCCATTGACTGGGCAGGCACCACCAGGCTATAATGTGAACGCCCATTGTGTCTTCCACTCCGGTGCACCGGGGCATAACATCGCGAACTGCAAGTCGTTCAAGCAGAAGATTCAAGATTTGCTGGATGAGAAGGCAATTGAATTTGTGTCGGGCGGTATAAAGGTCTCAGGGACCGATATTCCTATTTCCCCACCGGAAGTTGCAAAAGAATCGAGGCATATCCTGGAATCATTGGAAACTGAATCCCTAGGTCAATAACAGTTGCCAATGCCTGGGCTGAATTTGAGGATGACAGTGCATGAGCCTAAGGAACGGGTTGATCAAAACCAGCAGCGCATGAAACGCCAGCATCTGGCTCAGCGAAGGATTCAGGAGGGAAAGTCAAAGAGGGTATTTGAGGCACCTCCATCAACGTATGCTGAACTCCTTCAGACCGTGTTAGGGTTGCACCTTGTTGAAAAGAGAATATTGGCCCCACCAACGAGCGCACCTCCATTTGGTTCCGATGCCAGTAAGCATTGTGAGTTTCATTCCGGGGCACCCAGACATGATATTAAGGGTTGCCACGCTTTCAAGCATAAAGTCCAAGATTTGATCGACAGCAAGGCTATCAGCTTTTCTAATAGGGTCCCCAATGTGGTGCAGGGCCACGGACGAGCAAAGGTCGGGTTGATGAAAAGGGTTCCTAAATTTGGTCGGGCCGTGGAAAACAGGTCAAGACAGCAGCAGGCTACCTCCAACAATTGTTTCTGAGGATGGTTGACTCACCAATAAGTCAAAATGCAAGAAGTCTGATTCTGAGACACCGACATTTTTCATGTTATCTTGTTCATGTCTTTGCATTTGTAGTTGCCTTTCTATTCAATTGCAAATTTCGTTTGTAAAACTTGTTGTGTTTTTTCAACTGATATTGATAATTGAAATAAATATGCATGTTTTGAATTAATCCAGTCGTGTTCACTCTTCGTGTTTTCATTTCTTTCAAATGCTTGTTAAGTGGAATCCGGGGAGGATGACGAAAACCGATGACGAATAAGCTTCCGATTGTATGCTTTTGGATAAAACCCTGTTGATAATGTACATGCATTGTTTCAATCCATAAACACCGGAGATATAAGGAAGATAATCCCTTGTTATCCCCTTTGAGCCTAGTAGTAGGAGTTTCTTTCTGAAAATGAAAAAACTCTAAATCTTAACCTGGGGCAGGGTAGGTGTTAGGTAGTTTGACCAAGCATTCAAATCACAAAGGAGTGTCCGTTCGAGGATCAATCACACCTGTATAGGTCGTGCCTAAAAACCCGCAATGGTTGAACGTCAGGAGTGAGACAGTTACATTATCCCCCAAAGGGTCAGACAACCAGTGTCCCACGACTTGTTCAAAAAGAAGAAGAGAATCCAAAGCATGCTAAGTCGAAACTTCAAAACAAGTGGTTTAGGCAAAAATTAGGGCATCCCGCTGGACTTTAGAATCAAAAGAAGCTCCAAAGAGTCAGTCCAGGCAAAAGTTAGGGAACGAAAGGAAAAAACACAAAAGACGAAAAGGATTACCAAAGAAAAAATCCTCGAAAAGGACAAAGTCGTGTGACTCTAGGAACCCAAAGACGATAAGCGAATGACGGTCACTCCGAAAAGCAAGTGGTATCCTGAACCGTCACTCCTATCAATCCACCTTTAATAGGTGAACTCTGAAGTCGAATTAGCTGAACATAGGATTGGAGAACATCACGAAGAATGGGTGGGTCGAAATAAACTTTGAGCCTATATCTTTCCTTGTTAACCGTGAACCTGACCACGTTACAACCCGAAAAAGTCCTAATTGAAACAGGTTTAGTTCGAGAGCATACTTTGGTAAAGATCGCATCGAAACTGACTCCTAAAAGGATTCCTTTTGCAGCATCGTATTAATGTCGATATGTTGATGATTGATTCGTTGTAGGTCATAAAACTTTTCCATCAGATCGGACTGGATTTTCAAAACTATCATATGCATTGCATTTAATATATCTTTTATGCAGAACAACTTGTTTTACTTGCGAGTAAGCGCGTGCAGCAGGAAAGTTTCCTACAGTGGGAAGTCTGATCAGGATAGAATGCAGAACTTCTGAATGTTTCGTGAGCCGGGGCAGGATATATCAATTAATCCCCAACGGGAGTCAGCCATCCAACAATCAGTTAGTCTGGGGCAATTAGGTCGAGATTTGGCAGATCTCTCGCAGCTAGGGGCATTGATTCATGAATCGACCGATCAGGGGCAAAAGATTATTGCAAGACTGGGGCAGGTCACCCTAAGAACAAAAGAGTTTGTTGGGATATCCCTTTGGGGTTTGACGTGCAGAAACAGTTCATATATAACCGTCAGGGTACAGAAATCGAAGAGTCTTTATCAGGAAGTTGGTGCCGGTTCGGGGGCAAGGTATTGTGAGGTAGCACCATGGCTAGCTTTTCCTTTCAAGACGAAGTGTTCAGACTGGGGCATGTTGGTATTTTTGGGGCAAATTTCCGAGAAGGTGGATGGAACTCGTGTTTCCCCAGCCAAAATCTCTTGATGAAGAGCCTGATTTCAGTTGATGTCATTCCTCGGCTAGTCGCATCTTATCCCCAGAGAGTTGGAATGACGTTATCCCTTACCGAATAAGGGATTATTCTCCCCAGAAGAGTGTCCTCATGGAAAGCCGTTCATAGGATTAACCCCAACAAGTCAAAATCAATGTCCCCTGCAGAGGTTGCGCTCCTCAGCGAATCAAAGATGTACGCGTTCAATCTCCAGCATGGGAGATTCCCGCAATAGTTAACCAAGTTGTTGGTTCGAAAGGTTTATATCCGCGAAGGATGGTTTTGTTGCTCCCCACAGGTCGTCTTGCCTCCGTCAGGATGATTGTCCCCAGCGAAGTGGCAACTCTGAATGTGTAAACTGTGCCCAGACAGTGTGCTTTGCCCAGAAGTGTCGCTTCTTCCCCGACTAAATTTGTTCACCAGCAGGGTGTTTATTCTTTCCTCCCAGTGGAAATTGATGTTTAATCTCTCCCCGGCAAAGTTGACTGTGTTTCCGACATTTATTTTACCGGAATACCTTATGATACTTGTTCTCCCCAGCGGAGTTGGCTTTATCCTCAGCATTCATGTTGTTGAGACATCATTATCAGAGTGGCCCCGGCAGCTTGAGCCTGCATTTGCATTTGCATATATCGTCATATTTGCATCTACTCAAACGCGTCGCATTTCCGTGCCGTACGGAGCATTACGCCATTTTCAAACATATGCATTTTGAAACATAAATTAGGTTGGTTAACCTTTTGCTTTCAGGTGCGTTTTCTCAGCAGGAGTATGGAGTTCTAGCTCAGAACTATTACCAGGTATTCGAGGTCTCGCCGTGAGACGTGTGATGATACGGTTCATATTACTATTTTCCCCACAGAGTTGCTTGTTGAAGTTTCTCTTATCCGGCCAGCGGATTATTTTCTTCAAATTTGCTGTTACGTCAGCGTCAAAGGGTTTCATGAATCGAAATTTCAGAAGATGTCGCCGGTTATCGAAACAGGCGTCCGGCAGTTTGGTTTCCAAATATCCCCGTAGAGTCCTCCTCAAAGTCGCTGTCACGTTAGTGCTAAAAGGTTTGTGGGTTGGGACCAATGGAGTTAGCTACTGCAGAGATAAGCAGAGAAACTGTATTCGGAGTATCTTCCCGTAGGGATAAACAGATGTATTTTCCTACTGGTTGACAGAAGTATTTCCCGGGAAGTCGCCAAAATTTTTTTGCCTATGTTGACAGGAGTTCCTCGTGTTGACGAGATATGAGTCCTGACATGGATAATTTATTCCTGTATTGACGGGATTTCTTCGTGCTGGCGAAGTGGGTGTCCTAACGTGGACAGATTTATTTCCTCGTGTTGACGAGATGTGCTAGTCCTAACGTGGGCAGATTTGATTTCTCCGTGTTGACGAAATGTGAAGTCCTGACGTGGACAAATTGATTACTCTTCGTGTTGACGAAATGGTGTCCTGACGTGGACCACCCCAGCAGGTGTTGCACCCCAAAATTTTCCCAACTTTTCTTTACCTAGCTTATGTTTCATTTCATTCACATTAGCATTATCATCTGCATTTCATTGACATGTGTGCAGGAGATCAAGAGGTATGATTACCAATCAAGGGCCACAAAAGACTATGAAGCTAGCTAAGAAGGTTATTCAAGTGTTCAAGGGTTGATATCCTTATCAGAAAAGGTAAAAGATCCTCAGAGAGAATGGTTGAAACCAAGGTTGTGTGCCTCCTAACTTGAGAGTTGTGGGAGCTCCTCAGATGATTCTGAAGCCAAGAATGTGGACTTGAAGCCTTGAGAGAGCTTATGAGATGTCTTGAAAGCCATCATGAGGCCTAGACAGGTCATTGTGCAAGATTAAGAAGACTCAGCCATGAGTGGTGCAACTAGGGTTTGACTGGGTCAACCCTAGGTCAACTGATGATATGAACAAGGTTGAGACCTAATTCAAGAGCCATGTGATCATGGATTGATACATTGAGATGTTATAAGGATGATTCCAAGGTCAACTCATCATGATTGGAGAGTTTGAGAAGTTTCAAGCTAGGGTTTCTAAGGCTTGACAGTGTAAAATCCCCTAGTTTGACCCCTATCTTCAAGGTAGTTTAGCTCAAGATGTGATTGTCATCTCATCTCACCCCCAACATGATTGTTGTAGAGCTTGATCTTAGATTTAATTTTAGTGCTAGAAGTCCTTGATAGGATTTGTAGAACTCAAGTTATGGCTTTGACAAGTTACAGGTCATCTGAGGTATGTGAATCTGGGGGCTTGAAGGTTACCCAACTTGCATCAAACTTTTGCCCAAGAAGGATGATTCCTATGGACTCTTGGTCAACATGAATGTTGTTCTTTATCATCTTAGTTTTCTAGAGAGTACTAGAAGTCCTTGATAGGATTTGTAGAACTCAAGCTATGACTTTGACAAGTCAAGGGCATTTTGGTCATTTGGAGATTACAGGTCATTTCAACCATAAGGCCATAACTCCTATTTTCAAGCTTCAAATGGAAAAATGTTCAACATCAAACTTGTTCAAAATGATGTTTTAAGGCTATTAAAGAGGTCATGAGATGATGGAAGTAATTGTAGCTCAAATTTGCAAAAATGACCTAAAATAAGGGTATAAGTTAAATAAACCAAAGTTGGAAATTGATATTTTCAATCTACACATCCAAACCAAGGCATGTAATATATCATTTTGACTCTAAAAAACATTTTAAGAACATTGGTTTAGCCACATTTTTGAGTTGAGGTTTAATTTGTGGGCTTGCTTTGAAAAGTAGTTACTTACGTCATAAGTAACATTTGCAAAACTCAAATTCAAGGCATGAGCAAGATCCCTTGCAAGCCAAACACTTTCAAAATGTCACTAGGGGAGAAATTCGAAGTGAATGAGTTGGTTTCAAGCTGTTTTGTAGAGTTATGCACACCATGGCATATGGTTGAAAATCTCATGACATGAGAGATTGAAACTCTCATTAGAAGGATCTAGAGGGTTCTAGATCACCCATACATGTTTTATATATTGAGTAGAGGTGATCCAATGCAAAGGTTGGTGATGATTGAAGGAGAGAGCATAGATTGAGATTGAAATTGCATAGCTTGCAATTGAATTCGGTTTCACCAATTTCTTCACTTTCCATCCATTTTCTTGATTGCAACTTCTTCCATGGATGCTAGGGATTGATTCCAAATCATAATCCAAGGGAATTCGTGACTGATTGGTGTTCTTGAGCTCATATTTTTCCACCTGCAACTCACCATCGGGTTTCAAGTTTCAGGAGTTTTCAACCAGTTCTATTGCATACATAAGCAAGGAAATGATCCATTGATCGTGTCTGGAAGGTTGGAGAGCTTGATTTGAAGATTTAGTGCATCTGTTCATCAAGAATTTTCAGGTTAGTAACTTTCTTCCTCCAGCATGAATTAGGTTGAATCAAGATGAATTAGGGTGTTAGATGCATTGTAGAACGGTGTAGGAATGATTTCAGACCATTAATTTGAGAATTAGTGACCAATCTAGGGTGTTACCATTTTCGGTTGAGAGTTGGTTATGGTGAATCTTGAGGTTTCAGAGAGAATTAAGGGCATGAATGAATTCGTGAGGGAATTTGGGACATGTTTCATTAAGGGATCGTGGCCTATGGTGGACTCTATGTTGAACTAGGGTTATGGAATGGTGACCGGAGCACCACCGGTGGTGGCCGGAGCTGCGCGCGAGTTGCAGAAGTTTGAATTGGAGAAGATGACTTGATAGCCATCAGATCTTGGTTGGACTTTGACTGAAGGCATGATCCAACGGCCACGCGTGCATGAAATTTGTGAAGGACTCTGAATCACATTGCAACGCTACGTTTCATTTAATCAGTGGTTTTGGGCTTAAGTTCAAATTGTTATCCCCACCCCCTGATGGCCCAATTGTCATAATGAACTGAGCGTGTTTACTATCTGCACCGTGGTTTTATTATTTTACTTGGATTTTCTTTTATTTTTTCATTTTGTTCATGGTTCTTGAAAAATCATATAAAATTGAAAAATGATCCAATTAATCCCATTATTTTTGAATTATATTCATGATTGAGTCTAATACTTTTTAGATAAAAAATATTTTTAGTTCATGCATTTTCTGATTTTATGGGAATTTTACATTTTTATTGACATTAAAATGGTTATGTTTGATACTTAATTTTGAGGAATTTTGTGTGATCATGTGGTGATGATTTTGATCCTGATTTTTATGTGAGTAGTTAGTTTAGACATGTATGCTCCCATAGCATTTTTCTCACATTTTTGTGATGAAAATAGGTGTGTTTTCTAGATTGAGCTTTAGGTGCTTCCTTTTAGGGTTTAGGTTTAGTACCTTATAGTGTAGAATTTATTTCTAGGTCTTATTTGATAATTTGATCTCTGGAATTAATATGATAGAGTCATGATTGACCTAGGTTCCCATAGTTATTTTTGTAGGATTTTAAAATTGGTTTTTAGTATTTTAGTTAGGACTAACTTTAGTACTAGGTTTTAGATGATCCTAACTTACTAACTCAAATAGATTAACTTCTTTAGTTCCCTTAGATTAGGTTTTTGCTTTGTTTGCCTTTGGTTGAGATTGAAGACAAGTTGAAGACAAGGTGAGGATGCTTGAAGTTGCTTGGAGCTAGGAGTTGCTTGTGCCTGAAGGTGTCTGATGAAGAATTAGGAGGTAGGAGCCATATGGAGAGCCTTATAATTAGAATGACTTCTTTCACAAATGTGGAAAGCATCTTGTGCTTCCATTCCTCCCAATGACTAAAAGTCCTTCTAAGATATTCACATCCCTCCTTTGGAAGGATGAGTGGCTTTATCTGGGAAGTAGAACTTTGAGGGAACCAGTCTCTCATAATGATGAACCCTTACAGGCTTCCTTTGGTTGTCAATAAGCTGTTTATCATTTCCATTCATTCTGTTAAATCAATTGTCTTCTGGTTTGGGTATCTTGAAAGATGTTGGACTTGAGTTTGAAGATGAGGACGTCATTGAAGAGTGTGGAAGAGGATGATTCCTTGAGCATTGCCATTGCAGCAGAAGCTTGAAGAGCAAGAAGAACAAGTTGATACTTGAAGATCCAATGGAGATTGAGTGAAGAGCTGAGGCTTAAAGAATTGAAGGATGAAGTTGACACTTCCAGGTGATTGAAGACTACTCTGAGAAGCTGAAGCTTGTAGGAGAAGAAGACCAAGTTGATACTGGTAAAGCAAAGAGAGCTGAAGCTTGAAGACTAAGTTGATACTTATGAAGAGGATTCGATTGAGATTGAGTGTAGAGCTGAGGCTTGAAGAGTAAAGTAAGTTGACACTTACATTGATGCATGGAGAGCCTGAAGGAATCAAGTTGATACTTGTAGTTAGGAGTGAAGCCTGAGGGTGGAATTGACTGAAGAGCTGAGGCTTGAAGAAAAGAGAATAAGTGGATACTTATGTTTGATGGGTTGAAACCTGGAGAAGAAAGTTGATACTTGTCATGGAAGATGATAGCCTTGAAGGGTGGTTGAAGTCTGAAGACTGGATTGCTGTTAGAAGAGCTGAAGCTTGGGATGGAAAGAGGGAGTTGTTGATCTGCTTTCTTTCTTGTCTGTTTTCTTTTCTATGCTGATGTGCCTTGTTTGACTTGCTTGATGCATTAGAATAAGTTCATATCTAGACTGACTTTAAGCTAGGAGCATGATTGCACTAGAGGTTGAGTTGCTCCCTCTGCTTGTATTTTTACTGTATGGCTTTGCTTGCGGGTATTCGGTAGAGCCCAACTCCCTTGCCCAGGTGGTTTGTATTTTGCTTGATAGCATTTTATTTCATTTTCTCTGTATGATTACAGTCACTTCATATTATTTCTACTGTATGATTGCAGTTACTTATTGTATCTTGCTTGACAGCATGTTATTTCCTCTGTTTGATTGCAGTTATTCATATCTGGCTTGAGGTTGAGATGAGCTTGTGGAGGCTGATGCCCCACACCCATTTCCTCCCTCACTTGCATTGCATGCATTTTACAGTCGTTTACAGTATATCTGTTTACTGTTTAAGCTGATGCTTTATCTGTATCTGTTTATCATTGACATAATCCCCTAGGAATCTCACTTCCTTTGATAAGGAAGTGATGATAGAACTTTAGGTTGAAACCTATGCATGATAACTTCTAGGAGTTCCTTGTTTCAAACTTCAACCATAGGATGAATCCTTGGCATGACAACAGTAGGACTTGATAGTCTCCCCGTAGTTGAGCCTGTTCTCTTTTCATCTCAAAACAGCTTAAAATACAGTAATCATGAATGATTTCTTTCATACGTTACGAGCCTTAAGCTATCTGAGAAAGGATTGTTGGAGAGTTTCTTTTCAACAGTCTGAATGTTTAGTATGGCACCCTTTGGGTGACATACGATGCATTCACTCTCAGGTCATAGTCTCTAGTGCAATTGAAACTGCAAACACAATAAAAAACACTTCTTCCGTAAAAGACAGAAAACAAACTTCAAACCGTTTTGCCCCGTGGGACCGTAATTCAAAGGAAGCTTTTCTGAAGAAAAGAGTGTCGTTAAACTTCAGCGCCACCGCAAACAGGCTTTGTCCCTAACTGCTGGAACTGTTGTTTAACCCTACTCGATAAAACAGAGGAATCTGAATTCCCGTAATCCGTATTATCCCGAACTACATAAGCTCTGATCTCTCATACCTGTTGAGAGTACGTAGGCACAATACTGACGTATTGGCGAGCCACCTTCCCCGTAACCCGTAGTTAGTCGAACTACGTTGACTCTGATTTCTCATTCTCTGATGGGAATACGTAGGCATAAAGCGCGACGCTTTGCCGAGTCATTTTCTTTTCTTTTCAGACCAGCCTTGATAGGTAGATAGATAAACCAACTCGTCCAGTAAACACAGCAAGCGTGGATCCCGTCAAGTACGACGGACGTGAGGGGTGCTAATACCTTCCCCTTGCGTAACCGACTCCCGAACCCAGACAACGGTTGCGATGACCTTGTCTTATACCTTTTCGTCAGGTTTTTTCCGATCGTTTCCTTTCCCGTTCTGAGGGATAAATAACGAAAGGTGGCGACTCTTCTGTTTTGCCGGCACCTTATTTTCGCAGAAGCGACAGCTGGCGACTCTGCTGGAGACTTGATAGTATCCTGGGATCCAACGTCCCTTATGCGAGTCAGTTTGGGGATCCAACGTCCCCTGCGAGAGTCAATCCTAGCGCTTGTATGATTACCTGTTGGGTTGTGTTTATTTATCGCATTTTATTTCCCGCACTTTATTTTAAGTATGATATGATTATCTGTGCTGTTGTGGGAGGGGCATTCTGATGAGTGAGAAGCCAGACCTAGGCTTGAGTGAACATAGCATTAGTTGTGGAAATTAGTGGGCGCGTGCTTGCTTGGCAGGCACTAGTGTCTCATGAAATCCACGCTCAGACGAGGTTCTCCCGGTTGACTTCTTTTTTAACCCTTTGGGTTGAGGGGGTTGTTGGTTTGGAGGATTGTCGACTCTGGGGACCGATCATTTGGGATTCAGCCGAGTGAGGCCGCTTCATGAGCTGGTGATGCCACACTTTCTGGGTATCGTATCACCCCTCTTGAATGTCTGTGACGCTGATGACCGCATAGGATGCCGAACTTGAGTCATTTTAGGTCCATACCTGTGAGCAGGGTTGGGTTTGTTGCAGGAAACTTTGACCTTCAGACTACCTGGTTTTCTTGATAGTGAATCAGTTTTGTTGGTACCGGAGGTTCTCATCATCAGATATATGATTGATCTTGACAGAGCAGAGTTATGGTCCTGTATCAGAGGACCTTATCTTCAGAGATGTGTATTTGTTCTTGACAGAGCAGGTTTATGATTGGGATCTGAGGATCTCATCTGCAAATGTATGTTTGTTCTTGACAGAGCAGGTTTATGATTGGGATTTGAGGATCTCATCTGCAGATGTATGTTTGTTCTTGACAGAGCAGGTTTATGATTGGGATCTGAGGATCTCATCTGCAGATGTATGTTTGTTCTTGACAGAGCAAAGTTTATGGTCCTGTATCAGAGGTCCTTATTATCAGATGTTTGTTCTTGACAGAGCAGAGTTTTGGTCCTGTATCAGAGGTTCTTATTATCAGATGTTTGTTCTTGACAGAGCAGAGTTTTGGTCCTGTATCAGAGGTCCTGTATCAGATGTTTGTTCTTGACAGAGCAGATTTATGGTCCTATGTGTGTGTGTTCTTGACAAAGCAGATTTGTGGTCTGATACCAGAGATTTCTTATTATCAGATATAGTGGTTGTTCTTGGCAGAGCAACATCATGGTTTTGTTGATACAGAAACTCAACAGCACAGTTGCCTTGATCTCCTGCCGCATGATTGCATTTTAGATTGCTTTGCATACTCTTTTGCATTTCATTAACGTGTGTCTGTGTTGCAGGTACCGTTTCCCCCCGATTCAGGATTTCTGGCCTTCTGTGGTATTGTTATGGGTTCTCTGAGGAAGACCGTGGCTTACAAGCTCCCTGCTCCTGATGTTGTTCAGCTGACTGGTTTGATTGCTTTAGCAGATGATTCTGTGAGAGATGAATTCAGAAAGTCTTACGGCAAATTGCTTAGTTTGGTTCGTAAACCTTCTGCGTTTGAGTTGAATGGGTTGCACGCTCTGTTGCAGTTCTACGATCCTCCGTTGAGATGCTTTACTTTCCAGGACTTTGTTCTCGCACCCACACTAGAGGAATATGCTGATTTGTTAGGTGTGCCTATCAAGAGGCAGATGCCTTTTATTCATATGGATGCTGAGCCTAATCTGGCTAGTCTAGCTCCGTCACTTCATCTGGATGCCTCCGAGTTGGTATTGTCTAGTTGGAACAAGGTTCCCGGTTTCTCCTTGCAGTTCTTAGTGGGAAAGGCTCAGCAGTGCGCCCAAGACGGATGTTGGGTCGTGTTCAACGCCATTCTCTCTCTGTGCATATATGGCATCATTTTGTTCCCCAATATGCTCGACTTTGTGGACTTCGACGCCTTTCACACCTTTGCATCAGGGAATCCAGTCCCTACCTTGATAGGAGATGTCTACCATTCCATCCACTACAAAAACGAGAACAGAAGGGGCAAGAATGTCTCATGCTGTGTGCTCCTAATCTATAAATGGCTCGATAGTCATCTACCTAAGAGGGGTCCCTTTGTTTCGTCTGCAGCCACAACTGAGTGGTCCGAGCGTTTGATGAGTCTATTTGCAGAGGATATTGACTGGTTTGACAGAGATAGGTTGGGTACCGAGATTATCTTCAGCTGCAGCGGGTTTCCGAACGTGCCTTTGATAGGCAGGAAGGGCTGTATAAACTATAATCCGTCTTTGCTGGTCCGACAGTTTGCTTATGCTTTGAGAGCTCCGCCAAAGGATGAAGAGGTGCAGGAATCTCTGTACCTCACTGGTCTTCTAGAAGGGGATGCATTATCTAAGCTTCAGCACACTTGAAATGGTATCAGTAAGAGGGGAAAACCATTGCTAGGGAAAAGTAATAGCCAAGCCTACGCTCCGTATGTGACGTGGATCAGAGCCAGAGCAGATGCTATAGGAATGCCGTTTCCTCCTGCCAAGCCAGAAAGCCCTCCAATGATTGAAGAGCCTACCACCGTGCCCATTCAGCAGCATAATCAGGTGTTAGCTGAAGGAGATGAATTGAAGAGGGCAAATGAAGAATTGGAGAAAGAATTGGTTCAGCTCCGAAGCGAGAGAAACGAAGTCGTCCATTCCTTCAAGAGGAAGACAGAGCTGGTGAACCAGCTAGGTGCAGATTTGACTAAGCAGATAGCTGAGTGTGATCACATGGGTCGAGACTTCAAAGCTGTCAACGATGTACTGGCCACGAAGAAGCAGCACTTGGACGAAGCGTATCGGAGGATATCCAAGTTCAATCAGCATTGGAGGGCCTCCCTAGCCAACAGGAAAGAGCGGGAGGATAAGCTGATGCAACAGATCTCCAAGCTGAAGGCCCAGGTGAAGGCTAGTGAGAAGAGGTTTGATGAAGAAACCGCTCGCAGATATGCCACTGAAGGCCAGCTCAACAAAGCTCTTGCTAACCTGAAGGAGCGCAAACTGATGTTTGAATCCAAAAAGCGAAAGCTAGAAGATTGTTTCGGCGAAAGAGCATGGGAAGATTCGGTCGAAGGTCTTCAATACACCATTATGCAGAGAGAGTTACTCGTCGAAGGGTTACTCACTCGGCCTGATCATCCAGAAATAAAGGGGTTGTTAGAAGAGTTTCGCGCCCGTGGTCGTGCTTGACTATTTGTATTCCTTTTGTTTGATCATTGTTGTATGCTGGCCATCACCAGGTTTGTTGGTTGAGGTCATGCTATTGATTCATCTTGTACTCAGTGACGTTGTGTACCGCCTTGATGGGCTTTATTCGTATATATGAGATGTTATTTCCATGACTGGACTCGGACTTCTTATTATCAGCACTGGCACTCAGGCACTAGGATCGGGGGCAATCTCCCTAACGCACAGACACACGTTTGCATCTGCATGAAGCATTTTCATAACGAGCACTTTGTCGTTTTTCCTAACCCTTTTGTGTTTTCAGGTTGTTTCAGGTTGTTCCAGGATTGATCAGAGACCTATCCACCGCTATCGAACCAGAGCAAATCAAACCAGAATCATGGAGCAAGTGCAAACTGATGTTCAGGAACTCCACGAAAGAATGGACCGCTTCATGGAGCTCATGCAAGCGGTCGCCAATGGCCAGGATCAGCTCAGAACCTTGGTTCAGCCTCTGATTTCAAGGGTCGATAGCAATGGCGTACTCCATAGTGGGAATGTGCCAACCCCTCCACCTGTTGAAACTCCTCAGAATGGCGTCCCCGTGACCGGGGGAAATGGCAATGCCAACGGCAATGTGATAGCTAACATGGGACTCAACGGTAATACGACGGGCGTCGGTAATGGGAATTTTGAAGCTAACGTCAATGTTGGGCTGGGCAACGGCAATGCAGGTGTTGGGAATCTGTTCGGGCCTCAGCCGTGGTTAGAAGATCGTCAGGATGATGTGTTCTTGCAGAGAGGTGCTGAAGGGGAGCTGACTGCTGAAGCGCGTCTAAGGTTCAAGGCACTCGAGGATAAGATGAGGAATATCGAGAACCATAACACCCTGGGCGTTGATGTTGCACCCTAAAATTTGCTCAACCTATTTCACTTGGTTTATGTTTCAATTGCATTAGCATTTGCATATAGAGTCATGTACATAGTCTAATCATCTGCATAGCATAGCATGGCAAGTCATCCAACAAGGGACTGTTGCACCCCAAAATTTGACCAACCGGGTCCTGTATCTGGCTCGATGTTTCGACGCATTACCGCATTCGCATCTGCATATTGCATACAGTGCATTTTTCATTTGTTTTGATTTTATCGGGATCACAGCTCTCGTCTCGTGTTTCAGGTGTTTTTTATCAGTTTAGATAGATAGAATCGTATTTCAGGGATATTTCGGTGCCCGTTTATTTTTACCGGCTATTTTGGTGCGCTCTCGCAGTATTATTGGTGATTTTGTGCTATCGGAAATTATTGTGATTTTTCTGGATTTTATTGGCCATTTTTAGGGTTTAAATAGATTTTTAATCATTTTAGGATAATATAGAATTTTATAGAATATTAATAGATTTTACTTTTAGAATATTAATTGAATTTTTGAATATATTTTTAGATATAGAATATTAATAGGTTTTAATATTTTTAATAGTTTTTAGAATTTTAAATGAAATAAATAAATAGCATTTTCTTTTTAGAATATAATAGGGTTTAATAGAAATTAAATGTTTTTTTTTAGATATAAATAATATAGTTTTTTTCATAGAATTTAATATAGTTTTATTAGAGATTTATTAGAATTTTATTAGTGGGTTTATTAGAATTTTTTAGAGATTTATTAGAGTATTAGGATAATTCTCCTTATTAGGTTAATTGAATAGTTTAGAAATTAATTAGGTTTAGGTTAATCAGAATTTTAATGCTTTAGTGTGCAGTTAATTAATCCATTTAATCATCCGTTAGTTCATCATTAGCCCATTAATCCAAATTTTAATCATTTTATTTCATTTCAGTTTTTTTGGGGGTTCTTATCAATTTTTCGTTTGGGCCTGCATCCATTTTTGTTCACGTTAAGCCCAAATTCGCAGTCCAGAAGTTCAGTTTTTGTCCAGAATTTTTCCAGCAAATTTCCAGCAGTTTCTAGAAGCATCCAGAACTAATCCCAGTATAAATTCAGCAGAGCCACGTGTTGTGCAAGGGGGGACCCCACGTTACACTGCCATCACCACGCCACCTCACACTCTCAGAGTCTCTCTCTCTCTGCCACGCGTGGGACACGCGTCTAGCATGCAAGCCGTTCCTCCACTCACATGGCCACGTGTGCGCACCACCGGTCCTCGCCTAAAAACCTCACCGACCGGCATGCATGGCCGGCGGCCACCGTAACGGATCCTCTAACTTATTCTGGCCGCCGTACCTCACCGGAAACCCAGTTTTACCCAGATTCATCTCTTTTCCTCTCTTCTTCTCCGATCTACCTCTGATCCTCCCTTCATCATCCACCACCGATCATCGTCAACATTCATCCTCCTCCGATCAACACTCAACCACCATCAAAGTTTTATAGAAGGTCCAGAAGTCCATCGATCATCAGTTTCTGGAGAACCTTCATAGAACAACAAGAATGTTCATCATATTTCCAGATTTTTCCAGACTTCATCTCCTTCAAAACCTCTGATCTTCATCTCCAGAAGAACTTCATCAAGTAATCATCATCAGATTTCCAGTAACAAGAACATGCAAGAATCTTCAACAACTCTCAACGATCCTCGTCTGTTCTTCTTCATCCAAGATCTACCACGCGTATCAGATCCAAATATCCTCGTTCAGAGACTCGTATTATCAGGGAACACGAAGATGTCCTGGATCTTCATGAGGATTCCATCGCACCTTCAACAAATCCATCGCCAACAAAAATAACGAAAGATCTTCATCCTCAAGGATCTCCCCCAACAATCTTCATCAACGATTCGTGTTCTTATTCAATGATTCGTGTTCGTCAAGAGTTTCAATATCTTCCACCACCACAACACGGCTCCTCAAGTTTGTTCAGAAATCTTCCATCAAGATTTCCTCATCTTCTCCTCCGTTTTCATTTTTTCAAAGCAACGTCTCTTTCATGGGGATTAAGGTTGGAAGAGTATTCCGGGGAGATTTTTTTTGTGTTGAAGTTGTTATGAGGTGAAGCAAGCAGGGAGAGGTCGGAGACGGGGAAAGGGAGGAGGACGGCGCCGTGAGAGAGGGAGGGATTAGATTAGGGTTACTGAGAGTGAATGGAGAAAGGAGGCTGATGATTGGATTGGGCCGGGCCCATTAGCTGTGGTTGTCCGTACAAGCCCCACTTTTTTGGCATACACCCTACGGTTTTTGCAGCAAACAGCTGGGCTGGGCCCAGTCTGTTGTGTTTTTTTTGTTATTTTACTTGCACACCCATGTACCAGTATACCCCCCCTGTTTCTCTTTTCTTTATTTTTCATTGGTTAGTTTTTAGAAAGAAATATAGAGAAAATATTGTGAAAGGATATTAGAAAAAATATTAAAAAAAAGAATAGTGAGAAAAAGAAAAGAAAATATAGTGAGAAAAGAAAAGAAAATCTTTGAGAAAAAATAAAGAGGAAAAGAAAACATGAAAGAAAAACAAAATAGTGAAAAATATGGGGAGAAAGAATAAAAAAATAGTGAAAAATATTGAGGAAGAATTTGAAAAAAAAGAAAAAGGAGAAAAATATATGAAAAATATTTTTGAAAGAAAGGAGAAAATAGTTGAAAAGAAAAGAAGAAAAAAGAAAAAAATATTAAAGTAGACTTAATATTTTTTAGAGTGCATTTTTTAGAGTGTATTCAGTTTCAGGGATAGCTTAGACGTCCACTTGTTAGGGGACTATTTTCCATTCGATTTTTCAGGATAGGATAGGATAATAATTCCTAGGAAATTTATTTTCAGTATTCAATCATTGTAATCATTTTCAGGATGTTAATAAAACGAGATTTGAGTTGTGGTCCCGAAGTAGCCGAACTACAGCTGCTCTGATTTCTCGTACCAGACGAGAATATGTAGGCATAGGATGTGATATCCTAGCGAGCACACTAACAACTGACCTTTTGTTCTCTCGCTGCTGTGCGATCGAGACTTTTCCGCTGACGATTAATTGTAACCCTTTTTTCTCTCTTTCCCGAGTGCATTTAAGACCAAACCGTAGTTTGTCCCATAGGTCCCCGAACCTTTGAAACCAGTTTATTTTCTCACTGCTGTGTGAGAATCCTTGTTTAGCCGTAGTTAGCCTGAACTACGTAAAGCTCTGATCTTCCATGCAGTATGGAAGTACGTAGGCACAAGACGCGAGGTCTTGGCGAGCCATTTTCCCCGTAGTCCCGAACTACGTTGACTCTGACTTTCTCCCTTGAGAATACGTAGGCATAGAGTGCGACGCTCTATCAAGTCAAATCCCTTCCGTTTAGATTTAGCAGCCGTAGATAGATTGTTTTGCATCCTTTAGACAACCCAAGCAAGCGTGGATCCCGTCGAGTACGACGGACGTGAGGGGTGCTAATACCTTCCCCTTGCGTAACCGACTCCCGAACCCAGGTTTTGGTTGCGATGACCATACCTTTCCCCGTTTTTTGCGAGGTTTACTTCGAGCGTTTCCTTTCCCTCCGTTGGGATAAATAACGCACGGTGGCGACTCTTCTGTCAGTCGGCGCCGATTTTCGCAGTAGCGACAGCTGGCGACTCTGCTGGGGATCCAACGTCCCCTGGCTGCTAAGGACTGCGATAGTTCTTATGCATGTGGGATCCAACGTCCCCTAAGAGAGAGTCAATCCTAGCGCTTGTTTGCTTGTCTATTGGGGTTTATTTATTGATATTATCTGTTGCTGTTGGGGCGTGACGGGTGTTCTATGATTGAGTGAGAAGCCGGACCTGGGCTTGAGTATGCACCTAGATATAGTTGTGGAGAGTAGTGGACGAACCTGTCTGCTGAGCAGGCACAGTTCCCTACGAAATCTGCGCTCAGACGAGGTTCTCGCAGAGGTGCTCCTTTCCGGTCCTGAGGATCTGAGGGGAGTCCAGACGTGAGGATTGTCGACTCTGGGAACCGATCATTTGGAAGTTAGCTAAGTGAGGCCTCTTCAGGACTTGATGATGCCACTCCTTCTGGGAATCGTATCGTCAGTCTTGAAAGTCTGTGACGCTGACGACCGCATAGGATGCCGTACCTTGTCAGATATAGGTCCATACCTGTGAGTGGGGGGGTTTTTTGCAGGAAACTTGACTTCCAACCTACCCGTTATTTTGGTCTTCTCTTCAGAGCAACCGTACTCCGTCAGCAGTGCAGCAGTATTCAGAGATTGTGGGGGGGCTGTGGTCCCGTTGTTCGCTGCATCTTGCATATCATGTGCATAGTGTTGCATCATACTGCATATCATCCTCCAGCTAGCCAGAGTTCTGATCCAGCCTTTGTTTCCTGAAGGTGATTACCCGGAGTTTGGATTGAGCAGCTGTTGATTGTCGAAGACCGACCTAGGGGTTAAGTAGCTTTGAGCAGAATCGAGCATTGAAGTCAGCTGAAGAGTATTGGTAGCCATGTCTGAAGGCAATTTTCAGTCTCCTAACACCCTGACAGGGTTCACTATGGCGTCCAACCCTCTGTATGATTCTATGGAAGACTTCCCGCAAGTGAACAACGTTGCTGCAGACCAAGTTGTACAGCCTTCTGTTGTAAACCGAGATCGACATGAGCAGTTTGTTGCCCAGAATGAGCGTCCTCCTCCTGTTAACAATCAAGGTGTTGCTTTCCCTGTGATGAATTACCGAAGAGATATTCCAATGGCCCGGATGGTAGATCCAAGAGCTCTCGAGAAGGATAGAAGACTCCGAGCGTTGGAAGAAGGAATAAAAGCTTTGAAAGTCAAAGATGATGTTAACCTGGATGCTGTAGGCATGTGTTTGGTTCCTGACCTGGTGTTGCCTTATAAGTTCAAAGTGCCGAAGTTCGAGAAGTACACGGGAGATAGCTGTCCAAAGCTGCATTTGATGATGTTCTGTCGAAGAATGACTGCGTTTGCGCGAGATGACAAATTGATGATCCATTGCTTTCAAGATAGTCTGACTGGGGCATCTTTGAGGTGGTATATGCAGTTAGAGAGAAATCAGATTCAATCATGGATGGATTTAGCCAGAGCTTTTCTGAAGCAGTACGATTACAATATGGACATAGCTCCCTATCGCATGCATTTGCAAGAATTGTTCCAAGAGAACAATGAACCTATCAGGAAGTATGCTCAGAGATGGAGAGAATTTGCTGCTAGAGTGCGTCCACCGATGTTAGACCAAGAGCTAGCAAGCATGTTTGTGGATTCCCTACAAGATCCGTACTTCGAAAGATTGCTCGGAATTCCGGCAAGTTTCTCTGACGTGGTAGCATTAGGAGAACGCCTTGAGTATGCCATAAGAATTGGGAAAATTCAGATTACTTCAAATGATCAAGCGGGTGAAACTGAATATCCTTGTGACTATCAGGATGAAGAAGGATTTGTGATCAATACAATCATGCCAAAGGTTGAATATCCTCGAAGCGAATCAGTGAATTTTGTTGGTTCTTCATCTTATCAGAGATCAGTACCTCCTGTGGCTTGTTATACTGAACAAACAACCGTGCCTGGGGCACCCTATCAGGAATCTTATGTCGCTTCCATTGCAAAGCAGCGAACTCGTGACCGAGGTTACCAGAACCAGCGTCAGAACAGACCTCGCAACAACTTGGAACGAAGGAAAGCTCCTTTTCACTCAGTGCCTATGCCGTATAGCCAGCTGCTACCGTCTTTGATCCAGAAGTCTTTGGTGGAACCTAAAGCTCTTAAGCCATTTCAAGAATCTTACCCTCCTGGGTACAATCCCCATGTTCAGTGTGGTTACCATGGTGGTTCTCCAGGGCATTCGACGAAAGATTGTAAAGCATTTCAGACAAAAGTACAGCAGTTGATTGACCAGGATCGCATTTCCTTTCGAGAAGGATTTCTGTTTGTTCATCCTAACCGCTCAGCTGTCTAAGCTCGTAGACTCGGAAGGTATTCCCCAGCAAAAGCCAGTGGTCCAGACAGGCAGGCGCCCTCTGCATTGGCAGTTCTCAGACCTTTATATATCATTTGCATTTGTAGTTTCTTTTCTGTTAGTTACTACTTGCTTTTAAACATTGTGTGTTTCGAATGGTGATAATAATAAAGTGACTATGCATTTTTCTGAATTAATCATGTCGCTGTCGCTCATTTACTGCATTGCACTGACACTTGCATTTTATTCACTCCACTTTATCACTGTGACTAGCAAAGATTGGAGGGAGGATGACGAAACTAAACTCATAACCAATGATCGTATGCTTTCAGATAAGACCTTACCGATGACGTACAAGGCATTGTTTCAAATTCCCCAAACACTGGAGATATAAGGAGTTAGTCCCTTGTTAACCACTTCGAGCCAGGAAGTAGAAGTTTTTTCGGACTTATAAACCCTCACATCTTAACCCGGGGCAGGGTAGTTGTCAGTTAGCTTGACCGAGCATTCAAGTCTTACAGAGGAGTGTTGTCTTTCGAGGACCAATCAGTTTATGCCTTTCAAGAGGTCAAAACTCATCAATCAGGAGTGAGACAGTTACAATCCTTTCGGATCAATCAAGACAACCAGTGTCACACGACTTTGTTCCAAAAGAAAGAAATAAGAAAGCCCGCTAAGTAAAAAGAAAGAAAAAGCTGAGAAAGCTAATACTTAGGCAAAAATCAGGGCATCCCGCTGGACTTCAAAAAGAAAAAATCGAAGAGAACTCAAAAGGAGTTAGTCCAGGCAAAAATTAGGGAATCAAAAGAATAAAAAAGAGGGATAGAAAATTTTCCCCAGCAAGTCACAAAGTCGTGTACACAGACACCGAAAGCGAAGAAGGAGTAACTATCACTCTAGAAGAAAAGCTTTATGAGTTCCTTAATTGTGGGTCTTACCATTCAACATACCTCTCGAAGAGGCGAGCGCTTGTGCCAGGTTAACTGAACCTTAGGATCGGAGATCATCACGTAGACGGGGTGGGTACAAATCAAAATTTGAGCCAAATATCCTTTGTTTCACGAACCGTGAACCCGACCACGATACAACCCTTAAAAGACCTAATTGAGGTAGGGTTAGTCTGAAGCGCATTACGATAAGGTCGAGTAACCTGACTCCTTCTTGACTTGCTAGTCACATCCTTGTTGTATTTTCACTGATCACGTAAGCACTACATTTGAACTTGGGTTCATTCGTCACTCACAATCATAGCATGTAAATGAGTGACAACTCAAATTTTTTCAAAATCTGCATAAACACTGCATTAAGATTACCATTCGTGGACAGACAATTTTTAATTGCAGGTTAGTAGTTGGCATGAAAGAAATTCCAACAGGGAATCGTTGAGCAGGACTGAGTAATTCAGTAGTCTGAACCAGAATGGTGTATGTTGTGAAGATCTGTGAATCCGGGGCATTAATTTCCAATGAGTCAGTATCAGTTAGTCTGAGGACAAGTCCCGAAGCTTCGGTTGATCAGGGGCATTTTGTTTGAAAAGCAGTTAATCAGAAGTGAGTCTTCTCGAGAGCCAATTCAGGGGCAATCATGCAGAGCGTTGAGATTTGAAAGCAGATACTTCAGGTGGATAATCATATCGGGTTAAGTCGCTAGAACGCTCATTCAGGGGCAAGTCACTGCCGAGAAAGTGTTGAAACCAACTGGGTTAATGGATATTGAATTCTGTTGTTGTACAGATACCGGGGCAAGTAATCTCGAAGTCGTCTCGTAGCAAGCTGTTCAGAGTAGGTGTTCCCAAGAGTTAGATTGGGGCAAGCTGAGTGTACTGGGGCAAGTTGTTCAAACCAGCCTGTTTATCCCCAGCCGGAGTTGAGTATCGGGGAATCATGTCAATACTCTTATCAAAAAACCTGAACCTTTCAAATAAAAAGGCCTTGCTGTCGTTGGATCATTATCCTGCAGTTTAAACCTGTTGCGTGTCAGTAACCAGTCGTTTCCAAAGTCCAGTTCTCGCCTGGCAAACCGGTAACCAGTTCCCGTCTGGTGCAGTTTATTGTAAGCATCAGTTCCCGTCTGGTGCAGTTTATCGTAAGCATCAGTTCCCGTCTGGTGCAGTTTATCGTAAGCATCAGTTCCCGTCTGGTGTAGTTTATTGGTAACCAGTTCTCGTCTGGTCACCGTTTCCTCAAGTGTTGTATCAGTTCTCGTCTGGTACACGTCGTCGCGTAATCAGTTCTCGTCTGATCATCGTGCATTTTAACCTGTGTGTTATACCAGTTCTCGTCTGGTGTACGTCAGCTTTCAGCCAGTTCTCGCCTGGTTGTCTATGCTTCAGTCTGTTATCCAGTCAGCCCCGTCTGATGTTCAAAACACAAAAAATCAATTTGCGTTCAATTTTCCTAACCTATTTTCCTATCAGTTCTCGTCTGGTAGTCTCCCTTTGAACGCTAGTTCTCGTCTAGTATTTTCCATATCTTCCACTTTGTACATAGTCCATGTGTAGCCTAAACCAGAAAAACAAGAAAAAAAAAACCTAAAGGCATCTGACACAGTAATTCCCAATGACTCGCATGTTGTCATGTGTCCCGGTACGAAGCTCGACGGATACCAGTACTCCGATTAATGTTTGAATTCCTTGAGAATGTTGTTAAATCAGAATTGTTACTCTTCAGCAGATGAAAGTTGCATATTATCCCCGGAAGAGTCGAGATTGTATTTTACCCCGTATCAGAGTTGGATCAGGAGTATCCTCAGCAGATTAAGATTGATATCCTTGATAGTAGGGGCATTCCCAGCAACGTGCTGAGTGCAATCAATCCCAGTTGGGTCAATCCCCGCAGAGCACAATCAGTTGCCAATGGTTTGAAGGGAGCATCCCCAAGCAGAGTTGTTCTTTCTTTCCCCAGTGAAGTCGCCAAGCAGGGTTGCTTTTCCATTTCTCCAGCAGGACAATTATCCCCAGCGGATTTGGTTTCCCTTCTCCAGCATTTATTTTGCTGAGATGGTTCTGTGACTTCGGTTCATCCCCAGTAGAGTTGACGTTACCTTCGGCATTTATTTTACCAAGTGGTTTCCAGACTTGGTGTTCTCTGGCAGCTAGAGCCTGCATTAGCATTCGCATATATCGTCATTGCATTTATCCAAACATATAGTATATCCATGTCGTCTGGGCCTCGCATTTTCAAGCAGAACGCATAGCATTTGCATGTCATATAGGACATTGCATCATTTCAAGCATACACATGTCAAAACATGGACCAGGTTGGTTACCTATTGGATTTCGAATTTGTTCCCCTACAGAGTTGTGTGGTTCAGCTTCTCGTCTTCCCCAGCGGAGTGATTCTTCATATTTGGTTGTTACGTCAGCATCGGAAAAAAAACAACAACAAAGATTGATACATATCGAACTTATGAAGCTGCCGCCTTCGTCATAATAGGTGCCAGGCAGTTCAATTCAGAATTCCCCAGGAGAGTTTCCTCAGGTTCGCTGTGAACCATGAGTAGACAGAAAAAAAAATCCCATGACAGATGGGAAGGTGTTTGCTTTGCGAAGCATTATTCCAATACTTGTGGCGTCACACAGGTGATTGGCCAAGGAGAAGAAAAATTTATCAGAAAATTGACCAGTTGTTGCCGTGACAACCAAACTTCAGTTTATTGGAAGCTATTCCTCAGGCAGTTTTGCAGTACATTCCCGCGGTTGGCAAATTTCAGGGTTCCATTTGTATTCAACCGTCATCTACCTTGAATGCTTGAAGGCTGAGCGCTCTTCACCCATTCAGGTCGAAGTCGCTTGAATAGGGGCAGCTGTTGCACCCCAAAATTTGACCAACCGGGTCCCGTATCTGGCTCGATGTTTCGACGCATTACCGCATTCGCATCTGCATATTGCATACAGTGCATTTTTCATTTGTTTTGATTTTATCGGGATCACAGCTCTCGTCTCGTGTTTCAGGTGTTTTTTATCAGTTTAGATAGATAGAATCGTATTTCAGGGATATTTCGGTGCCCGTTTATTTTTACCGGCTATTTTGGTGCGCTCTCGCAGTATTATTGGTGATTTTGTGCTATCGGGAATTATTGTGACTTTTCTGGATTTTATTGGCCATTTTTAGGGTTTAAATAGATTTTTAATCATTTTAGGATAATATAGAATTTTATAGAATATTAATAGATTTTTCTTTTAGAATATTAATTGAATTTTTGAATATATTTTTAGATATAGAATATTAATAGGTTTTAATATTTTTAATAGTTTTTAGAATTTTAAATGAAATAAATAAATAGCATTTTCTTTTTAGAATATAATAGGGTTTAATAGAAATTAAATGTTTTTTTTTAGATATAAATAATATAGTTTTTTTCATAGAATTTAATATAGTTTTATTAGAGATTTATTAGAATTTTATTAGTGGGTTTATTAGAATTTTTTAGAGATTTATTAGAGTATTAGGATAATTCTCCTTATTAGGTTAATTGAATAGTTTAGAAATTAATTAGGTTTAGGTTAATCAGAATTTTAATGCTTTAGTGTGCAGTTAATTAATCCATTTAATCATCCGTTAGTTCATCATTAGCCCATTAATCCAAATTTTAATCATTTTATTTCATTTCAGTTTTTTTGGGGGTTCTTATTAATTTTTCGTTTGGGCCTGCATCCATTTTTGTTCACGTTAAGCCCAAATTCGCAGTCCAGAAGTTCAGTTTTTGTCCAGAATTTTTCCAGCAAATTTCCAGCAGTTTCTAGAAGCATCCATAACTAATCCCAGTATAAATTCAGCAGAGCCACGTGTTGTGCAAGGGGGGACCCCACGTTACACTGCCATCACCACGCCACTTCACACTCTCAGAGTCTCTCTCTCTGCCACGCGTGGGACACGCGTCCAGCATGCAAGCCGTTCCTCCACTCACATGGCCACGTGTGCGCACCACCGGTCCTCGCCTGAAAACCTCACCGGCCGGCATGCATGGCCGGCGGCCACCGTAACGGATCCTCTAACTTATTCCGGCCGCCGTACCTCACCGGAAACCCAGTTTTACCCAGATTCATCTCTTTTCCTCTCTTCTTCTCCGATCTACCTCTGATCCTCCCTTCATCATCCACCACCGATCATCGTCAACATTCATCCTCCTCCGATCAACACTCAACCACCATCAAAGTTTTACAGAAGGTCCAGAAGTCCATCGATCATCAGTTTCTGGAGAACCTTCATAGAACAACAAGAATGTTCATCATATTTCCAGATTTTTCCAGACTTCATCTCCTTCAAAACCTCCGATCTTCATCTCCAGAAGAACTTCATCAAGTAATCATCATCAGATTTCCAGTAACAAGAACATGCAAGAATCTTCAACAACTCTCAACGATCCTCGTCTGTTCTTCTTCATCCAAGATCTACCACGCGTATCAGATCCAAATATCCTCGTTCAGAGACTCGTATTATCAGGGAACACGAAGATGTCCTGGATCTTCATGAGGATTCCATCGCACCTTCAACAAATCCATCGCCAACAAAAATAACGAAAGATCTTCATCCTCAAGGATCTCCCCCAACAATCTTCATCAACGATTCGTGTTCTTCTTCAATGATTCGTGTTCGTCAAGAGTTTCAATATCTTCCACCACCACAACACGGCTCCTCAAGTTTGTTCAGAAATCTTCCATCAAGATTTCCTCATCTTCTCCTCCGTTTTCATTTTTTCAAAGCAACGTCTCTTTCATGGGGATTAAGGTTGGAAGAGTATTCCGGGGAGATTTTTTTTGTGTTGAAGTTGTTATGAGGTGAAGCAAGCAGGGAGAGGTCGGAGACGGGGAAAGGGAGGAGGACGGCGCCGTGAGAGAGGGAGGGATTAGATTAGGGTTACTGAGAGTGAATGGAGAAAGGAGGCTGATGATTGGATTGGGCCGGGCCCATCAGCTGTGGTTGTCCGTACAAGCCCCACTTTTTTGGCATACACCCTACGGTTTTTGCAGCAAACAGCTGGGCTGGGCCCAGTCTGTTGTGTTTTTTTTTGTTATTTTACTTGCATACCCATGTACCAGTATACCCCCCCTGTTTCTCTTTTCTTTATTTTTCATTGGTTAGTTTTTAGAAAGAAATATAGAGAAAATATTGTGAAAGGATATTAGAAAAAATATTAAAAAAAAGAATAGTGAGAAAAAGAAAAGAAAATATAGTGAGAAAAGAAAAGAAAATCTTTGAGAAAAAATAAAGAGGAAAAGAAAACAGGAAAGAAAAACAAAATAGTGAAAAATATGGGGAGAAAGAATAAAAAAATAGTGAAAAATATTGAGGAAGAATTTGAAAAAAAAGAAAAAGGAGAAAAATATATGAAAAATATTTTTGAAAGAAAGGAGAAAATAGTTGAAAAGAAAAGAAGAAAAAAGAAAAAATATTAAAGTAGACTTAATATTTTTTAGAGTGCATTTTTTAGAGTGTATTCAGTTTCAGGGATAGCTTAGATGTCCACTTGTTAGGGGACTATTTTCCATTCGATTTTTCAGGATAGGATAGGATAATAATTCCTAGGAAATTTATTTTCAGTATTCAATCATTGTAATCATTTTCAGGATGTTAATAAAACGAGATTTGAGTTGTGGTCCCGAAGTAGCCGAACTACAGCTGCTCTGATTTCTCGTACCAGACGAGAATATGTAGGCATAGGATGCGATATCCTAGCGAGCACACTAACAACTGACCTTTTGTTCTCTCGCTGCTGTGCGATCGAGACTTTCCCGCTGACGATTAATTGTAACCCTTTTTTCTCTCTTGCCCGAGTGCATTTAAGACCAAACCGTAGTTTGTCCCATAGGTCCCCGAACCTTTGAAACCAGTTTATTTTCTCACTGCTGTGTGAGAATCCTTGTTTAGCCGTAGTTAGCCTGAACTACGTAAAGCTCTGATCTTCCATGCAGTGTGGAAGTACGTAGGCACAAGACGCGAGGTCTTGGTCAGCCATTTTCCCCGTAGTCCCGAACTACGTTGACTCTGACTTTCTCCCTTGAGAATACGTAGGCATAGAGTGCGACGCTCTATCGAGTCAAATCCCTTCCGTTTAGATTTAGCAGTCGTAGATAGATTGTTTTGCATCCTTTAGACAACCCAAGCAAGCGTGGATCCCGTCGAGTACGACGGACGTGAGGGGTGCTAATACCGTCCCCTTGCGTAACCGACTCCCGAACCCAGGTTTTGGTTGCGATGACCATACCTTTCCCCGTTTTTTGCGAGGTTTACTTCGAGCGTTTCCTTTCCCTCCGTTGGGATAAATAACGCACGGTGGCGACTCTTCTGTCAGCCGACGCCGATTTTCGCAGTAGCGACAGGGACCAAGCACTATTCTCATCTCTATGAGCCTATCAAGAGGTTATTATTCAAATTCAAGCATATCCAAGTCATCAGAGAAGAAATTGAAGCTAAAGAAGTCAGTGGATCAAGCAGTGAATCTATCTCCTATCTGAGGGTATTTAAAGATCACCAAAGAAGGTGTGAGCTGTGAATTGAAGGCATGGAGAGTATATAGACATCATGGAAGACTTAGAAAGTCATTTGGAGAAGGAGGCAAGTCATTGATATGATCACAAGAGTTGCAGTTGAAGGCAGTCAACTAGGGTTTCATCTGGGTCAACCCTGGTTCAATCCTAGGTCAATTGATTGATTGAAAGGCATTAAGGTCTATTGGAGAGATGTGGGGTTCATAATTTGACATGTAAATAAGGATATGGTGTTGTGCCAAGAAGAAATCAAGAGAAATCAGGAAGAAGAGGAGTTTCTAAATTAGGGTTTCTGTGTAAAATCCCCTGATTTAGGTCAAACTTCCAAGCAAGATAAGTCAAAATGAAAGCTTCAAATGGATCTTTTGTCAACATGAAACTTGTATAGGATCTCAATACCTTTAATTTGAGTGGTGGAAGACATCAATGAGATTTATAGAACTCAAGTTATGGTCCTTGCAAGTTACAGGTCATCTGAGGCATCTGAAATTTTGTCTGTGAAAGTTACTTGTCTTCCGAGCAACCTTTACCCCTCAAGGAGATTTCAAATGAACTTCTGGTCAACATAAGAGTTGTTCCTTATTGTCTTAGCTTTCTAGAATGGTATGGTATGCCTTCATGTGATTTGTGGAACTCTACTTATGGTCTTGGCAAGCAAAGGGTATTTTGGTCATCTGAGAATTACAGGTCATTTCAAGCCTATGCCCAAAACTCATACAAGGAAGCTTCAAATGGAAAACTTCACAACATCAAACTTGCTCCAAATGACATTTTGAGTCTATAAAAGTGATCATGAAAGATTGGAAAGGCTCATAGCTCAAGGTTTCAAAATTGGTGAATTTAATGAATAAAAAATGACTTAAAATTGAGATTTTTCATAATTTGGCCAAATGGGATGAAATTATAGGTCATTTTGATTGGAAAAAATATTTTAAGAACATTGGAAAAAGTGGATTTTTGAGTTTGGTTCAAGATTTGAAAGTTATGCTTGGTTACTTATGTATGAAGTTACATAATCCAAAATTCAAGGAAAGTGTGCATGGGAAGTTTCCACAAAGTTCTAGGGCTTTCCAATGTCATCTATATATTGCATTGAGTAGCTTCATGCATTGGTTGGTGAATCATTTTGTTCATAATACCAAGTTATACCCCATTCTTCCATTTTTGCAAAAGCATCTCAAACTTCATCAAATCTTCACCAATTTCCAAATTTCTTGATCTCATCATCATCTAGATCATTCAAGGATCAGAATTCACATAAGAACTTGTTTGAATTGAGCAAGAATTCGTGCTACCAACTTCATCATCCAAGGTGCAAGAAAGTTGGGATTGCAAGATTCAAGAGGCTTGAACAAGAACTTTTGCATACAGAACTCAGAATCAAGTTCACTGATCAAATCAAGATCATTGCAAGCATTGGATTTGAAGAATTCAGCACCTGTTTTCATCATTTACACCAAGTTAGTTTTCTCTTCGAATTGCTTGAATTAGTTAGCATGTTAGAGAATTATTAGGTTAGAATTGTTAGGTTAGGATAGATGATTAATCCTGGTGAGTTTGAGAAGGTTTCATGAAGGTTATCCATGGTGCACCAAATCTGTTAGGGTTTATAACATCTAGAATATTGCACTATAATCTTAGGTTTATAGCTCAGAATGATCATTGTAAAGTGTAGATCATGTTAGGGTAGAAGTTAGCAAGAATTTGCATGGTTGATAGCAGGTGAAAATGGTGGAATCAGAATCTTCTACCTATCGGGTTTGACATTTGAGTGAGTTTTAGAGAAAGTTATTGCCATGGCTGTGTAGAGGGAAGAGAATGGATCAATTTTTATCTTTACATCGTGTGATTTTGTTGAGAGTTGAGGGAGAATAGAAGTGTTGAAGAGGCGTGCATGGGGAGGTTTTTCTGAAAACCCTAGGGTTCCAAGGTTGAAGACGAACCCTGGACCGTTGGATGACCATGTTGACTTGGACTCAGACCTTAATCCAATGGCTATGATTCAAACGAAATTTGGAGGGAGAGGCTGTGCACAGAACGCACCGTTTCATTTATTCTTTCTGACTGGGCTTTGGTTCCCCTTGCTTTTCGCACCCCCAAACGCAAGCCCAATGCCATTTGAACTGAGTTTTTCACTATTTGCACCGTTTTTCCCTTTTTTCTTTTTTGTTATGTTTTCTGATCACTGGGCCCAGACGCGCATTGCTAGGCGCGCCCCCCAGTCTGGGCCCATCTTGTTTTTTTAACTGATTTTATTACTTGTTTCACCCTTAGTCCAATATTAATTCCATATTAATTTCTTTCAAATTTTCTTAATTCTTTGAAAATTCATAACAAATAGAAAAATGCTTATTTTTAATTGGTTGTTTTTGCATATTGTTCATAATTCTGTCAAGAAAATTATTATACAAAAAAATTAACATTTCATTTTATTTTCATATTTTTAGTATATTTTTATTTTAAATAGGTGTAAATAATGTTTAGTTTAGTGCATGAATTTGTTGATTTTGGTTTAATTAGATGCTTTAATATTTTTGACCCATTCTTTTTAGGTTGATTAGCATAGAACTTTAGCTTGTATATAAGATTTAATTCATAATTTTAGATTAAAATTTTAGATGATTTGTTTAGGTGTGATTAGTGTGATCAAAACTAGGGTTTAGGAGATAACATGGGTGAATTAAATCATTTCCCTTAGGAGTTGTGGATTGAATCTTTGGGGTATGGGAATATAGGGGTTATGGGTAGATAATAGATCCCTTAGAAATTACTAGGTTTCCCCTATTCTACTATTGCTATTAGTATAATGCTTGTATTTGCTTGACTGTGTGGTGTGCCCTCTCTAGGGTTATTTCATTTGTCTGTGTGGGGTATTGGGTTTGCTTGGGGATTGGGAGAGCTGAAGACTATGCTGATGAAGTCCATTGGAGATCAAAAAGGATGAAGACCAACTTCCAGAGTTGATGAGGAGTATCTCTTGCTGGCAGCTGTTGAGGAGTGTAGGGTTTAGGAGCTAGGCAGAGCTCTAGAGTAGAAAGCTTGATTCACAAACATGGAAGGCCTTGTCTGCCTCCATCCTTTCTCTATGATTCAAAGTATCTTTCAAATATTCACCTCCTTCCTTTGGAAGGATTAGTGAATGTATTTGAAAGATAGAACTTTTGAGAGAAGATTGTCTGTATAATGTTAACAGTTAATGAGCCACCCTTGGTAGGCAGTTGACTGTTTAACATTCACTTCTTCTTGTTGACTGGTATTCATCTCGGAGATTAAGACTTGAAGAAAAGCCATTGCAGATTGAAGACTGATGACAAAGACCTTGCTGGAAAGCTGTGAAGATAAAGAATGATGCTTGCTTGAAGCTGGTAGATGTTTGGAGATGACTTGAAGACAGATGTTGATGCAGAGCTGTTGTGGCTGTTTATTCTTTTTGCTGTTTATTTGTGATGTATTGATTGGTTTTCCCTGACTGTATTGCTTGATGTTTAACCTGTCAGGTTGAAAGTGAATCCTGTTCACTTTTGCCTATTGTTTTCTAGGTTCGAGGTTGAGTGGGACTCCCTTGCCTCGCTTGTATTGTTGCATCCATGCATTTTACTGCTTTATTGTATATATGCTATTGTTTCTGTTTCCGTCTATTCCCTTAGGATCTCTGTTTCTCTCTGCGCAAGAGAGGAGCATGATAGACATTAAGTCTTAACCCATGCATGATAACACTAGGTTAGTTTGATTCCCTTTTCAACCATAGGTTAGAGTTCTGTCTCTTCTTTCTCAAAACAAACAGAAAAACACAATAAGATTTCAAACACAATAAAAGACACTTCTTCCGTAAAAGAATGTGAACTCATCAAAACGTCATTTTTGTCCGCTTGGACCAGTAATCAGAAAAACCTTTTTCAGAAGGAATAAAAAACAATCAAGACAGACTTGTGTCGTACGTGGCCCGAACTACGTTTGCTCTGATCTTTCATGCCGTATGAAAGTACGTAGGCATAGGATGTGATATCCTAGCGAGCAACCTTCCCCTCCTTTCCCGTAGGTAGGCGAACTACGTTGACTCTGATTTCTCGTTCCAGACGGGAATACGTAGGCATAAAGTGCGATACTTTTCCGAGTCATTTTCTTTTCTTTTTAAACCCCAGACCTGTAGAGTAGATAGAATAACAATCCATACCCGAAAACAAGCGTGGATCCCGTCGAGCACGACGGACGTGAGGGGTGCTAATACCTTCCCCTTGCGTAACCGACTCCCGAATCCAGGATTTGGTTGCGATGAACATTCCTTTCCCGTCTTTGCGGTAGGTTTACTCTGAGCGTTTCCTTTCCCTCTGTTGGGATAAATAACGCACGGTGGCGACTCTTCTGTTCAGCCGGCGCCGATTTTCGCAGTAGCGACAGCTGGCGACTCTGCTGGGGATCCAACGTCCCCTGGCTGCTAAGGACTGCGATAGTTCCTTATGCATTTGGGATCCAACGTCCCTTAAGAGAGTCAATCCTAGCGCTTGTTTTCCCGTCGAGGATTTTGTATGGATTTATATTTCTGACCTTTATTTTCAGCATTATATTATTGATTATTATTGCTGTATTGAGGTGTGACGGGTGTTCTATGATTGAGAGATAAGCCGGACCTGGGCTTGAGTGCACCTAGAATTAGAGTAGAAATTAGTGGGCGCGTGCCGGCTTTGCTTGCATTAGTGTCCCACGAAATCTACACTCGGACGAGGTTCTTCTGGTTGACTTCTTTTTCTACCCTTTGGGTCGAAGGGGTTGTTGGTTAGCTGAATTGTCGACTCCGGGAACCGATCATTTGGAAGTTGGCTAAGTGAGGCCTCTTCAGGATTTGATGATGCCACTCCTTCTGGGAATCGTATCATCAACCCTGAAAGTCTATGACGCCGACGACCGCATAGGATGCCATACCTTTGTCAGTTACTAGGACACCTACCCGTGAGAGGGTTTGGGGTTATGCAGGTAACTAGACCTTCAGATACCGGTTATTTCTTAATCTGAGATCCTGGGTATTTATGGGCAGTTGTGAGGTCTGTCAGAGACCAGTTGGAGATATGATATGAGGTCTATCAGAGACCAGTCAGAGTTATGATATGAGGTCTATTAGAGACCAGTCAGAGTTGTGTTGTGGGGTCTATCAGAGACCAGTGTTGGGGCTTTGTATTAGGTCTATCTGAGACCAGGGTCTGAGGAATTCTGGAGGGTCTATCTGAGACTTTTGATATGGTTCAGGCTTCTCAGCCATGGCATTTGGTCCCTGTTGCATGTTACTTGCATTGCACTGTCTGCATACCCATTATCATTGCATCCCATTAACGTGTGTCTGTGCTGCAGGTGCATTTGCATATTCCCTGGTTCTAGTGCCCGGACTTCTGCTTATTGATCATGGCTGGTTTGAGGAAGACAGTGGCATAAAAGTTGCCTACACCTGACATTACTCCCTTACTTGGTCTGATGTCCCTTGCTGATGAGGAGGTTAGGAGAAGTTTCAGGATGAGTCATGGAAGATTGCTGAGATTAGTCTGCAAACCAACTGTTGTTGAGATGAATGGGCTGTACACCTTGATGCAATTCTATGATCCCGCATTGAGATGTTTCAAGTTTGCTGACTTTATTTTGGGGCCTACCATTGAGGAGTATGTAGAGTTTACCGAGCTACCAGTACAGAACAAGGTTCCCTTTATTCACTCTGCCGCTGAGCCCAAGCTGGAGGACTTAGCTAAGGCCTTGCACATGAACGCCGCTAAACTATTAGTGACTTCTTGGCTTGGGGTTCCAGGTTTCTCCCTTGATTTTCTGGTTGGCAAAGCTCAAGAGTATGCCAAGAACGGGTGATGGATAGTCTTTAATGCTATCTTAGCTCTATGCATTTACGGAATAGTGTTGTGTCCCAACTTACCCAACTTTGTGGACTTGGACGCTTTCCATCTGTTTGTTGCTGGCAACCCGGTGCCTAATTTGATTGGAGACTTCTATCATTCACTGCACTACAAAAATGAAAACAGAAGGGGAAAGACTGTTTACTGTTGTGCGCCGCTGTTGAACATGTGGTTTAAGAGCCATCTTCCCCTGAAGGGACCTTTTGTGGATAGTGCAACTACAGCTAGCTAGCCAGAGCGCCTGATGAGGCTATCTTCCGAAGACATCGAGTGGTTTGATCGAGACTTGTTGGGGTCTGAGCTTATTTTCAGTTGTTCTGGGTACCCTAATGTTCCGTTGATAGGAAGAAAAGGGTGTATCAATTACAACCCTTCTCTGTTCCTTCGCCAGTTTGGATACGCGCTGAAGAACCCACCAAAGGAGGAAGAAGTACAGGAATCTCTGTACTTCACCGGTGATTTGAAGGGAGAGTTACTAGCCAAGCTGCAGCATGCATGGATGCGTATTAACAGAAGAGGGAAGCCACTGTTGGGGAAGAACGATTGTCAGGCTTATGCACCCTACAGAGTTTGGATCCAAGAGAGAGCAAGACAGTTGCGGATGCCATTTCCAGCTGCGCCAGTCCCTGTTCATATTCCCGTGGAAGAACCAACTACTGTTACTAGGGAGGCCTACGAGCGAGTTGTAAAAGAAAAAGAAGCCTTGATGAAGATCAATGAAGAGCTAGAAAAATAGTTGGCTCAGATACGTAGTGAGAAAAATAAGGTTGTGCATGCTTTCCAACAGCAGATCGAGCTAGTAAACAGACTAGGGGCTGAGTTGATTGAGGAGAAAAAGAAGCGCGAACGTCTGGGGCAAGAGTTCAGAAGCTCCCATGACATGTTGGAATCCAAAAAGAAAGCACTCGACGCCGCACACCGGGAAATCTCTTCTTGTAACAAGACTTGGAATGCTACGCTAACCAACAATAAGAAGAGGGAAGATAAATTGAAGCAGCGAATTTCTGACCTCGAAGAGCAGTTGAAGGCTAGCATTAAGAAGTACGAAGAAGAGGTAATGACCAGATATAGTCTCCAGAATGCATTGAACAAAGCTATCGAAGGCAGGAACGAAGCTGTGTCTCAGAAGCGGAAGCTAGAGGATCGCTTCGGAGAAGGGGCATGAGAGGAAACCGCTGGTGACGTGCGACGTGTTCTCAAGAGAAGAAACCAGCTTGTCGATGGTCTGCTTACCCGACCAAGCCATCCAGAGACCAGGAAGTTACTAGAAGAGTATTAGGCTTATGAGTGTACTTGACTGTTGCATGTATTAGCTTGCATGCTTTATTTGCATAACGCTGACCATCACCAGGACTGTTGGTTGAGGTCATGCCTTCTGATTGTACTCAGTGATGTTGTATTCTTGGCTTATTGGATTTCTCTGCAATATATGAGGCTTTCTATGATTCGGCTCCGATCTTCGTATTGCTAGCACTGTCACTGCACTGGCACATTCACACTAGAATCGGGGAATGACATTCCCTAATGCACAGACACATGTTGCATTGCATTCATATTCATATCGCATTATAGGTGATTATTGCATGGTATCTTATTTCTTGCATTGTACCAGGTCTTTTCAGGATTGCAGATCAGCGCCCGCACCGATACTCCACTCGCACCAACTGCCGAAGAATCATGGATCAAATGCAGAATGAGATGCAAGATATGCGTGAGAAGCTGGCGCTCTTCATGCAGACAATGGAGACTATTGTGAAAGGGCAGGAGAATTTGCAAGCTTTGGTGCAGCCTCTGTTGGTCAGAAATGCTGGGCAGGGGAATGAGGATCATCAGTCTGTGCGAGTCGACACTATTCATGGGGATGGTACTCCCATACCAGTGGCTCCACCTGTAGTCAACATGCCTGCTGTCAATGTCAACAACGGTACCGCTGCTGGGAACGGTAACGTTGGAATGGGGAACGAAACTATCGTTAACAATGTTGGGCTTAGAGATGCTAACCTGGGTGATAATATGGGAGGCAATGGCTTCGGTAATACTGGATTCGGGTTCAATGACCAGGTGTTGCACCCCAAAATTTGACCAACATTTATTTACCCATCAAGTGTTTGAAGATTGATACCTTCATCAGAAAGTTCAAGAGATCCTCAGAGGAATTGGTTGAAACCAAGGTTGTGTGCTTCATAGCTTGAGAGTTGTGGGAGCTCCTCAGATGATTCTGAGACTTTGAGAATGAACTTGAATCTTTAGGAAAGTTTATGAGATGTCTTGAAAGCCATCATGAAGCCTAGAGAGGTCATTGTGCAAGAATTCAGAAGATTTAGCCATGAGTGGTAGAATTAGGGTTTTGACTGGGTCAACCCTAGGATAACTGAAGATTTTGAGAAGGTTGAGACCTAATCCAAGGGCCATGAGATCATGGAATGAGGTATTGAGATACTATAAGGATAATTCCTAGACCAACTCATCATGATTGAGGAGTTTGAGAAGTTTTGAGTTAGGGTTTCTAAGGATGGACAGTGTAAAAACCCTAATTTGATCCCTATCTTCCAGGCAGTTTTAGCTCAAGATGTGATTAACATATCATCTTCCCCATAACATGAATGTTTTAGATCTTGTTATTAGCTTTAATTTGAGTGGTAGAAGTCCTTGATAGGATGTGCAGAGCTCAAGTTATGGTTTTGACAAATTACAGGTCATCTGAGGTATGTGAATCTGGGTCCTTGAAAGTCACCCAACTTGCAGACAACGTTTGCCCTAGTAGGATGATTCCTATGATCTCTTGGTCAACATTAATGTTGAAGAGCATCTTCTTAGATTTCTAGAGAGTAATAGAAGTCCTTGATAGGATTTGTAGAACTCAACTTATGGTTTGAACAAGACAGGGGTATTTTGGTCATTTGGAAGCTATAGATCATTTTAAGCAATGGCCATATCTCCTATTTCCAAGCCTCAAATGAAAAAACTCAAAACATCAAAGTTGTTCAAAATGGCATTTTAAGCCTAGAAAAGTGGTCATGAGTTGTTGAAAAAGCTTGTAGCAAGGATTGGCAAGAATGGGTGAAAATGACCTAAAAATGGCTTATAACTTAAATGGATCCAAGTTGGAAATTGGTTTGGGAGATGTACAAATCCAAAATAGGTCATCCAATATGTAATTTTGAATCCAAACATCATTTTAAAAACAATGGTTCAAGCACATTTTTGGTTTGAGGTCTTAAAATGGGTGTTACTTTGTAAAGTTCTTTCTTGCATATTAAGGAACCCTTGAGAAACTTCACACAAGGCAAGGAAAAGCTTGTTTTTCACTCATTCAATCCCAATATCTCTTGTAAGGAGATTTTGACACAAATTTAAGAGGCTTAATGCATGAAAGGAGATAATACCACATATCACTACATGAGAAATTCCAAAGCTTTCTAGATGATTCTAAAAGCTTCTAGACTCTTCCATTGATTTCTATATATTGGTTGGATCATGATTAGATTGAAGGTTGGTCAAGGTTGGGGAATTCAGTGGAGAGTGTGAGAGAAGAGTGAGGAATTCAAGGTTTCCTTCAAGAACAAGCCATACACGATTTGATCTCTACAAGTTTCTTCCATCAAAACTCTTGCAAACAGAAAGCTATACCCCATTGGAGGAGCATCTGGAAGAGATAGCAAGCCTTGAATCAAGCCCTATACACCTCTGCCATAGACACTTGACAGGTTTTGTTCTTCTCCATAGCTCATTAATTATGCGCATTCCATTAGATTCTTAGGTGTAGAATGGTTAGGTTTTACTAGGTGATTAATTTCTGAAGATTAGAGAGCTTTTCATAAGGTTTCATGGCAGGTCTTGGTTTCTTGCAAGTTCAAGAATGGGTTGTTTAGTGAGTGTTAGTACACGTATTATAACATAGAATGATTAGGGTAATGCCATGAACACAATAGTACTATTAGAATTAGGGTTTAGCAAGGTTGATCTCAGAAGAAAATGTTGGAACCAAGCTTTTCATGCATTCTGTTTGCGAATTCTAGGAAGCTTTAGGAGAAACTATTGGTACCATCATGTTCAGGGAAGAAAATGGCGCGATATTGATCTTGGAAGTTTCTATTTTCATGGCCATACGAGGGAGTACGAGTGGGAAGAAATCACGTGCATGAATATTGAAACCTGAAACCCTAAATACTCATTTGGGACGATGACTCACAATCGTTGGATCGTTCTATTTTAATTGACTAGTTAAACACATCCAACGGTCATCTTTTAAACTCAGAAATGGAGGGAAACGAGACTGAGCAGAACGCTGCGTTTAATTAAGTGACCTGGCCTGGGCCTGGGATTATGATACTATCCCCACCCCCCATTGTGAGCCCAACCAAATTAACACTAAAAAAGACTACTAACTGCACCGCGCGTTTTTCTTTTATTTTTGATTTTTTAGTTTAATTTCTAGACGCATATGGGCCTAGGGCATTCGCTAATGGCACCCCCATCCCTGGCCCATCTGGAAATTGAACTAGGCGTGTTTTCTTTTGACACCCCCTCCCCTTTTTCTTTTGTTCTTTTATTTTCATTTCTTTTATATTTTGTTGCATCTTATAAAATTCATATAAAATAGGAAAATCAATATTTTTCAATTCTTATTTTTTCTATAGGTTCATAATTTTGTCTAGAAAATTAATAAAAATAAAAATTCCATTTTATTTTTAGTTTCATATTTTTAGAATATTATTCTTTTAAATAGCTTTTAAATAGGTTTAGCTTGATACTCAATTTTGCAGAATTTATTTTAGGACCTTCCCTTAATCTTTTTGGTTCATTCCTTTTGGTGTGATTAGATATTGAATCATAGTTTCCCATAGGATTTAATTCATGATTTTTAGATTAAAATTTGATTAGTTTAATTAGGTGAGATTAGAGTAATCCTAATTAGGGTTTAGGTTATGCATAGGTGAAATAATTCATTTTCTTTTGAGAGTTTTGACTTGATTTTTGGGTATGTGCATATAGGGATGTTATGGGTAGGTGTTATAGACCCTTGTAAATGATTGTTAGATTTTTCCCCCTCTCTTTAGTATTTTTAGATATTTTCTGAAGGTGGACTGATTGTATTGACTATCTGTGTGATATTTGTCTATCTCTGGGGTTTATCTTTGGGGAATTGTTGTGGGGCTTAGTTTGTTTTGAAGACCTTGTTGAAGGAGCATGATGAAGGAGAAGATTGAAGATCAAGACCCAGAGGTTGAGAGGTTGGAGCTTGTTCTCTGTTTGTGAGGTTTGAGATCCTGAAGTTTGAGGGAAATTCATGGTACTTTCCTGAGGAAGGCACCATGGATGTCTTTCATTCTTTCTTGTCACCTCTTTCTTAAAGTATCCAATGATGTCGGAGCCTTCATGTGAGTTTAATTTCTCCTGAGGAGGAATGTAAACTGATCACAGTTGTTGAGCCACATGGGATACGATTCCTAACTGGAAGCCTCCTAGTACTTTCCTGAGGAAGGTCATATGGGTCTATTCATTTAGTTCCCCTAGTTCATATAGGATTTCTTAAGTATCCAATGATGTTGGAGCCTTCATGTGAGTTTAGTTTCTCCTGAGGAGGAATGTAAACTGATCACAGTTGTTGAGCCACATGGGATACAACTTCTAAGTGGAAGCCTCCTAGTACTTTCCTGAGGAAGGTCCTATGGGTCTATTCACTTAGTTCCCTTAGTTCATCTAGGATTTCTCAAGTATCCAGTGATGTTGGATCCTTCATGTGAGTTTAATTTCTCCTGAGGAGGAATGTAAACTGATCACAGTTGTAGAGCCACGTAGGATATGATTCCTGAGTATAAGCCTCCTAGTGCTTTCCTGAGGAGGGCACTATGAGTCTGCCTACTTAGCTCCCTTTCTTTGGTAAGCTTGTTTTGAAGCTTGAAGACTGGGATTGATTTCTCTTGTGTAGGGTTTTGCTTTAGAGCTTTGCTTAGATTTGATTAGGGTTCTGTTTTGGGGTTAGGAGTAGAGCTTAGATATGGATAATTTCTTTCTCAAGCATATGGTTTGTTTGCCTGATGGCACTTCATTTCTCTTATCTGTTTATTGCTTGATAGCATGTTGTTTATTTTTCAATATGATTACTGTTATTTCATGACTGGCTTGAGGTTGAGATGAGCTTGTGGAGGCTGAAGCCCCACACATATTTCCTCCCTCACTTGCATTGCATGCATTTTACTGTTAAGCTGATGCTTTGTCTGTTTTGGTGTATCATTGACATGATCCCTTAGGACTCTCATTTCCTTTGATAAGGATTTGATGATAGACTTTTAGGTTGAAACCTATGCATGACAACTTCTAGGAGTTCCCTGTTCAAACCTCAACCATAGGATGAATCCGTGGCATGATAACAGTAGGACTTGATAGTCTCCCTCCTAGTTGGGCCTATTCTCTTCTCATCTCAAAGCAGTTTAAGATACAGTAATCATGAATGATTTCTTTCGTACGTTACGAGCCTTAAGCTATCTGAGAAAGGATTGTGGGAGAGTTTCTTTTCCATAGTCTGGATGTTTAGTATGGTACCCTTTGGGTGACATGCGACGCATTCACTCTCAGGTCATAGTCTCTAGTGCGGTTGAAATTGCAAACACAATAAAAAACACTTCTTTCAAAACAGGAGATAACCCGTAGTTTCCCGAACTACGTTTGCTCTGATCTTCCATACAGTGTGGAAGTACGTAGGCATAGGATGCGATATCTTAGCGAGCAACCTTCACCCATCTTCCCCCGTAGTTAGGCCGAACTACGTTGACTCTGATTTCTCATTCTCTGATGAGAATACGTAGGCATAAAGTGCGACGCTTTGCCGAGTCATTTTTCTTTTCTTTTTCAGCCAGCCTTGATAGGTAGATAGAATAAAACCAACCCGTCCAAGTAAACAAACAAGCGTGGATCCCGTCGAGTACGACGGACGTGAGGGGTGCTAATACCTTCCCCTTGCGTAACCGACTCCCGAACCCAGACAATGGTTGCGATGACCTTGTCTTACCCTTTTTTCGTCAGGTTTTTCCGATCGTTTCCTTTCCCGCTCTGAGGGATAAATAACGAAAGGTGGCGACTCTTCTGTCATGCCGGCACCTTACTTTCGCGCAAGCGACAGCTGGCGACTCTGCTGGGGACCGAACCCAGAATCTCTGGTTCTCCGGTTCCCTATGAGAGTTAATCCTAGCGCTTGTATGTTTGCTTGTTGGGTTGCGTTTATTTATCGCATTTTTACTTCTCGCACTTTATTTCCCGCATTTTATTTCCAGTTTGATATGATTATCTGTGTTGTTGTGGGAGAGGGATGTTACTATGAGTGAGAAGCCGGACCTGGGCTTGAGTACACACCTAGACATAGTTGCGGAGAGTAGTAGACGAACCTGTCTGCTGAGCAGGCACAGTTCCCTACGAAATCTGCGCTCAGACGAGATTCTTGCAGAGGTGCTCCTTTCCGGTCCTGAGGATCTGAGGGGAGTCCAGACATGAGGATTGTCGACTCTGGGGACCGATCATTTGGAAGTCAGCTAAGTGAGGCCTCTTCATGACTTGATGATGCCACTCCTTCTGGGAATCGTATCATCACTCATGAAAGTCTGTGACGCTGATAACCGCATAGGATGCCGTACCTTTGCCCATGGATTAGGTCCATACCTGTGAGTGGGATTGGGTTTATTGCAGGAAACTTTGACCTCCAGACCACCTGGTTTTCTTGACAGTGAATCAGTTATGTTGGTACCAGGGTTCTCAGTTGCAGATTTGTCTGTTCTTGATAGAGCAGGTTTTTGATCAGAGGATCTTGTCATCAGGTGTATGTCTGTTCTTGATAGAGCAGGTTTTGATCAGAGTATTGTCATCACTGGTTTGTTCCGAATAGAGCAGATTTTGGGGTCTGAAGATCTCATCAGCAGATGTTGTTTGTTCTTGATAGGGCAGATTTTGAGTGGGGTCTGAAGATCTCATCAGCAGATGTTGTTTGTTCTTGATAGGGAAGATTTTGAATGGGGTCTAAAGATCTCATCAGCAGCTGTATGTTTGTTCTTGATAGGGCAGATTTTTGATTTGGGGTCTGAAGGCTTCACTAGCAGATATTTCTTGATCATACATCCGAGGTCCTTATTATCAGACATTTGTTCTCGACAGAGCAGAATTTTGATCCTATGTATATCGTCCTATCAGATGGTTATTCTTGGCAGATCAGATCAGTGGTCTTACGCCGGGGTTTTCTTCTCATCAGTGATTGTTGATACCGAATCTCCACAACAGCAGTTACCTGGATATATTATTACATGACTGCATTTTGCATTAGTTCGCATATTCATGTTTGCATTCCATTAGCATGTGTCTGTGCTGCAGGCGCAATGCGTACCCTGATTCTGGTGTCCCGAGCAATATGAGATATTTTCTTCCATGAATGGATCCAGTCTCATCACTGCATTGACACTATGTTGGACGTTGACACCAGAATTAGGGGTGATCTCCTAAACGTACAGACACCCATGGCATTAGCATAATTCATCTTGCATAACGGAAGTCGGGGCTTGTCTTCTAACCCTTGTGTTTGCAGGTTTGACTCAGAATCGAGCAACTCAGACTAATGGAGCAGGTACAAGCTGAGTTGGGGAGAATCCAAAGCCAGTTGGGGCAGGTCATGAATGACATACAGGCAGTGCGTCTGGACCAGCAAGTACTCAGAGAAGAGAATCAGCAGTTGCAGAATCAGTTGAGCTTCCTCATGGGAGTAGTGAGAAGTATGCTAAAAAAGGAGAGTGGTCAAGCACCCAAGGTGGAGCCCAAAGTGCTTCCTCCGTTACCGTCAGTGCCACCTGTGTTGAAGCCATATGGACCTCATAGATCCTCTACACAGCATGAAGCTCGAGGTCTGTCTCGCCAGCAGCCGCGCCATGCATCTCAGAATAACCCTGAAGGTTATAATCAAAAGAAGAAGCTACTTGATAGAGCTGTGGACCCAATACCTGTGAGTTATGCCCAACTGTTGCCACTGTTGGTTCAGAACCGTGTTCTCAAGCTTCGGACCTCGGATCCACCAGGTGACGTGTCGCCAGACGTCGATCTCAACATGCATTGTGATTTCCACTCAGGAGCACCGGGGCACCATGTTGAAACATGTAAGGCTCTCAAGAATAAGATTCAAGACCTTATTGACTCAAGGACAATTAGGCTTGTGCCGGGCGGCATGAGAGCATCGGGAAAGTTCATCCCGTACCCTGCAGAAGAGGTGAATGATTCCACTCCTTTGCCTGAAGCTGAGAAAGATCTTGAATATGTCCCGCGACCTTTGGTGACTGCATCGCCTCGCTCGCAGTTTCTACCTGGATCAAGTTCAAGGACGCAAGCGCCTAAACAAGGGACCATTTCCACTCAGAAACGACGACCTCTTGCTCCTGGGCGGAAAGAATACCAGCACCAGGATCACAAGAGGCCTCGCAACCACTTAGAACGAAGGAATGCTTTTTTCCCTCCAGTGCCTGTGCCGTATAGCCAGATTCTTCCACAGTTGATTCAGAATTCTTTAGTGGAACCGAAAGCTCTCAAGCCCGTGCCAGAGCCTTACCCTCCAGGGTACAATCCTCATGCTCAGTGTGGTTACCATGGTGGATCTCTGGGGCATTCGACTGAAGATTGCAAGGCTTTTCAGGCGAAAGTGCAACAATTGATCGACCAAGGGTGCATTTCCTTTCCAGACGGAGTTTTGGCTGTACGGGGCAATCTCTCAGCTGTTTGAGCTCGCAGATTCAGAGGGTTATTTCCAGAAGCCAGTGATCCAGACAGGCAGACGTCCTCAACATTGGCAGTCCTCGGACTTTTTTACCATTTGCATTTGTAGTTTTTTTTTCTGTTAGTTACTACTTGCTGTTAAACATTGTATGTTCCGAATGGCAATATTAATAAAGTGACTATGCATTTTTCTGAATTAGTTATGACGTTGTCACTCATTTACTGCATTGCACTGACACTTGCATTTTATTCACTCTGCTTTATTACTATGATTAGCAATGAGTGGAGGGAGGATGATGAAACTGAATACTCATAACCAATGATCGTATTGCTTTCAGATAAAACCTCGCCGATGACGTATAAGGCATTGTTTCAAATCCCTAAACACCGGAGAGATAAGGAAGAGAATCCCTTGTTAACCACTTCGAGCCGAGGAGTAGGAGTTTCTTTCGGACTTTTTAACCCTCGCATCTTAACCCGGGGCAGGGTAGTTGTCAGTCAGCTTGGTCAAGCGTTCAAGTCTTATAGAGGAGTGTTGTCCTTCGAGGACCAATCACATCATATTCCTCTCCAGAGGTCGTACCTCATCAACCACAATGGTTAAACCTCACCAATCAGGAGTGAGACAGTTACAAGCCTCTCGGATAAATCCAGACAGCCAGTGTCGCACGACTTGTTCCAAAAGAAAAAAAGGAATAAGAAAGCCCGCTAAGTAAAAAAGAAAAAGCTAGAAAGCAAATACTTAGGCAAAAAATCAGGGCATCCCGCTGGACTTCAAAAGGAAAAAACGAAAAGAACTCAAAAGGAGTCAGTCCAGGCAAAAATTAGGGAATCGAAAAAAAATGAATGAAAAAAGAAAGTATTATAAAAGAGAAAAATCCTCAAACAAGGACAAAGTCGTGTAGATACAGGCACCGAAAACGAAAAAGGAGTAACTGTCACTCCGAAACACCTTGTGAATTCTTTAACCAGTTGTTCCCAAGGTTCAACATACCTCTCGAAGAGGCGAGCGCTCGAGCTAAGTTAACTGGACTTTAGGATCGAAAGTCATCACGTAGAAGGGGTGGGTACAAATCATGATTTGAGCCAAATATCCTTTGTTTCACGAACCGTGAACCCGACCACGATACAACCCTTAAAAGACCTAATTGAGGCAGGGTTTATTCTGAAAGCGCATTACGATAAAGTTGAGTAACCTGACTCCTTCATGATTTACTAATCATATCCTTATTATATTTTTCACTGGTCACATCAGCACTACGTTTGAACTCTTTGGTTCATTCGTCACTCACTAGCATGACACGTAAATGAGTGACAGTACAACATTTTTTCAAAATTTGCATGAACACTGTATTAAAATTACCAGTCGTGAATAGACAATTTTAATTGCAGGTTAGTAGCTGATACGAAGGAACTTCAACAGGGAATAGTCAATCAGGACTGAATCGTCAGAGGTCTGGATCAGAGTGGTATGCTGCGAAGCCCTGCGAATCTGGGGCATTGACTTCCAGTGAGTGTAGAATCAGTTTGTCTGAGGACAAGTCCCGGAGCATCAGTTGATTATGGGGAAGTTTATGCAAGAAGCGGTTGGTCGGAAGTGAATCTTCTCGAGACCTAATCAGGGGCAGTTATCCAGAATTCTTGCGATTTGAGGGCAGATCCCTCCAGTGTTCAATCAGAGCATGTTGAGTCGCTCATCGCTCGTTCAGGGGCAAACTACTTCAGAGATATTGAAGCCGACTATGCTGAGAGTTGATCAGTTGAGGATGAATCCTCCCGTTGTACAGATGTTGGGGCAAACCATCTGAAGATTGTCTTGTTGCCAGTTGTTTTCTGTTCAGATTGAATTATTCCCAAAGGTCGGGTTGGGGCAAGTTGACTTGCGCTGGGGCAAGTTGTTCAAATGAGTTTGTTCACCCTAGCAAGAATTGAGTATCAGGGAATCGCGCCATTACCCTTCCAAAACCTGAGTCTTCTGAAGAAGCCTTGTTGTCATTGGATTGTTATCCTACGGCCTAACCTGTTACTCGGTTCCATGATTGGTAGTCTGTATTCCCTGCATTGACGTTGTTGAACCAGGATCGTTTCTCAGAAGAGATGTACGGTTTAAGGTTGTTCCCCCTGTACAGTTTGAGACTGCAGCAAATTGAGATGGTGTTTACCCCTTATCAGATTAGGGTCAGGATTACCCTCAGCAGACCAGGATTGATATCCCCGAAGCAAGGCGAGTCCTCCTTCTCCAGCAGAGTTCAGTAGTCTCTCCTCCGCAGAGTCTAAATGCGAGGCCGTGAGCATTGATATATCTCCCCAGGCAGAGAGGATTCTCTTCCCCAAGCAGACGCATCCTGAAGGAACGTCATTTTTCTCAGCTGAGTCGCGCGCCGAAACTCGTATGCCCCCAGCAACGGGTCACAAGTGCAGATTTCATAGAAATGTTCGGGTGCCGAAGCTCATGTTTTCCCAAGTAAAGTCGCCGAAGCAGGTGCTTCCCCCCCAGCACCGGGTCACAAGTGCAGGATTCGTAGGAAATTGTTCGTACGCCGAAGTGTGCAGTAACTGATGGTGCCAGACTGGAGTCTCCAGCGGAATTGAGATTCCCCACCAGAGCCGTATTCTCTCCTGAAGCCGGATGATTCCCTCTTCCCCAGTAGAGTGTTGGAACAACTGATGTTGTAGTCCTCTGCAGAGTTGTACTCTCCCCCGAAGTCAGATGATTCTTTCTTCCCCAACGAAATTGAAATTCCTCATCAGAGTTGTACTCTCCAGTGAGGTAGAATGATTTCTCTCTCCCCGGCTGAGTCCGAAAACCCCCAGGAGAGCCAAACCCTTGGTAGCAGTTGGGACCATGAGTGGATTTCCCTAGCCGAGCGTGGTGCAGCTGATGTTGTATTTTCCCCCGGAGTTGTACTCTTCCCAGCGAAGCAGAATGATTTCTCCTTCCTCAGCCGAGTTTGCAGATATCCAAGAGAGCCGAATCCTTGGAAGTTGATCAGATCATGATTGGTTTTTCCCCAGTAGAGTGTTGAGCAGCTGAAGTTGTTTCCCCCCCCCCACAGAGTTATCATCTCCAGAAGAGTAGCCATGGCGGCCACGCAGTTTATTCTCGCGATTGATATCAGCAGGTCCAGGTTCTCGTAGAGCTTCGTTCCCTGCAGTAATCAACTGAAGTTGTTTCCCCTGCAGCAGTCAACCGAAGATCATTTCCCCAGACAGAGTCCGATTGATATTGGCATGTCCACGTTCTCCTCAGCAGGATGATTCCTCTATCGGAGTAGTTCTTCCCCCTCTGACAGGAGGGCTTGCCCCTCGGCATTTATTTTGCTGACGGGATCGCATCATTGTGCATGATTGCATAGCATTTAGCATAAACGCATAGCATTTCCACCGTGTGGGGCATGGCACTGAAGCATATGCATCATAAACATGATCTAGGTTATCATCATTCTTGTTTTATAGGTGTGCCACCGAAGGATCAGTTGCTCAGGATGATTCCTGACATTCTCCCCAACGAAGCCGTTTGCTCAAGATGATTTGTGAGATCCCCAGCGCAGTTTCCCGGGTTGTTTGCTTAAGATGATTCTTGAGCTCCCTAGTAGCGTCCCCGACGATGATCGCCCATGACAATGCCTGAAACTCCAAGAGAGCCGAGCCCTTGAAAGCTGCTCAAGCCGTGATTGGTTTGAACCCAGCAAGAGTTGTCCAGGAAGATTCCTGGAATCCCCAACAGAATAAAGTCTCCAGAATGGTTATCAGTTCAGGATGATTCTTGAAGGTGCCCGACGGAGTTGTTTGTTCAAGATGATTCTTGAAGTCCTTAGCAGCGTGATATGTTTGCTCCAACAGTGATGTCTAATCTGAAGATTGACTTCGCAAACGCCTGAAGACGATATCAGAAAGTCCCTGTGGATTCATATTTCCTCGTTGATGAATCAACGTTTGTCTGAAGACCAAGTCCAAAAGTTTGTAGATCCAGCTTTTGTATGCAAGGTGATCCGTGTTGGCCTGAAGACCAAGTCACTTGTCCTGAGGTGGTGATTGATTGCGATCAAGTGAATAGTGTTTCTTCTGACTGAAGTCGAAGATGTTTCTCCAGCTGAAGCGGAGTTTGCCTGAAGGCAAAGTGTTTGAATCCCCGTAGAGTCATGAATGGCTCAGGATACCACTTCTCTGACTGAAGTCACAGATTTCCCGAGCTAAAGCGAAGGTGCCTGAAGGCAAGGTTATCCCCAAAGTCATGAATGGCTTAGGATTCATTTTTCGGACTGAAGGCCGAAGTATATCCCTGACTGAAGTCACGGACGCTCTATAGTAGAGGCGGAGTTGCCTGAAGGCAGATCCATGTATCCTTGAAGGCCAAGGATCATTTTCTTAAGGCTGAAGTCGAAGATACCTCTTGCAGAGTTGCCGACGGGCAAAGTTTACATCCTTGAAGGCCAAGGATGCTCATCTTCAGAAATACTTGAAGATCTTTTCTAGCTGAAGCTGGAATCGCCGACGGGCAAGGTTTATATCCTTGGAGGCCAAGGATCCCATCTTCAGGAGTACTTGAAGATCTTTTCTAGCTGAAGCTGGAAGTGGCCAGGGGCCAGGGTTTCATATAGCTTTGATGTTGAAGTTCTACGGTGGGCTCAGTGCAGTAGTATTTGGATGTTCGCTATGGTTCTGAGGGTGAACCTCAGATAAGAGTGTGCTTGGTTGAGTCTCTCATTCCCAGCGGAGTAGTTTCAAATACGCAGGTGTACCTTTTGTTCCATTTACCAGGGGTGAACCCCAGGTCAGAGTTGTTCAGTGTTGTATTTTCTCCAGCTAGTTGTCGTGCAGCTAGTTTTGCAGTATTCAAAGAGTTGAGCAGTTGGCAAATTTTCGGGTTTACCGGTATTCAACCGTCTCGCACCGTGATTGGCTGAGAGTCGTTCGCTTCTCACTCAATCAGGTTCAAGCCGTTTGAATAGGGGTAGCTGTTGCACCCCAAAATTTGACCAACATTTATTTACCCATCAAGTGTTTGAAGATTGATACCTTCATCAGAAAGTTCAAGAGATCCTCAGAGGAATTGGTTGAAACCAAGGTTGTGTGCTTCATAGCTTGAGAGTTGTGGGAGCTCCTCAGATGATTCTGAGACTTTGAGAATGAACTTGAAGCTTTGGGAAAGTTTATGAGATGTCTTGAAAGCCATCATGAAGCCTAGAGAGGTCATTGTGCAAGAATTCAGAAGATTTAGCCATGAGTGGTAGAATTAGGGTTTTGACTGGGTCAACCCTAGGATAACTGAAGATTTTGAGAAGGTTGAGACCTAATCCAAGGGCCATGAGATCATGGAATGAGGTATTGAGATACTATAAGGATAATTCCTAGACCAACTCATCATGATTGAGGAGTTTGAGAAGTTTTGAGTTAGGGTTTCTAAGGATGGACAGTGTAAAAACCCTAATTTGATCCCTATCTTCCAGGCAGTTTTAGCTCAAGATGTGATTGACATCTCATCTTCCCCACAACATGAATGTTTTATATCTTGTTCTTAGCTTTAATTTGAGTGGTAGAAGTCCTTGATAGGATGTGCAGAGCTCAAGTTATGGTTTTGACAAATTACAGGTCATTTGAGGTATGTGAATCTGGGTCCTTGAAAGTCACCCAACTTGCAGACAACGTTTTCCCTAGTAGGATGATTCCTATGATCTCTTGGTCAACATGAATGTTGAATAGCATCTTCTTAGCTTTCTAGAGAGTACTAGAAGTCCTTGATAGGATTTGTAGAACTCAACTTATGGTTTGAACAAGACAGGGGTATTTTGGTCATTTGGAAGCTATAGGTCATTTTAAGCAAAGGCCATATCTCCTATTTCCAAGCCTCAAATGAAAAAACTCAAAACATCAAAGTTGTTCAAAATGGAATTTTAAGCCTAGAAAAGTGTTCATGAGTTGTTGAAAAAGCTTGTAGCAAGGATTGGCAAGAATGGGTGAAAATGACCTAAAAATGGCTTATAACTTAAATGGATCCAAGTTGGAAATTGGTTTGGGAGATGTACAAATCCAAAATAGGTCATCCAATATGTCATTTTGAATCCAAACATCATTTTAAAAACAATGGTTCAAGCACATTTTTGGTTTGAGGTCTTAAAATGGGTGTTACTTTGTAAAGTTCTTTCTTGCATATTAAGGAACCCTTGAGAAACTTCACACAAGGCAAGGAAAAGGTTGTTTTTCACTCATTCAATCCCAATATCTCTTGTAAGGAGATTTTGACACAAAGTTAAGAGGCTTAATGCATGAAAGGAGATAATACCACATATCACTACATGAGAAATTCCAAAGCTTTCTAGATGATTCTAAAAGCTTCTAGACTCTTCCATTGATTTCTATATATTGGTTGGATCATGATTAGATTGAAGGTTGGTCAAGGTTGGAGAATTCAGTGGAGAGTGTGAGAGAAGAGTGAGGAATTCAAGGTTTCCTTCAAGAACAAGCCATACACGATTTGATCTCTACAAGTTTCTTCCATCAAAACTCTTGCAAACAGAAAGCTATACCCCATTGGAGGAGCATCTGGAAGAGATAGCAAGCCTTGAATCAAGCCCTATACACCTCTGCCATAGACACTTGACAGGTTTTGTTCTTCTCCATAGCTCATTAATTATGCGCATTCCATTAGATTCTTAGGTGTAGAATGGTTAGGTTTTACTAGGTGATTAATTTCTGAAGATTAGAGAGCTTTTCATAAGGTTTCATGGCAGGTCTTGGTTTCTTGCAAGTTCAAGAATGGGCTGTTTAGTGAGTGTTAGTACACGTATTATAGCATAGAATGATTAGGGTAATGCCATGAACACAATAGTACTATTAGAATTAGGGTTTAGCAAGGTTGATCTCAGAAGAAAATGTTGGAACCAAGCTTTTCATGCATTCTGTTTGCGAATTCTAGGAAGCTTTAGGAGAAACTATTGGTACCATCATGTTCAGGGAAGAAAATGGCGCGATATTGATCTTGGAAGTTTCTATTTTCATGGCCATACGAGGGAGTACGAGTGGGAAGAAATCACGTGCATGAATATTGAAACCTGAAACCCTAAATACTCATTTGGGACGATGACTCACAATCGTTGGATCGTTCTATTTTAATTGACTAGTTAAACACATCCAACGGTCGTCTTTTAAACTCAGAAATGGAGGGAAACGAGACTGAGCAGAACGCTGCGTTTAATTAAGTGACCTGACCTGGGCCTGGGATTATGATACTATCCCCACCCCCCATTGTGAGCCCAACCAAATTAACACTAAAAAAGACTAATAACTGCACCGCGCGTTTTTCTTTTATTTTTGATTTTTTAGTTTAATTTCTGGATGCATATGGGCCTAGGGCATTCGCTAATGGCACCCCCCATCCCTGGCCCATCTGGAAATTGAACTAGGCGTGTTTTCTTTTGACACCCCCTCCCCTTTTTCTTTTGTTCTTTTATTTTCATTTCTTTTATATTTTGTTGCATCTTATAAAATTCATATAAAATAGGAAAATCAATATTTTTCAATTCTTGTTTTTTCTATAGGTTCATAATTTTGTCTAGAAAATTAATAATTCCATTTTATTTTTAGTTTCATATTTTTAGAATATTATTCTTTTAAATAGCTTTTAAATAGGTTTAGCTTGATACTCAATTTTGCAGAATTTATTTTAGGACCTTCCCTTAATCTTTTTGGTTCATTCCTTTTGGTGTGATTAGATATTGAATCATAGTTTCCCATAGGATTTAATTCATGATTTTTAGATTAAAATTTAATTAGTTTAATTAGGTGAGATTAGAGTAATCCTAATTAGGGTTTAGGTTATGCATAGGTGAAATAATTCATTTTCTTTTGAGAGTTTTGACTTGATTTTTGGGTATGTGCATATAGGGATGTTATGGGTAGGTGTTATAGACCCTTGTAAATGATTGTTAGATTTTTCCCCCTCTCTTTAGTATTTTTAGATATTTTCTGAAGGTGGACTGATTGTATTGACTGTCTGTGATATTTGTCTATCTCTGGGGTTTATCTTTGGGGAATTGTTGTGGGGCTTAGTTTGTTTTGAAGACCTTGTTGAAGGAGCATGATGAAGGAGAAGATTGAAGATCAAGACCCAGAGGTTGAGAGGTTGGAGCTTGTTCTCTGTTTGTGAGGTTTGAGATCCTGTAGTTTGAGGGAAATTCATGGTACTTTCCTGAGGAAGGCACCATGGATGTCTTTCATTCTTTCTTCTCAACTCTTTCTTAAAGTATCCAATGATGTCGGAGCCTTCATGTGAGTTTAATTTCTCCTGAGGAGGAATGTAAACTGATCACAGTTGTTGAGCCACATGGGATACGATTCCTAAGTGGAAGCCTCCTAGTACTTTCCTGAGGAAGGTCCTATGGGTCTATTCATTTAGTTCCCCTAGTTCATATAGGAGTTCTTAAGTATCCAATGATGTTGGAGCCTTCATGTGAGTTTAGTTTCTCCTGAGGAGGAACGTAAACTGATCACAGTTGTTGAGCCACATGGGATACAACTCCTAAGTGGAAGCCTCCTAGTACTTTCCTGAGGAAGGTCCTATGGGTCTATTCACTTAGTTCCCTTAGTTCATCTAGGATTTCTCAAGTATCCAGTGATGTTGGAGCCTTCATGTGAGTTTAATTTCTCCTGAGGAGGAATGTAAACTGATCACAGTTGTTGAGCCACGTAGGATATGATTCCTGAGTATAAGCCTCATAGTGCTTTCCTGAGGAGGGCACTATGAGTCTGCCTACTTAGCTCCCTTTCTTTGGTAAGCTTGTTTTGAAGCTTGAAGACTGGGATTGATTTCTCTTGTGTAGGGTTTTGCTTTAGAGCTTTGCTTAGATTTGATTAGGGTTCTGTTTTAGGGTTAGGAGTAGAGCTTAGATATGGATAATTTCTTTCTCAAGCATATGGTTTGTTTGCCTGATGGCACTTCATTTCTCTTATCTGTTTATTGCTTGATAGCATGTTGTTTATTTTTCAGTATGATTACTGTTATTTCATGACTGGCTTGAGGTTGAGATGAGCTTGTGGAGGCTGAAGCCCCACACACATTTCCTCCCTCACTTGCATTGCATGCATTTTACTGTTAAGCTGATGCTTTGTCTGTTTTGGTGTATCATTGACATGATCCCTTAGGACTCTCATTTCCTTTGATAAGGATTTGATGATAGACTTTTAGGTTGAAACCTATGCATGACAACTTCTAGGAGTTCCCTGTTCAAACCTCAACCATAGGATGAATCCGTGGCATGATAACAGTAGGACTTGATAGTCTCCCTCCTAGTTAGGCCTGTTCTCTTCTCATCTCAAAGCAGTTTAAGATACAGTAATCATGAATGATTTCTTTCGTACTTTACGAGCCTTAAGCTATCTGAGAAAGGATTGTGGGAGAGTTTCTTTTCCATAGTCTGGATGTTTAGTATGGTACCCTTTGGGTGACATGCGACGCATTCACTCTCAGGTCATAGTCTCTAGTGCGGTTGAAATTGCAAACACAATAAAAAACACTTCTTTCAAAACAGGAGATAACCCGTAGTTTCCCGAACTACGTTTGCTCTGATCTTCCATACAGTGTGGAAGTACGTAGGCATAGGATGCGATATCTTAGCGAGCAACCTTCACCCATCTTCCCCCGTAGTTAGGCCGAACTACGTTGACTCTGATTTCTCATTCTCTGATGAGAATACGTAGGCATAAAGTGCGACGCTTTGCCGAGTCATTTTTCTTTTCTTTTTCAGCCAGCCTTGATAGGTAGATAGAATAAAACCAACCCGTCCAAGTAAACAAACAAGCGTGGATCCCGTCGAGTACGACGGACGTGAGGGGTGCTAATACCTTCCCCTTGCGTAACCGACTCCCGAACCCAGACAATGGTTGCGATGACCTTGTCTTACCCTTTTTTCGTCAGGTTTTTCCGATCGTTTCCTTTCCCGCTCTGAGGGATAAATAACGAAAGGTGGTGACTCTTCTGTCATGCCGGCACCTTATTTTCGCGCAAGCGACACCAGGGATTCGATAATGCTGGGAAATATGGTTTCAATACTCAAGGCTTCGGGCAGGACGGATTTGGCATGACTAATCAGGGTTACGGAGGATTCGGAAATGGAAATGGCGCTGGGTTAATGGCTTTTGGACCTGCTGGAATTGCTCCGGGGTACGGCAATAGAGGGCGAGGCCCGGTAATGAATCAGATTAGAGCTGGCCGCAACAATGGATACGATGGGTATGGAGCTGGGAATGGTAACTGGCAGGAAGATCAGCAAGAGGACGCTTTCTCCGGTGGAGGTTTTGAAGGGCCTATGGATGACTCCCAGAGGATCAGAATGCTAGAAGAGAAGATGAGGGGGGTCGTAAATTAAAGTGTTGTGGGCTTAGATATGTCAACAATGGGTCTGGTGCCTGGCCTGAGGGTGCCAATCAAATTCAAAGCTCCTACATTTGATAAGTATAAAGGGGACACTTGTCCAAAAGTGCACGTGCGGTCATATTACAGAAGGATGTCAGCGTATTCTAATGATGAGAGGATGCTAATGCATTTCTTTCAAGATAGCTTGTCGGGCCCTTCCCTCGAGTGGTATATGGGATTGGAACCAACGCATATAAAGACATGGAAGCAGCTGGCCGAAGCATTTGTAGCTCACTATAAGTATAACAGCGACTTGGCACCCAACCGGGTCCAACTGCAGGGGTTGTCCCAGAAGAAGGGTGAGAGCTTCAAAGAGTATGCATAGAGATGGCGCGATATGGCTGCTAGGGTCCATCCTCCTCTAGAAGACAAGGAAATGAATGACATGTTCATAGGAACATTCACCGGCATGTTTTATGACAAGTTGTTTCACACATCTTTGGGCAGTTTCTCAGACTTAATTCTGATGGGAGAAAAGATTGAAAGCAACATTAAGCAGGGAAGATTCCAAGCTGAGGAATCTACTGCATCTGGCAGTAATAGAAAGGCTTTTGGTGGGCGCCGTCAGGGCGATGCAAGCGCAGTGTTTGGGGGCCGAGGTCGAGGCTGGGGCAGAGGTCGAAACCAGTATAATCAGCCACAGCAGGTGGCAAGCGTTACTATTCCGTTTCAGCAACAACCATTTCAGCAACAACAACAACAACAACAGCAGCCACAACAGGGGGCACAACCTGCCCAGCGCAGATTACAGAGGAGTAAACCAAGGAGGGTGTTTGAAAAGCCTCCTTCAACGTATGCAGATTTGCTACAGACATTATTGGGTTTGAACTTGGTAGAGAAGAGAACTCTGGCGCCAATAACGGGCACTCCTCCGTACGGGTATGATGCAAGCAGGCACTGTGAATTCCACTCTGGGGCTCCGGGCCACGATGTAGAGGGTTGTCATGCGTTTAAGCATGTAGTGCAGGATCTATTGGATAGTAAGGCTATCAATTTCGGAACGGCGGGTCCGAATATAGTGCAGAAGCCCATGCCCAACCATGGGGCAAACGCTATTTTAACCGAGGGTTTGAATTTGGTTATGAATGTCGACGACTTAAAGACACCGTTGTGCGAGATAAAGAGCAGATTATTGCAAGGTGGTGTCCATCCTGGATGTGACGAGTATTGTTTGGAGTGCTGGGCCCTAGCTGGGGGTTGTGATGACTTAAAGAAAGGTATTCAGGCTTTAATAGATGGCGGCACATTGCAGTTTGACCGAGCAGCAATTGAAGAACCTGCAGGGGCATTAGCAGACAAGCAAAGTGATGTGGCCACTGTGACGATTCCTCGAAAGACAATCACTATAACAGCACCAGCCAAGCAACCGCCGATCACCATAACTAAGGCAGGACCAATCCTGTACGAAAGCACCAAGGCAGTCCCCTGGTCATATGGTTTGGAAGTGTATTGTGACGGAGTAAAAATTGATGTTAATAAGCAGCCAGCTGAGACGGTGGACAATGTCGTTGGTACAGGAGGTATGACAAGGAGTGGGAGAATCTTCATATCGCCTGAGGTAGAGGCTGAAAGACTGGCGAAGGGAAAGGGAAAGATGATCGAGACTGTCCCAGTGTAGGCAAGCGGAAAAGAGACGGCATCGAAAGATGCGGAAGAGTTCATGCGCTTGATTCGTAAAAGCGATTATAAGATTGTTGAGCATCTGCAACAGACGCCGTCAAAGATATCAATACTGTCGTTGCTATTGTGTTCTGAAGCTCACAGAAATGCATTGTTGAAAGTCCTGGATTCTTCCTTTGTACCCCCAAGATGTTTCCGTGAATCAGCTGGAAGGAGTGTTGGCGCATGTGACTGCAGGCCATAGCTTGGGCTTTACCGACTTTGATTTAACCCCGAAGGGGAGAGAGCATAATATGGCATTGCACATCTCTGTGGAGTGTAGAGGATCAGTCATGTCTCATGTACTGGTAGACACCGGGTCATCCTTAAATGGGCTGCCCAAGAAAGCGATGATGAAGCTAGATGTCAGAGGAATCCTGTGCACGCCCAGCGACTTGGTGGTCAGGGCATTCGATGGTACGCGAAGAACGGTTTTTGGATCTATAACATTACCTCTACAGGTGGGGCCGGAGGTTTTCGCGACTGAATTTTATATCATGGACATCCAGCCTGCATATAGCTGCCTTCTTGGACGACCCTGGATCCATGGGGCTGGGGCAGTCACGTCTACCTTGCATCAAAAGTTGAAATATATGGTAGGGGACAGCGTGGTCACTGTATATGGAGAAGAAGACATCCTGGTCAGCCATCTGTCATCATTTAAGTATGTGGAGGTCGACGGAGAGATTCACGAAACACCCTGCCAGGCATTTGAAGGGTTGCGCATCAAAGACAAAGGTCCCGGGCCGAGTAAAGCGTCGGAGATAGCCGTCTCGTCATATAAAGAAGCTCAAGCTCTAGTAGAGACTGGTGAGACAAAGGGCTGGGGCAAAGTGCTGGATATTCCTGTGAAGATGGACCATTTTGGGTTGGGATACCAACCGTCGTCACCAACACCTGTTGTGGGGGCACCCCGTTTCAGAGGACCAATAACCATTACTGCTAGTGGAGTATGCCATGAGACCGTCAATGCTGCTTCGGAGTCTGACGAAGGAGACAACGATTGCGATATGGACGCCTGGATTCAGCCTAGCGTGCCAGGACAGGGATTGTGCAATTGGTCTATTCAGGAGATTGTTCCTGTGACTCTTAAACAGTAATGCTTTGTTTTTTAATTGTTGAACAATCTGGTGTCTTGCCCGGGGCATCATGATTTGCTTAGGGTTGTGCTGTTATGAACATTGCGTGTTTATCATTAAATAAAAGGCGTTTTTTCATGTGCATATATTGTGATCTCTGTTTTTCCTGTTTTGTGTTTTACAATCAAATGGCAACGTGGTTATTCGCTTTATACGCATTTTGAAGCATTTAACCATTCCTTTTGCAGGATAACATTTTCAGATGACATCCTTGAACCACCTATGACTCGTCTCGACTTTGAGCACCCGGTATTTCAGGCCGAAGAAGAGATTGTTGAAAATGGTGACGTTCCCGAAGAATTGTCTTGGTTGGTGAAGCAAGAAGAGCGTGTCATTCTGCCTCATGAGGAGGTCATTGAAATTATTAACTTGGGGTCGGAAGGGGTTGAAAAGAATATTCGTATAGGAGCCGCGCTGCAGAGCGACATCAAGCGAAGACTGATTGAAATGCTCAGAGAGTATAGTGATGTGTTCGCTTGGTCGTATGAAGACATGCCTGGGCTTGATACAGATATGGTTGTGCACCGTCTGCCGTTGAAAGAAGAATGCCCGCCGGTCAAGCAAAAGCTCCGCAGAACTAGACCCGATATGGCAGTGAAGATTAAGGAAGAGGTTCAAAAACAGTGGGATGCTGGTTTCCTAGCTGTGACAAAATATCCCTCATGGGTCGCTAACATTGTACCAGTGCCAAAGAAAGACGGTAAAGTGAGAATGTGTGTAGATTACCGTGATTTAAATAAAGCGAGCCCGAAAGACGATTTTCCGCTTCCTCATATCGATGTGCTAGTTGACAACACTGCTCAATACTCCGTATTCTCCTTCATGGATGGCTTCTCGGGCTATAATCAGATTAAAATGGCGCCAGAGGACATGGAGAAGACTACTTTCATAACGCCTTGGGGAAAATTTTGTTATAAAGTGATGCCCTTCGGATTGAAGAATGTTGGGGCAACGTATCAGCGTGCAATGACGACTCTTTTTCATGATATGATGCATAAGGAGATCGAAGTTTATGTTGACGATATGATTGCCAAATCCCAGACGGAGGAAGATCATTTGGTGAATCTGCTGAAGTTATTCAAAAGGCTTAGGAAGTTCAAGGCTGAGACTGAACCCTAACAAGTGCACCTTCGGGGTGAGATCGGGTAAACTGCTGGGGTTTATCGTGAGTGAAAAAGGAATAGAGGTTGATCCTGCTAAAATAAAAGCAATACAAGAGATGCCGACGCCTAAAACAGAGAAAGAGGTGCGCGGGTTTTTAGGGAGGTTGAACTACATCGCTCGGTTCATATCTCACCTAACAGCTACGTGTGAGCCATTATTCAAGCTGTTGAAAAAAGACCAAGCTGTAACGTGGAACGAAAATTGTCAAAAGGCGTTCGATAAAATAAAGCAGTATTTGCAGGAGCCTCCTATTTTGATACCTCCAGTGGCAGGGAGACCCTTGATTATGTATTTGACAGTGCTTGAGGGAAGCATGGGTTGTGTTCTCGGTCAACACGACGAGACAGGAAGAAAAGAGCATGCGATCTACTACTTGAGTAAGAAATTTACTGAATGTGAATCTCGATATTCAATGCTTGAAAAAACTTGTTGCGCGCTAGCCTGGGCCGCCAAGCGTTTAAGGCAATACATGCTGAATCATACAACCATGCTCATCTCAAAGATGGATCCTATCAAATATGTATTCGAAAAGCAGGCATTATCAGGGAGAATTGCCCGTTGGCAGATGGTCCTGACTGAATATGACATCCAGTATGTCTCGCAGAAGGCTATAAAGGGGAGTGTACTGTCTGAGTACTTGGCAGAGCAGCCTATTGAAGATTACCAATCGATGAGGTTTGATTTTCCTGACGAGGATATCATGTACCTAAAGATGAAGGATTGTGAAGAGCCGTTGCCAGACGAAGGACCAGAATTGGGTTCCAAGTGGAAGTTGATCTTTGACGGAGCTGTAAATGCCTATGGTAGCGGAATAGGGGCAATCATCACTACTCCACACGGGTCGCACATGCCGTTTACTGCTCGATTGACCTTTCCAGTTACCAATAATGAAGCCGAATACGAAGCTTGTATCATGGGTCTTGAAGAAGCCATTGATTTGCGAATAAAAAATCTGGACGTATACGGAGACTCAGCTCTGGTGGTGAATCAGATAAAAGGAGAATGGGAGACACGCCAACCCAATTTAATACCTTACATGAACTATGCAAGGAGATTGTTGCCTTTCTTTGACAAAGTCGAATTGCATCATGTACCGCGAGCGGAGAATCAGATGGCTGACGCTCTGGCCACTTTGTCTTCTATGTACAAAGTCAACTTCTGGAACGAGGCTCCCAACATTGTTATCTCTCGACTTGACAGACATGCCTTCATATTTGCTATTGACGAAGCATCTGACGATAAATCGTGGTATTTTGATATCCTTAATTTCCTGAAGAATAAGGAATATCCGGCTGGGGCATCCAGTCAAGATCAGAAGACTCTCAGGAAATTAGCGGGTAATTTCTAATTGAATCCGGATGGTGTCTTATACAGAAGAAATCACGACTTGGTGCTGTTGCGTTGTGTGGATGAAAAAGAGGCGAAGTTGCTCATGGAGGAAATACATGAAGGTACCTTTGGTACGCATGCTGGTGGGCATGCTATGACGAGGAAGCTGCTGCGGGCAGGTTACTTTTGGCTAACTATGGAAACTGATTGTTTCAAGTTTGCGAGGAAGTGCCACAAGTGCCAAATCTATGCTGATAATATCCATGTGCCTCCGAGTCCTCTGAATGTGATGTCGTCACCATGGCCATTCTCGATGTGGGGAATCGATATGATTGGAAAGATCGAGCCGACAGCTTCTAACGGGCACCGGTTCATTCTAGTGGCAATCGATTATTTCACCAAGTGGGTGGAAGCGGCGTCTTACGCAAATGTGACTAAGCAGGTGGTAGCCAGGTTCATCAAGAGAGATATCATTTGCAGATATGGAATCCCCGAGCGGATAATCACTGACAACGGTTCAAACCTGAACAACAAAATGATGAAGGAGCTCTGTCAGAGTTTTAAGATCGAGCATCACAACTCCTCCCCTTACCGACCCAAGATGAATGGCGCTGTTGAAGCGGACAATAAGAATATAAAGAAGATTGTCCAGAAGATGGTGGTGACCTATAAGGACTGGCATGAGATGCTACCTTTTGCTTTGCACGGTTATCGTACGACGGTACGCACATCAACCGGGGCAACCCCATTCTCGTTGGTATATGGAATGGAAGTAGTGCTACCACTGGAAGTTGAGATTCCTTCTCTGAGAGTACTACGAGATGTTCAACTAGACAAGGCAGAATGGGTGAAAGACAGGTTGAACCAGCTGAGTTTAATGGATGAGAAGAGGCTAGCTTCTCTAGCATACGGTCGTTTGTACCAGAGCCGAATGAAGAAAGCATATGATAAGAAGATACATCCTCGGAGCTTTCAGACGGGCGACCTTATGCTGAAAAGGATTCTCCCGCCGCAGGCAGATCACAGGGGCAAGTGGACCCCTAACTACGAAGGGCCATACGTTGTCAGAAAAGTCTTTTCAGGAGGAGCGTTGTTGTTGTCCACCATGGACGGTGAAGACTTTACGTCGCCTGTGAATTCAGACGCAGTTAAAAAATACTTTGCTTAAAATTGACCCGCTGGACCCAAAAAAAAGAGAGTCCAGGCAAAAATGGGGCATCCTGGCGAACCAAAACAGAATGAAAGGTTCGGGCAAAAGTTAGGGATAAAATGAAAAATGTACACCCGCGAAGTTGAAAACCTACATTGGGCGGCTTCGGCAAAAAAGGGTATCCCGGTGAACTGAAAACCCGTACAGGGCGGTTCACGCAAAAGTTAGGGATTTGAAAAGCAAATGACTGCGGTCCGAATTTGATACTGAATTGAGCATTGGTGTAGGAGAATATATATGAGGGGTCGATTATCAGATACAATCTCTTCGGAAGTGTGAATACCAGGGAAAGCATTAGAGTCGGGCGAGTCATAGGAGGATCAGCTCGTGGTGTTCGTCTGCATCCCGTTGCCGACATGTGTATAAATTTGATTTATCATTATATTTATGCTTCTTGTGCATACTTGTATATTTGTTGTGCGTAGATTCCTCTTTTCAGGAGTTACATCCCGTGTACAAAACTCCGCCCATTTAGGGGCCCAATCAATAAAATGTGTTATTCAGTATTTGATGCTGGTTCTTTCCTGTTTTGTGCATGATAAACGCCCAGGTTTAATGAAACTAGCATGTGTATAACGTCACTGGCCCTTGCCAATAATTGCTAAAACTTTGAATTAACTGAAAATGATGTCACTAACGCTAACCTGAATAGATTTGGTTGCGCATACTTGTCTTGTCTTGTTTGTGGTGTTGCAGGGTTCGTAGCCGTATGAAGAGGACGATCAAAAGATTGCAGTAACGAAAGACTCGCTCCTCACACAGGTCGCGCTTCCAAGATAAAGATGTCCCTTTACTGAAGAAGGATCAAATTTCCCAGCTAGCCGTAGCTTATACAAAGGATATTCTCCAGCAAAGTCGTTTATCCTTAGCAAAGTTTGGCAAATCCAAGATTGTAGGCTGTATTCAGACAGTACGGTGTCCCCAGAAGGATTCCCTCTCTCGAGCAGAGTGTTTTAGCTTCAGAAGATTAACATTTCCAACTCGTGAACTGTATTCAGGCAGTCTACCCTTTCCGGTAGGGTCGTTTACTCTCCTCTAGCGGAGTCAATGGATTTTCCCCAAGAGAATCGTTCCATCCCCGAAGTGGAGTTCTCTTTTCAGCAAGTGCTTCCTCCCAGTGGAACTCGAAAATTAAGACTCTCCTCGGCAGAGTTGGTTGTGAGTCCTGGCATTTATTTTGTCAGAATACCGTGTGATTTCCGTTCACTCTCCAGCAGAAGTCCAATCATACCAAGCTCATCTGCTATTCCCCAGCAGAGTTATATTCCCCAGCAGGGTTGACTTCACTCTTCCAGCATTTATTTTGTTGGAATAATTCTGTAGCACCTAGCTATCCCCAGCGGAGTCGACATTGTCTTCAACATTTATTTTGCTGAAGCAGTTTCCCGTATCCCAACAGGTCGAGTCTGCATTTGCATTGGCATATAGTGTCATACTTGCATCTACCAAATAAAACCGCGTAGCATTTCCATGTCGAATGGGGCATTGCGTCACTATCAAACATATGCATTTTGAAACATGAACCAGGTTGGCTAACCGTTTGTTTCAAGTATTGCTCTCTTACAGGTGGAAGGAGCTCTTGCTCAAATGAATTACCAAACAATCAAGATCTCGACGTGAGACATTCAATGATAATGTCAGTTTCGGCATTATTCCCCACAGAGCTATCATGATGAATTTCTCCTTGTCCCCAAGCAGAGTTATTTGTCATCAAAGGGTTTCATGAATCAGAATTTCAGAGGCTGCCGCCGGTTATCAGAACAGGCGTCCGGGAGTTTGGTTTCCAAATATCCCCAGTAGAGTCCGCCCCAAAGTTGCTGTCACGTCAGTATTAAGAAGTTTGTGGTTTGGGACCAATGGAGAAATGAGTCCTGACGTGGACAATCTATTCCTATATTGACGGGATTTCTTCGTGCTAGAGAAGTGGGTGTCCTAACGTGGACAGATTTATTTCCCCGAGTTGATGACGTGTGCTAGTCCTAACGTGGACAGATTCGATTTCTTGGTATTGGTGGAATGTGGAGTCATAATGTTGACCAAAATTGATTACTCTTTGTGTTGGTATCCTGACGTCGACCATTTATTCCTAGCAGATATCTTCCTTCGTAATGGTGAAATGTGCGTCCTGACGTGGACAAGTTTATAGTTCTCCATGTTGACAAGATGCGCGAGTCCTGACGTGGACAAATTTATCCTTCTTCATGCTGGCGTGTGTGTCCTAACGTGGACAAGTTTTATTTCCCCAGCGAGTCGGAGGTGCGCAAGTCCTGACGTGGACAGCTTTATCTTGCTTCGTGTTGGTGAAACGGGAGTCCTGACGTGGACAAGTTTTATTTCCCCAGCGGGTGGAAGATGCATGAGTCCTGACGTGGACAAGTTTTATTTCCTCGGCAGAGAAGATGTAGTCCTGACATGGACAAATCAAGACGAAATGTAGTCCTGACGTGGACAAATCAAGATGATAGATGGTTTCCTTACGTGGAAAGATGGTTTCCTAACGTGGAAAAAGAAGTGTTTCCTTACGTGGAAAGAAAGTTTTATTCCTTACGTGGAAAGATTTTATTCCTTACGTGGAAAGAAGTTTATTCCTTACGTGGAAAGATGTATTCCTTACGTGGAAAGATTGTGATTCCTTACGTGGAAAGATTGTGATTCCTTACGTGGAAAGATGTATTCCTTGCGTGGAAAAATGTGATTCCTTACGTGGAAAAATGTGATTCCTTACGTGGAAAGATTGATTCTTTACGTGGAAAGATGTATTCCTTACGTAGAAAAATGTGATTCCTTACGTGGAAAGATTGATTCTTTACGTGGAAGAGTTTAGTCCTAACGTGGACAGGTTATTCATAACGTGGACGATGTATTCCTTACGTGGAAGAGTTTAGTCCTAACGTGGATAGGTTATTCATAACGTGGACGATGTATTCCTTACGTGGAAGAGTTTAGTCCTAATGTGGACAGGTTATTCATAACGTGGAAAGAAGATGGATTCCTAACGTGGAAAGAGTTTATTCCTGACGTGGAAGAGTTTAGTCCTGACGTGGACAGATCCAGACGAAGTTTATTCCTGACGTGGAAGAGTTTAGTCCTGACGTGGACGGATCTAGAAGAAGTTTATTCCTGACGTGGACGAAGGTTATTCCTAACGTGGAAGAGTTTATTCCTAACGTGGACGATTTATTTCTGATGAAAGGCAGACGAGTTATCCCCAGCGAAGTCGCCGAGATTTTTCCGGGTTGACAGCAGGTGGAGTCCGGAAGTGGACAAGTTTTAGTTGAGGTTTCTTCGTGTTGACGACACAGGCGTCCTAACGTGGACAAAGTTCTATCCTTGCGATGATAGAATCTTTTTCAGGATGATGAAAATAATCCCCAGCACGTCGCTAATGGATCAGTTGGTTGCCGTAACAGTTAGATTCAGTTGATGAATGTCATTCCCCAAGCAGTGGTGCAGTCTATTTCTGCGGTTGGCAAATTTCCGGGTTCTTAGTATTCAACCGTCTCGTACCGCGAATGTTCGAAGTTCGTTCGCTCTTCACCCAATCGGGTCCAAGTCGCTTGAATAGGGGCAGCTGTTGCACCCTAAAATTTGCTCAACCTATTTCACTTGGTTTATGTTTCAATTGCATTAGCATTTGCATATGGAGTCATGTACATAGTCTAATCATCTGCATAGCATAGCATGGCAAGTCATCCAACAAGGGACCAAGCACTATTCTCATCTCTATGAGCCTATCAAGAGGTTATTATTCAAATTGAAGCATATCCAAGTCATCAGAGAAGAAATTGAAGCTAAAGAAGTCAGTGGATCAAGCAGTGAATCTATCTCCTATCTGAGGGTATTTGAAGATCACCAAAGAAGGTGTGAGCTGTGAATTGAAGGCATGGAGAGTATATAGACATCATGGAAGACTTAGAAAGTCATTTGGATAAGGAGGCAAGTCATTGATATGATCACAAGAGTTGCAATTAAAGGCAGTCAACTAGGGTTTCATCTGGGTCAACCCTGGGTCAATCCTAGGTCAATTGATTGATTGAAAGGCATTAAGGTCTATTGGAGAGATGTGGGGTTCATCATTTGACATGTAAATAAGTATATGGTGTTGTGCCAAGAAGAAATCAAGAGAAATCAGGAAGAAGAGGAGTTTCTAAATTAGGGTTTCTGTGTAAAATCCCCTGATTTAGGTCAAACTTCCAAGCAAGATAAGTCAAAATGAAAGCTTCAAATGGATCTTTGGTAAAAATGAAACTTGTAGAGGATCTCAATACCTTTAATTTGAGTGGTGGAAGACATCAATGAGATTTATAGAACTCAAGTTATGGTCCTTGCAAGTTACAGGTCATCTGAGGTATCTGAAATTTTGTCTGTGAAAGTTACTTGTCTTCCAAGCAACTTTTACCCCTCAAGGAGATTTCAAATGAACTTCTGGTCAACATAAGAGTTGTTCCTTATTGTCTTAGATTTCTAGAATGGTATGGTATGCCTTCATATGATTTGTGGAACTCTACTTATGGTCTTGGCAAGCAAAGGGTATTTTGGTCATCCGAGAATTACAAGTCATTTCAAGCCTATGCCCAAAACTCATACAAGGAAGCTTCAAATGGAAAACTTCACAACATCAAACTTGCTCCAAATGACATTTTGAGTCTAGAAAAGTGATCATGAAATATTGGAAAGGCTCATAGATCAAGGTTTCAAAATTGGTGAATTTAATGAATAAAAAATGACCTAAAATTGAGATTTTTCATAATTTGGCCAAATGGGATGAAATTATAGGTCATTTTGATTGGAAAAAATATTTTAAGAACATTGGCAAAAGTGGATTTTTGAGTTTGGTTCAAGATTTGAAAGTTATGCTTGGTTACTTATGTATGAAGTTACATAATCCAAAATTCAAGGAAAGTGTGCATGGGAAGTTTCCACAATGTTCTAGGGCTTTCCAATGTCATCTATATATTTAATTGAGTAGCTTCATGCATTGGTTGGTGAATCATTTTGTTCATAATACCAAGTTATACCCCATTCTTCCATTTTTGCAAAAGCATCTCAAACTTCATCAAATCTTCACCAATTTCCAAATTTCTTGATCTCATCATCATCTAGATCATTCAAGGATCAGAATTCACATAAGAACTTGTTTGAATTGAGCAAGAATTCGTGCTACCAACTTCATCATCCAAGGTGCAAGAAAGTTGGGATTGCAAGATTCAAGAGGCTTGAACAAGAACTTTTGCATACAGAACTCAGAATCAAGTTCACTGATCAAATCCAGATCATTGCAAGCATTGGATTTGAAGAATTCAGCACCTGTTTTCATCATTTACCCCAGGTTAGTTTTCTATTCGAATTGCTTGAATTAGTTAGCATGTTAGAGAATTATTAGGTTAGAATTGTTAGGTTAGGATAGATGATTAATCCTGGTGAGTTTGAGAAGGTTTCATGAAGGTTATCAATGGTGCACCAAATCTGTTAGGGTTTATAACATCTAGAATATTGCACTATAATCTTAGGTTTATAGCTCAGAATGATCAGTGTAAAGTGTAGATCATGTTAGGGTAGAAGTTAGCAAGAATTGGCATGGTTGATAGCAGGTGAAAATGGTGGAATCAGAATCTTCTACCTATCGGGTTTGACATTTGAGTGAGTTTTAGAGAAAGTTATTGCCATGGTTGTGTAGAGGGAAGAGAATGGATCAATTTTGCTCTTTACATCGTGTGATTTCGTTGAGAGTTAAGGGAGAATAGAAGTGTTGAAGAGGCGTGCATGGGGAGGTTTTTCTGAAAACCCTAGGGTTCCAAGGTTGAAGACAAACCCTGGACCGTTGGATGACCATGTTGACTTGGACTCAGACTTTAATCCAATCGCTATGATTCAAACGAAATTTGGAGGGAGGCTGTGCACAGAACGCACCGTTTCATTTATTCTTTCTGACTGGGCTTTGGTTCCCCTTGCTTTTCGCACCCCCAAACGCAAGCCCAATGCCATTTGAACTGAGTTTTTCACTATTTGCACCGTTTTTCCCTTTTTTGTTTTTTGTTATGTTTTCTGATCACTGGGCCCAGACGCGCATTGCTAGGCGCGCCCCCCAGTCTGGGCCCATCTTGTTTTTTTAACTGATTTTATTACTTGTTGCACCCTTAGTCCAATATTAATTCCATATTAATTTCTTTCAAATTTTCTTAATTCTTTGAAAATTCATAACAAATAGAAAAATGCTTATTTTTAATTGGTTGTTTTTGCATATTGTTCATAATTCTGTCAAGAAAATTATAATACAAAAAAATTAACATTTCATTTTATTTTCATATTTTTAGTATATTTTTATTTTAAATAGGTGTAAATAATGTTTAGTTTAGTGCATGAATTTGTTGATTTTGGTTTAATTAGATGCTTTAATATTTTTGACCCATTATTTTTAGGTTGATTAGCATAGAACTTTAGCTTGTATATAAGATTTAATTCATAATTTTAGATTAAAATTTTAGATGATTTGTTTAGGTGTGATTAGTGTGATCAAAACTAGGGTTTAAGAGATAAGATGGGTGAATTAAATCATCTCCCTTAGGAGTTGTGGATTGAATCTTTGGGGTATGGGAATATAGGGGTTATGGGTAGATAATAGATCCCTTAGAAATTACTAGGTTTCCCCTATTCTACTATTGCTATTAGTATAATGCTTGTATTTGCTTGACTGTGTGGTGTGCCCTCTCTAGGGTTATTTCATTTGTCTGTGTGGGGTATTGGGTTTGCTTGGGGATTGGGAGAGATGAAGACTGTGCTGATGAAGTCCATTGGAGATCAAAAAGGATGAAGACCAACTTCCAGAGTTGATGAGGAGTATCTCTTGCTGGCAGCTGTTGAGGAGTGTAGGGTTTAGGAGCTAGGCAGAGCTCTAGAGTAGAAAGCTTGATTCACAAACATGGAAGGCCTTGTCTGCCTCCATCCTTTCTCTATGATTCAAAGTCTCTTTCAAATATTCACCTCCTTCCTTTGGAAGGATTAGTGAATGTATTTGAAAGATAGAACTTTTGAGAGAAGATTGTCTGTATAATGTTAACAGTTAATGAGCCACCCTTGGTAGGCAGTTGACTGTTTAACATTCACTTCTTCTTGTTGACTGGTATTCATCTCGGAGATTGAGACTTGAAGAAAAGCCATTGCAGATTGAAGACTGATGACAAAGACCTTGCTGGAAAGCTGTGAAGATAAAGAATGATGCTTGCTTGAAGCTGGTAGATGTTTGGAGATGACTTGAAGACAGATGTTGATGCAGAGCTGCTGTGGCTGTTTATTCTTTTTGCTGTTTATTTGTGATGTATTGATTGGTTTTCCCTAACTGTATTGCTTGATGTTTAACCTGTCAGGTTGAAAGTGAATCCTGTTCACTTTTGCCTATTGTTTTCTAGGTTCGAGGTTGAGTGGGACTCCCTTGCCTCGCTTGTATTATTGCATCCATGCATTTTACTGCTTTATTGTATATATGCTATTGTTTCTGTTTCCGTCTATTCCCTTAGGATCTCTGTTTCTCTCTGCGCAAGAGAGGAGCATGATAGACATTAGGTCTTAACCCATACATGATAACACTAGGTTAGTTTGATTCCCTTTTCAACCATAGGTTAGAGTTCTGTCTCTTCTTTCTCAAAACAAACAGAAAAACACAATAAGATTTCAAACACAATAAAAGACACTTCTTCCGTAAAAGAATGTGAACTCATCAAAACGTCATTTTTGTCCGCTTGGACCACTAATCAGAAAAACCTTTTTCAGAAGGAATAAAAAACAATCAAGACAGACTTGTGTCGTACGTGGCCCGAACTACGTTTGCTCTGATCTTTCATGCCGTATGAAAGTACATAGGCATAGGATGCGATATCCTAGCGAGCAACCTTCCCCTCCTTTCCCGTAGGTAGGCGAACTACGTTGACTCTGATTTCTCGTTCCAGACGGGAATACGTAGGCATAAAGTGCGATACTTTGCCGAGTCATTTTCTTTTCTTTTTAAACCCCAGACCTGTAGAGTAGATAGAATAACAATCCATACCCGAAAACATGTGTGGATCCCGTCGAGTACGACGGACGTGAGGGGTGCTAATACCTTCCCCTTGCGTAACCGACTCCCGAATCCAGGATTTAGTTGTGATGACCATTCCTTTCCCGTCTTTGCGGTAGGTTTACTCTGAGTGTTTCCTTTCCCTCTGTTGGGATAAATAACGCACGGTGGCGACTCTTCTGTTCAGCCGGCGCCGATTTTCGCAGTAGCGACAGTTGATATGTCCAAGTTGGGATTGATAGCTGATTTCAAGGTGCCTCCCAAGTTCAAGGTACCTGACTTTGAAAAGTACAAGGGCACCACTTGCCCTCGCGTTCACCTGAGATCATATTACAGAAAAATGTCCGCTCATTCTGAGGACGAGAAGTTGTTGATGCACTTCTTTCAGGACAGTCTGTCCGGGCCATCCCTCGAATGGTACATGAGTCTGGAGCCTACCAGTGTGCGCACGTGGAAGGACCTTGCTGAAGCATTTGTGCACCACTACCAATACAACAGTGACTTGGCCCCGAACCGAGTCCAACTGCAGAATCTGTCGCAAAGGAACAACGAAGGGTTTAAGGAGTATGCCCAGCGGTGGCGTGAATTGGCAGCCAGGGTTCAGCCGCCGATGGTTGAACGTGAGCTTGTGCAAATGTTTGAAGCCACCCTCCCAGGGGTTTATTATGAGAAATTGGTCAGCGGTATGTCCGGAACCTTCTCAGATCTCATTATCACGGGTGAGCACATCGAAAATGGGATCAAACTGGGGAAAATTCAAAGTGATTCATCCTCAGCTGGAGGAGGGAAGAAACCTTATGGTGGCAAAAGACGGGAAGGAGAAACGAGCGCCGTGACCAACGCTCGAAGGAAGGGTAAAGGCCCTCACCAATAGGTGGCCAGCATAACTATCCTGGCAGTTCGACAGCCACAGCAGCAGCAGCCGCAACATCAGCAGCAGCCGAATCAACAAGGGTACAGAAAGTACCAGAACAGGGCACCTCTGTCGAGCCGTCACCTCGAGACACCGCCCATGTCGTATGCTCAACTATTACAGACTTTGCTTCAGCTATAGTTGATCCAGAAGAGAACCTTGGCTCCCTTGACAGGGGCACTTCCGTCGGGTTATGACGCGAATGCGACTTGTGAGTTTCACTTAGGGGCACCAGGCCACACAATAGAGAATTGCAAAGCCTTCAAGCATAAGGTGCAGGACATGGTGGACGCTAAGACCATCAACTTCTCGGATAATGTGCCAAACGTCACGAAGAACCCTATGCCGAATCATAGGGGAGGTGGGGTAAACGCCATTATTGAAGACGAGAGTTTGGATTTGTTGACTGACGTCGGAGATCTGAAGACACCGCTTAGCTTCGTTAAAGCTAAGCTGATGAAAAGAGGTTTCTTTCCAAATGGATGTGAACAGTTGATATAGGGGATTCAAAGTCTGATGACTAAGGGAATCCTGCAGTTTAGCCGGAGGGCCGAATGCGGATCGGGAGAGGTAATGCTGAAGCAAGATGATAAGGTTGCCACCATCACTATCCCTCGCCAGACGATAACTATTTCTGCACCCAGACCGCCCACGATTACCATCACCAAAGTTGGGCCAATACCGTTCGAAAGCACTAATGCTGTCCCATGGCATTACGGGGCAGAGGTCTACTGCAACGGACAGAAGTTGGAACTAGAACCGTTTGGGTCGTCGGTGGAGAACCTAGCGGGCGTTAGCGGAATTACTCGCAGCGGAAGAGTATTTGCACCACCTGGGGTCGTGGCGGACAAAGCGGACAGAGCTGATGCAACTGATAAAGGGAAGAGTAAAGTCGTTGAAGATATCCCTCGTGGGGTAGAAAAAGACTTACTTGTTAAAGACGCCGAAGAATTTATGAGGTTGATTAAAAAGACTGACTACAAGATTGTGGATCATCTCCATCAAACACCCTCGAAAATTTCCATCCTGAATCTGTTGCTGTGTTCTGAGGCACACCGCATATGTACCGCAGGAAATATCGGTAAACCAGTTGGAAGAGGTCGTAGCCCACGTAAATGCTGGAAATGGGTTAGGGTTCACTGACCTAGGGTTGACGCCGAAGGGGAGGAACCACAATAGTGCCCTGCACATCTCGATAGAGTGTAGGGGAACAATCATGTCTCACGTGTTGGTAGACACGGGATCGTCGCTCAATGTTCTTCCGAAGAAGGCATTAATGAAGTTGGATACTCGCAGAGTGATTTGCACACCCAGTGATCTGGTGGTGAAAGCGTTCGATGGAACCAAACGCCATGTTTTCGGGGAGGTGACGTTGCCAATCCAAGTCGGGCCGGAAACATTCGACGCGATCTTCTACATTATGGACATCATGCCTGCCTACAGCTGCCTCTTGGGCCGGCCATGGATCCATTCCGCAGGTGCCGTGACCTCCACGTTGCACCAGAAACTCAAGTATGTTGTCGGAGGTAGCATCGTGATTGTTTGTGGCGAGGAGGACGTAATGGTGAGCCATTTGTCGTTCTTCAAGTATGTTGAGATGGATGGGGAAATCCACGAAACCCTATGCCAAGCGTTCGAAGCTGTTAAAGTCAAGAACGTAGCTCCTGTAATCACTGAAAAGCCAGAGATGACTCTCTCTTCCTTCAAGGAAGCCCGGGCCGTTGTCCAAGCCGGATCTACCCCAGGCTGGGGGCGAATTTTGGAGATACCTAACAAGCAAGACAAGTTTGGGTTGGGATATTCTCCTGGAGCTGAAGCCTCCTCTTCTAGCAGTGCGTCGCGAGGTAAAGGGCCGATCCAGTTTACCAGCGGCGGGGTGATATTTGAAAGCGTCAACGTGGTGTCTGAAGACAGCGGAGATAGCGACTGTGACCTAGACTCTTGGATCCAGCCAAGCAAGCCAGGCGAGAGCCTCAACAACTGGTTTCGTCAAGGATATCATCCAGATGACAAGCGAAGAGTAATGATTTACTTTTTTCCAATCATTGTACAACCCTATGTCCTACCCGGGGCATAGTGGTTTTATTATCAGGGCCTTGTTTGATTATGTACATGCATTTTACCAATAAATCAAAAGGCGTTTTTTTGTATTCAAATGTTGTGATCTCTGTTATTCCTGTTTTATATTTGTTTTGAAAAACAATAAAATGGCAATGAGGTTTGTGCTAACCTGCATATCCTTGTTTTAAGCTTAACTCTTGTTATTGCAGGATCCACATAACAAATGACATCGACTCTGGACCTTCTACGACTCACTTCGACTTCGATTGCCCGATCTATCAAGCCGAAGAAGAGATTGATGAAGACGAAGACCTTCCTGAAGAGTTGGCCCGCTTGTTGAAATAAGAAGAGAAAGTTATTCTGCCTCATGAAGAGGAGATCGAGATTGTGAATTTGGGTTCTGAAGAACTTGTCAGGAATGTCAGGATAGGGGCTGCATTGCAGAGTGATGTCAAGCAGAGATTGGTCGAGATGCTAAGAGAGTATAGTGACGTCTTTGCTTGGTCATACGAAGATATGCCCGGACTTGATACTGACATCGTGGTCCACCACTTGCCGCTGCGAGAAGATTGTCCTCCCGTTAAGCAGAAGCTTAGGAGGACGCGACCAAATATGGCCGTTAAGATCAAAGAAGAAGTGCAGAAACAGCTTGATGCTGGCTTCTTAGCGGTCACTACTTACCCTCCGTGGGTCGCCAACATAGTGCCTGTACCGAAGAAGGACGGTAAGGTACGAATGTGCGTCGATTATCGGGATTTGAATAGGTCGAGCCCTAAAGATGATTTCCCGCTGCCTCATATTGATGTGTTGGTCGACAGTACATCCCAGTTCTCCGTATTTTCGTTCATGGATGGCTTCTCCGGTTACAATCAGATCAAGATGGCACCGGAGGACATGGAGAAAACTACGTTTATCACTCCTTGGGGAACATTTTTCTACAAGGTAATGCCTTTCGGTCTGAAGAACGCAGGGGCCACTTACCAGTGAGCGATGGTCACTTTGTTTCATGACATGATTCACCATGAGATTGAAGTCTATGTTGATGATATGATTGCGAAGTCCCAAACGGAGGAGGGGCATCTGGTCAATTTGCTTAAGCTTTTTGAGAGGCTTAGGAAGTTCAGGTTGAGGCTGAATCCTAACAAGTGTACTTTCGGAGTACGGTCCGGAAAGTTACTGGGGTTTATCATGAGTGAAAGAGGCATCGAGGTTGATCCTGCGAAGATAAAAGCGATACAAGAAATGCCAGCGCCGAAGACTGAAAAAGAAGTTCGTGGTTTCCTGGGCAGAATAAACTACATTGCAAGGTTTATTTCTTAGCTCACGGCCACGTGTGAACCGATGTTCAAGCTGCTAAAGAAAGATCAGGCGATTATCTGGAACGAGGATTTCCAGAAGGCATTCGATAAGATAAAACAGTATCTATAGGAACCTCCGATCTAGATACCCCCAGTGGCCGGACGGCCTTTAATCATGTACTTGACAGTTCTTGAGAATAGTATGGGGTGTGTTCTCGGTCAGCACGACGAGACGGGAAGAAAGGAGCATGCCATTTACTACTTGAGTAAAAAGTTCACAGACTGTGAATGTCGCTACTCGATGCTGGAGAAGACGTGTTGTGCACTAGCCTGGGCTGCCAAACGTTTACGACAGTACATGCTCAATCACACCACCATGCTAATTTTGAAGATGGATCCGATCAAGTACGTCTTCGAGAAGCAAGCGCTTTCGGGCAGGATTGCCAGATGGCAAATGGTGTTGACGGAATATGATATTCAGTACGTTTCCCAGACGGCCATTAAGGGAAGCGTATTGTCTGAATACCTTGCCGAACAGCCGATCGAGGATTACCAGCCGATGAAATTTGAATTCCCTGATGAGGATATCATGTTTCTCAAAGCGAAAGATTGCGATTAACCGTTGCCCGACGAGGGGCCAGATAGGAAATCCTAGTGGAAATTGATATTCGACGGGGCGGTTAATTCTTACGGAAGTGGCATTGGGGCGATCATCACGACTCCCCATGGATCCCACATCCCGTTTACTGCGAGACTGACGTTTCCGGTCACCAATAATGAAGCGGAGTACGAAGCATGCATCATGGGTCTAGAAGAAGCAATTGATTTGAGAATCAAGAACCTAGATGTATATGGTGACTCGGCGCTTGTGATCAACCAGATTAAAGGGGAGTGGGAGACTCGCCAATCGAATTTGGTGTCGTACATGAACTATGCCAGAAGGCTGCTTCCGTTCTTTGATCGAGTGGAACTCCATCATGTGCCCAGGGCCGAGAATCAGATGGCTGACGCCTTAGCCACGTTGGCGTCGATGTATAAAGTCAATTTTTGGAATGAAGCTCCAAGGATTGTCCTTTCTCGTCTTGATAGACCTGCATTCGTCTTTGCGATCGAGGAAGCCGCTGACGGCAAGCCATGGTTCCATGATATCCAGAACTTCCTTATGAATAAGGAATATCCTGCGGGAGCGTCGACCCAGGATAAGAAGACTCTGAGGAGGCTGTCTGGAAATTTTTATCTCAATCCTGATGGAGTTTTGTATAAAAGAAATCATGATCTCGTGCTACTCAGATGTGTAGATGAGAAAGAAGCGAGTATGCTCATGGAAGAAGTCCATGAAGGCACATTTGGTACGCACGCCGGCGGGCATGCTATGACGAGAAAGATCCTGAGAGCAGGATATTACTGGCTGACGATGGAATCAGATTGCTTTAAATTCGCGAAGAGATGTCATAAATGCCAGATTTATGCTGATAAAGTTCATGTGCCGCCGTGCCCGTTGAATGTCATGTCCTCCCCGTGGCCGTTCTCCATGTGAGGCATCGACATGATAGGCAAGATCGAGCCCACTGCATCTAACTGTCATCGCTTCATTCTAGTAGCTATCGACTACTTCACCAAGTGGGTGGAGGCAGCCTCATATGCTAATGTGACCAAGCAAGTGGTGGCTAAATTCATAAAGAGGGACATCGTCTGTCGATACGGAATTCCCGAGCGGATCATTACTGATAATGGTTCAAATCTGAATAACAAGATGATGAAAGAGCTATGCCAGAGTTTCAAGATTGAACACCACAACTCATCTCCTTACCGGCCGAAGATGAATGGCGTCGTTGAAGCGGCCAATAAGAACATAAAGAAGATTGTACAAAAGATGGTTGTGACCTACAAGGATTGGCACGAGATGCTGTCATTTGCATTGCACAGTTATCGTACGACGGTACGTACGTCAACCGGGGCAACTCCTTTCTCCTTAGTGTACGGTATGGAGGTTGTCCTGCTGTTAGAAGTGGAGATCCCTTCTTTACGAGTTTTGGTTGACGTGAAACTCGATGAGGCAGAATGGATTAAGAACCGACTAAACCAACTCAGCCTGATGGACGAGAAGAGGTTAGCATCGATTGCGCATGGTCGTTTATACCAAAGCCGAATGAAGAAAGCTTATGATAAGAAGGTGCGTCCTAGAAGCTTTCAGACGGGTGATCTCGTCCTGAAGAAGATTCTTCCTCCACACTCCGATCACCGGGGCAAGTGGACTCCTAATTACGAAGGTCTGTACATCGTCAGCAAGGTCTTTTCAGGAGGAGCCTTGTTGTTATCCACGATGGATGGTGAAGATTTTGCATCCCCGATGAACGCGGACGCAGTTAAAAAATACTTTGCTTAAAAATGACCCGCTGGAAAGAAAAAGAATATTCAGGCAAAAAAGGGCATCCCGGCGAACCATAAAAAAGGAAAAGGTTTGGGCAAAAATTAGGGATATAAATTGGAAAAATGTACACCCGCAAAGTCGAAAACCTGGATGGGCGACTTTGGCAAAAAAGGGTATCCCGGTGAATCGAAAACCCGAAAGGGCGATTCAGGCAAAAGTTAGGGATTTGAAAAAGCAAATGACTGCGTTTCGTGTGTGGACTTTCATTGTTTAGTGGTTTGGAGGACCTAAGGGCCGTTTATCTGAATCAATCTCTTCTGAAGCTGAAGCGTCGGAGAATAAAATTGTTGGCAATGTGACAATTATATCAAAACTTGCATATTATGTAATAGCCCCTTTTTTATACTTTTGAATTCAAATCTTGTATCATTCCTGCATATTATGAAACTTTGAATCTTGAATCATAGCTTAAATTTGGACTTTGTAAGAGACAAAAAAAAATCGGTAAATTCGTACAGCCCAAGTCTTGAATTTCACCTTGAGAGCTTATGGCCTAAGCTTGATTCACAATTTTATCCAAACTTTTGCTTCTAAGCCCATGGATTACAAACTAAATTTTCAATTAAATCACTCCTGGCATCTTTGCATTTTAAAAGCGAGAAAATATTGCAACTTGAATATTAATTTTACACGTGAATTTTGTAGAGAACATGGACTAATGCACCTTGTACCTTAAGTGACTTTGAATTACTTATCACCTTAATTTCTTGAACTTCTTGAAAAAAAAATCTACATAACTCATGTGAAAATCTCCTTGTTTTTGTAATTTGAACCTTTTGAATGGTGAGTTTTTCGTGGTGACATATAGACCACTTTTTCATCTTTGTAAAAAACTTGAATTTAAAAATGGGAGAATCTTTCAATTTGAATCATATTTTAACTTTGAAATTGGTCGAAAAATAGTGAATCAATTTAAATCTTAGAACATGAGTCTTGAACTTCACTTTGAAAATTTACTAAAACTTGATCAATTATTCGTATCCAAACTTACAACTTCAAACCATTAACAAGAAAATTCAAACTTAATTCTCTTAAGAGCATAAATGATGAACTTTGATATTCTCACAATCGAAGATGAATTTGGTACAAGATTCATGCCCTGAGGAAATCTTTGAAAATAAGGATATCACTTGCAACACACCACGAAATTCCAACCAGTTCTCAAATGATCATCCTTGAAACCAAATTAAAGGCAGAAAAACCCTAATCCTCCTTAGGGAAACCTCTGAGAAATCTTGAGGAAAGATTAACCTTGTATTGGCTAGGTGACCTTTAGAATGAAGGTATATCCTTCTTTTCATCTCAACATAACTTGTAGGGGATTATGAGCATACACAAAGCCTTCATGACCTTTGAACCTTCTACAGCAGCCCTAATTTCACAAATGAAAATAAACAAACAAAGCCTAATAAATTGGTTAGCTATGCATGGATGATTGACCTAGATGATGTGCAAAAGACCAAGGAATATAAGGGTAAATTTTGGGGTATGACACATACACTTTTTATGCATCACTAACCCATTTTTAGAAAGTCAAGATTGTTGTTTGTTTCATTATGATCTGCAATTTGGGTTTTTAGACCCTACAAAAGACTCTGGCGAAAGATCAATCAAGAATTGGTATGATATTAAACTTATCAAGTCCCTCAATCATCCGTGGAGATGAAAAGATCCCATTCACCAAGAATCAAGGACAAGATTACATCATTTCAAGTTTGTTAAGCCTCAAGATCATTTGTGTCACCAAATCAGGGTTTTGACCTAATTCAATCCCTAAGATGACTTATAGAGCAAGGCATGATACAATAACTCAAATACATTATTTTAGTCCATTTACATGATTGGATTGATCCAAAGAACTTGATTCATAAACAATGCAAGAATTCAAACCCATCTGAGCCACAAACTAGGGTTTTGATGAAAACGTCAACCCTATCTTTAACCTGTGGACAAAACATGGTCTCCAACTTTGGGATATGATTCAAGACACTCAAATATACCCTTGAAGTCCATTCATAAGTTTAAAATCACCTTGGGATACTCATTCATCAAAAATCAGGAATTATGGTTTCCTTGCACAAAATTCAGCTGATACATAAAGTCAAAGTTTGAATTTTTGAGCAAAATTGTTCATCATAAGCCATTATACAAGAAAAAATAATCCATTGTTACATTTTAACAAGGATTGGTCAAGAGTTTCAAAAGGGTCAAAGTTGAAGAAATTGAAATTTCACCAAGTTATGGAAAAAACATGATTTTTACCTAACTTTACAAGACCATAACTTGTGATCCAAGCAACCATTATTGGCACTCCAAAGCTTAAATTATAGATATTATTACATACAACAAGATTTCTAGGCTGAACCATATCCAAAAATTTCATGGATTTCAAGTTATGAAGTGATCAAAATTTAAAAAAAAAATAAGAAAATGACATATCTATGCTAGGAGGAGACTTTGGCTACATGACAAAAGCACATTGGATAATAGAGTGATCCTTCATCCATTCACTATTTCTCCCAAAACAAATTTGTTGTCCTATGAATAAGGATCATTTCTGACCATTTCAAACACACCAAAACAACATCACACTTGTTTTCTCTCATTTCCCTCTTTCATTCTAGAGTTCTAAATTTCAAAGAGTGAAAATCAAATTTCTCAAACTAGAGTAGTTCCATCCAAACCAATGATCCAAACACCTCACATACATCATATATGAGTGATCCAAACACTTAAAAATCATATGTAACATCAAATTCATCAAGATCATAGTTCATCCCAAGCAAGCTGCAATTGGATTCGAGCCCATCAATCCAGAAGGTTTCAATCCATTCCAAGCATATCAACACACTCCTTGAGATCCAAGGAAGTTGTCCAGATCATCAAAACACTTTTGTAACACCTACAAATGATGATTTGAATTCCTCTTGCAAGGTAAGCCTGAACTTTTCAAACTCCATGAATCATGCATCATAAATGTTATTTCAAGTTACCAACATGTCTCTAGATGCTCATAGATTATTAACCCTCAATCAATTTCTACTTGTAACTGTAACACCCCAAATTTATTGGAATATTTATTTAATTGATTTAAATATGAATATGAATATTTTTGGTGATTTTCGGTGGTTGGTATGAAATATTGAGAATTATCGATTTTGGGTTATTTATTTAAATAATAGTATATAATATGAATATATTGGTATTATCATTAATTTAAATAAATATAAGTGAATTAAGGGTAAAATGGACATTTGAGGAGGAGTTAGTGAGGGTGAACTTGGAAACCCCATTTTAAGGCCCAAAGTTAGGTTTAACAAAAAGGAATTTTGAGGGAATTAGGATTCATTCTTGTTAGACCGTGAAAAGGGATGAAATAGAGGCTAGAGCTCTAAGAAAGAGGATTGAGACAAAGCTTCGCGAGGTTTCTAAGAATCAAAGAGAAAGTCTTAAAGTCGGCAATTAAGGTATGGGGAGTATTGCCTTCATTTTTTTCAATGTGTGATTCAATGTGTTTAAAGTCGATTTAAGGGTTTAGAGATTTTGAGTATTGAATTGTTGTTGCCTTTCTGGTGAGTTTAATGAGTTTGAGGGATTTGAACTGATGTTCTGATAGGTTTGAGCCTGATTTGACAGTAAGGGAAATTAGGCCTTCATGACCAAATATGTTGTTGAGGTTGTTTAACCGTATAGGGTAAGTGATTGTGAGAACTTTAATGATTGTGGGGTATTTTTAAGAAATTATGGGAATTGGAGGCATGCATATGATACGAGATTGGCCTAATAGGTCTTAGATTTTGTTCCTTTATCGCCGTAATACCTTAGGAATGATTTAGGGATGTTTTTAGGGCATTGGGGAAGGAAATCGTAGAGGTTTTTGGGCTGGTTTTGGTGCTTGTGCATAACAGTGATTTGTTGTAATCATGAGTTTGTACAGTGAAGAATCCTTCGCACGGCGAACATTCGCCCCCGACTCGCACATCGAACTTGCTAGCGAACATACTAGAGTTTCGCGAATTATGTTTTGGTTCAGTGATGTCTTGATGTTTTGATGTTGTGATTTTCCTGATGAGTTACCATGAGTATAACTATGATTCCTATGTGATTAAATGAATGTATGATGAATTACCATGAGTATAACTGTGATTTTTATGTGATTAAATGAATATATAACGAATTACTATGAGTATAGCTATGGTTCCTGTGTGATTAATACATGACCGTATGATGAGTACCCATGAGTATAATTATGATTCTTATGAGATTAATACATGATTGCATGATGAATCCCCATGAGGGACTGTGATGATTTGTGACATTGATTCTATGAGGTTTTGATGATTCTATGATGACGTGATTATTATGATGATTTTAATGAATGATGATGCACCTAATGAGTTTATTATAAGGATGATATTGACGTGTGCATCATGCATTCATATGCATTCCGGAGTTTGGTCTAGGACCTTGATTCTTGTGGCTTCAGTCCCATTGTGCAGATGTGGGGTATTTTGTTGTGCTCTGGTTCTCGTGTAGAATCGATCCTACTATTTTGGGTCTATGGAAGGTTGATGGCCCAGTGTCCATCGAATTTTTTGATTGGTACCACATACATGAGTCTTGTTGCATTTGCGTTTATGTTACAATTTGGTGTAATTTATAATGTTGTGGCCTTTGATGTTTCCTTGATGATTATGATGATGTTGAATATGAAAATGACGTTGTTTTGTATATTGATTCATATATTGATTATTATGAATCATTTTACTTACCCTGCCTGTTTGAATGTTGCATCCGCGTGGGTAACGTGCAGATGACTAGGTTTAGCCATGGATGTCGTCGAGGACTTTTTGGAGTTTTCAACTTTTGGTTGACTTAGAGGGTCTTGCTCTGATAGTGTAACATCGGGTTGGGGTTTTTTTTTATTTAAACCATGTTTTATTGATTATTTTTATTTTGATTATGTTGTTACGCAAGGAAAACTTTGGATTTTGCCTTTTGAGTAATATTTTTGAGTAATTTTGGGAAAACTCGTTCTTTACGGAGCATTGACTATATTTGAATTATTGAGAAATGTGTGCCCTTTTGAGATGATTTTATTGTGCTTAATATTTTACTCTGATAAATATGATTGATTTGCCATTATATTTGTGGGGTAGAAAAGGGTGTTACAATAACTCGTGTATGGGATTTCACATTAGTTTTTGCAAAGTTAGGGTTCATGTGTTCATCACATGATAATTCACTCCACACTTAAAATAAATAAAATTAAATGGTACCATCGTGTTACTTGTTCAAAAGCAATAAATTTTCATGTTTAAATCGTACAATTTCATTATGAATTGAGTGAGATAGGAGAGGTTTTGCAAATCTGGGTGGCACGAGGAAGAAGATGGTTTTCTTGGCGCCATTTTTCAAATCTTTGAATTTTTGAATTTTTATTTATTTTAATTATTTTCAAAAATTAATTTCTGTATTGAATTTTAATTATTTTCAAATGATTTTTTAAACAAATATTATTCATATATTTAAATATTTTATTCACACAAAAAATCAAAACAATATTTTAACCCAACACCTCACGGCACGAGCTGACGACAACCATGCACCACCCGTGTCGTATTCCCAAAGGCACTCCTTCTCTTTCAAGAGGATTCGCGCATGTCAAACCCTGGTAAGGTTCTTCGCTTTGTGTAATACCCCAAATTTTACCCTCATATTTAATCGATTCATGTCGCATAACATCTCATTTTTTGCATCAGCTAACTATTAACGGGTTACATAGTCTGTTTATTTTGCAGGAATCACATCTGGTGCACTTTAGCTGTTAAGGGGCGAAATGGTCATTTGTACGTTGTTTGCTGACAGTTCAAGAAGCTGAATCATCGCTATGAATCCATTGAGTATTTATAACTTCCATTTTCGAGTTCCTTATTTTCTTTGAGGCTAAGCAGCAATTCACGGTAGTTCTAGCATCAGGATTTTTGAGTTATTTTTGAAGCCAAAGCAGTAGAAATTCCGATTCGGACCGGGTTTTGATTTCTGTTTGATTTAGGTTTCTGGGCCGATTCAGTGGTATCAGATTTAGTCACCAGAGACATAAAGTCGACTTTTTGGCGCGGAGTATATTTTTGTCTTCACTGTTAATCGGATTTCTCTGTGCTATTTTACTTCGTTCAAGGCTATCATCGATTCTATCATCAGGCGCGGTTTAATCTGAGAAATATTGGATTAGAATTGAAGGTTGCATCCTGTTTAAGTGGAGCGCCACATGTGAAATGACAAAGTTCAATTCAATTGCTTTCTTTGGATTTATTTGTATTGAATTTATATGGTGAAGATTAATTCTATTTGTTTAAGTTTAATCGTTTAAAAGTTTTAATCGGTTGAATTTATTCGGAGATACCTGATCAAGAGGGATTTAATCGGATATTTTCTTTTGGGTCATTCGGTTGTGACGGATTTGAATTATGGAAAAGAATCAGATAATGTTCAGATGAAAATATTATTGAATTTTATTCATAAATATTTTTATTACAAAAGGAAAATAAAAATTTACATTTTATCCTAAGTTCTATTTTTCCTAAGAGTCCTATTATCTTCATGCCGATTCTTCATGTTTCTTCATCCGACTTTCTTTCGTACCTGCACGACAAAACAAACAAAGAACAGAAACAAAACAGAGGTTAATGGTAAGAAATTATTTGACACCCTCAGAGTATTTTCATCATTGGGTGTCGGAGGGCAACGACCAATGCCGAAGCCGACTCCCAAACCGATTTCGACCTAAGTACTAGCACATCTCAAAAGGAGTTGTGAGCTTAAAGATATGGTTGTGGCAAGTTGAGGGTTTCATACTTTAGTCCCACATTGTTAAAATTCAAGAATTCATTCTTTCATCAAAATTGACCAAACTCAGCTGGTGAACCATGTTGTATCTGATATGTGAGGAGTTTGTAGCATGAAAAACAAAGGAATTATGCAGAAGAACTCAAAAGGCCAAGCTTTGCAAGTTGCCTTGCAAGTTGGTTTGCAACTTGCACCAAAAAGTGAAAAACAAGCATGAGGTGTAAAAGGCAATTCTGAACCAGCCACAAGCTGTACCTCCTAGCCTGCAATTAACCACACTAGCTCATCATTTTTCTTGACTATTGAGGCTTGCCTATCAGCCAAGAAAACCCTCTTGTGGAGGTTTAATCAAAAAGTGTAAAACCTTTCTTCCACATGAAGAAATCTTCAAATCTACCCCTCTCCTCATTTGCCTATAAAAGGGAGCCCCCACCACTTCATTTTCAACACATTATTAATTCTAAAAATCAGAGAAAACCCAAGCCCTTGCTATTTCCACTCCTTGCTTCAAGAATCACAAAGTCACTTTTTCACTAAAACACCAAAAATCTGTCTTGCTACCAAGGCTGCCAAATTCATTTCTCTACATTCAAACACCTCAACAATCATCCACACAATCTCTAAATATGATATAGAAGGTGTCCAAGACCTTAAACCATTCAAAAACCTCACCATTCAAAAAGTCAACTTCCACACCAAGTTACTTTAACCAAAGCCACAAAATCAGCCAAAACTTATTCTATGCATTTGCTTGGTGTTTTAATCAATTAAACACCTCTCATATATCATTTCTCAACTGTCTAAAGTGTTAAGGATCATTGGTGGAGTTTATTTCTCCAACTGTCACAACATTTGCATTTGGCTTCTAAAGAAGGAAAATCTCAAAATAAGGAGGTAGTTGAAGTTCTCTGGGTTTCTCAGCTTAGTTTGCTTGTTCAAGTCTGTCTACAAAAGGTATGCATCATTGAATCTCCTTTTATTCATTGCAATATCATGAAATTGCATCACCACTAAAAATACCCTGTTGTTGCCAATTGTTGAATTGCTTTTGCATCAAAATGTCAAAATATTGCTATACTTGATATGTGTTTATCTTGTAAGCTCAGTCATTTTTAAAACCACATTTGTGATGTGTGTAGGTGATTAGCATGAGTTGTTGGCATCTAATTTAATCCATTGCCCCAAAATGCATTTTCAATAAAATAAGCATCAACATGACATGTTGGGCATAACAGACTGTTCTAGGCTAATTTCATGTTTTGAATTCATTTGTCTTCATATATATGAATTGTGTGTGTGGCATATATGATCAAAAGAACTGAACATCATGATTGCACTAAGCTAGCTGTTGTTTCTGTTTAAATGAAGTTGGCTGTTTTACAATTTGATACACCTGCACAACAGTTTTCACTACAGCCAGTTTTGAATTCCATTTGATGTTTAAACACACTCATCCTCATGCATATGACTTGTGTACATGACTTATTTGACTTATATGTCCATGAGATCAGAACTGAACATCATTATGCATTTTGTTCATGATATTTGCAACTTGAGCACTATTGTCTCATAGCATTCTGTTTTAACCTGAATTTGTGTTTTGATTCACTCAAGAGCATCCACATGGTGTGTGCACATCTCTGTCTTTATGATTAGACTTCATTGTTTTGAAAATCACACATAGCCCTGCTGTCACAAACATTTTGCCTAACATCTAACATATCAAACTTTTCCCTGATGTCTTTGTGCCTAACTTTTTGGTGTAGGCATGTTTAGTTTCATATTCATGATGTGTAGGTGTAAGTTATATGGCCTGTTTTGCATCTAATACATATGTTCACATTCAAAATGCATTAGCCAATATGCCATAAAACCTACCAAAACCTGTTCTGTTTGGAACATGACCAAGTCTTGAGCATGAGCACACTTACCTGCATGTATATGACTTATGTGTGCATTTAGTTTGGTCCAAACATGCTTAGAATCTGATTTGAGTATTCTCATGTATGTATAAAACACAGAACCACAACTTGTCTGCAATTTTTCAAAACAGTCTGTTTTAAGTTGGCTCTTGAGCATGAACATATATATTTTCATATGTGAAGTGTGTATGTATGATTAACTGGATGAAATTATGTCTCAAAACTGAACTGACCAATCAGCTGCATCATATCATGCTCTACTTTGCAATTGAAATGCCATTTCTCATGATAACTTGCTTTTAGTCTCAGCACCTGTTTGGATCCACTTAATGACATATTTATGATATATGTATATGACCTGCATCACATGTTCTCATCTGTTTCAATGTGTCACTTCCAAAATGCCTCTTTTCAAAACAATGTGCTTTGAGAAATACCAAAAACTTTTTTGTCCATAAAGCAACTATTTCTTGAGCATGAACACCTTCAGTTTTATGTATATAGCTTGTGTATATGATTTTTGTGGCTTGTATGTGTAGGATTTTGAACTGAGTGTCTCATCATGAACCAAAATGCCAATTTAACAACTCTGTCATCACTTTTTGCAACAGTTTGTCTTTGATTTTAAATTGTGCTCAAACTTATTCCATATCATGTATATGTGCTGTGTATGTGATTAATTGGGTCAGAACATGCATAAAAATGAGAATTGAATCTTTCATGCATCATGCTTTGTGCCAAAATGCAGTTCAAGTACCATTTTCCATGACAGTTGTTGTTTGACTTCAAAAGGTGTTTGTTTCCTCTCCATATCATAATTATGTTGTGTATACATGATTAGCTTGGTCTGAATATATATCTAGAAATGATATGGCACAGTTTCATGCATTTCACTTCACAAACCTATCACTTGAATCACCATATTTCATAAAAGTTAGAATTGAACCCCACTTTGTGCTTTGATTCACCTAATGACATATACTTGATGTGTATGAGTGTTCATTTTGATCAAAATGTGTTTTGAAACTGAACTGCCATGATTCATGCATATCATTCATGTAAACTTGCATTTCACATAGCACTTTTTCATTTCAGCATGAATTAAGCTCTACCTTGTGCATGAATCCCTTTATTGTCATATATGTATTGTGTTTGCATGATTTATTGAACGTAAAGCTAGCTGGAATATGACATACACATCTAAATGCATTTTCAAACATCCAAGAGCACATGCTATCGGGTTTTAAAATGGGTAGGGATTTTCAAAAATCTAAAAGTGCCATTTTGTTCCTCATGAAATTCTACATCATTTAGACCTAAATTTTGTCAAAAAACATAAAGAAATGAGAAAGTTATGGCCAATTTGCAAAACTGATTTTGGTGCCTTAATTTTGCCCAACCTGGTTTTTGAATACCCCTCATATATTTATGGGGTGGCTTCCATCAATGGATGTATAGCCACCCCAGTGGTAAGACCATTAAGCCAAATCACGCCTTGTACCAAGCGAGCATGGGTTCGACCCCTGAGGAGGGAACCCTTTTATTAAATTTTGTAATTTTTCATCCAATCTTTGAAAATTCATATCTCTCTCAAAATTAATCATTTTTCATCCATTATTTTTGCATTGTGTTCATCTTGATGTCTACCTTCATGCCATATTTTTTATTTTCATGTTTACCTAACTTTTCCTCTCTTTTGACTATGTGCAAGTTATGTGCTTTCTGTGATCGTTTTGACATATGCAGATGAATTTTCTCCTGATGTACTTGTGATTATTTGTGATACTTGTTTGCATTATCATTCTTAAATGTTTTTTAACATGTTAAGAATTCATCTTTGGTTGTTACCATGTTCATGTTACTTCATCTGTTAGCTTAATTAAACTCGATATGTCGTCACAGTTCCTGTTTTGCTGACCTGCTTTTATTGTCATCAATGCATTTTTAATCTTATCAATATCTCATGCTCATTTAATGGTTGTCACCATGAATGCATCTTTATTATGTTGTTAATTTTCTTGTTGTTTTCTTTCCCCAAGTGATGAAGCTTGTTAGCTCTCATCCAGTTGCCTCTCCTGTCTACTTCCAAAGGAAAAGTTTGTCCGTTTGACCCTCATGTCATGGATACATCCCTCATCCCTCTCTTGACTTTGTTAAGTCACTTTAACCCTAGATTAGAAGCCATTAGACTTTGCTTCAAGTCTAAGAAACCCACCTGTACTAGGAGTGTTCTTCAACTAGAACCCTAGGAAAGAGTTTGTCAACTCTGTGTAAGAATCATTGTCATGATATCTTACTTCCCTTTTTTTTACAACTTAGATTAGGGAGTTTTGTCAAACTCCACACAAACATTGTCATGTTTATTCCCCCTTGAACCTTGATCATAATCAAGTGTTCTTCACCCCTTGTGAGGTGAACTACGATTGCTCTGATTCTATCCTAGTTAGGATACGTAGGCAGAAGACGCGACGTCTTTGCGAGCAAACTTAGTGTATATAACTTTAGGTTTCAACTTATATCTTTTCCCAATCCATAGTAAATTTTCCCAAACTTAGCAAGCAATCAAACAAAAGGTTCCTGTAGAGTACTACAGATGCTTAGGGTGCTAACACCTTCCCTAGGTATAACCAACCCCCGATCCCCGAATCTCTTAAGCGTTGTCGTTACATCGCGAAAAAGGTTTTTCTATCTTTAGACCTTTCCTTTAGATAAAATAAAGTTCGGTTGTAAAAAGAATTAAGATTCAAGTTAATTTAATAGCTTGATATCCAATTTTCACCGCAACAGAAATGGCGACTTCACTGGTGAGGTTGTTTTTTACTGCTTTGAGGGTTTAGCCTATCTTGTTTGAATACTTGCTATATTTGTGAATACTTGTAAATATGTATATATGTGCCCTGTTAAATCTTGGGAACTTTGAGTGGTGAGACAAAACTATACCCGTGTTTGAGCATACTTATGATAGGATGGTGGCATATTCAAGGAGACTTATAGGGAGTTGATTCCTGACCAAGTTGACTTGAGAAAACCTCCGCTCAGTAGAGGCCCTTCTGAGAGTTAGTATTGTTGATCGAGTATTCGTGAAAACAATGCTACTTTCTACACGGGAGCCCATGATACTGAGGACCTTTAGATTACCTTTTCCCCACTATGGCTTTATTAGGATGTAGTGCGATGACTATGAGGAAGTAATTCCAAAGTAGTTGATACGCGATACTACACTTGGACAAGAATCTCTTGAGAATATTATCGACCACCAAGTATTTGGGAAATTGATAATATCTGAAAGATGGGTTGAGGACTCTGGGAACTCTTTTAGAACCTTGTTCTACAGTTTTTGAAAGCCTTAGTACATACCTTTGGGATGGGTAGACCTTGGCTCCATGCTCATGTTCTCCAAACCTAAACCTTCACTTGTTTACCTTTGTGTATATGTGAATTTGTGCTTACCTGTGTTTGTGCATTCATGCATTCATGAACATCATATCATAAAAGTTTCATGGAACTCAGATCTCTTATTTGTAAACATTAGGATCATCATGGATAGTGGAAAAAAGAAAACTATGAAGTACACTTACAAAAGTCCTAACTTGGATGACATAGAAATGTTGAGCACTTTGATAACAGATCTAGAAGGATTCAAGAGCAGATATGGGAACTTATTGCCATTATTGAGGGTAAAAAGGAAGATGGATCTGGGACTTCTCTCCACACTTCTCTAGTTTTATGATCCACTCTATCATTGTTTCACTTTTCCTGATTATCAGTTGGTACCTACACTTGAGGAATATTCTTGCTTGATTGGTTTGCCTATTCTTGAAGACTCTCCTTTTCCAATCATGGAGAAAGACCCTAAGGAAGAAGAAATTGCTAAAGCTACACGTTTGGGATTGGTGGATATTCAGAAAAATATGGTTACTAAAGGAGGAGTATTTGGTTTGACTGCCAAGTTCTTGGTTGGGAAAGCACAATACTATGCTGATCATTTGAGTATGGATGCATTCGAAGCTATGTTTGCCTTGCTCATTTATGGGATTTTATTGTTTCCATGTTTTGATAATTTTGTGGATCTCAACGCCATTAAGATTATCTTGAAGAAAAACCTTGTGCCTACCTTACTAGCTGACGCCTATCATTCTGTTCATCTGAGAAATTTGCATAAAGGAGGAATGATTACCTGTTGTGTCCCTTTGTTATATAAGTGGTTTATTTCTCACTTACCTAAGGCTCATGCTTTTTGGAAGGAAGGTTGGTGGTCTCAGAAGGTTATGGCTCTTACTCACTTTGATATTGATTGGTACAGCCGTAATTATGATGGGATAAAGATCATTGACAGTTGTGGGAGTTTTGGTAACGTACCCCTCCTAGGTGCAAATGGAGGAATAAGTTACAACCCTGTTCTCTCTCGCCGACAGCTTGGATATCCTTTGAAGGACAAACCTAATAGCGCTCATGTGGAGAATATTTTCTTTAAAGGAGAATCAGAATTAAGAAAAGAGATCCTAAAAGCTTGGGGTCATGTACACAAGAAAGGAAAGGAAGACTTAGGGAAGCCTAATTGCGTCTCTCTCGAGCCTTATCTCCAATGGATCCGAAAGAGAGCTATCCAGCTGAAGATGCCTTATTCTCAGCAGAAACCCTTGGTTTTAGAGAAGAAACACCCAATGATCTTTATGTCTGAAGAGGAGAAGTTAAAGATTGCTTTGAGGAAATCACAACAAACTGAAGTAGCCTGGAAATACAAGTACCAAGTGGCCATGGAAGAGAATGATGGACTCCGTAGACAACTCCAGGCAAAGGATGAATAAATGATTGCTTATAAGAAGAGGAAGACACAGGAAGGTTTATCTTCTTCCAGCTCTCAACCAACTCCATGGAAGCTAGTCGTGGACAAACTCATTCTTGAGAAGACTCAGATGGAAGAAGAAATCAAGAAACTCAAAGCAAAAGAAGACTTTTATTTAGAATACTGTCAGCCTTAGGACTTTTGTAAAATGTACTGGATATTTTGTAATTCAAATCTTGAAAATCAATGAAATGAAATGATGTTTTGATCTGAGTTCCATGAAACCTTTGCATTTGCATTTTCATTAATTAATCATTCAAGGAAATAATGATTGTTTTGCAGATATTATAGGATGGATTCTGGAAAGAAAGCAGAGGTTGTGGTCCAAAGACCAAAATTGGAGAACTTGAAGAAACTGGGATGTTTAGTAGAAGACCCCGAGGCATTCAGAGAGAAGTATGGGAATATGCTGTCTTTGCTAGAAGTTCAAGTATATGAAGAGCTGTTATCCGCACTCGTGCAATTCTATGATTCAACCTATCATTGTTTCATCTTTCCAGACTATCAGTTGCTACCAACCTTGGAAGAATATTCTGCCCTGATGGGAGTAGGCGTCACTCCTAGACCATTTTCTAGAAGAGAAGGGACTCCTAATGAAAGAGCAGTTGCAGAGGCCGCATATTTGGAGGTGGACGAGGTACGATCTCATATGGTTGCTAAGGGAGGGTTGTATGGATTTCCAGCTATGTTCCTGTATGAAAAAGCTCAGAGCTATGCCTTGTCAAAGAATATTGAAGCATTTGAGGCCATCCTGGTTTTGCTAATTTAAGAATTGTTCCTGTTCCCGACTGCTAATGATTTTGTGGACGCAAATGCAATCAACCTTTTCTTAATCAAAAATCCTATACCTACCTTGCTGGCTGATACGTACGTTACCATCCACCGTAGGAACCGTTATGGAGTTAGACGGATTGAGTGTTGCACCGTTCTCCTGCACAAGTGGTTTATTTCGCACTGGCCAAAAATTCCAGCCCTCTGGGATAAGCAAAATGGGCTCTCATGGACAGAAAAGCTGCTATTGCTCAAACACTCAGATATTAAGTGGTATGACCCTATGTATGGAGGGATTTCCATGATCCAAAGCTATGGAGATTTCCCGAATGTACCGCTTATCAGCGTCAATGGTTGCATCATCTATAATCCTATTCTGGCTCGTCGACAGTTGGGGCACCCCATGGAGGATGAACCGGACCCAGACTTTTTGAGAAGCTTTTACATTGAAGAAGGGAAGAATCCCGCTTACAGGGCTCGAATTGTGTATGCTTGGCGTTATGTCCATACTAGAGGAGTAACTGCCCTAGGTTACCACGACTCTACTGTTTCAGAATCTTACTTATCATGGGTAAAAGAAGAAGCGTTGAAGATGTTCTATACTCGCTTTGAGCCTGACTCACCCAAACCTACTCTCATAGAAGAATTGAAAGCTGCTTTGGCGAAAGCTGAAAAAGAAGGAAAGACTTGGAGAGATAAGTATTTCAAGGCTATGCAAGAGAAGGAAGAACTTCAAGAGTTGATCTGTCAAGGTGGAAAGAGAAGTCAGCCAAAAGACGAAGGGCCATCCAACCAGAAGATCTGAAATCCTTTTATTTTTTGTTTCATTTCATCATGTATTTTGTATTGAAGACTTGTATTTCAGTTTCAGAATCGTTATTGTAAAACTCTCAGTTATTAACCTATGAGGAATTTTGAATTTGATTATTTCCCCATTGTTATAATTTATGAAAATATTTCTTTGGATTCCTTGAATGATTAATTTTGCATTGTTGCATTTTGCGTTCATAAGCATTGCATGTGCATGTTCTTTTGTTGTGTCTCATCTTGCTGTCTTGTCTCCAGAAAGAATCACACTGAATCCTCACCACCGATACAACACCTGAGCCCAAGCTCGCCTAAGAATGGAAGGACAGAACTTGGATGTGGACAGGATTGATAATGAACTTGGAGAGCTACGAGGAGGCATGGGGCAGATCATGGAAGCCCTACAAGTCATTCGTGCAAAATTGGATACTCAAGCCACTGTTGTTTCTGAAATCACTAGCATAGCTGTAGAGCCGATCCCAACGGCAGTCACTGTTGCAAACGTTCCACCATATGGGTTGCCACCTGGTTTTGTACCTCCACCAGTAGTCAATCAACAAGCAGTTCCTCTAGGGCCAGAAGCTCCTCAAGCTATTCCTACTTACACTCAGCCTTCTGTTCAGATTCAAGCACGCCCTATTTTTCATAATCCTCCATAAGTGTACGAAGGTCTTGATGGGTATGAAGAAGAGAGCGGACGACATGATAAGTTAAAAGAAAGTGTAGAGACTATCGGCAGGAAAGTCAGAGCAATGGAAGGGAATGACATATTTGGTACTGATGCCAGAGATATGTGCTTAGTGTCTGGGTTGGTAATTCCTCTGAAATTCAAAGTTCCCAATTTTGATCAGTATTCTGGGGCTACTTGCCCTCGGACACATCTGATTATGTATTACCGAAGAATGATCGCTCACGTGGAAGATGACAAGTTGATGATTCACTGTTTCCAAGATAGTTTGAAAGGAACTCCTGCTAAATGGTATTTGGGCTTGGATCAGTCTCGTATTCATAGTTTCCAAGACTTAGCTGATGCTTTTGTGAAACATTACAAGTACAACATGGATTTAGCCCCTGATAGAAGACAGTTACTGAGTATGTCACAGAAGAGTTCGGAATCTTTCAAAGAGTATGCACAAAGGTAGAGGGAAACTGCCTCTCAGGTAGAACCTCCTTTGAGTGAAAAAGAATTGACAGATTGGTTCGTCGATATAGTAAGACATGAGTTTTATGAGAAGATGATCAGTAGTGTGATCGCAAGTTTTTCTGATATAGTAGCAGTAGGGGTGAGAGTGGAATTAGGAATGAAAAATGGAAAGGTGGCTAGCAGTTCCAGCTGTTATGGTAACAACAATGTCAAGAAGCTCAGCAGTAACTTCCATAAAAAGAAGGAAGGGGAGACAAATGCAGTAACTGTGGGAAGAAAGAGTTGCACCTGGAGACCGCCTTACCAACAGTATCCGCAGATTTATGTTCAACAACCTTAGCAAGGCTTTGTTCAGCAGCCTCAAGCGAGTTATGTTCAGCAATCCCAGCAACAACGACCAATGTATCCATTGCAGTATGCCCAACAACCTTATGTGGCAGTTGTAACTCCGGCTTTCAGTCATCCTGTTCCCAGTTATCAGACAGTGCAGCCAGCACCTGTATATCAGCCAATTCAACAAGGGTATCAACGAGCGCCCAACGCTCCACCCTATCAACAACATCATCATCCTAGAGCTCAGACACCCAGACAGAACTACCAGAATCGGAGACCGACAACAAATCCTCCACTTCCTCAGATACCGATGACTTACACAGAGTTGTACCCCTCCTTGGTGCAGCAGGGATTGGTAACAACACGACCATTAAATCCAGACACTACATCTCCTCACTATAATCCAAATGCTCATTGTGCCTTTCACGAAGGTGCTTCTGGTCATGATTTAGAAGGTTGTCTTGCTTTAAAACATCTTATCAGGGAATTGATGGAAAAGAAGATCTTGTCTTTTGATGATGTACCCCCAAATGTTAAAAGTAATCCATTACCGAACCATGGAGGGGTTAATGCTGTAGAAGAAGTTTCGGATGAAAGGGTAGTCCGAAGTGTGTCAGAGATTAGAACCCTGTTGAGGTTACTTCACGAGAAGCTACTGAAAGCAGGATCGATGGAGGATACCCATAATGATTGCGAAAAATGTTCTGGTGATTCTAGAGGGTGTGATGAGGTACGAAGAGGTATACAAGGATTGATTGATGAAGGAATATTACAAGTGTGTAGTAAGGCGAGGAAAGAAGAAGTTTCAGTAATTGAGCCTGTTTTTAATTTACCAAAGAAAGGTGAGAAAGTTCCGGTGTTCAAAATGACCAGCAAAGGTATGAAGCCTATTTTCAACAAGTCAGCTATCAATCAACCTCAACCGGTTATTATTCAGAAACCAAGACCGTTTCCTTTTGAAAGCACAAAGGCCGTTCCATGGAAGTATGACATGACTGTGATAGACCGAGGAACAGGGGAGGTTAGTCAGAAAGAGACAGTAAGAGACGACCAAGTGGACGTGACAAACATTGCAGGTACAAGCAAAATGACCCGTAGTGGTCGAATCTATCAACCAAAGATGACAGTAGCCGCTCCAAAAGAGGTTACCCCTACTGCGACAAAAGAACCAGAGGTACCAGGTACTGAAGGAGACGACGAAGAATTCTTAAGGATTATTCGGAAAAGTGATTACAAGATTATTGATCAGCTCCACCAAACCCCATCAAAGATATCAATCTTGTCTCTCTTAATGAATTCTCCAGCTCACAGAGAAGCTCTGCAAAAAGTATTAAAATAGGCACATGTGACAAAAGACATAACTCTCGGACAATTTGATTCAGTAATAGCCAACATTACAGCCTGTAACACCCTGAGCTTTAGTGATGCAGAGTTGCCGAACAAAGGACGCAATCACAATCGTGCATTGCACATATCTGTCAGGTGCCAAGAAGACACCATGGCACAAGTTTTAGTCGATACTAGACCCTCATTGAATGTATTGCCCGTCAGGTCGCTCGCAAGGTTAGCATATGCAGGGGCGGAAATGAGACTGACATCTTTGATTGTAAAAGCTTTTGACGGTTCAAGAAGAACGATTGTTGGAGAGATAGAATTGCCAATCATAATCGGACCTCATGTGTTCGACATTACATTCCAAGTCATGGACATTAATCCAGCTTATAGCTGTTTGTTGGGACGACCATTGATTCATGCCGCTGGGGCAGTAACTTCCACCTTACATCAGAGAATGAAATTGTTGTGAATGATAAATTAGTAATTGTGCATGGTGAAGAGGACTTAATGGTGAGCAATCTGTCATCATTCAAGTATATCGAAGCAGATGAGGGCGCGTTAGAAACTTCCTTTCAGGCACTCGAGATAGTTAACGCAGTGATGTTGGAAGAAACAGTGGCTAAGAGTGGTCTGTCTTTTGCATCCGCTCGGAGCATCAAGTCTACACTGGAAGAAGGCATTCCTGCAGGTTGGGGAGAGATTATCAAAGTAAAACCAAAGATGGATCGCTGAGGGTTGGGTTACAAACCAACTCATGATGAAGCACTGACACATGACAAAGGACGTCCAAAGAGTATGCAAGAAGTATTCATCAGTGGAGGTTTCCAAGTCAGTGCTGTTAGAACACAGATTGGTTCTTAATAATAACTCTTTGTTTTGATGATAACTGTTAGGAAATTTTATATTTAAGAATTATATACTCTAAAATTTGTTTGAGAGTTTTACTGCAGATTGAAATGAAATTAATTCTCTAGAAGAAAATCTGAAGTATATACAAGAAGTTATCCTGACTCTGAAGCGCCAGATGCACTCATTAGAAGATTCTGATTGCTGTTTACAGAAGATCCTGAGCGTAGTCTCCAGAAGGATATGAAGCAAGTAGCTCCAGAAGATTCTGAAGCTAGTCAGAAGCATCTGAAGCAAAGAAGAATATTGTTTGAAGAGTTTCTCAAAGCAGAGTTTCTACAGAAGTTTCTGAAAGTACCTACGCTGCCAAGTACTGAAGTTCTGTATCAAATATGCTCTGATGATCAACACGCTGAAAGCACACATGCTGCAGAAGACTCTGATACAGCAATGTTCTGAACATCATTAGAAGACTCTGACTCATTCAGATTCTGAAGAACTTGCTGAAAACTGAAGAAGAAATATTCAAAGATTATATCCGTTGGAGTAAATCAACGTCTCTTTCCTCATTTGTGCTAGACACAATAACACAGACAAAAAGGATTTTTCTGTGCTATCTACTTCTAGGAAAGGTCACTTGATGTGAAGACAAAAAGGCTCAGACCTTTTTGGGACTCTCTTTTCAACGCTCAGCTTCCTTGGATCAGCTGCCTATAAAAGGAAGACTCCACCAAATTCTTCAGTTACACATTTTGATGAAAAGAAATCATTATATTCAAAGCTCTCATTCTATCATATTCTTCTTAGAATTTCTTGTACTTAAACTTTAAGAGAAAAATCACTGTTGTGATAAAAGCTTTATAGAAGCATTAATACTCTTGTATTTAATTTACATTGATTGTAAATGTTTTCCTTAAGAGGATTTAGTTGGAATCAGTAGCTCTTCAGAAGACTAAGAACAGTTGTTCTTAGGTGTTACTATTGTAATCTGTTTGATTAAATAATGGATTAAGTCCTTGTTGAGAAAGGCAAATCACTCTCGGAAGGGTGGACTGGAGTAGTTGTTTTAAATGAACTAGGATAAAAATAATTGTGTGTTATTTTTTAAGTCTTAATCTTTCATACTTATTCAACCCCCCTTCTAAGTATTATCTCACCTTCAGTTGGCATCAGAGCTCCGGTTCTGTGTGTGCTACCACTTAACAGTGTCAGTAAAGATCCAGAGAGAAATACTTTGATATATATTTATTTGTTACAATGGCTGATAATTCAATATCCAATATTAACAATAAATATGAAGAAAGGGACAGGATCAGCACCAAACCCCCAATGTTTGATGGGGATAAATTTGACTACTGGAAAGACAGAATTGAGAGTTTTTTCCTAGGATATGATGCTGATCTATGGGATCTAGTCATAGATGGATATGTCCATCCCACATATGGGAATGGCAAGAAGATTGATAGAAAATCTATGACAGATGCTCAGAAGAAAGATTTTAGAAATCATCACAAAGTCAGGACTATATTATTGAATGCAATTTCACATACTGAGTATGAAAAAATTACAAACAGGGAAACTGCTTTTGATATGTTTGAATCCCTAAAAATGACTCATGAGGGAAATTCTCAAGTTAAGGAGACAAAAGCTCTGGCTCTGATCCAGAAGTATGAGGCCATCAAAATGGAAGACTCTGAATCTGTGAAGCCATGTTCTCCAGATTTCATATACTCACAGCTGGGCTGAAAGTTCTGGACAAGGGATATTCTACATCAGATCAGGTAAAGAAAATCATCAGAAGTCTGCCTACCAGATGGAGACCAATGGTGACTGCCTTGAAGATGGCTAAAGATCTGAACAAGATCTCTCTAGAAGAACTCATCAGCTCACTGAGGAGCCATGAGATTGAGCTTGAGGAAGATGAACCTCAGAAGAAAGAAAAAGGTAAATCTGTTGCATTAAAATCTAACAAAACTGCTAAAGCATTGCAGGTTATTCAAGAAAGCTCTGAAGAATCTTCTTCTGAAGAAGAAGATGAGTTATCCATGCTGTCCAGAAGGATCAACAGACTCTGGAAGCACAAGGGAAAGAAGTTCAACAACTTCAGAAGATCTGATAATAGAAAGGAATCTTCTGGGCAAAGAAGATGTGGCAAGAAAGAAGTTGTGTGCTATGAGTGCAAAGAACCTGGGCACTACAAGAATGATTGCCCCAAACTTCAGAAAGAAAAACCCAAGAAGAAGTTTAACAAAAAGAAGAAGGTTCTGATGGCAACATGGGATGACTCAGATGAATCTGAATCATCTTCTGAATCAGAAGAAGAATGTGCCAATGTTGCACTGATGGCCAGCACAGAGGATCAAGAGGAAGGTACCTCATGATATGAATCAGATTCTGAATCTGATGATGACGCAGAGGAGGTAATGGCTAAACTTACCAAAGAAGAACTTATAAAAGTTTTAACAGAAGTTCTTAAAAGTTATAACAATATCAAACTCAAATAAAAGAAGCTAAAAAGCAATCTTGAATCTGAGAATGATCTTCTGAAGACAGAACTTGTTGAGCAAAAAGAAATTAATCTGAAAATCAAAAATGACTTTGAAATAACTCAACAAGAATCTGAATCTGAGACTAAGTCATGTGAAAACATTTTAGAAAAATATGACTCTAGCTTTCAGAGATTTCTTACTAAGAGCATAGACAAAAGCAAGATGGCTTCCATGATCTATGGTGTTAGTGGAAACAACAGAAGAGGTATTGGATATGAATCTTCATCTGGAAGCAATCCAAAACCTGTTGACAAACTTTTCATCAAGAAGACACCTCTATATTCTCAATTTAAATTTGGTCACTTAAATGACATTAAACACACAAGCTCTGAGAAGAATACTTATGTGTTTAAACCCAAGGCAAGTCAGAATAAACATTATGTTGAAAAACAGAAGTTTAGACAAACCTACAAACCAACTAACCCCAAAGGACCCAAGAAGATCTGGGTACCTAAAAACAAAATAATTCCTGTTGCAGATGTTCTTAGCAGCAAGGTCAGGACACCAATCATGGTACCTGGACTCTGGATGCTCACGACACATGACAGGAGAAACGTCTATGTTCCAAAGCCTGGAACTTAGATCTAGAGGTGACGTGAAGTTTGGAGGGAACCAGAAGGGCAAGATCATTGGATCTGGCACTATTGGAAATGTTAAACTTCCCTCTATTACTAATGTTTTACTTGTTGAAGGGTTAAAGCATAACTTATTGTCCATAAGTCAATTAAGTGACAATGGTTATGATATTACCTTTAATCAAAAATGTTGTAAAGCTATTAGTCAAAAGGATGGCTCTATCCTATTTAGTGGTAAGAGGAAAAACAACATTTATAAAATAAATCTTTCTGAACTTAAAGTTCAAAATGTTAAATGCCTCTTGTCTGTAAATGAAGAGCAATGGGTCTGGCACAGAAGATTGGGCCATATTAATATGAGACGTATATCTCAGATTAATAAACTTAATCTTGTCAGAGGACTCCCTAATCTGAAGTTCACTTCAGATGCTCTTTGTGACGCATGCCAGAAAGGGAAGTTTTCAAAAACATCTTTCAAATCAAAAAATGTTGTTTCTACTTCTAAACCACTAGAATTACTTCATATTGATCTGTTTGGACCAGTGAAAACTGCATCCATCAGAGGCAAGAAGTATGGATTAGTCATTGTTGATGACTTTAGTAGATGGACATGGGTAAAGTTCTTAAAACACAAGGATGAGTCACATTCTGTGTTCTTTGACTTCTGCAAGCAAGTCCAGAATGAAAAGAATTTCAAAATTATAAAAGTCAGAAGTGATCATTGTGGTGAATTTGAAAATAAATATTTTGAAAAATATTTTTCTGAAAATGGCATTGCTCATGATTTTTCCTATCCTAGAACTCCACAACAGAATGGGGTTGTAGAGAGGAAAAAGAGAACTTTGCAAGAAATGGCCAGAACCATGATCAATGAGACAAATATGGCAAAACATTTTTGGGCAGAAGCAATCAATACAGCCTGTTACATTCAGAACAGAGTGTCTGTTAGACCTCTTCTGAAGAAGACTCCTTATGAATTGTGGAAGAACAAAAAGCCCAACATTTCATATTTTCATCCTTTTGGATGTATTTGCTATATGTTAAACACTAAGGAAAATCTGAGCAAGTTTGATTCCAAAGCACAGAAGTGTTTCATGCTTGGATATTCTGAACGCTCTAAAGGCTACAGAGTATACAACACTGAGACACAGATTGTGGAAGAATCCATTCATGTCAGATTTGATGATAATCTTGGCTCTGAAAAGCCAAAGCAGGTTGATAACTCTGCAGATAGGGAAGTAGTCTTTATTGACTCTGAAGTTCCAGAAGCAGACAAAATTCAAGTGAAGGAACCAGAAGCAACTCCAGATGCTACTCCTTTAACTTCTCAGATGAATAATCTAAAAATTTCTAAAGAGTCAACTATTAGAGGATCATCATCCAGAATTAAAGCTTCTCATCCAGAGGATGTCATTATTGGAAAGAAGGATGATCCCATCAGAACAAGATCCTTTCTAAGATCATCTGAAGAATCACTATTTGGATTAGTGTCAGAAATTGAACCATCTTCTGTAGAAGAAGCTCTGCAAGACAATGATTGGATTATTGCCATGCAAGAAGAGATAAATCAATTCAGCAGAAATGATGTATGGGATCTAGTTCAAAGACCTCAAGGATTCAATATTATTGGTACAAAATGGGTCTTCAGAAATAAGCTAAATGAGAAAGGAGAAGTTGAGAGGAATAAGGCAAGGCTGGTTGCTCAAGGGTACAGTCAGCAAGAAGGTATTGATTACACTGAGACATATGCTCCAGTGGCAAGGTTAGAATTTATACGCCTTCTTATTTCCTTTGCTGCACAAAATAACATCACTCTGTATCAGATGGATGTTAAAAGTGCCTTTCTTAATGGTATTATAGAAGAAGAAGTTTATGTCCACCAACCCCCTGGTTTTGAAAATGAAAAATTTCCAGATCATGTTTTCAAATTAAAGAAATCTCTATATGGTTTAAAACAAGCTCCCAGAGCTTGGTATGAGAGATTGAGCAATTTTCTTCTGGAGAAGAATTTCATCAGAGGCAAAGTGGATACAACACTCTTTTGTAAAACAATTAAGAAAGGTCTTCTAATTCGCCAAATTTATGTAGATGATATTATTTTTGGATCAACAAATATTATGCTTGGAAAGGAGTTTGCTACTTGTATGCAGGCAGAATTTGAAATGAGCATGATGGGAGAACTCAGATTCTTTCTAGGAATCCAAGTTAATCAAACTCCATAATGCACCTACATACATCAGACAAAGTATGTTAAAGAACTTCTGAAGAAATTCAATATGTCTGACAGTAAGCTGGCAAAGACTCCAATGCATCCTACTAGCTCACTTGGCAAGGAAGAGGTAAGTAAGAAAGTAGACCAGAAGCTCTACAGAGGTATGATTGGCTCTCTTCTTTATCTTACTGCTTCTAGACCTGACATATTGTTCAGTGTTTGTGTGTGTGCTAGATTCCAATCAGATCCTAGAGAATCACACTTGACAGCTATCAAGAGGATTCTAAGGTATCTGAAAGGTACTTCTAATGTGGGTTTGTGTTACAGAAAATCTGATGATTTCAAATTAGTTGGATTCTGTGATGCTGACTACGCTGGAGACAGAGTGGAAACAAAAAGTACTTCTGGAAGTTGTCAATTTCTAGGAAGAAATCTAATCTCCTGGTACAGCAAGAAGCAACCCACAATTGCACTTTCAACCACAGAGGCTGAATACATTGCTGCTGCTGGATGTAGCACACAAATGCTCTGGATGAAGAGTCAACTAGAAGATTATCAAATTTTTGAAAGTAACATTTCTATCTTTTGTGATAATACTTCTGCTATATGTTTGTCCAAGAATCCCATTTTACATTCTAAGGCAAAACATATAGAAATTAAGCATCATTTCATCAGAGACTATGTTCAGAAGGGAATCATAAATTTAGCCCTTGTTGATACAGATCATCAATGGGCAGATATTTTTATAAAACCCCTTGTTGAAGATAGATTCAATTTTATTCTGAAAAATATTGGTATGGATTTTTGTCCAGAATGATATTTATCAGAAGCAAATTTTTTTTCAGATGCAAAAATGCTTAATGCTTTGAAGTATTTCTTCTGATTGTTTATTTTATTCTGATCAATATTTCTTTTATGAAACTCTGAACTAACAATCTTTAGAAGATCTGAACGTTGGTTGACGTTTCATTTCTTAAGAGAATTCATAACACATGCAAGTAAACACGTGTCACACCAAATCTGAAGAGGTGGCGTGTACATAACTGAAGAGACGTTTGAGGTGAAGTTTGAATAGTAAGAATCTTGGTTTTCCCCCCAAATTGTCAGAAGCAATTAATGTTTTGAAATGATTTTTATTCTCTTCATTAAATGCTTGTTCAAACGTGCATATTTCTGACTGTTGATTTGCCTAAGTGTTTTAGTATATATACTTGACTTGTATTCACTTTCACACTTTTCACACTCTCAGAAATTACATGCGTTTTCATCTCCTATTTTCTCTGCATAAAAACCCTATACCTAAGCGTTTGACAAAGCATTCTTCAATGGCAACTTCATCATCAACAGCTGCTCAGTTCCAATCTTCTATGGCTGCTGTTACTTCAGAAAACTTGGGTGTTGCTCCATATTCTCCTCCCAAAAGAACACTTCTAACGCCAGTTGATAAATTGGAAGTTCTATGTGAATCTATGGTTGAGTTTGATTCTCTGGCAGAAAATGGGTTTGAGTTTCGTTTCATCATTGGAGCTCAAGGATGGGTTAAGTATTTTGATAGGCTCTTTGGACCAGTTTACCCTCTCCTTGTGAAAGAATTCTGGATCCATGCATCAGTTTATCCCAAGTTCATCTTATCTTCTATGCTGGGAAAAGAAATTATTATCACAGAAGATCTGATAAGAAAATTGATAGGTTATGAAGAAACAGATGGTGTTTCCCACTTGCCAGTTGGGCGTGTGGACATGGATGAGGTTTATGAAGAAGTAATGACTGCTGGTCAAGCTTCTAACAAATTCAAAGATCTGAAGCCTGATTACAAGATCTGGGCCAAGATCTTCATGGGATGCATCCACCACAGGAAGTCAACCAATTCTCCAGACTATGTCAATAATGAACAGCTCTATTTCATGTATTGCCTTAGTCAGAGCACCAAGGTAGATCTTCCATACATTCTGTTTATGCATCTGTGGAACCATATCAATGCATCTAGAGAATATGTGAAAGAGAAAGGACAGAAGATCAGAACTTAGATCCCCTTTGGAAGGTTGATCTCAGATCTTCTTACTGAGAATGGTTTGGTAACTGCTCTGTACGCTGCTGGAGTTACAGAGGAATTAGAATTTATAATGGGAAAGCCTCTGAATGCTAAAAGTCTTCTGAGACTCAAAATTGTTGATGAACTCACAACAGCTCCCAAGAAGCTAAATATGTCAGAATTGAATAAGAGGGTTCCTATAGATGACTTTCCTTTATTCTTTGCTGAAGAGACCAGACATATAGTGGTTATGTATATTGATGAATGCAAGAAGGAAGGAAAACATGTTCCTGCTAATGTGATTCAGCTAGCTAGACAACCACTACCAGATGCAGGAGAAGAAGAAGCACAACTCCAGAGGAAAAGGACTCAGCCTGTAGAAGAATCTGCACATGTTCAGAAGAAGGTCATGATTGCTGAAAAGCCCAAGAAGCTCTTGAAGAGAAAAGATTCTGAAGAAGCTGCTTTTGTACCTGCCAAGAGGATCAAAGTAAAAGGTACTAAATCTTCTGTATCTTCTGCAAAACTTGTTATTAATGATTCTAATGTTAAGTCTGTTCCAGAACCACCTTCTACACAAACCACTTCTATTACTGCTCCCAGTTCTGTTTCTCCACAAAAACAAACACCTGTTCCAACACAAACAACAACACCAACAGTTTCTGTACCAAAACCATCTCAACCCAAAATTCATATCAAACACTTTGTTCCACGACCTCAACCATCAGAACCTCAACCATCAGAACAACAACCATCAGATCAACAACAATCATCTGAACATCCAGAGAACCAACCAAAAGACTCTCAACCAGAAAAAGCCTCTGACAATCCACCATCAAATAATACACCTTCTAAACCCATTGCACCTGTTACTTCTGAACCTACAAAAGTAACTTCTGCTCCTGTTTCATCAGAACCACCATCCAAACCATCTGAAATTCCTTAAGAACCTACCAATACTTCTGAACCTCACATCCCTGAGACAGAAGTTCTTGATATCACACCTTTAAAAACAGTGTTTCAAGTATCTTCTACCTCTTGTACACCAACCACATCCTCTAACTCCTCAGAATCAGAAATCCACCCAGATTTTCTAATCTCTCCATCTGACAAATACTCTGAGATAAACCAACCTGAACCTACCATACCTTCTAAAACTCCCATTCCAGATCCTATTCCTCCACCTGCACCATCATCTGAGATATTAATCCCCAACTTCAATCCAACATCTTCTATATCTTGTGCCCAAGTTTCTTCTCTTTTTCATAATCTGTCTTATGGTTTCAAACTGAAAGATTTTTATGACAGAGTTGAACCTTCTGAACCCCTCAACCCTCTGAAACCCAAATCCACAATGATCCTCCCATCTGTGATTCTTGATTACATTAAATCTATGACAGATGTAGAACCTTTAGCAACCTTATCACCCTCTGCAAAATCTGATAAAGCTGTTGTTTCAGCTCTGCAAATTGCATCTGATAACACTGTTGCATCTGTTGAACCACCAAAATCTGCTTTCAAACCCTACTCAAATGCATCTTTTGATGTTGTTACCCCTAACAGAAGACCAAAACCTCATTTCCTTAATGTTTTAGTCAGATCTAAAGAAAAAGCTCCTGAGATACCCTTCATTCCATATTATCCTCCTCCTCTGATTTCCATCCAAAAATCACTTTTTCCACCAACTCCCCAACCTAAACCTATAAATCTGGAAACCTTGTTATGACCACTGCCCAGACTTAATATTGATCATTTATTTCAAACATTTTTGCAAGAAATACAGATGTATTTAGGTACTGTTCAGAAGAAATGCTCAGAAACAATGGATGCCAAAGAATCTGACATCATCTAGAACGGATTCATCAATAGATTCAACACTGTAGCTTCAAATCTGAAGAACGTCTGTTCTGATGATGCAAAGCTCAGAGCTGAAAGGACTCTATTCTGGACTGTCAACAAAATTGAACCTCTGCTTCGTTTAGATGCTCCTCCACCATCAACAGAATCTACTGATAATGCATTGGCTATGACTCTGGTAGACCCCTCTCCAGGATTTACAGAACCAATGGGAATTGACTCTGTTCAGGCTACAGAACCTCCTCATAATTCTTCATCTGAGATAAAGAAAGAACATCCAGATTTTGAAGATAAGATTGCTGCTCTGGAAGCTGGACAGTCAGAGATAAAATCCTGGATGGCTAAGCAGGATAAGAAGTCTGAGGATATGACAGAATGGATGTCAAAGCAAGATGAAAAGAATGAAACTATGCCTAAGTGGATGTCCAAGCAAGAGCAATCCTCCTATGAGATTACAAATCTATTGAAGATGCTTTTGTCCAAACACTCTTAGATTTTTTTTATTCTAATGTTTTTGCATCTGTTGTTTGCATCTGTACCTTATTGCTATATCTTCTGATGTTTGCCTATGTACTCTTGATCTGATCTTTTGAATGAATCAAAGTTTTCTCCATTGAATTATCTTATTTACTGTTTCCTTTTATTTGTCTTTTTAAAAAGTTTTTTACTTTTTGCTTATGACAAAAAAGGGGGAGAAAATATAGATCTGAACTGTTTAATATAACTTCACCAGAATGAATCTTCAGACATATCTATTTTATCTAACATTTAATTTGACTATTTCAGAACATTTGATAAGTACACTATATAAAAGAAACTCTGAGTCTCTCAGATCATTTGTCTATTATCAAACTCTGAATCTTATATCTGCAAGACATTCTGACCTTCAAATGTTATAAGAACAAACAAGATCTAACTCTGAAGATTACTCAAGACAAAAGGGAAGTTTCAATTCCTTTTTTTTATATTTAACTCAAGGGGAGATTCATCATCTCAGGGGGAGTTATAATTCTTTATGTTCAATTAAACAAAATTTCTGATACTTTTTGTCATCATCAAAAAGGGGGAGATTGTTAGAACACAGATTGGTTCTTAATAATAACTCTTTGTTTTGATGATAACTGTTAGGAAATTTTATATTTAAGAATTATATACTCTAAAATTTGTTTGAGAGTTTTACTGCAGATTGAAATGAAATTAACTCTCTAGAAGAAAATCTGAAGTATATACAAGAAGTTATCCTGACTCTGAAGCGCCAGATGCACTCATTAGAAGATTTTGATTGCTGTTTATAGAAGATCCTGAGCGTAGTCTCCAGAAGGATCTGAAGCAAGTAGCTCCAGAAGATTCTGAAGCTAGTCAAAAGCATCTAAAGCAAAGAAGAATATTGTTTGAAGAGTTTCTCAAAGCAGAGTTTCTACAGAAGTTTCTGAAAGTACCTACGCTGCCAAGTACTGAAGTTCTGTGTCAAATATGCTCTGATGATCAACACGCTGAAAGCACACATGCTGCAGAAGACTCTGATACAACAATGTTCTGAACATCATTAGAAGACTCTGACTCATTCAGATTATGAAGAACTTGCTGAAAACTGAAGAAGAAATATTCAAAGATTATATCCGTTGGAGTAAATCAACGTCTCTTTCCTCATTTGTGCTAGACACAATAACATAGACAAAAAGGATTTTTCTGTGCTATCTACTTCTAGGAAAGGTCACTTGATGTGAAGACAAAAAGGCTCAGACCTTTTTGGGACTCTCTTTTCAACGCTCAGCTTCCTTGGATCAGCTGCCTATAAAAGGAAGACTCCACCAAATTCTTCAGTTACACATTTTGCTGAAAAGAAATCATTATATTCAAAGCTCTCATTCTATCATATTCTTCTTAGAATTTCTTGTACTTAAACTTTAAGAGAAAAATCACTGTTGTGATAAAAGCTTTATAGAAGCATTAATACTCTTGTATTTAATTTACATTTATTGTAAAGGTTTTCCTTAAGAGGATTCAGTTGGAATCAGTAGCTCTTTAGAAGACTAAGAACAGTTGTTCTTAGGTGTTACTATTGTAATCTGTTTGATTAAATAGTGGATTAAGTCCTTGTTGAGAAAGGTAAATCACTCTAGGAAGGGTGGACTGGAGTAGTTGTTTTAAACGAACCAGGATAAAAATAATTGTGTGTTATTTTTTAAGTCTTAATCTTTCATACTTATTCAACCCCCCTTCTAAGTATTATCTCACCTTCAAGTGCTGTGGAAGAAGATTTTAAAGATGAAGACCTGGAGCAGTTAGTGTATCATTACAACGCTGCCTTGAGCAACTGGGAAGCTATTGAGATTCCTTTGGTTGTTCTTGAGTCAAAGTAATTTGTTTGTTTTTCTTTTCTTGTTGTTGTTTTGAACCTCCATAGCCATGCCCAAAGCTATAGGAATGTTTTGTAAGGGCCCCGAGCTTTCAAGAAAATCAATGAAAAATGAACTATTTTGTTAATTTCCTTGTGTTATTTCCTTTACTGCTTTTGCTTTCATTTTAAACGAAAAATGGCAATCTTAAAAAATCAAAACAAATTTCTCTTTTGTGTGCTGCATTTGTCTTTGTGTGTTTTAATACATTAAGCCATTCCAACGTGCAGTGATGTCCTAAAACCCATTGAATCCCATGACTTTGCATTCCCTCCTGACTTTGATTCACCAATATACCAAGCTGAAGATGAGGATGAAGATTTTGAAGTACCTGATGAACTGGTAAAGTTGGCACACCCTGAGTATGCAGAGCTTCAACCCTACAAAGAACAGGTAGAAGTCATTAATCTTGGCACCGAAGAAGACAAGAAAGAAGTCAAGATTAGGGCAGCTCTAGGGGAAGAAGTCAAGCAGCAACTAGAAGAACTTTTGAAAGAATATGTGGATGTATTTGCTTGGTCATACCAAGATATGTCGGGTCTAGACACCGACATAGTGGTTCACAAGTTACCACTTCGACCAGAATGCCCACCAGTTAAGCAAAAGCTCCGAAGAACAAGACTTGACATGGCTCTCAAGATTCGAGATGAGGTGAAAAAACAGATTGATGCGGGTTTCTTAGCAGTGTCCAAATACCCCGAATGGGTGGCCAATATTGTACCTGTACCGAAAAAAGATGGGAAAGTCAGAATGTGTGTGGATTACAGGGACCTAAACAAGGCTAGTCCGAAGGATGATTTCCCTTTGCTGCATATCGACATGTTGGTGGATAATACGGCTCATTTTGCAGTTTTCTCATTTATGGATGGGTTCTCCGGTTACAATCAGATTAAGATGGATCCCGATGACATGGAAAATACTACTTTCATTACTCCATGGGGGACTTACTGTTACAAAGTTATGCCTTTCGGTCTAAAGAACGCGGGTGCTACTTATCAAAGGGCCATGGTAACTTTATTTCATGATATGATGCACAAGGAGATAGAGGTATATGTTGATGACATGATAGCCAAATCTCAAAGCGAGGAGGACCATTTGAAACATCTTGTGAAACTATTTAAGAGACTTAGAAAATATCAGTTAAGACTGAATCCAGCCAAGTGTACCTTTGGGGTAAGATCTGGGAAGTTACTCGGCTTCATTGTCAGCCACCGAGGGATTGAAGTAGATCCAGACAAAGTCCGAGCCATTCAAGACATGCCAGCTCCATAAACAGAAAAGCAAGTCAGAGGTTTTCTTGGAAGACTGAACTACATATCCAGATTTATTTCCAATATGACTCCCACTTGCGAGCCCATCTTCAAATTATTACGCAAGGACCAGACGGATGTTTGGAATTTAGATTGTCAGCAAGCGTTTGATAAGATCAAGGGTTACCTACAAGAACCTCCGATCTTGATACCTCCGGTTCCGGGAAGACCTCTCTTCATGTATTTGACAGTGCTTGAGAATTAAATGGGTTGTGTGTTAGGTCAGCAGGACGAGTCTGGAAGAAAAGAACATGCGATCTATTATTTGAGTAAGAAGTTTACTGATTGTGAAGGCCGATATTCACTTCTGGAGAAAACTTGTTGTGCTTTGGCATGGGCGGCCAAACGTTTGAGGCAGTACATGATTTGTCATACCACTTTGTTGATTTCAAAAATGGATCCAATAAAGTATATTTTTGAGAAGCCTGCTCAGAGTGGAGGACTCGCCCGTTGGCATATGTTATTATCAGAATACGACATCCAGTACATAGCTCAGAAGTCTATCAAGGGTAGTGTTTTGTCAGAATATCTTGCAGATCAACCAGTGGAAGATTATGAGCCTCTCAAATTTGATTTCCCAGATGAAGACATTATGTTAGTAAAAGACTGTGAAGAGCCAAGTCTTGATGAGGGTCCGCAGGAAGGTCTTTGGTGGAAAATGATGTTCGATGGTTCCTTCAATTACAGTGGGCATGGTGTAGGCGCCGTTTTAATGAATCCGGAAGGTGGTTACACTCCATTCACAACCAGGTTGGATTTTGACTGCACAAACAATATCGCCGAATATGAAGCATGCATTCTTGGCCTCGAGGCAGCTATTGACCTCAAAATCAAACTTCTTGAAGTCAGTGGGGATTCAGTTTTGGTTATTTATCAAGTTACTGGAGAATGGGAAACTAGACATGAGAATTTGATTCCATATAGAGCCTACATCGTCAAAATGATGGAATATTTCGATGAAATCACTTTCAAACATGTTCCAAGATCTGAGAATCACATCGCCGGTGCCCTAGCCATGTTAGCCTCAATGTGGAAAGTCAGGGATGTCAATGATGCCACTCTCATTTGAATTGAACGCAAGACCGAGCCCGCCTATTGTCAGATGGTTGAAGAAGAAACTGATGATAAGCCATGGTGCTATGACATAAAGAATTACCTGTTAAAACAAGAGTATCCAGCAGATGCTACGTCACTTGACAAGAAAACTCTGAGACGATTAGCATCCAAGTTCTTTCTCATCAATGAGGTGCTTTACAAAAGGAATCATGATATGGTCCTTCTTAGATGCGTCGACAGGCGAGAAGCAAAGTTGTTAATGCAAGATATTCACGAAGGAATGTTTGGTACTCATGCCAATGGATATGCTATGTCTAAAAAGATCTTGAGGGCTGGTTATTACTTGTTGACCTTGGAAACTGACTGTATTCAATATACCAGGAAATGTCACAAATGTCAGATTTATGCGGACAAAGTGCACGTGCCACCAACATTGCTAAATGTGTTGTCATCACCGTGGTCTTTCTCTATGTGGGGCATCGATATGATTGGGGCAATTGAGCCAAAAGCTTCTAACGGACACCGATTTATTCTTGTTGCAATTGATTATTTCACAAAGTGGGTTGAAGCCGCATCCTACACTAATGTTACCCGACAAGTGGTGGCCCATTTTATCAAGAAGGAGATTATCTGTCGTTACGGAATTCTGAGTCGGATCATAACAGACAATGTTACCAGTTTGAACAACAAAATCATGAAAGAGTTGTGTGGTGACTTCAAAATTGAACATCACAATTCTTCTCCTTACCGTCCCAAGATGAATGGAGCGGTAGAAGCTGCGAATAAAAACATCAAAAAGATTTTGCAAAAGATGGTGAAAACTTACAAAGATTGGCATGAGATGCTACCATTTGCCTTACATGAGTATAAAACGTCTGACCGCACTTCAACAGGGGCAACTCATTTTTCTTTGGTATATAGAATGGATGCGGTACTTCCTATTGAGGTTGAGATACCTTCTTTGAGAGTCATAATGGAAACCAAGCTTGAAGAAGCAGAATGGGTGAGAGAAAGGTTCGATCAGTTGAATCTTATCGATGAGAAGCGCATGTCTGCAATGTGTCATGGTCAGCTATATCAGAAAAGAATCAAGAGGGCTTTTGACAAGAAAATTCGAGTCCGAAAGTTCCGAGAAGGGGAACTTGTACTCAAGAAGATTTTACCAGTTCATAAAGATTCACGGGGAAAATGGATGCCTAACTATGACGGCCCGTTTGTTGTGAAAACAGTCTTCTCATGAGGCTCGTTGATTCTCACTACTATGGATGGGGAGCAACTTACTCATCCAGTAAATTCTGATGCAGTACGGAAATATTACGCCTAAAAGAACCCGATAAGCCAAAAACTCAAAGGAACGGCTTATGCAAAAGTTAGGGTTAAAGAAAAAGAAAAGAAAAGAGAAAAAAAGGAGAAAAAGAAAAAATAAGAGCTCGCTAAGTTGAAAACCTGAAAGGGCGGCTTAGGCAAAAATGAGCGTCCCGGTGGATTGAAAACCCGAAAGGGCGGTCCAGGCAAAATTTAGGGACAAAGGTGTTTCACTGCATCAGATGAGTTGTCACTAACGCAGAAGGTCCTACAAGAATTCACTCCAACTGCTCTCATCAGAAGCAAGGATTTCGGGGAATTTTAGTCTTTAGGGATAGTTTGGTCATGGGATTCAATGTAACCTTGTCCACTTTGCCATTTTTTCACTTGTAAAATTTCTATGGAATTTTGTCATTTGCAAGATTTCATCCTTGAATAAAATCAGTTTTGAACCATTCTTTCCTTTGCAAATTTATCATTTCCTTTATTTTCTTTGTTATGCAAAATATTGTCCGTTGATCAACGATAGTTTTGAAAGCATTAGGGTCAAGTTATTTGAATAAAACTTGAAAAGATTAACAAACGTAAAAACTTCAACTCATGGAAAAATTCGAGGAAAACCATACTTCCCCGAAACCTCAGGGTAGCGGAAGCTTTGATATGCAATCCAATTACATTCCCCGATGAAGTGTAAGCAAGTCGAACTGCCGATTCTCCTTTGGTCATGTGTGGGTATCAAAACTTGAAGACTGTCTCTCAAAGAACTTCTTATGATGATGTGAAGACTCGTCCCAGTAGAAGATGTCTGGGCACTTGAATTTACTTTGTCATCTCTGAATAGCTTGTTTAAAGCCTCGTTCCCCTATTGAGAATGGATCTATTTTTCAAGACTACATACACCTTTTTAGCTAGGGTTCAGTGTGATTCATTTTGCCTCTCGAGTTCGGTGTGCTATCTGTCGATTCCCCGTGAATGACCGATCACTGCTAGTGAACTTCCGCCTAAAAGTCCAGTCGTAACCGGCATTGTTTTAGAAGCCAATCGTTATTGGTAGTTATTTGGTCGTCACCATATTTCTTGTTAAGACCAGTCGTAACGGGCATTGCCTTAAAATCCACTCGTTGGTATCTTTTGATTCGGTCGTCGCCACTTTCTCCATTGAAGTCCAGTCGTGACTGGTAGTATTCGAAATCCAATCGTTATTAGTTTTCTTTTGGTCGTCACCATGATTTCCTTTGAGGTCCAGTCATGACTAGCATTGTCTTAACTTCACTCGTTATTACCTTTTGGTTCGGTTGTTACCAACCTTTTCCCTCTGAAGTCTAGTCGTCACTAGCAAATCCCCTGTGAAGTACTACCGGCATCAATATCGTGTTGGTCGTTACCAACTGTCCCCATGGAAGTCCAGTCATAACTGGCGTCACTTGGAATCCAATCGTTATTGGTATCTTCTGGTTTGGTCATTACCAACCTCCCCAGCTAAAGCCTAGTAGCTTGCTAGCATTCTCATAACCACATGTGTTGGTATACCCTGATTTGGCCGTCACCATGTTTCTTTTAAAGTCCAGTCGTAACTGGCATTACTTGAAACCCAATCGTCATTGGTACCCGGACTTGGTCATTACCAATCTCCTTTAAGTCCAGTGGTTACTGGCATTGCTTGAAATTTGGTCGTCACCAATTTCCCCAGTCGAAGTTCTACGTGTTACCGATTGGATTTGAGAAATCTCATTGGTTATTATCTCAGGTTGGTCGTTACCATTACCTCCGGAAAGTCTAGTGGTTACTAGCACTGTTTGAACTATTTGTTAAAACTGGGTGACATCATTACCCCCAGTGAAATCTTCCTCCCCAGACAAGTCTCGGAGATCTAGTTGTCACTAGTATCCCCAATATGTTTTGTCTTTGTTTCGAGTCCATTCCTGAAGATCCCGCTTGAACTCTTCACTATAGGAAGTTCCTCATCTGATAATCCCCAGTGAGGTTCGTGTTTTAATTTCCCCGGCAAAAAGTCGCTCTTTTCCACGGTGGAAGTCTATCCCTCTCCCTAGTGGAATGTTTGCTCTTCCCCAGTGAGATTGTCATCTTATTTTGTGCATCTTCGTGTGAAATTTTCCTCTCAGTTATCACTAGTCATGTTTGAACTATTGATTGTTATATCTCAGTTTTCCCCAGTGTCGGATTCACAAAACCAGGTACCATGAGTAGTTACTCGTTGTTTTGTTTTTCTGTCTCCTGCATATGTCTTGCATCCAAGCATCATAAAGCATCATTTAGAATTCATGGCACGTCATGGCCTATCCTGTTGCATATCATCGGATCTAACGGACAAAATTTTCGGTTTTCTATATTTAAATACCTTTCACTGCGATTCTACGAGGATTGTCATCTCTCGGTTCCATCTAGTGAAGATATTTAAATAGGGGCAACTGTTGCACCCCAAATTTTGACCCCTTAGATTCTCATTATCATTTTAGGAGCATACTCATGAATTATCTAACCTTAACCCAGTGCAAGTTTGTCTTTGTCAAGTTACAGATGAATCAGGGTTTTGTACAGTCAAATCGAAGCTTCAGGGTTTGCGATCAATCAAAGTTTTAGTCTAATTCAATCATGAAACAAGATCAAGTGTATCATATAATGTCAATTGAGAATCCAATTTGAGGTTGTTACCCCAGAATCAAGAACAGTGTATTTCAGGGCACCCGATTAGGGTTGTTGACCAGTAAAAGTACAATTGTAGTTTGAATTTGATGTTGGAAGGTGTTTTAATGGTGAGATTATGATCCATGAAGTTCATATAGCTTAATAAAGTTCATTCAAGAAGTTTCAAAGTCTCAGGAGGTCCAAAGTGTCAACAGACGACTCGGTAGTCGCCGATCGATCGAACGGTTGACCAAAAAGTCAACTCTTCAAATTTAAGGAATTGGACTTCAAAGTGTGAATAAAAAATGTTCCTTATATCATATTGCACTTGCCTATCAATTTTCATGACCATTGGATCAAGGATGAAGGAGTAATCGAAAAATCGGGAAATTAGGATTTTGAAAGGGGCTAAACCATAACTCCTTAACCACACATCCAATTGAGTTGGTTCAAAGCTCATTTGGAAGCTCTTGACAAATCCTAAAAAAGTCCCTAAGTGGTCCATGATCAAAAAATGCATAGATTTGGAGTTATGATCAAATTCATTTCAAGAAGGGAAAAAGACTTGGAGAAATTTCACTTTTTAAGTTCATTTTCTAGCAACTTTGAGATACTTTTTGACCAAGTTCCTTTGGGAAATTGAAACTCATAAAAACATGAATGTTTTAGAGCTATTTGAGGGCTTTCTAAAAAGTACTAGCACATCTCAAAAGGAGTTGTGAGCTGAAAGATATGGTTGTGGCAAGTTGAGGGTTTCATACTTTAGTCCCACATTGTCAAAATTCAAGAATTCATTCTTTCATCAAAATTGACCAAACTCAGCTGGTGTCGCACCTCGAAAAATCACGGAGACATTTCAGAGAAACGACCCTCGCGCGAAAGGCGCGGAAATACGGTTCGACAGAGTCGCCACCGAACTTTATTTTTCTCGAACAAACGGGAGAGGAAAATATCGAGAAAACCTCTTAAAACGAAAGGATAGGAACAGGGCTGTCGCAACCATGTTCCGGGCTCGGGAGTCGGTTACGTGAGGGGAAGGTATTAGCATCCCTCACGTCCGTCGTACTCGACGGGAACCTCTTAAGGTAATTGTGGGGAGTGTTGTTTAGGTTTACTTGTTTTCTTCTCGTTGTTAAAGGTAGAATTGGTGTGGTAAAAGGTTAAAGACGCAAAGGAGAGATGGGTGATTAGAGGATAGGGTGCTCGCCAAGGATTGGGGCCCTTGTGCCTACGTATACTCATTCGGACGAGAATGAGAAATCAGAGCGTCGTAGTTCGACTACGGGAAAGGATGGGGGAAAATGGAAGATGGATGGGATTGTGCTCGCCAAGATCATCGCAATCTTGTGCCTACGTATCTTATATTCACGACTGAATAAAGAATCAGAGCGTCCGTAGTTCGTGGTAACAACCACGAAATGGATGAAGTTCGAAACGGGTTTGAAGTTTGAGAAAGAGGCGAAAGAGTGACTGACAAGCAACCCAAGAGCGCGCCTCAAGAGCTTGTCACTCAAGAATTCAAGGAATGCAAGATTCTAAGAACTCAGTTCTTTCGGGAATTGACTGAATAAGTTGAAGATAAAGAGTTAGATGTTTTGAAATCAAAAGAATGAACTAATAACAACTCAAGGGCGCGCCTCGAGAGTTACTCATTCGAATATTCAAAGAATTCTAGATTCTGAGGATATCCCTCTTTCGTAAGTTTTAAAAATGTTTGTGAAAAGATCGAATCGAAAGATGGCATGCGAGGCCAAAAAGAAGTTGTTTTGAAGTAGCTCGACGACGTATCGAGGATTTGTTTGAAAATGAAACTGACTTGACGACGTGTCAAGGGTTAGGATTGTGAGAAACGATATTAGTCCCTGAGGGTGCCCCTAATATCGAAACCACGAGGAGTTGTGAATGTGTGTACGAAATGTGGGTTGCGAATGCGTACGAGCATTTGACTTAGGAGAACATTGGAAAAATGATTGAGTTTGGCAAAGCCAAAAGGTTGAGTGAATAACAACTCAAAGGCGCGCCTCGAGAATTATTCACTCGAAGGTACAAGGAATGCTAGATTCCAAGTACCTCCTTCTTTCGGAGTTTTGATCGAAAGAAAAGACGTTGAGAATATGTTTGAGAAAATCAAAAGATTGAATGAACAACAACTCAAGAGCGTGCCTCGAGAATTATTCACTCGAAGATCCAAGAAATGCTAGATTTCAAGAATCCCCTTCTTTTGGAGTTTTTTCGAGAAAATGTTTAAAAGATAATTTGAAGCGAAAATGACATAGTCTTGACTGAATTATCATCTATCAATATTTTGACCGATAATAATCATTAAAGTCATCATTGACTAGGGAATAAGAAAAAGTGGATAAAAACGAAAGTGAAAGTTTTTGAAAAAAAATGGTCTCGGGTTTGTTATTATCTGTCAATAATTTGACAAACTATAACTCGGGATATCGTCATCGACCGCAAAACAGTGAAAATAAAATAAAATGCCCAAATACAAAATAAAAATTCAATCTCTAACAAAGATATTAAAGAATTTCTAAAAGAAATATAAAATATTAACATTTTAAACAAATCTATTTAAAAGAAATATGAACAAAACTTCTAAACTAATTTATAAAAAAGAATATTTTACAAAAAATTGAGAAAACTAGAATAAATTTCTTCAAAAAAAGGAACGGGAGGTTTGAAAGGAATTAGGGGATGGTTGATAGCAAAATGGGTCGGAAGGCCCGGTCCTTCCTAAACTCCAATGTCATGTTTAACATCATTATAGCCATTTTTAAGTAAAAAGAAAAAAAAGAAAGAAAAAATCAATCAGAGAAGATCATATGTCTCTTCTCAACAGTCAAACACACACGCGGTTCACAGAAAACAGAATCGAGCTCTAATCTCTTGGATTTTGTGTTAGGTTCCGTGTTTATGAGAGAGGGATAAGAGGGTTTTAGAGTTTCAGAAGTTTGAAGGAAAGGGGTGGAGAATTTAGGTTTGTCTGAGTTCGCGTTGAATGGATGAAGGTTGTGGGTGTGGGTCGCGATTTGAGGTTCGTTTGAAAGAGAAAAGATTTCTGGGTCGAGTGGTGGTGAATGGAAATTTTTGAGTTGTTGAAGATGGGGTGGGTTTCGTTTTCTGGGCGATTCAAATCTAGTGGTTTGATGGTGTTTATGGTCCGATTTGAAGTGGTTGAAGAAGAAGACACTGAGCTGGGCCTTGTTTGAAAATGGTGGAAGATATGGTTTCTGAATGTGAGGTTTGAGTGTGTGTTGGCGGAAGACGGTAGAAGGTGTTAAGAATGGAGGTGATGATTTAGGGTTTCTGGATTGTTGTTCGGAGAAGGTGAAGTGGTTCGTTTGGTTATGGAGTTAATGGCGGAAGAGGTTTATGAGTTGGTTTGCGTTATTTGATTCAGAGAGAGTCCAAGAAAAGGGGATTCGAATGGTTATGGGTTGTTAGGTTTTTTAGGGTTTTGAAGAATCTTTGAAGGAGAAGCTGTCGGCCCTAGTTTGAAGGAAGAGAAGTATTTATGTAGGCTTTTGGAGGGTATTTGCGGAAGACACTATCGTGAATACGTTTGTACATATTAGCAGGTATCCTTCCCATTCTGCAAGTTGTAAGGGCTGTGTGAAATGTTGGTGGGGTCATTACCAATTGGTTGAAGTGGTCCCACGTGCAAAGGGTGTGTACCAATCTTTTGTCTTCTTTCCAACATTTTTGTGTAATGGTTTTGCAAACTTATCCCAGCCTTTTCATTTAATTTTCTCATGTTTGATAGGTAACCAAGGCAAGGAGCTCGTGGGCTAGGAGGTTTTGCGGCTTTTCGATTCTGCTTTTGGCCAGGGAAGCTTCCTTGACAATACGTTGCGCCCTGCATTCTTCATGTAATGACTGATATTATCCTATTTGTGCAGGACCTATTGTGACAACTTGCAGGAATTGTCGTTTCACACCGTTGGCGACGCGCGGAAGCATGATTGATCGCAGCAGGTGAAGCTAGCATTGAGCAACAACATGGAATATCATCTTCATATAGCTTACAAACCAGATCGAAACCATATTTCAAGCTATGACAAGAGCAACACTGCGGTGACCAGCTTGAGAAATTGTGAAAACTGGTATGCCCACACGGAATTCACGAACATTCTTCCATGCTTGGCTGATTTAATGCTTTTACCTACTGTGCAACCACCGTTTCGTACGGCTTTTATCGTATTGTGTGAGCTGCTTTTATAAAACTTTCAAAACCATGCTTTTGGTTGTGCTTGATTCCCCTCCTTCTGTTTGTGATTTTGCAGGTACATAGCAGTATATCGTGTGATGCAATGCGAAATATTATGACCAATGTTGGTGTATGTACTGAAAATTCCTTACATAAAACAGTAGAAAATGATGCGTAAAGCCTCCTTTGTTCGGCAAAACACGTTAGAGCTGCTGCTGTGAATCATACGCCACTGTTGACTTCACGGTATTATTCAACCGTGATTGCTGTCAACGACTTCTTCTAACCATCATGTGTCTTTTTTCAAGAATGAGCTGACTTGTTGATGCTTGAAAAATCATGAATTAATTTTTTGCAATTTTGTTCATATGATACAGGTTGAAGAGAGGTTCATATCATGTGGATTTACTTGTGCAATACTAGAGTCTATAAGTTTACAATATGTGCACGACTTCGTTGGCTGGAGGTAGCTTGTTGTAACATCATATGAATCATGGCACATTGTAAAACACTTTGCAGATTTCTCATTAAGCTTGGTTATGCACTTATGCAGGATGCGATATTATGGGCGGGTACAAATCGTATGCGGCATCATGATTGAAGGTGTATCATCCATGGTTCATGCTGTAGGATGCGAATGCCCGAACACTGTAAGTTGAGTTGGTCGGTTGGTGCGAACCACATAGAACTGATACATTTTGCAAGGTCTGGATTAGTACGTCGCTACGTTTGATGTCCTGCAGGTCTTCATTTGTATGTACGTCACACAAGTACGGATGCAGCATCATGACATATTGGCATGTTTTCGTCAGCTTGTGAAGGCTCGTTTGGAGCGTCTATCATGGCGACTTGGTTTGTTCCCGTTGCAGTCAAGTGACTTCCAGAGCATGGCTTGTTGCGATTCGCCGTAAGAATGCGCGTTCTGAAGATTTCAAAGTCTTATATGTAGCATGTTTATATGCCTTTGTTTGTTGTTCTGCTGTGGGGTTATTTTCATAGCAGGTGCTTTTTTGTTATAATATGCAGGCTGAAGGAATATCCCTCAACACGGGATCTAAACCACCTGGCACAATACCAAATAAGTTTTGATCATAAGGCTTCTTGTGAGCTGCGATACATCTGTCTACCCATCTAAGTGTTCGCCATGTAGCCTCCTCAACTCTTGGTCCAGTAACAGTGGTCTTGATAACATCATCCAGAGCCAATATAATATCTGCTCCAACTCTAATTTGTATTTGAATTGATTCCTTAAGTGTTAGAAACATTGGCCCTCCTAGGGGACCGTGGGAATCCTCATTCTCTTTTTCTGTATTCCCTTTTTTTGCAATAAATTAGTGGCTTTAGCATCTTGCAATTTTTGATTGGGGAAATGATGTATGAAGTCATATTGATTTGTACCATCATATATTTACAGGAACAAACAAAGTTGAAAGATGTGTAGAGGCCATATTTCCCTAACTACTGTGCGTAAATTATGTGGTTTTAATGTAGAACAAAATGACAAGACTTGTTTATTTATTTGGTTGCTAATTTCTAACCAAATTAGACTTGCATGGGAAATGGTAATGGGAATGGGCCTGCTAAATTATAACATTGGCTTGTGGATTTACAAATAAGAAAAAAAAAGAATTATAATTTCCTTTGAGTTTGATGATTGCTATTTGCGTCCCGAAATTTGCTTAAAGAATTCTTTGATCTTTGATCTTGAATTGTCAACCATTTCGATTAAAGTTTCTAAGGTGAATGAGTAAAAATAATCGAATCCAAACTGCACCCAACGTGCTTTGTAATTAACTTTTCAAAAATGGAAAGCAACTGAATCTTGATTGAACATCTTAAAAACAATTTCCACAGATCTTTGAATTCTTCTTGAAACAACACTTTGAATTAATCACTACTCCTGCACATCCTGATCCACATAGAAACGATCCATAACGGTATGTGACAGCATCATAAACCCAACCACCATATGAAATAAAATGGGTCGTTCCTGGATACACCATTACTCCAATTTGGCCTTATTGCCTTGAAATCAAGGAGTAATGCCTTGAAGTATACACTGTATTAAAAAATTCTACAAAAATTAGCTCCAACCAGGTGACCTGAACCATTCCTCATTTCAACATTATCCACATGTCTGACTTGTATCCTTAAGTGAAAATAACAACACATTTTTTTGGATTTTTTTATGAAGCAAGTGGGTAAATATACATAATGGAGGTTGCATAAAGGTAGGACAAATTTGGGGTATGACAGATGCCCCTATCTAATTGGCTTAGACCGTGTAAGATGAATGGCTATGGCACTCACTCTTTCAAGGTAGAAGACAATTAGATATAAAGAAGACCCTGAATTTGTCCGAAAAGAAAAGGAAAGTTTGGGAATTGAGGATGCTAGATGAGGTGTACCTCTGAGTAAACTGTAAATAACAGGCAAAAGGTCGTCATCACCAAAAGGATGATGGAAAAAAATGAACACGACTATTACCACCAAAAGGGCGGTAGAGCAAAACACAATCACACAATCTGACATCGACGAAATGCCAGACCCACCACCAAAAGGATGACGGAGCTAAACACACACCAATAACTACCACCAAAAGGATAATAGGACAAACACCATCTCACAATCTGACATCGACGAAATGCCAGACCCACCACCAAAAGGATGACAGAGCGAAACACAACACACATCGCACAATCTGACATCGACGAAATGTCAGACCCACCACCAAAAGGATGGCAGAGCGAAACACAACACGCATCGCACAATCTGACATCGACGAAATGCCAGACCCACCACCAAAAGGATGACGGAGCGAAACACACACCAGTCACTACCACCAAAAGGATGATAGGACAAACACCATCGCACAATCTGACATCGACGAAATGCCAAACCCATCACCAAAAGGATGACGGAGCGAAACTCACACCAGTCACTACCACCAAAAGGATGATAGGACAAACACCATCGCACAATCCGACATTGACGAAATGCTAGACCCACCACCAAAAGGATGACGGAGCGAAACTCACACCAGTCACTACCACCAAAACGATGATAGGACAAACACCATCGCACAATCTGACATCGAAGAAATGCCAGACCCACCACCAAAAGGATGATGGAGCGAAACACACACCAGTCACTACCACCAAAAGGATGATAGGACAAACACACTCGCACAATCTGATATCGACGAAATGCCAGACCCACCACCAAAAGGATGATGGAGCGAAATACAAACAAAAATATCGCACAATCTGACATCGACGAAATGCCAGACCCACCACCAAAAGGATGACGGAGCGAAACACAAACAAAAATATCGCACAATCTGACATCGACGAAATGCCAGACCCACCACCAAAAGGATGATGGAGCGAAACACAAACAAAATATCGCACAATCTGACATCGACGAAATGCCAGACCCACCACCAAAAGGATGATGGAGCGAAACACAACACACATCGCACAATCTGAAATCGACGAAATGCCAGACCCACCACCAAAAGGATGATGGAGCGAAACACAACACACATCGCACAATCTGACATCGATGAAATGCCAGACCCACCACCAAAAGGATGACGGAGCGAAACACAACACACATCGCACAATCTGACATCGACGAAATGCCAGACCCACCACCAAAAGGATGACGGAGCGAAACACAAACAAAAATATCGCACAATCTGACATCGACAAAATGCCAGACCCACCACAAAAACGATGATGGAGCGAAACACAAACAAAATATCGCACAATCTAACATTTACGAAATGCCAGACCCACCACCAAAAGGATGGCAGAGCGAAACACAACACGCATCGCACAATCTGACATCGACGAAATGCCAGACCCACCACCAAAAGGATGACGGAGCGAAACACACACCAGTCACTACCACCAAAAGGATGATAGGACAAACACCATCGCACAATCTGACATCGACGAAATGGCAAACCCACCACCAAAAGGATGACGGAGCGAAACTCACACCAGTCACTACCACCAAAAGGATGATAGGACAAACACCATCGCACAATCTGACATCGACGAAATGCCAGACCCACCACCAAAAGGATGACGGAGCGAAACTCACACCAGTCACTACCACCAAAAGGATGATAGGACAAACACCATCAGACAATCTGACATCGACGAAATGCTAGACCCACCACTAAAAGGATGACGGAGCGAAACACACACCAGTCACTACCACCAAAAGGATGATAGGACAAACACACTCGCACAATCTGATATCGACGAAATGCCAGACCCACCACCAAAAGGATGATGGAGCGAAACACAAACAAAAATATCGCACAATCTGACATCGACGAAATGCCAGACCCACCACCAAAAGGATGACGGAGCGAAACACAAACAAAAATATCGCACAATTTGACATCGACGAAATGCCAGACCCACCACCAAAAGGATGATGGAGCAAACCACAAACAAAATATCGCACAATCTGACATCGACGAAATGCCAAACCCACCACTAAAAGGATGATGGAGCGAAACACAAACAAAATATCGCAGAATCTGACATCGACGAAATGCCAGACCCACCACCAAAAGGATGATGGAGCGAAACATAACACACATCGCACAATCTGACATCGACGAAATGCCAGACCCACCACCAAAAGGATGACGAAGCGAAACACAACACACATCGCACAATCTGACATCGACGAAATGCCAGACTCACCACCAAAAGGACGACGGAGCGAAACACAAACAAAAATATCACACAATCTGACATCGACGAAATGCCAGACCCACCACCAAAAGGATGATGGAGCGAAACACAAACAAAATATCGCACAATCTGACATTGACGAAATGCCAGACCCACCACCAAAAGGATGACGAAGCGAAACACAAACAAAAATATCGCACAATCTGACATCGACGAAATGTTAGACCCACCACCAAAAGGATGATGGAGCGAAACACAAACCAGCCACTACCACCATAAGGATGATAGGGTGAACACCAATTGAAGGTTACCAACATCGAAAGGATGCATGCTATGTTGAACCGACAAAGTTCGGCTATCACCAAAAGGATGATAGTAAGGCAATTGACAACGGTCACGCTTGCTGGGTACAACTCAATGGGGGACCCCCCAAGAGGAAGATTGAATTGAAATGAGTCAACGGGGTACGCCCACCGTCTTCGTTTGGAGATCATAGTTTTGCTGAAATGATTTCATGTTTACGCCCATGAATTCTGAAGAGGACGCCCTTGACTGGACTGAGTTTGTCTTGATGTCTTGTCTTGCTCAACAAAAGGTTGAACAACTTCATGAGGTACGCTCACGGTTTTGTTGAAGATGCCCCTGCTCGGGCTGGATCTTCCATTAAACTTTTTGGATTTGCCCAACAAAAGGTTGAACAACTTCGTGGAGAACGCTCACGGTCTTGAATGGCATGCCCCTGACTGGGCTGAATGTTGATTTGAAGATCTGATCCACAAGGTTGAAATACGTCATGGGAGGTACCCATGGTCTTGAAAAAGATGCCCCTGACTGGGCTGAATCTTGCTTTGAATAACTTCGAATTTTGATGGGAGAGACCCATAATTGCAGAAGATTGCCCCTGATTGGGCTGATGATTGCTTTGAAGCTCCTGATATTCGTGGGAGAAATCCACGACCTTTGTGGAAGATGCCCCTGACTGGGCCGATGACAGTCTTGGAAGTCTTCGAGATTGACCCTGGACCTCGACTTGCATATATGAATGTTGGATGATAATGATGTTCCATAACGAATGGAAATGCAAATGCTGACGCGCGGAGGTGGAAGTATGATATGATTGGTATGCATATGATGTAGGATGCTTATGATATCGAATGTGATGCTTATGATGCATATGATTGCAGACAGGTGATTTAAAATGCAAGCGGAGATGGCATCATGGTGGCCTCTGGTAGTTGCCAATGTGAGTTGGATTTTGGGGTAGCGGGAGGGATTGATTTCCTCGACATGCAGTTTGCTGAAGACGCCGTGATTGACACAGAAAATGATGCTCCGGATGCTCCAAGTCTGGGTACTTGGTGATATGTTGTGAATTTTCTTCAGAGAAGGTTGCAACTCTACTTGATGGTCAAGACGACCTGGTCTTGCCCCCAGTCAGAACTTGTTAATGGCTTGCCCCTGCTCGAGCTCTTGGGTAATTTGCCCCAGCCTGCGAATTTTGAGGTAGTCTTGCTTCGTGATAGCCACTGAAAGTCAAGTTCCTTCTTGATTGCCCCTTGTTGAAATGTCTTTGAATACCTAGCACTGTTTTGCAGTTAAAATTGTACATTCATAAATGGTAATATTAATGCAAAGTTCAATGTAAGTTTTGAAAAAGTGTCGTTTATTGAGGTGTCGTGGTAGTGAGATGAGTGGACAATTAGCTCAAACGTTGTGCTGATTCTGATTGGTGTGCAAGATATATTAAGAGAAATGACACCAATGTTGATGATTAGAAATCATGTGAGGATTCAGGTTACGCAACCTTGCGACAATATGCTTTCAGAATAAACCTCGTCTCAATTAGGTCTTTCAAGGGTTGTAACGTGGTCTGGTTCACGGTTATGAAACAAAGGATGCTAAGCTCAAAGTATAATTTGTACCCACCCATTCTTCTTAATGATCTCCAGTCCTACGCTCAGTTAATCCTACACTTGTCTTGACGGTATAAACTTGATGGTTCAAGGTTTGCTCGACGTGGCAGTCACTTTTTTTTAGTTTCTGATGGATGTCAGTGACCCTTTTGATTTGGGTGGCCACTGATTCTTATTTTGCTTTTTTTGTTGAGGGTTTCGGGGTCCTCTTTTGCTTTTGTCTTGATCCCTAACTTTTGCATGGATTGACTTTGCTTGTCAGATCCATCGGGATTGCCTTGATTTTGCCTAAGTCCCCTCTAAGGTGTCCGACTTAGCAGGCTTTTGATGTTTTTTTTTTTGGATTTTGTTGTGACTGCCCTGTTGTGGGTCATTGGTGAACAACCGTCTTCTGGATTTTGCTTGTTGATTCGAGTGCGGGGTTGAATTGACTGAACATTACCCTGCCCCAGGTTAAGTGTAAGGTTTGAATATCCGAAGGAAACTGCTACTCCTAGGCTCGGAGTGGTTTACTAGGGATTAACTCCTTATATCTCCAGTGTTTGGGGAATTGAAGCAATGCCTGTACATCATTGACGAGATTTCTATCTGAAAGTATACGGTTTGCAATTATGGGTATCTCGTTCTCATCATCCTCCCTCAAATCATGCTAAACAACAGTGAATAGAGTGGAGTGAATAAACGTGTCGGTGATAAGTGAAAAAATGAGTGAATACGACATAACTAATTCAAAACATGCATAAACAATACCTTAATGAAACCAAATACGAATGGTAATTGTTCAAAGCATACAGTACTTAAACACACAAAGACAAAATATAAGAAATGCGAAAGATTAAATGGCAGCATGACGGCCTTCTTTAGAGAATGGACTTGACTGGACTTGATCTGATGTTAGCACTAGTTGGCTGGCGACATCGGGTTGTTGATGGCATTGAGATACTTCCCATCAAAGGTGAGAGCTTCCTTGTCAATCAGGTCTTAAATTTTGTGCTTGAGAAACCTGCAGTTCTCAATGTTATGACCTGGAGCGCCCTTATGAAACTCACAATGAGCATTCGCGTCGTAATCAGCAGGAATGACAGTTGGGGGAGCTAGGTCTCTCGAAACGATAGCCTTTTTCTCCATTAGTTGAGCAAAGATATCTGCATATGTCATTGGAAGACTATCAAATACTCTATCTGGCTTCCATGTTCTGTGTTGATTTTGCTGACGCGGTCGTTGAACGGTTCGCTGTTCTGATTCCTTTCCAGTTATGGAGAGGGCTTCGAAGATCTGATCCATCTTTTTGTTGAGGGATTCCAGCTCCTTCCTGATAGCAAATTGTTCTTGCCGAATCTGCTCCATCGTTCGTCTTGTATTGGCTCTAGTTGTGTACCGGTGTCGAGGAATCAACTTGATTTACTGGAGAAGAAGGAACGGAGACATGAGATTCTGTTGGAGGAATGGAAATGCAAAATGCACAACATATGAAATGCAATGCGAATGATATGCAAGATGCAATGCAAGATACAAGATCCAGGATCCCAAGATCATATTTCGAACAGCTCCTGAAGCTGATAACTGTGATAGATAAGTAAACATAATTCCTGCTCAAAGAACAATGACAGGTACGACCTATGTGGGAAGATCTAAACATTCTACCCATAAACCCACTTACGGGATGGTTTCTATGTTTGGTTCCCAGGATCACGGACACTAGTCGTATTAGTGTCACGCAACAGGCTGGCTGTATTACAACGATAATGACGATAAGGTCTCTCCTGAGCGGGGTCCTCGTGCTAGGCGCACAAGGAGTGAGTCCTTGGAGACTAACATTACACGACCACCAATATCGGAACTGGTGCTAATAAAAGGTTCCCAGAATCACAGACCCTTCATTAATCAAGTCGTCCAATAGGCTAGCTGTGTTACAACGAGATCTACGAATAGGTCTCCTCTAGAGGGGCTTTCATGCTAGGCCCACAAGGAGCAAGTCCTCGAAGACTAACACTACTCGACTACCAATTCTAAACTATGTGTTCTCTCTTCTTTTTCCAAAGCTCGGGCGTAGAGCCTTACTCATGATGTCATCCCAAGAACCAACAGGCGACAAAGCACAAATAAAATCTACAAGAGAACAAATACAAAAAGAAAACAAATAAAAAACAAACACTCCTCACAAACCAAAAGATAGGCTCGACTCTCTCTTTGCATGGAGCAAAATGTCCCCAGCAGAGTCGCCACCTGTCGCACCTCGAAAAACCACGGAGACACTTTGGAGAAACGACCCTCGCGCGAAAGGCGCGGAAATACGGTTCGACAGAGTCGCCACCGAACTTTATTTTTCCCGAACAAGCGGGAGAGGAAAATATCGAGAAAACCTCTTAAAACGAAAGGATAGGAACAGGGCTGTCGCAACCATGTTCCGGGCTCGGGAGTCGGTTACGTGAGGGGAAGGTATTAGCATCCCTCACGTCCGTCGTACTCGACGGGAACCTCTTAAGGTAATTGTGGGGAGTGTTGTTTAGGTTTACTTGTTTTCTTCTCGTTGTTAAAGGTAGAATTGGTGTGGTAAAAGGTTAAAGACGCAAAGGAGAGATGGGTGATTAGAGGATACGGTGCTCGCCAAGGATTGGGGCCCTTGTGCCTACGTATACTCATTCGGACGAGAATGAGAAATCAGAGCGTCGTAGTTCGACTACGGGAAAGGATGGGGAAAATGGAAGATGGATGGGATTGTGCTCGCCAAGATCATCGCAATCTTGTGCCTACGTATCTTATATTCACGACTGAATAAAGAATCAGAGCGTCCGTAGTTCGTGGTAACAACCATGAAATGGATGAAGTTCGAAACGGGTTTGAAGTTTGAGAAAGAGGCGAAAGAGTGACTGAAAAGCAACCCAAGAGCGCGCCTCAAGAGCTTGTCACTCAAGAATTCAAGGAATGCAAGATTCCAAGAACTCAGTTCTTTCGGGAATTGACTGAATAAGTTGAAGATAAAGAGTTAGATGTTTTGAAATCAAAAGAATGAACTAATAACAACTCAAGGGCGCGCCTCGAGAGTTACTCATTCGAATATTCAAAGAATGCTAGATTCTGAGGATATCCCTCTTTCGTAAGTTTTAAAAATGTTTGTGAAAAGATCGAATCGAAAGATGGCATGCGAGGCCAAAAAGAAGTTGTTTTGAAGTAGCTCGACGACGTATCGAGGATTTGTTTGAAAATGAAATTGACTTGACGACGTGTCAAGGGTTAGGATTGTGAGAAACGATATTAGTCCCTGAGGGTGCCCCTAATATCGAAACCACGAGGAGTTGTGAATGTGTGTACGAAATGTGGGTTGCGAATGCGTACGAGCATTTGACTTAGGAGAACATTGGAAAAATGATTGAGTTTGGCAAAGCCGAAAGGTTGAGTGAATAACAACTCAAAGGCGCACCTCGAGAATTATTCACTCGAAGGTACAAGGAATGCTAGATTCCTAGTACCTCCTTCTTTCGGAGTTTTGATCGAAAGAAAAGACGTTGAGAATATGTTTGAGAAAATCAAAAGATTGAATGAACAACAACTCAAGAGCGTGCCTCGAGAATTATTCACTCGAAGATCCAAGAAATGCTAGATTTCAAGAATCCCCTTCTTTTGGAGTTTTTTCGAGAAAATGTTTAAAAGATAATTTGAAGCGAAAATGACATAGTCTTGACTGAATTATCATCTATCAATATTTTGACCGATAATAATCATTAAAGTCATCATTGACTAGGGAATAAGAAAAAGTGGATAAAAACGAAAGTGAAAGTTTTTGAAAAAAAATGGTCTCGGGTTTGTTATTATTTGTCAATAATTTGACAAACTATAACTCGGGATATCGTCATCGACCGCAAAACAGTGAAAATAAAATAAAATGCCCAAATACAAAATAAAAATTCAATCTCTAACAAAGATATTAAAGAATTTCTAAAATAAATATAAAATATTAACATTTTAAACAAATCTATTTAAAAGAAATATGAACAAAACTTCTAAACTAATTTATAAAAAAGAATATTTTACAAAAAATTGAGAAAACTAGAATAAATTTCTTCAAAAAAAAAGGAACGGGAGGTTTGAAAGGAATTAGGGGATGGTTGATAGCAAAATGGGCCAGAAGGCCCGGTCCTTCCTAAACTCCAATGTCATGTTTAACATCATTATAGCCATTTTTAAGTAAAAAGAAAAAAAAGAAAGAAAAAATCAATCAGAGAAGATCATATGTCTCTTCTCAACAGTCAAACACACACGTGGTTCACAGAAAACAGAATCGAGCTCTAATCTCTTGGATTTTGTGTTAGGTTCCGTGTTTATGAGAGAGGGATAAGAGGGTTTTAGAGTTTCAGAAGTTTGAAGGAAAGGGGTGGAGAATTTAGGTTTGTCTGAGTTCGCGTTGAATGGATGAAGGTTGTGGGTGTGGGTCACGATTTGAGGTTCGTTTGAAAGAGAAAAGATTTCTGGGTCGAGTGGTGGTGAATGGAAATTTTTGAGTTGTTGAAGATGGGGTGGGTTTTGTTTTCTGGGCGATTCGAATCTAGTGGTTTGATGGTGTTTATGGTCCGATTTGAAGTGGTTGAAGAAGAAGACGCTGAGCTGGGCCTTGTTTGAAAATGGTGGAAGATATGGTTTCTGAATGTGAGGTTTGAGTGTGTGTTGGCGGAAGACGGTAGAAGGTGTTAAGAATGGAGGTGATGATTTAGGGTTTCTGGATTGTTGTTCGGAGAAGGTGAAGTGGTTCATTTGGTTATGGAGTTAATGGCGGAAGAGGTTTATGAGTTGGTTTGCGTTATTTGATTCAGAGAGAGTCCAAGAAAAGGGGATTCGAATGGTTATGGGTTGTTAGGTTTTTTAGGGTTTTGAAGAATCTTTGAAGGAGAAGCTGACGGCCCTAGTTTGAAGGAAGAGAAGTATTTATGTAGGCTTTTGGAGGGTATTTGCGGAAGACACTATCGTGAATACGTTTGTACGTATTACCAGGTATCCTTCCCATTCTGCAAGTTGTAAGGGCTGTGTGAAATGTTGGTGGGGTCATTACCAATTGGTTGAAGTGGTCCCACGTGCAAAGGGTGTGTACCAATCTTTTGTCTTCTTTCCAACATTTTTGTGTAATGGTTTTGCAAACTTATCCCAGCCTTTTCATTTAATTTTCTCATGTTTGATAGGTAACCAAGGCAAGGAGCTCGTGGGCTAGGAGGTTTTGCGGCTTTTCGATTCTGCTTTTGGCCAGGGAAGCTTCCTTGGCAATACGTTGCGCCCTGCATTCTTCATGTAATGACTGATATTATCCTATTTGTGCAGGACCTATTGTGACAACTTGCAGGAATTGTCGTTTCACACCGTTGGCGACGCGCGGAAGCATGACTGATCGCAGCAGGTGAAGCTAGCATTGAGAAACAACATGGAATATCATCTTCATATAGCTTACGAACCAGATCGAAACCATATTTCAAGCTATGACAAGAGCAACACTGCGGTGACCAGCTTGAGAAATTATGAAAACTGGTATGCCCACACGGAATTCACGAACATTCTTCCATGCTTGGCTGATTTAATGCTTTTACCTACTGTGCAACCACTATTTCGTACGGCTTTTATCGTATTGTGTGAGCTGCTTTTATAAAACTTTCAAAACCATGCTTTTGGTTGTGCTTGATTCCCCTCCTTCTGTTTGTGATTTTGCAGGTACATAGCAATATATCGCGTGATGCAATGCGAAATATTATGACCAATGTTGGTGTATGTACTGAAAATTCCTTACATAAAACAGTAGAAAATGATGCGTAAAGCCTCCTTTGTTCGGCAAAACACGTTAGAGTTGCTGCTGTGAATCATACGCCGTTGTTGACTTCACGGTATTATTCAACCGTGATTGCTGTCAACGACTTCTTCTAACCATCATGTGTCTTTTTTCAAGAATGAGCTGACTTGTTGATGCTTGAAAAATCATGAATTAATTTTTTGCAATTTTGTTCATATGATACAGGTTGAAGAGAGGTTCATATCATGTGGATTTACTTGTGCAATACTAGAGTCTATAAGTTTACAATATGTGCACGACTTTGTTGGCTGGAGGTAGCTTGTTGTAACATCATATGAATCATGGCACATTGTAAAACACTTTGCAGATTTCTCATTAAGCTTGGTTATGCACTTATGCAGGATGCGATATTATGGGCGGGTACAAATCGTATGCGGCATCGTGATTGAAGGTGTATCATCCATGGTTCATGCTGTAGGATACGAATGCCCGAACACTGTAAGTTGAGTTGGTCGGTTGGTGCGAACCACATAGAACTGATACATTTTGCAAGGTCTGGATTAGTACGCCGCTGCGTTTGATGTGCTGCAGGTCTTCATTTGTATGTACGTCGCACAAGTACGGATGCGGCATCATGACATATTGGCATGTTTTCGTCAGCTTATGAAGGCTCGTTTAGAGCGTCTATCATGGCAACTTGGTTTGTTCCCGTTGCAGTCAAGTGACTTCAAGAGCATGGCTTGTTGTGATTCGCCGTAAGAATGCGCGTTCTGAAGATTTCAAAGTCTTATATGTAGCATGTTTATATGCCTTTGTTTGTTGTTCTGCTGTGGGGTTATTTTCATAGCAGGTGCTTTTTTGTTATAATATGCAGGCTGAAGGAATATCCCTCAACACGGGATCTAAACCACCTGGCACAATACCAAATAAGTTTTGATCATAAGGCTTCCTGTAAGCTGCGATACATCTGTCTACCCATCTAAGTGTTCGCCATGTAGCCTCCTCAACTCTTGGTCCAGTAACAGTGGTCTTGATAACATCATCCAGAGCCAATATAATATCTGCTCCAACTCTAATTTGTATTTGAATTGATTCCTTAAGTGTTAGAAACATTGGCCCTCCTAGGGGACCGTGGGAATCCTCATTCTCTTTTTCTGTATTCCCTTTTTTTGCAATAAATTAGTGGCTTTAGCATCTTGCAATTTTTGATTGGGGAAATGATGTATGAAGTCATATTGATTTGTACCATCATATATTTACAGGAACAAACAAAGTTGAAAGATGCGTAGAGGCCATATTTCCCTAACTACTGTGCGTAAATTATGTGGTTTTAATGTAGAACAAAATGACAAGACTTATTTATTTATTTGGTTGCTAATTTCTAACCAAATTAGACTTGCATGGGAAATGGTAATGGTAATGGGCCTTCTAAATTATAACATTGGCTTGTGGATTTACAAATAAGAAAAAAAATGAATCATAATTTCCTTTGAGTTTGATGATTGCTATTTGCGTCCCGAAATTTGCTTAAAGAATTCTTTGATCTTTGATCTTGAATTGTCAACCATTTCGATTAAAGTTTCTAATGTGAATGAGTAAAAATAATCGAATCCAAACTGCACCCAACGTGCTTTGTAATTAACTTTTCAAAAATGGAAAGCAACTGAATCTTGATTGAACATCTTAAAAACAATTTCCACAGATCTTTGAATTCTTCTTGAAACAACACTTTGAATTAATCACTACTCCTGCACATCCTGATCCACATAGAAACGATCCATAACGGTATGTGACAGTATCGTAAACCCAACCACCATATAAAATAAAATGGGTCGTTCCTGGATACACCATTACTCCAGTTTGGCCTTATTGCCTTGAAATCAAGGAGTAATGCCTTGAAGTATACACTGTATTAAAAAATTCTACAAAAATTAGCTCCAACCAGGTGACCTGAACCATTCCTCATTTCAACATTATCCACATGTCTGACTTGTATCCTTAAGTGAAAATAACAACACATTTTTTTGGATTTTTTTATGAAGCAAGTGGGTAAATATACATAATGGAGGTTGCATAAAGGTAGGACAAATTTGGGGTATGACAGATGGTGAATCATGTTGTATCTGATATGTGAGGAGTTTTTAGCATGAAAACAAAGGAATTATGCAGAAGAACTCAAAAGGCCAAGCTTTGCAAGTTGCCTTGCAAGTTGGTTTGCAACTTGCACCAAAAAGTGAAAAATAAGCATGAGGTGTAAAAGGCAACTCTGAACCAGCCACAAGCTGTACCTCCTAGCCTGCAATTAACCACACTAGCACATCATTTTTCTTGACTATTGAGGCTTGCCTATCAGCCAAGAAAACCCTCTTGTGGAGGTTTAATCAAAAAGTGTAAAACCTTTCTTCCACATGAAGAAATCTTCAAATCTGCCCCTCTCCTCATTTTCCTATAAAAGGGAGCCCCCACCACTTCATTTTCAACACATTATTAATTCCAAAAACCAGAGAAAACCCAAGCCCTTGCTATTTCCACTCCTTGCTTCAAGAATCACAAAGTCACTTTTTCACTAAAACACCAAAAATCTGTCTTGCTACCAAGGCTGCCAAATTCATTTCTCTACATTCAAACACCTCAGCAATCATCCACACAATCTCTAAATATGATATAGAAGGTGTCCAAGACCTTAAACCATTCAAAAACCTCACCATTCAAAAAGTCAACTTCCACACCAAGTTACTTTGACCAAAGCCACAAAATCAGCCAAAACTTATTCTATGCATTTTCTTGGTGTTTTAATCAATCAAACACCTCTCATATATCATTTCTCAACTGTCTAAAGTGTTAAGGATCATTGGTGGAGTTTATTTCTCCAACTGTCACAACATTTGCATTTGGCTTCAAAAGAAGGAAAATCTCAAAATAAGGAGGTAGTTGAAGTTCTCTGGATTTCTCAGCTTAGTTTGCTTGTTCAAGTCTGTCTACAAAAGGTATGCATCATTGAATCTCCTTTTATTCATTGCAATATCATGAAATTGCATCACCACTAAAAATACCCTGTTGTTGCCAATTGTTGAATTGCTTTTGCATCAAAATGTCAAAATATTGCTATATTTGATATGTGTTTATCTTGTAAGCTCAGTCATCTTTAAAACCACATTTGTGATGTGTGTAGGTGATTAGCATGAGTTGTTGGCATCTAATTTAATCCATTGCCCCCAAAATGCATTTTCAATAAAATAAGCATCAACATGACATGTTGGGCATAACAGACTGTTCTAGGCTAATTTCATGTTTTGAATTCATTTGTCTTCGTATATATGAATTGTGTGTGTGACATATTTGATCAAAAGAACTGAACATCCTGATTGCACTAGGCTAGCTGTTGTTTCTGTTTAAATGAAGCTGGCTGTTTTACAATTTGATACACCTGCACACCAGTTTTCACTACAGCCAGTTTTGAATTCCATTTGATGTTTAAACACACTCATCCTCATGCATATGACTTGTGTACATGACTTATTTGACTTATATGTCCATGAAATCAGAACTGAACATCATTATGCATTCTGTTCATGATATTTGCAACTTGAGCACTATTGTCTCATAGCATTCTATTTTAACCTGAATTTGTGTTTTGATTCACTCAAGAGCATCCACATGGTGTGTGCACATCTCTGCCTTGATGATTAGACTTCATTATTTTGAAAATCACACATAGCCCTACTGTCACAAACATTTTGCCTAGCATCCAACATATCAAACTTTGCCCTGATGTCTTTGTGCCTAACTTTTTGGTGTAGGCATGCTTAGTTTCATATTCATGATGTGTAGGTGTAAGTTATATGGCCTGTTTTGCATCTGATACATATGTTCACATTCAAAATGCATTAGCCAATATGCCATGAAACCTACCAAAACCTGTTCTGTTTGGAACATGACCAAGTCTTGAGCATTGACACACTTACATGCATGTATATGACTTATGTATGCATTTAGTTTGGTCCAAACATGCTTAGAATCTGATTTGAGTATTCTCATGTATGTACAAAACACAGAACCACAACTTGTCTGCAATTTTTCAAAACAGTCTGTTTTAAGTTGGCTCTTGAGCATGAACATATCTATTTTCATATGTGAAGTGTGTATGTATGATTAACTAGATGAAATTATGTCTCAAAACTGAACTGACCAATCAGCTGCATCATATCATGCTCTACTTTGCAATTGAAATGCCATTTCTCATGATAACTTGCTTTTAGTCTCAGCACCTGTTTGGATCCACTTAATGACATATTTATGACATGTGTATATGACCTGCATCACCTGTTCTCATCTGTTTCAATGTGTCACTTCAAAAATGCCTCTTTTCAAAACAATATGCTTTGAGAAATACCAAAAACTTTTCTATCCATAAAGCAACTATTTCTTGAGCATGAACACCTTCAGTTTTATGTATATAACTTTTGTATATGAGTTTTGTGGCTTGTATGTGTAGGATTTTGAACTGAATGTCTCATCATGAACCAAAATGCCAATTTTGCAACTTTGTCATCACTTTTTGCAACAGTTTGTCTTTGATTTTAAATTGTGCTCAAACTTATTCCATATCATGTATATGTGTTGTGTATGTGATTAATTGGGTCAGAACATGCATAAAAATGAGAATTGCATCTTTCATGCATCATGCTTTGTGCCAAAATGCAGTTCAAGTACCATTTTCCATGACTGTTGTTGTTTAACTTCAAAAGGTGTTTGGTTCCTCTCCATATCATAATTATGTTGTGTATACATGATTAGCTTGGTCTGAATATATATCTAGAACTGATATGGCACAGTTTCATGCATTTCACTTCACAAACCTATCACTTTAATCACCATATTTCATAACAGTTAGAATTGAACCCCACTATGTGCTTTGATTCACCTAATGACATATACTTGATGTGTATGAGTGTTCATTTTGATCAAAATGTGTTTTGAAACTGAACTGCCATGATTCATGCATATCATTCATGTAAACTTGCATTTCACATAGCACTTTTTCATTTCAGCATGAATTAAGCTCTACCTTGTGCTTGAATCCCTTCATTGTCATATATGTATTGGGTTTGCATGATTTATTGAACGTAAAGCTAGCTGGAATATGACATACACATCTAAATGCATTTTCAAACATCCAAGAGCACATGCTATCGGGTTTTAAAATGGTTAGGGATTTTCAAAAATCTAAAAGTTCCATTTTGTTCCTCATGAAATTCTACATCATTTAGACCTAAATTTTGTCAAAAAAAACATAAAGAAATGAGAAAGTTATGGCCAATTTGCAAAACAGATTTTGGTGCCTTAATTTTGCCCAACCTGGTTTTTGAATACCCCTCATATATTTATGGGGTGGCTTCCATCAATGGATGTATAGCCACCCCAGTGGTAACACCATTAAGCCAAAACACGCCTTGTACCAAGCGAGCATGGGTTCGACCCCTGAGGAGGGCAACTCTTTTATTAAATTTTGTAATTTTGCATCCAATTTTTGAAAATTCATATCTCTCTCAAAATTAATCATTTTTCATCTATTCTTTTTGCATTGTGTTCATATTGATGTCTACCTTCATGCCATATTTTTTATTTTCATGTTTGCCTAACGTTTCCTCTCTTTTGACTATGTGCAAGTTGTGTGCTTTCTGTGATCGTTTTGACATATGCAGATGAATTTTCTCCTGATGTACTTGTGATTATTTGTGATACTTGTTTGCATTCTCATTCTTAAATGTTTTTTAACATGTTAAGACTTCATCTTTGGTTGTTACCATGTTCATGTTACTTCATTTGTTAGCTTAATTAAACTCGATCTGTCGTCACAGTTCCTATTTTGCTTACCTGCTTTGATTGTCATCAATGCATTTTCAATCTTATCAATATCTCATGCTTATTTAATGGTTGTCACCATGAATGCATCTTTATTATGTTGTTAATTTTCTTGTTGTTTTCTTTCCCCAAGTGATGAAGCTTGTTAGCTCTCATCCAGTTGCCTCTCCTGTCTACTTCCAAAGGAAAAGTCTGTCCATTTGACCCTCATGTCATGGATACATCCCTCATCCCTCTCTTGACTTTGTTAAGTCACATTAACCCTAGATTAGAAGCCATTAGACTTTGCTTCAAGTCTAAGAAACCCACCTGTACTAGGAGTGTTCTTCAACTAGAACCCTAGGAAAGAGTTTGTCAACTCTGTGTAAGAATCATTGTCATGATATCTTACTTCCCCCTTTTTTTTTACAACTTAGATTAGGGAGTTTTGTCAAACTCCACACAAACATTGTCATGTTTGTTCCCCCCTGAACCTTGATCATAATCAAGTGTTCTTCACCCCTTGTGAGGTGAACTATGATTGCTCTGATTCTATCCTAGTTAGGATACATAGGCAGAAGACGCGACGTCTTTGCGAGCAAACTCAGCGTATATAACTTTAGGTTTCAACTCATATCTTTTCCGAATCCATAGTACATTTTCCCAAACTTAGCAAGAAATCAAACAAAAGGTTCCTGTAGAGTACTACAGATGCTTAGGGTTCTAACACCTTCCCTAGGTATAACCAACCCCCGATCCTCGAATCTCTTAAGCATTGTCGTTACATCGCGAAAAAGGTTTTTCTTTCTTTAGACCTTTCCTTTGGATAAAATAAAGTTCGGTTGTAAAAAGAATTAAGATTCAAGTTAATTTAATAGCTTGATATCCAATTTTCACCGCAACAAAATTAATCGGATATCCAAATCAAATCCGAACCCGGATTCACGACAACAAAATCCAGAGTAAATAATCCATTCCATCAAGTAAATAACAGAGGATCAAAATATCACAGAAATCCATATCCCATATCCGTAAATCCAAACTGAATCCGAAAATGGACTCATCTGAGGAAATCTAGAACAAATTAAATCCAATATCCGAAAAGCCAAACTGAATCAAAAATCCAATATCTGAAAAGCCAAACTAAATCGAAAATCCAATATCTGAAAAGGAAACCAGCCATATCAGTAAACTAAATCCAGAACAAAATCATATCAGACAAAATCCAATCTCAAAGTGAAATATAACGTAAGAATCAAATTATCCAAAGGCCCATCAGAGAAAAAGAATGATATAAACAGAGATGAACAAAGCGAAAACCTAATTCCAAAAACAGTGATAAAAACCACAAAACAGCGCATAACCATAATCATCAAAAGAGGAACGAACTCACCAGTAACGAAAATCACAAAAACAGAACGAAAATCATCACCAACGGCGGATAACAATCCACGGCCAAGACCGAAATCACCCCAGCGTCATCGTTCATTCACTGCGAACGAACAACCACCAAACAACCGCAAGCCTCAGCTCTAAACCATCATCGGCTAAAAGCATCACCAACAAAAGACGGCACAACAAACTCGTGGACTCAGAGAATTGAAGGTTCTCATCATCGGCCATCCTCACAACCAAACCGTAGATGCATCAAAAATTCAGAACCGTAAGCCACCGTGTGGATGTTTGCTGTTTCTTTTCATGTTGTATTTTTCAGGGAAGCGAAAGAAGAAGACGTTATGATAAACGTTCAAAGAAGGATAAGAGACATGCAAATGGGGGAGAAAGGAAATACGAAGAAGAAGTTGCGAGAAGTAGAAAAAAATGGACGGAATTTGTAGCAAATCCCCCTGGGATTCGTCCGCCGCAGCCGCACCAAATGAGGGTTCCCAAACCCTAAAGTTTCTTACACCTTATATATGTCGGATACCGGGTCGGGTATGGGAAGTGGTGACCCGCCCGACCCAATCTCTGTTCCTGTGTATATTCTTGTATTTTTAATAATATCTTTTAGCTTTTTTTTCTTTTTTTAAAATTAAAAATTCTGTTTTGTTAAAATGAATCAAAAACTCTGCTTTTTTTTATAAAATAAATTAAGAACCATTTTTTTTTAAAGAAATTGAAAACTTTTCTTAAATAAATTAATTTTTTTTAGATAAGAACTAAAATTTTTTAATAAACTAAAAACTTTTAAAATAAATTGAAAACTTTTATAAACATAAAAAAATTAAAACCTTATTCTAAGTTTAAAATTAAAACCTTTTTCTAAGTTTAAAATTAAAACCTTTTTTAAGTAATAAAACTAAAACATTTTTTAAAAAAATTAAAACTAAATATTTTTTTTAAACTAAGATTAAAATTCTTTTTTTTCAAAGTTTAAACTAAGGTCTCCTTTTAAAACTAATAAAACAATAAAAACTCCAAATTGCATTCTGTCTTTCTTTCAATATTAACTGTTTCATTATTTGCCATATTTTTGTCTAACCTCTTCCCACTAGGATTTGTTATTCTCCTCCTCATATTCTATTTAGACTCCAACTAACGTTTATTTACCATATTTGTATCTGTTTCTCGGTTGTAATTTTGCGAGACAATCGTCGCACCATTTTTTCCAGTACTTTATATTTCATTACTATATATTTATTCATCTTCCACCGCGGTTCACATTTATCATTAATTATATCACTTTCCGAAGGATTAGGTCTAGCAATTTGACCGCCGAGTCAATAACCCTAACCTTTGACGTTTTCAAACCCTGACACTTTTAGGCGTTCCGCCGTGGAATCCCTAATTTAACCCTAATTTTAATTAACAACTTTAACATGGAGATTGGAGTCTCTGCACTCCATATAAGCGTGTCCTTAAGATACGATTATTCCCCATTGAAACCTTGACCACAGTCAAGACGTTTCTAACATCCCTTTTGAGGGGAACTACAATTACTCTGATTCCATTCCTGTTAGGATATGTAGGCACAAGATGCGACGTCTTGCCGAGTAAACTTAGGACTAACCCTTAGGTCTTTCTTTAACATTTAATCCCTTTGTATATACCTTAAAGCAAGTAATTAAAGAAAAAATAGTAAAATGAACAAAAGGTTCATGTAGAGTACTACAGAAGTTTAGGGTGCTAATACCTTCCCTGAGCTTAACCAACCCCTTACCTAAATCTCTCCCCGCCTTGTTTTTACGATGCAAAAATAGGTTTTTCCTCTTTTGACCTTTTCCTTCGGATAAATCAAAGAGTGGTTGTGAATTAAGTTGTGATTCAAATTAATTGATAATTTGATATCATATTTCCACCGCAACAGAAAATGGCGACTTCACTGGGGATTGTCCTAACTTTTGAGGGTTACCCCTAATTTGTTCATATTTAATATTTTGCTTTATTATTTAATTGTATATATATTGTACCTTGATTGGGGTTTGGTTCCATGTGTTGTGAGATAAGTCCTACACCCGGACTTGAGTGACATTATTATAGGATGGTGATATATTCAATGAGGCTTATAGGGGGTGAGTCCCAACCAAGCTGACTTGAGAATCACCGCTCAGTTGAGACCCTTTCGAAAATGGTTCGGTTGATCGAGTGTAGTCGTGAAAACTTTTACTATTTTCGATTGGTGTCTATGATATTGAGGACCGTAGTACCTTTACACCATCTTGGCCTTATTTAGGATGTAGTGCGGGAACTGTGTGGGAGTAGTCCTACAATGGTTGTTACGCGATACTACACTCAAAAGAGGTTCTCTTGAGAATATTATCGGCCCCCGAGTCAGTCAGAAGGTTGATAATATCCAAAAGATAGATTGATGACTTTAGGCACTTCTTTAGAACCTTGTTCTGCAGGTACAACTATTCTATAGTACATACCTTTTGGGAAGGGTAGACCTTAACTCCATTCATTGCTCCTCAAACTTAGGATCTTTGTGTGTATGTGTGTGTTGCATCCATAAAGCATCATATCATACCTAGTTTCAAGGAATTCAACAGTCCTTCACAAATTTTCTTTAAAGAAAAAAAATTCCTACATTTTAAAGTCTAAAAACGTTTCCTGCCTTCCTAGAAAGGAATATTTGCAATCGACCGTTGAAATTCTTGAAACCATTGCATGGCATTAGCATCACATTTTTGCATTGCATTTTCCCCCCGGTTTCTCATTCTCGGTTCTCTCGTCTTCCAGTGTTCCTTTGAGTCGTCAAGATGATTCCTCGACACAAATATCATACTAGAGCTAATTATAGACGCAAGATGTCAGAACAAGAAGCATATAATGCAGAAATTCGGATGGAGATCGACGAGTTGAAATCAGGCATGACCAAGCTCACCGAGATGCTTCAAGTACTGATTGCCAGAGGAGATCCACCTCAGCGGTTAGAAGAAGGTTTGAAAAATGGTAGGGTATCCAAAGCTGCGGGGTCTTCTAATAGTGCAAAGAAGTCCTATGGGAATTTCCGTAAGAAGAAAGAGAAACAAACCAATGCTGTTATGTCTGAATCAAGAAAGCCTCGCCGTGGAATTCACCATATTGATAATCATGTTGTCGCTCCACAGCCGGCTCAGACTCCTCAACGTCCAGTTATTAGACCAGACCAGTCTCGAAAAAGGAACCAGTTTGAGCCTATTCCCATGACTTACACGAAACTTTATCCTTACCTGGTTCAAAAAGGGTTGATCACTACAAGGGCTTTACCACCTGCTCCTAATCCTCCACCAACTGGATTCAGGGCTGATTTCCAGTGCGCTTTTCATGAGGGTGCCCTAGGCCACGACTTGGAGAATTGTTTTGCACTGAAAGCTAAAGTACACGAGTTGGTCAGAGAAGGAATACTTGATTTTACAGATAATCCTACAAATGTCCAAAAGAATCCTTTTCCAGTGCATCAAAAGTGAAGCTTCAGTCCGACTTCGGCAGACTATCTTCTTAAACGCCAATGTTTCAGATAGGACGGCTCAGCTTTATACTAATTTAGTCACTAGACCTTTGTTTCTCTTTGTTTGTACTTTCCTTACTTTTATATTAGTTGTTTGCCTTTAAATTATGTTTGTACTTTCATACCAATGAAATGGGCATTGCAACTTTTAATTTCAATTCATTTTATCTATTATTTGCATCTTTATGCTTTATCTTTCAAATATTTACTTCTAGCCCAAATTTTTGATATGTGAAGATTGGAGGGAGGATGACGAAAACGTTATACCCATAATTGTTGTCAGTATGCTTTCAATCAGACCTTGTTGATGATGTAAGGCATTGTTTCAATCCCCAAACACTGGAGAAATAAGGAAGTTAATCCCTTATCACCCCCTTTGAGCCTAGAAGTTGGAGTTTTCTTTCTTTACAACAAAAAACCCACAATTTTAACCTGGGGTATGGGTAGTTCGTAGTTAACTTGATTGTGTGTTCCGGCAATACACCTTTCATATAAAGGTCACATTCACAATTTTCCTTCACGCACAACAAATAGGTGTCGAAGATGTTTTCCAATGTCAAAACGCCGATGATGGTTCACCATGATCATTAAAGCTAGGCAGTCACTTTCTTTCAAAAAAAAATATATCAAAAGAAAAGCCCGCTAAGTCAAAACCTACGAAGGAGACTTAGGCAAAACAGGGGCATCCCTCTGACTATAATCTTCACAAGAAACAGTTCAGGAAAAATTTAGGGATAATAAAAAGAGGAGATCTTTAAATCCTTATCTTGAAAATCCTCAATGTCAAATAACCAAAATGTTATCAGAAAGGGGTGGTTGCCTTTTCAAAAATGTCTGTTGACTTCGGAACCATCATTGCTACTATCAGGGCAATTCCTAACCTATAGGAACCTGAATTTAATATGAGTTAACTGAGTGTAGGACTGAAGTTCATCACGTAGATTGGGCGGGTACAAATAAATTTTGAGCCTCTATCCTTTGTTTCTTAAACCGTGAACCAGACCATGTTACAACCCTCAAAAGACCTAATTGAAACAAGGTTACTTTGAAAGAATACTATAGCAAGGTGGCGTAACCTGACTCCAAAAGATCTTTGCGAATCATTTATTTTGGCAATACACTTTTATTTTAAACTTTGAGCGTCTTGAACCGCCGCGTTCTGACCGACGAATCATTTCTATCTTTCAAAAACAATTTTGATTTCAAAAGTTGCATGAACTTTGCATTACTGTGTTTGTATGAATAGTTTTGTTTGCAAACTGGATTTCCTCTAAGGAATTTTCAAACATTGAGAAACTTGTTCAGGTGATCATATCAGGGGCAAGTTCCTTTTACATCCCGTCTAAGAATCAGTTCAAGATTTGTTCAAAGCAAGGTATTCTCGTATATGGTTTACCCAAAGGATTTTTTCGAGACTCCGACTGGGGCAAGCCTTCCGAGGGTACAACAAAACAGTCAGTTTCACGAATCAGACGAGCTGAAGTATTTACCAATTCAGTCTACGGACAGTTTAATCTGGGGCAGTTTATTTGAAGAATCCCAGGGCAGCTATTCATCCTTCCTACAAGGACCATCAACCTATTTTAGAAGAGGACAGTTGATCTCCGTGTTGAGGAATCAGCCTTCCAATCTTTTAATCTTACCAAAAGAGTCGAGCCTTGTCGTTGACATCTACATTCGCATCTGATCATATATCATAACATAAATCATATACATATACATATTACATATGCATATCATGAGCTTCATCCCCCTTTGCTTTTCTCCCGAGGTCGTGTTTTATCCACGTCTTACCTTGTGGTCAAAGTCCAACTTGCTTGGCACCTACCAAACATTTTTGTGTTATGTCTATCTGATGTTTTTCCGGATCTGTCTCTCTCTGATGTTTTCCCAAACTGAGTTTTTATTCTGAAGTTCTTCTAGAACCCCTTTGTTGCTTATCTGATGTTCTTCCAGATATGTCTTCAACTTGTCCCGTACATTTATGGTTTTCCTAAATGTTTCGGGTTTATCTTCAGAAACTTGTCTTCATCTCATGCTCCTATAGATGTTGTTCTTTTGTTTCTGGATGCAGCCCAGAGTTTATTCGATGTTCTTCCGAATATCTTTGGTATGTTTTAGAGTTCATTCGATGTTCTTCCGGTTGTCCCTGAAATCGGTTTCTTTGTCCCCAAGTTTATTCGAAGGTCTTCCGAATATCTCTGGTATGTTTCAGAGTTCATTCGATGTTCTTCCGAATATTCCTGAAATGTGTTCTCTTTGTCCCCGAGTTTATTCGAAGTTCTTCCGAATATCTCTGGTATATTTCAGATTTCATTCGATGTTCTTCCGAATGTCCCTGAAATGTGTTCTCTTTGTCCCCGAGTTTATTCGAAGTTCTTCCGAATATCTCTGGTATGTTTCAGAGTTCATTTGATGTTCTTCCGAATGTCCCTGAGATGTGTTCTCTTTGTCCCCGAGTTTATTCAAAGTTCTTCTAAATATCTCTGGTATGCTTCAGAGTTCATTCGATGTTCTTCCGAATGTCCCTGAAATGTGTTCTCTTTGTTCCCGAGTTTATTCGAAGTTCTTCCGAATATCTCTGGTATGTTTCAAAGTTCACTCAATGTTCTTCCGAATATCCCTGAAATGTGTTCTCTTTGTCCCCGAGTTTATTCGAAGTTCTTTCGAATACCTCTGGCGTGTTTCAATGTTCATTCGATGATCTTCCGAATGTCCTTGAAATGTGTTTTTTGTCCCCAAGTTTATTCGATGTTTTTCCGAATATCTCTGGTTTGTTTAAGAGTTCATTCGATGTTCTTCCGGATGTTTCTGATGTTTGTTTCTCCTTGTCTATTTTTCGATGATTCCTGAAGATCCCGCTCGATCTCTTCGTCTAAAGGAATGTGCCGAAAACTCCAGCACTTGTTGTTTACTTGATCCTACCGCCGCGTGGATCCTGTATTCGTGTCATCCTAAAGTGACAACTGGTCGTGCCTGCACCAGTTGATTCATCACTCTAGAATTCCCCGTTGTCGCGTTGTTCCACCAATGCGTTGTATTCCCCAGTGCATTACTCGTCGCGTCGGTCCCCGGTGTCGCCGTGTCGTCGATATTCTTGCATTTATCATTCTCATCATACGCATCATATTAAAGTCATGGCATTGTCAGCATTATAGTTCGTCCTGTTTTGTCCATAGGATTGCATGTCACTGCATATGAGGGCAAAATTTTCGGTCATCTGTATTTAAATCCCTCCACCATGATTCCTCGAGTCTCCATTGCTCAAATCATCCAGTGAAGCTATTTAAATATGGGCACCTGTAATACCCCAAATTTTACCCTCAGATTTATTTGATTCATGTCGCATAACATCTCATTTTTTGCATCAGCTAACTACTAACAGGTTACATAGTCTGTTTATTTTGCAGGAATCACATTTGGTGCACTTTAGCTGTTAAGGGGCGAAATGGTCGTTTGTACGTTGTTTGCTGACAGTTCATGAAGCTGAATCATCGCTATGAATCCATTGAGTATTTATAACTTCCATTTTCGAGTTCCTTATTTTCTTTGAGGCTAAGCAGCAATTCACGGTAGTTATGGCATCAGGATTTTTGAGTTATTTTTAAAGCCAAAGCAGTAGAAATTCCAATTTGGATCGGGTTTTGATTTCTGTTTGATTGAGGTTTCTGGGCCAAGTCAGTGGTATCGGATTTAGTCACCAGAGACATAAAGCGGACTTTTTGGCGCGGAGTATATTTCTGTCTTCACTGTTAATCGGATTTCTCTGTTCTATTTTACTTCATTCAAGGCTATCATCGATTCTATCATCAGGCGCGGTTTAATTTGAGAAATATTGGATTAAAATTGAAGGTTGCATCGTGTTTAAGTGGAGCGACACATGTGAAATGACAAAGTTTGATTCAATTGCTTTCTTTGGATTTATTCGTATTGAATTTATATGGTGAAGATTAATTCTATTTATTTAAGTTTAATTGTTTAAAAGTTTTAATAGGTTGAATTTATTCGGAGATACTTGATCAAGAGGGATTTAATCGGATATTTTCTTTTGGGTCATTCGGTTGTGACGGATTTGAATTATGGAAAAGAATCAGATAATGTTTGGATGAAAATATTATTGAATTTTATTCATAAATATTTTTATTACAAAAGGAAAATAAAAATTTACATTTTATCCTAAGTTCTATTTTTCATAAGAGTCCTATTATCTTCATGCCGATTCTTCGTGTTTCTTCAACCGGCTTTCTTTCGTACCTGCACGACAAAACAAACAAAGAACAGAAACAAAACACAGGTTAATGGTAAGAATTATTTGACACCCTCAGAGTATTTTCATCATCGGGTGTCGGAGGGCAACGACCAATGCCGAAGCCGACTCCCAAACCGATTTCGACCTCGGTACCGATAGGTAATATCCGTTCTATTTTTAGGGACAGCCGAGAAGAAGAGAAAAAGAAGTTTTAGCCGAAAGTAATTTTTATGCCGAAAAAGAGATTATTTTAGCCAAACAGGTCACTAATGGAATCAAACCCGATTCTATCAAGTAAATTAATCGGATATCCAAATCAAATCCGAACCCGGATTCACGGAAACAAAATCCAGAGTAAATAATACATTCCATCAAGTAAATAACAGAAGATCAAAATATCACAGAAATCCATATCCCATATCCGTAAATCCAAACTGAATCCGAAAATGAACTCATCTGAGGAAATCTGGAACAAATCAAATCCAATATCTGAAAAGCCAAACTGAATCGAAAATCCAATATCAGAAAAGCCAAACTAAATCGAAAATCCAATATCTGAAAAGGAAACCAGCCATATCAGTAAACTAAATCCAGAACAGAATCATATCAGACAAAATCCAATCTCAAAGTGAAATATAACGTAAAAATCAAATTATCCAAAGGCCCATCAGAGAAAAAGAATGATATAAACAGAGATGAACAAAGCGAAAACCTAATTCCAAAAACAGTGACAAAAACCACAAAACGGCGCATAACCATAATCATCAAAAGATGAACGAACTCACCAGTAACGAAAATCACAAAAACAGAACGAAAATCATCACCAACGACGGATAACAATCCACGGCCAAGGCCGAAATCACCCCACCGTCATCGTTCATTCACTGCGAACGAATAACCACCAAACAACCGCAAGCCTTAGCTCTAAACCATCATCGACTAAAAGCATCACCAACGAAAGACGACACAACAAACTCGCGGACTCAGAGAATCGAAGGTCCTCATCATCGGCCATCCTCGCCACCAAACCGTAGAGGCATCATAAATTCAGAACCGTAAGCCACCGTGTGGATGTTTGCTGTTTCTTTTCATGTTGTATTTTTCAGGGAAGCGAAAGAAGAAGACGTTATGATAAACGTTCAAAGAAGGATAAGAGACATGCAAATGGGGGAGAAAGGAAATACGAAGAAGAAGTTGCGAGAAGCAGAAAAAAATGGACGGAATTTGCAGCAAATCCCCCTGGGATTCGTCCGCAGCAGTTGCACCAAATGAGGGTTCCCAAACCCTAAAGTTTCTTACACCTTATATATGTCGGATACTGGGTCGGGTCTAGGAAGTGGTGACCCGCCCGACCCAATCTCTATTCCTGTGTATATTCTTGTATTTTTAATAATATCTTTTAGCTTTTTTTTCTTTTTTTAAAATTAAAAATTCTGTTTTGTTAAAATGAATCAAAAACTCTGCTTTTTTTTATAAAATAAATTAAGAACCATTTTTTTTTAAAGAAATTGAAAACTTTCCTTAAATAAATTAATTTTTTTTAGATAAGAACTAAAATTTTTTAATAAACTAAAAACTTTTAAAATAAATTGAAAACTTTTATAAACATAAGAAATTAAAACCTTTTTCTAAGTTTAAAATTAAAACCTT